>JBBDGP010002646.1:0-1212500 GCA_037952835.1 Lithobates septentrionalis | reverse complement strand
ATCAATGCCTATCAGTGCCCATAAGTGCAGCCTCATCAGTACCCATCAATGCAGCAGGGGGGAATTGGCAGGAGAGCCAGCTGAATCGCAGAGAGTGGGGATCCTACGCTGTGACACAGCTTTCATATGAAACACTGGCCATTGTCAAACAAAGTCCAGTTTCCTGGACCAGTGTGCTGTTTATCATAGGAGCGGGTCCAGGAGGCGGAACTTTGTTTGACAGCAGCTGGTGTTTCATATACAAGCTGTGTCACAGCAGGAGATCCCCGTTCTCTGCGATCCGGCCAGCTCTCCTTCTGACAGTTTCCTGACTGATCGCTTGTGGCCCCCCTCCGGGCCACACTGACGGCCGCACCGCTTCTGCCGGAAGCGATCAGCCAGGAAACTGTCAGCCTAGTCCACCCCACTCCAAACTCGCCCTCCACTAATTTCCACTCATCAAATGCGAGCAGGCGAGTGGAAATTTTGGGGGCTGACATAGTTAGTCTGGTTGAAAAAAGACACACGTCCATCCAGTTCAACCTATGACAAACATGGCGGATGGTAGCAAAGACAAACACCGATATGGATCGGTAACTCGTCAGACAGGCAGTGCCATGAACTCACTCCCCAAACCAGCGCATTACCCCCGCACCATCAACATACTCTCCACCACTTCTGCTCAGCTAGCATCCCCAAGGCAACATTCGTAGCGTACCAGTCCTTAGACGTAGTGGAAGCATTTGTTTTCTTTTTTTCAGGGAGATTAGTCTCATTATTGGCAAAATATTTTTGACAAAGTAAAAATGAAAATTTTGTTGAGCTGCTTAGGTGAAATGTGCTTGAAGAAAAAAAAAATCTACTTTTCTTTTTTATTTAGAGGCTTGTGTTTTTTAGGGGTATATTTAGAGTAATTTTGTTTATTTTTTTGTGTGTTTTTTATTTTTATTTGTGTATTGCCGCTTTACGTTATTTATTTTACATTTTCCTTTTTGGCAAATTACTTTTGGCAAAGTGGAAACTCTCGGTTGCTCTCATTGAGTTGCTTAGGTGAAAATTTTTTATTTCACTTTCTTCTTTTAATAAAAAAAAAGCAGTGAGGATAATGAAAAGGCCAGGAGAGTAAAGCCATTGAAAGCTTATTGTACCCTTTAAACCAGAAAAGAAGTTTCATGATCTGTAATTTGGCAAAGATGCCAACATTGTTCTGAAATCTCCTTCTGCCAAAATAAAATTACATCTTCTCGAATGAATTCATCAAAATTGGTAAAAAAATTTCTGAAATCTCCTTCATCCAAACATTTTAGGAAAATATAAAAACCTCAGTTTTGCTCATCCGTTTGCTCGTCCAACATTGCAATGACAAATCGAGGTGCCCTCATAAATCTCTAAATTTAGGGTTCAAAATATATTTTTTTTTATGTTTTTGTCACCCCACCCTCTCTGCAATGCAGATCTATTGGTTAATAAGGCTCATTAATGTTATAAGGCTACAGTGAGGGGGAGTTGTACCAGAATTGGACAATGTTAATTGCAAATTCATCCTGGGTTCCTGGGCTCAGGAAGAAAAGGAACTTGTTTTTTTAGCCCTCTTTTCTAACCTAAAGTTTAACTGAACTTTCAGTTTAAATCAGCTAAATACATAACAGGTGCATGGAAAGAAAAGGTGTGCAAGTCTTACTCTATACAAAGCAGCCACTGCCTAAGTTGAAAATCCTATCCCCTGCCAGCATGCTACAGAGCAGGACCATTGCTGTCTGTTTGGAAGATATGTTCTCTAAAGACAAAATGTGTCAGAGCTCTGTAGAGAGACTACTACTTTCTTATTGAGAGCAAGGAGGAGGGGAAAGGCCTTTCTACTCAGGTTGTGGCTGCTTTCTTAAAAAAAAATGGTAAGACTTTTGTTCTGATGCACTTGATTTAACCCCTTCCCGCCAACCATATATGCAGCCTCGGCTTGAAGGGGTTGTACCGGGTTCACCCCGGTACTGGTTTTTAGAGCCGGAGGTCGGCTTTCTTGGGATAATAACAGCCGCTCGGCTGTTATCACAAGCATGAGGACATACCCCCTCCCGCCACATTCCGCGGCTCCCCTGGGCTCTCCTGTCCCACCGGGAGAGCTACCAGCCGGCACGTCCTCTGGCTGGCCCGGAGGCCCAAACAAAGTCGGAATCAGCTTCAATCAGGTCTCGGATCTAGTAACCCGGAAGCGATGTCATGACATCACTTCCGGTTTACCGAAAATTTAAAGGCGTCAAAAAAAAATTAAAAAAATGAGAGTATTCAAAATATCCAAACTTGGCGTTTTGAATGCTTTCAAGTCCATAAAGAGTACCTGTCACTGCCTTTTACTGTCACAAGGGATGTTTACATTCCTTCTGACAGCAATAAAAGTGATCAGAAACTTTTTTTTCAAAGGGACAGTGTAAAAAAAGAAATAAAAAAAATGAAGTAAGAAAAAAAAAAATTGAAAGCGCCCCATATTTACTCGACGTAACATTATCTTTCACATTGTACAAAAAAATTGGGCTAACTTTACAGTTTTTTTTGTTTGTTTTTACCGTATATACTCGAGTATAAGCCGACCCAAATATAAGCCGAGGCACCTAATTTTACCACAAAAAACTGGGAAATTGTATTGACTCGAGTATAAGCCTAGGGTGGAAATGCAGCAGCTACTGGGTAAACAATGCCCATCTGCAGCCTCACTGTGCCCATTTGCAGCCTCACTGTGCCCATCTACTGCCTCATTGTGCCCATTTGCAGCCTCACTGTATCCATCTGCAGCCTCACTGTGCCCATTTGCAGCCTCACTGTGCCCATCTGCAGCCTCATTGTGCCTATTTGCAGCCTCACTGTGCCCATCTGCAGCCTCACTGTGCCCACCTGTACCTTTGATTACAAACGGCGGGTGTCTCCCACTGTGTCATGCAACTGTGGTCTTAGTTCAGCGGCCGTCCACTGTAACAAAGCCCTGCCTCCTCCTCATCTGTGATAGACGGAACACTAATTCAGTTTCCCAGAATTGTATCAGTTGTGTTCAGTGTTCTATCTCGGACAAGGAGGAGGCGGGGCTTTGCTACAGTGGACGGCCGCCGAACAGTTAAGACTGCATGACACAGCGGGAGACCCTCACTCGAGTATAAGCCGAGGGGGGCTTTTTCCAGCATAAAAGAATGTGCTGAAAAAGTCGGCTTATACTCAAGTATACAGTCAAGTCCATAAATATTGGGACATTGACACAATTCTAATCTTTTTGGCTCTATACACCAGCACAATGGATTTGAAATGAAACAAACAAGATGTGCTTTAACTGCAGAATTTCAGCTTTAATTTGAGGGTATTTACATCCAAATTAGGTGAACGGTGTAGGAATTACAACAGTTTGTATATGTGCCTCCCACTTTTTAAGGGACCAAAAGTAATGGGACAGATTAACAATCATCCATCAAACTTTCACTTTTTAATACTTGGTTGCAAATTCTTTGCAGTCAATTACAGCCTGAAGTCTGGAACGTATAGACATCACTAGACACTGGGTTTCATCCCTGGTGATGCTCTGCCAGGCCTCTACTGCAACTGTCTTTAGTTCCTGCTTGTTCTTGGGGCATTTTCCCTTCAGTTTTGTCTTCAGCAAGTGAAATGCATGCTCAATCGGATTCAGGTCAGGTGATTGACTTGGCCATTGCATAACATTCCACTTCTTTCCCTTAAAAAACTCTTTGGTTGCTTTCGCAGTATGCTTCTGGTCATCTGCACTGTGAAGCACCGTCCAATGAGTTCTGAAGCATTTTGCTGAATATGATCAGATAATATTGCCCGAAACACTTCAGAATTCATCCTGCTGCGTTTATCAGCAGTTACATCATCAATAAATACAAGAGAACCAGTTCCATTGGCAGCCATACATGCCCACGCCATGACACTACCACCACCATGCTTCACTGATGAGGTGGTATGCTTTGGATCATGAGCAGTTCCTTTCCTTCTCCATACTCTTCTCTTCCCATCACTCTGGTACAAGTTGATCTTGGTCTCATCTGTCCATAGGATGTTGTTCCAGAACTGTGAAGGCTTTTTTAGCTGTTGTTTGGCAAACTCTAATCTGGCCTTCCTGTTTTTGAGGCTCACCAATGGTTTACATCTTGTGGTGAACCCTCTGTATTCACTCTGGTGAAGTCTTCTCTTGATTGTTGACTTTGACACACATACACCTACCTCCTGGAGAGTGTTCTTGATCTGGCCAACTGTTGTGAAGGGTGTTTTCTTCACCAGGGAAAGAATTCTTCGGTCATCCACCACAGTTGTTTTCCGTGATCTTCCGGGGCTTTTGGTGTTGCTGAGCTCACCGGTGCGTTCTTTCTTTTTAAGGATGTTCCAAACAGTTGATTTGGCCACACCTAATGTTTTTGCTATCTCTCTGATGGGTTTGTTTTGTTTTTTCAGCCTAATGATGGCTTGCTTCACTGATAGTGACAGCTCTTTGGATCTCATATTGAGAGTTGACAGCAACAGGATTCAAAAGCAAATAGCACACTTGAAATGAACTTGAGGGAATAACCCACACCTGGCCATGGAACAGCTGAGCAGCCAATTGTCCTATTACTTTTGGTCCCTTAAAAAGTGGGAGGCATATATACAAACTGTTGTAATTCCTACACCATTCACCTGATTTGGTGAAAAAAAAATTAAATTAAAGCTGAAAGTCTGCAGTTAAAGCACATCTTGTTTCTTTCATTTTAAATCCATTGTGGTGGTGTATAGAACCAAAAAGATTAGAATTGTGTCAATGTCCCAATATTTATGGACCTGACTGTATATGGTAATTCATGAAAGTGTATTTTTTTCCCCCCAAAAAATTGCATTTGAAAGACCGTTGCGCAAATACAGTGTGACATAAAATATTGCAATGATTGAAATTTTATTCTCTATGGTCTCTGTTGAAAAAAAAAAAAAAAAAATATATATATATATATATATATATATATATATATATATATATATATATATATAATGTTTGGGGGTTCTAAGTAATTTTTTAACAAAAAATACAGATTTTAACTTGTAAGCAACAAATGTCAGAAAAAAGGCTTAGGCATGAAGGGGTTAAACTTAATGTTCAGGCTGGGCTTTAAAGAGAAAGTAAACCCTGATGGCTTTTACTTCCTCTTTTTTCCCCTGCAAAGTAAAAGTATAATGGTCTAGTATGCATCACATACTAGCCCATTATGTTGCACTTACCTGCAAACGAAGCCCGCAATGTCCCCGTGGTCCCCGCTGGTGGCCGCGTCCATCTTCACCCCTCTTCCTTCCGGGGCCGTGGACTCCGGCTCTGTGACTGGCCAGAGTCACGTGACATCACTCCCGCGCGCGGGAGCCAACGGTCACAGCATGGGTCTTTTAGAAACCGCACGATCCTGCCCTTTCTTCAGTGCGAATGCGTCAATTACGTCGGCGCAAGCGTATATGGTAAATATCTCCTAAACCGTGCAGGTTTAGGAGATATTTCCAGTACCTACAGGTAAGCCTTAGTTTAGGCTTACTTGATAGGAAAAGTGGTGTGTAAGGGTTTACAACCACTTTAAGGTGACACGTAGGGGTTAAAAACCAAACCAAGAAGTTAGTTCAATATTATTGCGAAGCATAGTGGCTAAGTGGTTAGCAATACCGCCTAGCAGCACTAGGGTCAATGGATCATGGCACTACCTGCCTGGAGTTTGCATGTTCTCCCTGTACCTGTGTGGGTTTTCTCCAGGTACTCCGCCTTCCTCCCACACTCCAAAGACATGCTGGTAGGTTAATTGGATCCTGTCTAAAATTGTCCCTTAATATGTGTATGAATGTGATTTACCAAACATAGATTGTAAGCTCCTTGCGATTGTACGATAAATCTGTAGAGCACTGCGTAATTAACAGTGCTATATAAGTACCTAAAATAAAAAAAATTAATTACAACCACCACAGGTTTACGTTAAAAAAAGCTCATCTTTATAATCAATGCAAAGCCTGCTAGCCATCATATGTTAACAAGGAACTTTTGACCAGCTGGGTGGTGGTGGCACTCCTACTCTTCTCTATCTTCTGCCACCACCATCTTCTCTGCCATTTCTTATGAGCTCAGTGTCCCTTGTCTTGGGTCATTGGGTGACCACTGATAATGTAGCGCCCTACATATGAACACAAGAGTTTTATCATCCAGGGCAATTCTTAGCAGATTATGAAAAGGAGCACAGGGCTTACACTGGCAAAGTGCAAAAAAAAAAAAATTGCTAGGAGCATGTTTCTTCTGCCAAAAACTCTAAAGCTTCGTACACACGATCGGATTCTCCGACAGGAAATGTTCGATAACAGGCTGTTGGTGGAAAATCCGACCGTTTGTACGCTCCATCAGACAATTGTTGTCGGATTTTCCGCGGACAAATGTTGGATGGCAGGTTTTAAAATTTTTCTGTTGTCGGATTTTCCGAGCGTGTGTACAGAAGTCCGTCTGACAAAAGTCTAAAGTACAAACACGCATGCTCGGAAGCAAGGACGAGCCAGAAGCGGTCGGTCTTGTAAACTAGCGTTCGTAATGGAGAATTAACATTCTTGATGCGGCAAATTATAAAATCTGGAAATGCAGCGCACAATTCTCTTCTTCTTTAATGGGATGATAATGAAGCTGCTTTGCTGGTGATACTGATGTAGTTATTGCAAACGAATTTTCAAAGGCTTTTTTTTTCTAGTGATATCAAGAATATTATTATTATGCTTTTTTTTTTTATTTGGGCAAGTTACCACAACACCATTATCCTGTAGTTTTTAAGATCTAAGATACAACTATGTTGGTGTCCCTTGTCAATTTTACATTGTATTTTTTTAAATGTAACTGCCTACTCCCAAACTGTCATTTGAAGTAAAACACATAGCCAAGTATTATTCTACACAATTTTTTTATTGTGCATTAAAAAAAGAAAACAAATAAAATTAGACATGTTATCTGCCAAAAGAATTTAACCAAAAAGTGCATTCTATGCATCCAAAAATATAGACAATATAACAAATCCAAGCATTATTATCCAACCAAAAAAATAAAATAAAAGCCTCATGCATGTGTCCTGCTTCTTAATATAGGGGATCAACAATGCCAAGAGTTGGTGAAAGCAGGGGTCCGTCATCCGGAGATAATTCTGAAAATAACCTGGATTATTCTCCTGGAGCTCCCGCAGCAAAGGCATATGATATAATTAGTCACCATTAATAAAGCAACCAATTTTTGGTCCAAGAAATCCTCCTCCTCCTGTTCCTGGACTGGACTTGGGTCAAAGCAATAACTCCAAGGCCAATAATAAATAACACGTTATCTTCTCCGATTCCGCAACATGTCTGGTTGACGAACGGCCGTTCAGAAACTAACTGAAAAGCGGGAAATGAAAAGCAGGAAATAAAAAGCGGGAAATGAAAAGCTCGAATCAACAATCACCAAACTTCTACTAACACGAAATTAGCAGAAGGAGCCCAAAGGGTGGCGCTAATGAGCTGAAAAACAACGTAGTACGTCACTACGTTCGCGTTTGTTGGCCTTGTTGTTTGTATGCAAGACAAAATCCAGGCACACGCCTTCGGACAAAAGTCTGAGGTTTTGTCTGCGGAAAATCCGATTGTGTGTACGAGGCTTAACACCTAGTATTTTGTTATTTCCAGACTCCTGCTTTAGGGACTGCCAATCCTTTGCTGCTAAAATGGTTAACTTTATTGTAAATACTGCACATCGTAGAACCTCGGTCCTGGCACCTGTTGCACTATTACTACTAGGGCTGTAAAGTCAAATAGCTTCTACATCATGTGACTCATCCAAACTTTTTACTGCTTACCAAAAGCCTTCTTCTCAGACCTCTAAGGGCATGTCCCAGCTGTTTTTGTTCCCTTTTTTATTTTTTTAATTTAATTGATAACATTCATCCATTAGCATAACTTCCTCCTTTCCACCCTCCTCTCATCTTCTTATAATTAAATTCAATTTGTGGCAATATTTTTTAGGACAGAACCTACAAAATACTCATCTGTGATCTTCAGAAATAAATAAATGTTGTTTAACTTATTTTAATATTTTTGTTCCTAATATGTATATATATATATATACTTTTTTTATATATAAATAGTACTTTCAATGAAAGGCATGGGAAGAGTCTTTTCCCACTGGCACGCCAACAATTCCCACAAAACCCAGCATTCACATACACACTATGGTCTGACAGCGTTATAGCGAGCCTGCATAGGGGGGATATGGAAAAAAGAAACCCACATCTACGGCCACAAAAAAAAAAAAAAGTCTTTCCTTCTGCTTTTTGTTTGAACATGATACAGTATGTCTTTTGCCCTGTAATAAGGAACAAATTTTCAGCACCGTATGGGAACATTTTAAAGCATGAGGATTAGAGAAGGTTACTGGAAGTTCAAACTTACAAACTTTTTTTCCAGTCGCCCCGTACTATAGTGACATCAAAAAACATCAGAGTCTACTCAACTCCAAGCAACGGAACCAATGATACCACCATCTGACTCGAAACAAGGCTTTCTTTGTCCTTCTGTATTAAGGTGATGATGTGGGTAGAAAGCCTCTACCATCTCTATTCTAAGGTGCTCAAGGTATATTAGATATATGGAATTCAAGCTCAAAAACCACATTGACGTAGCCAGGGCTAGAGATGAGTTATGGAATATATACAGAACGTATATAACTATGAGAAAAAAAAACAACTGGTTACGAAAGCCTATTTAGAAAGGGTCCTGATCCAATTGTTGGCATCACTAAAGATTATCTTGGTCCCATCAAGAGGTCAATAGCCATGAAGATGAATAATTTAAAAACAAAAATAAAATAAAAAAGTAATGCTCTTTAAGCCAGTATGTAGGCAATGACCTTGTTGCATAATTAGCAAGTATCGCTATTCAAGCGTAAGACTATAAAAACTGGCCCAACGTGACTCCACCTCCAGTAGAAGTTAGCTTTTTACTGATTCCCCCATTTCATTTTAATGCCGATTCTATGCAGAACAGAAATTAAATTTTTCTTTTTTGTGTTTGTTGAAAAGTTTAAAGAAGAACTCCAGTTTTGCCTTCTTTCTCTGCAGCCTCCCCCCCCCCCCATAAAGAAGAACTGGAGAGGAAAACTTTTTTTTAAGCTGTGAAGTGGGGGGGGGGGGGGTTAATAGAACACCTATCAGGGTTTTTTTTTGCCCATATATGCAATCCAATGAAAGGGCTAAACAAAAATAATTTAATGATAAAGTGAATGTATAACAGAATAAATCCGACGCGTTTCAGGGGCCTAACACACTCCCCTTCATCAGAACTTAAAGTATGTCTAAATACAAAACCCAGTTTGCTTAAGCTTTGGATAGAGTGGGGTTAGAACACCTATTAGGTTTTCATTGCTGTCTGTGACCCCCCTTAGGCTGCATTCACACCTGAGCGTAGGGTCTTTGAGCGCTTTTCCGGCATTTTTTCACGTGGTTTTAATGCGTGATTCTTCCGTGTTTTTGCGCATTTGTATGCAGCGTTTTTGGGCTTTGGCTTTTTTTATTAGCCAATAGAGAAAACTGTTATCTGTTGCATCATTTGCTGCTAGGTATTTCAGCTTTTTTAGCTTTTCTATTAGCTTTTATTTCTTCTTTTATTATTATTCATGTATTATAATATTTTTTCGTTAGGGTAAGGGGTTCGAGTTCAGTTTAGGTTAGGGTTAGGATTAGGAGTTGGGGTTATTTATTATTATTTTATTTATTTTTTATTTCAATTCATTTATTAATATTTGAATAATAATAAATGAATAAATAAATGTAAAATAAATACACAAATAAATAAAAATCATAAATAAAAAATAAATAAATTCAATAAATTAATATTAAGTAACAATACATAAATAATTAACTCTTAACTTTAATCCTTAAAACATTAAAAAAAAAACAAAAAAAAACTAAACACGCTAACACAAATTTGATAGCCATCGGCTCGCGCTGCTGTCAATCAAATGCTGTGCCAAGCAAACAGGGGGATGGGTCCAAACCCCCCACTCTGTGTCAATAGAAGCAGACAGGGGGCATCTCAGGAGTGAGCCTGCACGGGTGCCCCCATGGAAAGCGGCGAAGAGGAGGGACCTGGAGCACTGGTGGGGGACCCCAGAAGAAGAGGATCGGGGCTGCTCTATGCAAAATCATCACACAGAGCAGGTAAGTAAGTAACATATTTGTAATTTTAATTTAAAAAAAAAAAATGAAGCTTTAATGTCGCTTTAACTCTGGGTCCTTTCGCTGTTCCTAAGGGTAGTCCCTGTTTTATGGAGTGCTGCCAAGCTGGAGCCAGTGTGCCCAGTGACAACTTCAGTGACCCTAATGCCACGTACACACAACTGGACTTTACGGCATACTTGGTCCTGCGGACCGGAGTCCGTTGGACAATTCGATCATGTGTGGGCTCCAGCGGACTTTTTTCCCCAAACGTTTGACGGACCTAGAAATGAAACATGTTTCAAATCTTTCCGACGGACTTCACTCCGGTTGAAAAGTCCGCTCATCTGTATGCTAGTCCGACGGACAAAAACCTACGCTAGGGCAGCTATTGGCTACCGGCTATGACCTTCCTAGTTTTAGTCCAGTGTACGTCATCACGTACGAATCCGTCGGACTTTGGTTGATCGTGTGTAGGCAAGAACGTTCATTCGGAAAGTCCGTTAAAAAGTCCGCCGGACAAAGTCTGCCGTAAAGTCCGGTCGTGTGTACGCGGCATTAGAAAATCTGAGTCCAGCACCCAGCTTGCTCTTTTGTTAGAGTTTTATTGATGTCTGTGTCCTCGATAGGGAGATCAACCCAACCGATTGTCACTAAAGTGAAAGAAAATCCTAAAATCTGAGTTCTCACCAGAGCAGGAAAGAAGGGGAAATCGTCCAATGGGAACACTAGTTCCGGAGACCCTGGACTACCAGAAATTCCCCTTACTTTGTACAAAATTTCTTTTGATTCCTATTTTGGCTATGGCACAGGAAGTGAAGGGAAGTCAAGTCAATGGTGCATAGATGGAAAAAAAAAACTACTGGAGTTATAACCATCCCACGCTCTATCCATAATTAAAAAAAGATTAAAAATGTTTTGCCTTCAGCCTTATTTTGACCTTTTCCTCACTCAATACAATTGTGTAGCCCATTTGCCTAAAATCCACATTTTTGATTTAGGTGATGTCACAGATCCTTGCTGGCAGAAGATGGTTCCTACTGGTGCACAGAACGTCGCCCCCGGCTGCTGTAATGACAAAACCTCAGGGGTTGTTAAAGTTTGCAGCTTGGGCAGACAAGAAGAATGCTAAGCATTATAAGGCGAGGAGTGACAGTAGGAGCCCTTCATAATAGCAATAGCACGTGTGCAGACCCAGGAACTCACCAACAGAATCCCAGGAAGATAGGATAGACTGTCAGGTGGTTTCATTCTACAAAAACCACCAAATACTCAAATATTAGCCATAGGGGCACTGACCTTTGATACAACCTTTTTGTCCTTTGACTAGGCTCTGTGTACATAGTTACATAGTAGGTGAGGTTGAAAAAAGACACAAGTCCATCAAGTCCAACCTATGTGTGTGATTATATGTCAGTATTACATTGTATATCCCTGTATGTTGCGGTCGTTCAGGTGCTTATCTAATAGTTTTTTGAAACTATCAATGCCCCCCCGCTAAGACCACCGCCTGTGGAAGGGAATTCCACATCCTTGCCGCTCTTACAGTAAAGAACCCTCTACGTAGTTTAAGGTTAAACCTCTTTTCTTCTATTTTAATGAGTGGCCATTAAAAAAGTTTTATCCCTATTGTGGGGTCACCAGTACGGTATTTATAAATTGAAATCATATCCCCTCTCAAGCGTCTCTTCTCCAGAGAGAATAAGTTCAGTGCTCGCAAACTTTCCTCATAACTAATATCCTCCAGACCCTTTATTAGCTTTGTTGCCCTTCTTTGTACTCGCTCCTTTTCTAGTACATCCTTCCTGAGGACTGGTGCCCAAAACTGGACAGCATACTCCAGGTGCGGCCAGACCAGAGTCTTGTAGAGCGGGAGAATTATCGTTTTATCTCTGGAGTTGATCCCCTTTTTAATGCATGCCAATATTCTGTTTGCTTTGTTAGCAGCAGCTTGGCATTGCATACCATTTGCTGAGCCTATCATCTACTAGGACCCCCAGGTCCTTTTCCATCCTAGATTCCCCCAGAGGTTCTCCCCCCAGTGTATAGATTGCATTCATATTTTTGCCACCCAAATGCATTATTTTACATTTTTCTACATTGAACCTCATTTGCCATGTAGTTGCCCACCCCATTAATTTGTTCAGATCTTTTTGCAAGGTTTCCACATCCTGAGGAGAAGTTATTGCCCTGCTTAGCTTAGTATCGTCCGCTAATACAGAGATTGAACTGTTTACCCCATCCTCCAGGTCGTTTGGCACACAACATGAGCCTGAGAGGAAAATGTAGCGGTTGCACGTGCAAGCTGATTGAGGAAGGACTCTGAGACAATATGGATTCAAAGTTTTCTTGACAAAGCACTTTAGATCAATAAATATCACCTAAACAAATGGAGGTGTCTGGAGAACAGATGCCAGTAAAGGAAACGGGTGCCAGTAAGATGTTCTAGGTGGAATGTGACTGATAAGATCTCCTACCTCCACCACCGGTGAACAAAATGTTCTTGCACATCCCTATTCAGTCTGTCTCCAGGTGTGGGGATGACTTGTATTTATTACTATCAAAGCTCTGGACCTCATTTTAATGACAGGAGAACATTAAATCCACAAGTGGGTTACAAGTGCCTTAAAAAACAAAAACAAATGTTATTCTAACACAGAGCTCACCAAAAAAATACTATAAGATAGCTTCACATTTACTCCTTCTCCAGTCCTGCCTTACCAGCCAACCAGCCCCTAAATGACTATAATGTTCTATACTCTCTAGAGTCCCACAAGTACAGGACATGTTCTACTGCTGGGTGCTGGAACACTCATTCCAGGATTTGGTAGTGGCTCTGTGCTGGTACTGTAAGGCAGAATGATATCTTTTCAATTGTGTCTGCATAGTTTTGGGGGTGATATCACTTATCAGAGGTGGGAACCGGCTGTAATGGAGATAAGCATATGCCATTGAACACCAATAATATGTCCCTGATTGCACTCCCGCTGACACTATCAATAGGGAACACTGACATATTGCTGGAGGTGGTGGATGGAGTTAATTTAACTTACAGTACATCGATGCTGGGGAAATTTATTTTTCTTCCCCCTCTGACAATAGACACTGGAACATTCTTCCCCCGCTCACTGACAGGAGACACAAGGGGTATTCTTCCCTTACAGATGGTAGTCACTGTGGCATTCTTTCCCCCCACTAATGATGGTCACTGGGGTTTTCTCCCCACTGACAGCTGACACTTAAACATTTTACCCTTACTAATGGTGGACATGGTGGATATTGAGGCATTCTACCCTCAATGACAGCAGATACTGGGGCATTCCTCCCCACTCTGACGTGGACACCGGGGAATTCTTTCCCTCACTGATGGCAGACACTGGGGCATTCTTTCCTCCACTGATGACCAACACTTGGGGATCCCTCACCCCCCCTCAGACAGAAGAGACTGGGGCATTCTTTCCCCCACTAATAGTGGACACTGGGGTATTCTTCCTCCCACTCACAGCCAAAACTAGGGAATTGTTACCCCCACTGGTGGCCAACTCTGGGGGATTCTTTCCCCCACTAACAGTAGACTGAATCACTGAAAGCACTGAATCCTCCCCCCCAATTGACAGCCAAGTCGGGGGCTTTCTTTCCTCAATGACAGCCAACACTGGGACATTTGATGCGGACACTGGGGGATATTTACCCCCCCCACAGATGACAGACACTGCATTCCTTTTCTCACTGATTGGGGACACTGGGGCATTCTTTCTCCCACTGATGATGGACACTGGCCAATGTTTTCTTTCCACCCGCACATGGCCAACTTTGGGGGATTTTTCCCCCCATTACCAGTAGACACTGAGGCATACTTACCCTCACTGACAGTCAATACTGAAGCCTTCTTTCCCCCACTGACAGCTAACACTTGGGCTTTCTTCCCCCATTGACAGTTGACACTGGCCATCTTTTCCTCCACTGACTGGGGACACTGGGGGTTTCTCCACTGTCACAGATACTGGGTTATCCCCCCATTGACAGTGAATAATATGGAATTTTTTTCCCCACTAAAGGGAAACAGTTGGGCCTTCTTCTCTCCACTGATAGCCAATTCTGGGGGATTCTTCTCCTCACTGATGGCTGGGACTTTGTTCTTCCCACTGACCAGCAATTTAGGTAACATACAGCATAGTGTGGTTCTAAAGCTTCTCTTCTACATTGTAAGGAATGGTGAAGTCAGAGGCGTAACTAGAACCTTCAGGGCCCCGGTGCAAGAAACCATGATGGGCCCCCCTTCCACCCGAGCCCCGACTTCCAATTTTGGGAGGGTGTCCATGGACATCCTCCCAAAACCGTGCTTCCCATATGACCCCTGGGACATGCATCCAGCGCAATCACATCGGCCCTTTACCATGTGATCAGCTGATCACATGTAAACAGACTAGCTATCCACAGCCCTTTCCTCACACGCTGTGTTTGTGTTAGGAAAGGACTGCCATTAACTGTCAAGAATGTCAGTAAATTGTTTACACTGATAATCAGTGCCCCAATCATCAGTGCCCATCAGTGCCGCCTATCAGTGCCCATCACTTCCACCTGCAAGTGTTACCTATCAGTGCTCATTAATGCTGCCTATTAGTGCCCATCAATTCTGCCTATCAGCACCACCTATCAGTGCTCATTAATGCCACCTAACTGCGTCCATCAGTGCCACCTATCAGTACTCTTCAATTCTGTCCATCAAAGCCCATCAATACTGCCTGACTTCTGCCTATCAGTGTTCCTCAGTGCCCATCAGTACCACCTATCAGTGCCCATCAATGCCACCTATCAGTGCAGCCTTTCAGTGCACATTAGTGCCTCCTATCAGTGCTGCCTATCAGTGCTCATCAATGTGGCCTATCAGTGCTCATCAGTGCCTCCTATAAGTGCTCATCAGTGCCTCCTATCAGTGCCCATCAGTGCCTCCTATCAGTGCTCATCAGTGCCTCCTATAAGTGCTCATCAGTGCCTCCTATCAGTGCCCATCAGTGCCTCCTATCAGTGCCCATAAATGCCTCATATCAGTGCCCATCAGTGCCTTTTATCAGTGTCCATCAGTGCCTTCTATCAGTGCCCATCAGTGCTTTCTATCAGTGCTCATCAGTGCCTCCTATCAGTGCCCATCAGTGCCTCCTATCAGTGCTCATCAGTGCCTCCTATAAGTGCTCATCAGTGCCTCCTATCAGTGCCCATCAGTGCCTCCTATCAGTGCCCATAAATGCCTCCTATCAGTGCCCATCAGTGCCTTTTATCAGTGTCCATCAGTGCCTTCTATCAGTGCCCATCAGTGCTTTCTATCAGTGCTCATCAGTGCCTTCTATCAGTGCTCATCAGTGCTCATCAGTGCCCATCAGTGCCTTCTATCAGTGCTCATCAGTGCCGTCTTTCAGTGCTCATCAGTGCCTTCTATCAGTGCTCATCAGTGCCCATCAGTGCCTTCTATCAGTGCTCATCGGTGCCTTCTATCAGTGCTCATCGGTGCCTTCTATCAGTGCTCATCAGTGCCTTTTATCAGTGCTCATCAGTGCCGTCTATCAGTGCTCATCAGTGCCTTCTATCAGTGCCCATCAGTGCTTTCTATCAGTGCTCATCAGTGCCCATCAGTGCCTTCTATCAGTGCTCATCAGTGCCGTCTATCAGTGATCATCAGTGCCGTCTATCAGTGCTCATCAGTGCCTTCTATCAGTGCTCATCAATGCCATCTATCAGTGCTCATCAGTGCCGTCTATCAGTGCCTTCTATCAGTGCTCATCAGTGCCATCTATCAGTGCTCATCAGTGCCGTCTATCAGTGCTCATCAGTGCCTTCTATTAGTGCTCATCAGTGCCCATCAGTGCCTTCTATTAGTGCTCATCAGTGCTCATCAGTGCCTTCTATCAGTGCTCATCAGTGCCGTCTATCAGTGCTCATCAGTGCCGTCTATCAGTGCCTTCTATTAGTGTTTATCAGTGCCCATCAGTGCTCATCAGTGCCTTCTATCAGTGCTCATCAGTGCCCATCAGTGCTCATCAGTGCCTTCTATTAGTGCTCATCAGTGCCTTCTATTAGTGCTCATCAGTGCCCATCAGTGCCTTCTATTAGTGCTCATCAGTGCCTTCTATTAGTGCTCATCAGTGCCCATCAGTGCCTTCTATTAGTGCTCATCAGTGCCCATCAGTGCCTTCTATTAGTGCTCATCAGTGCCTTCTATTAGTGCTCATCAGTGCCCATCAGTGCCTTTTATTAGTGCTCATCAGTGCCCATCAGTGCCTTCTATTAGTGCTCATCAGTGCCTTCTATTAGTGCTCATCAGTCCCTGCTATTAATTTCTATCAGTGCTCATCAGTCCCTGCTATTAATGTTATTAATTTCTATCAGTGCTGTCTGCCTTCTCAGGACAGCACGGCTCTGAGCGGAGATCGTGTGTCATAGATTAATAGCACAGAGAGACTCCGGCGGCATTAATATTCTATTTGTCGGTCCTCTCTGGCAGGGATGAGAGAGGAGGACACACAGCTGATCTCACTGCTCCCCCTTCTCCCCCCTCCCCTCTCCTGTGTGCTCCGCGGGAAATGTGAGTTCTTTAGCTTCACACTTGACTGCCCGCGGAGCACACAGGAGAGGGGAGGGGGGAGAAGTGGGAGCAGTGAGATCAGCTGTGTGTCCTCTCTCATCCATGCCAGAGAGGACCGACAAATAGAATATTAATGCAGCCGGAGTCTCTCTGTGCTATTAATCTATGACACACGATCTCCGCTCAGAGTCGTGTGTGAAGATCAACCCCGCTGGGCCCCCCCACAGTGGCTGAATGCCGGGCCCAGTCGCAACTGCGACTGTTGTGACCCTGGTAATTCCGCCACTGGGTGAAGTGAATTTAGCACCAGTCAATGTTGCATGTTGCTGTGTGAATGTCTGTAGGGATATGAAAATGCAATATCGTTTAATGGGATGGAATGGGGTGCAGTTTTCTGGCTGGCCATGCTGTTTCATGGGACCTACCTCTTTTCCTTTGGCACTGTTCAGGGCCGTCTTTAGCGCAGGGCAAACGGGGCACTTGCCCTGGGCCCAATCTTTGTTGGGGGGCCCGCGCTAGCCGTGAATTGGGGCCCCGATCACAGCTTTGCAGAGCGCACAGAGGACACGGGAGGATGTATTCCTCGCTAGCCAGCTGAGAGGGGGCGGGGCCGGGAGCTCCACTGACGCTCCGACCCTGCCCACGTGCAGCCTGTGTACTCGGAAAAGAGCTTCTGTAGTGAGAGCCAGTGATCAGAGTGCGAGTGTCAGTGGAGCTTCCGGCCCCGCCCCCTCTATACTGGCTGGTGAATACAGAGGTCCGGGGGCGGGGCCGGGAGCTCCAATGACACTCCCACTTCGATTACTGGCTCTCACTACAGGCGCTCTATTCCCAGTACACAGGCTGCACGTGGGCGGGGTCAGAGTGTCAGTGGAGCTCCCGGCCCCGCCCCTCTCAGCTGACTAGCGCGGAATACATCCTCCCGTGTCCTCTGTGCGCTCTGCAAAGCTGTCATGGGGCGACAATTCACGGGTGATGTGGGCCCACCCAACAAAGCATCAGTGGAGCTCCCAGCTGCTTTAGTGAGAGCAGAGAGTGGAAGCCCCGCCAACACACCTGAATGTATGTAGTGAGTTTGGCTGGCCAGGTATGTCCTTACAACCATAGAATGCCTGACTGTTTAAACCCTGAGCTGTGTTATTTAACTGTAAAGCTGTGCATTGCTGAAAGTTCTCTGATCATCTCCTGTATAATGTCTGCAGTCTCTGATTGTCTCCTGCAGTATGTCCGCAGTCTCTGATTGTCTCCTGCAGTATGTCCGCAGTCTCTGATTGTCTCCTGCAGTATGTCCGCAGTCTCTGATTGTCTCCTGCAGTATGTCCGCAGTCTCTGATTGTCTCCTGCAGTATGTCCGCAGTCTCTGAATTGTCTCCTGCAGTATGTCCGTAGTCTCTGAATTGTCTCTGGCAGTATGTCCGCAGCCTCTGAGTGTCTGCTGCAGTATGTCCGCAGTCTCTGGTAATTTCCTGCAGTATGTCCGCAGTCTCTGATTGTCTCCTGCAGTATGTCTGCAGTCTCTGAATTGTCTCCTGCAGTATGTCCGCAGTCTCTGATTGTCTCCTGCAGTATGTCCGCTGTCTCTGATTGTCTCCTGCAGTATGTCCGCATCCCCTGAGTGTCTCCTGCAGTATGTCCACAGTCTCTGATTGTCTCCTGCAGTATGTCCGCTGTCTCTGATTGTCTCCTGCAGTATGTCCGCAGCCTCTGAGTGTCTCCTGCAGTATGTCCGCAGTCTCTGATTGTCTCCTGCAGTATGTCCGCAGTCTCTGATTGTCTCCTGCAGTATGTCCGCAGTCTCTGATTGTCTCCTGCAGTATGTACGCAGTCTCTGATTGTCTCCTGCAGTATGTCCGCAGTCTCTGATTGTCTCCTGCAGTATGTCCGCAGTCTCTGATTGTCTCCTGCAGTATGTCCGCAGTCTCTGATTGTCTCCTGCAGTATGTCCGCAGTCTCTGATTGTCTCCTGCAGTATGTCCGCAGTCTCTGATTGTCTCCTGCAGTATGTCCACAGTCTCTGATAATCTCCTGCAGTATGTCCGCAGTCTCTGGTAATCTCCTGCAGTATGTCCGCAGTCTCTGATTGTCTCCTGCAGTATGTCCGCAGTCTCTGATTGTCTCCTGCAGTATGTCCACAGTCTCTGATTGTCTCCTGCAGTATGTCCGCAGTCTCTGATTGTCTCCTGCAGTATGTCCGCAGTCTCTGATTGTCTCCCGCAGTATGTCCGCAGTCTCTGATTGTCTCCCGCAGTATGTCCGCAGTCTCTGATTGTCTCCCGCAGTATGTCCGCAGTCTCTGATTGTCTCCCGCAGTATGTACGCAGACTCTGATTGTCTCCTGCAGTATGTCTGCAGTCTCTGATTGTCTCCTGCAGTATGTCCGCAGTCTCTGATTGTCTCCTGCAGTATGTCCGCAGTCTCTGGTAATCTCCTGCAGTATGTCCGCAGTCTCTGGTAATCTCCTGCAGTATGTCCGCAGTCTCTGGTAATCTCCTTCAGTATGTCCGCAGTCTCTGATTGTCTCCTGCAGTATGTCCGCAGTCTCTGATTGTCTCCTGCAGTATGTACGCAGTCTCTGATTGTCTCCTGCAGTATGTCTGCAGTCTCTGATTGTCTCCTGCAGTATGTCTGCAGTTTCTGATTGTCTCCTGCAGTATGTCCGCAGTCTCTGATTGTCTCCCGCAGTATGTCCGCAGTCTCTGATTGTCTCCCGCAGTATGTACGCAGTCTCTGATTGTCTCCTGCAGTATGTCTGCAGTCTCTGATTGTCTCCTGCAGTATGTCCGCAGTCTCTGATTGTCTCCCGCAGTATGTCCGCAGTCTCTGATTGTCTCCCGCAGTATGTCCGCAGTCTCTGATTGTCTCCCGCAGTATGTCCGCAGTCTCTGATTGTCTCCCGCAGTATGTCCGCAGTCTCTGATTGTCTCCCGCAGTATGTACGCAGACTCTGATTGTCTCCTGCAGTATGTCTGCAGTCTCTGATTGTCTCCTGCAGTATGTCTGCAGTCTCTGATTGTCTCCTGCAGTATGTCCGCAGTCTCTAAACCTCTCCTGTAGTATGTGTATTAATGTGCCCCTTTACTTGCTCAATTATTTGGGATTGCTCCACTGCTCAGTGAGAGGTAATGATGTGCATGAACCTCTAGCAACCAATCAGCAAACAGTAGTGATCTGCTTTAATCTCTAGCAACCAATCAGTAAGTGCTAATGATGTGCTGTAACCCCTAGCAACCAATTCGTGAGCGCTAATAATGTATATTAACCTCTAGCAACCAATCGGCAAGCAGAAATTATGTGTTGTAACCTCTAGAAACCAGCCATTGAGCAGTAATGATAGGCTGTAACCTCTGGCAAACAATTGCAATCGCTGCGTGATCTGCTGCAGTAAACTGATTTTGAGTCTACCTGCTATTTTTTGTATGTCTCAGAATGGAGGGGGGGCCCCAAGAAAATGTTTGCCCAGGGCCCAATCAAAATTAAAGATGGCCCTGGCACTGTTAGTGTGCATTCCTTATTCTTGGTTAGAGCATTGCTTGCATAATGTTGTAAAAGTGTGTGAGCGCTACTGTGTTCAGGAGTAATGTGAGCCCAGGCCAGTGTAGTGACACACCGAGAAATGTGTGTACATGATGGCCTAGGCTCACAGGAAGCAGGTTAGGTCATGCTAGGTGTTGTTCAACCTGTAGGTGAAGTAGCTACAGATGGTTGTGTAGCACCCTGCAGGTACTAGTGTCTGTAAATAGATAATTATTGTTTGGTAGGCAGGGCAGACCCCGGTGGGCTGGCTTAGCTGTGTCCCCCTCAGCAGCCAAGGTAGAAATCTACAGGGTTTCCCCAGGAACTGACTGACAGGCAAGTGAGACACTGCTTGGCAGTATTGTGGAAGACCTGGCCAATCCCAAGCTGAAAGTTTGATGGAGTGGGCACCACATAAATACTGCTAGGGCTTGCCTAGTTGTGTGGGGAGATGAAGTGCTGAGCTACGAGGGGTCCCCCCGGGTGGAGAGGGGATGCTGCCTCTGGCTTGAGGTGGCTTGAGGTGACCACCACTGGCTTGAGGTGAGGTGGCTTGAGGTGACCACCACTGTTTCCTGTGCCACAGTCAGGGCTGGCTGCTGGCATTCCTAAGGCTGGTGAAGAGCAGACACCCCAGCGAGCTGTACCGTGAGTAACCATCCCCTTAGAAACAAGGACCAGCAAAAGTGGGGGCATCTGTTTGTTTTGAACCCCTATAGCCAGAAGAGGAGATAGAAGCAGCCTGGCACAGGGCCCAGCTAGTTTCCAGGGACCCCAGGAGGGATCACACCCCTTGTTATAGGAGGGCTGTGATATACTGCATTTAGAGACTGTGGGGTGTGAAGAGGAGCGGAAATTCAGTTGATGCGGTATATGTGAAGTTTGCTGTTAAAGAGACTGCACCATATATGAGAGGCTTCTCTTATATCTCGTGCACCGTTTAGGAGATATTTACTGTACATGCAGCCAGTGACATCACTGTCGCATGCGCTCTGAAGGAAGGGCCACCCGTGTCGCTCCTTCAGAGCCCAGTGCCGTGACCGGCGGCTCCCGAACGCATGCGTGGGAGTGACGTCATCGCAGCTCCAGCCAGTCACAGAGCTAGAGTCCGCAAACCGAAAGCAAGAAGGGTGAAGATGAAAGCTGTCTCCAGCAATGACATCACATTGCTGGAAAGCTTAGTTTTCAGGTAAGTTTCACATAATGCCTTTGCCTTGCAGGTAGGAAAAAAACAAAACAAAATGTCTAGCAGTTTACAACCGCTTTAATGGATTAATGGCGTCCTGGACCTTCCCGATACCCTATCCAAGTTAAAATCCCACGAAAAATATAAAAACAACAATTCTATGGACTGTTTTCTGACTGCGAGTGACTGTTACAGATGGTGGTTGCTTGGGATGCCTCCTGCCTGGCTGCACACACAAGGTGAACCCTTTCAAATCCAGCGGCCCTCGAGATGGTAGTACAGTACAGTTGGATCTGTGGGGGGGGGGGGCAAAGAGGAGGTAGAGTATTTCAGAAAAATCTTCTATTTTTATTGTGTCATAAGGAAAATAAACGGTGTTAAGTTGTGTAAAACCTCAAAGAACACCTGCAACATACCATGTGATATATAACATAGCAAGAAAATCATAAAAGTAAAAATGTTGCGCTAACATAAGTGACCATCTATCATTATTGATAGACAAAAAGAGATGAGGTGGAGGTCCTTTTGGTACATTTTGACTCTCTTGCTAAACCAGGGAGTCAATTATATATGGAATCGGAAAATCTGAATATTTTGAAAGCCTGGACATCGAAAGAAAAACAAGGTCAGGTCAGGTATGACAAAATGCGTAGGAAGGGGCCTGTTGTGACATCACGACGTTCAATACTGGAAGCAACTGGGAAGCTCTTACTGTGCGGATTTTTAATGACAAGCGCTTTATACTTGGTAGACATGTGAGTGGTATTTTTTATTCAATAACATTTTAAGTTCCTACGGAGTTATGCTATGTGGAGCCTTTTGTTTGTGCCTTATGGAGCATCCAGCCACCGAGGTGTGCAGCGAGCTTGTGATGGTTCATTTGTACTGTGGAATTAAAGAGAGTGTTACATCTATGCTTTGATTAGCCATTTTTAGTGGATGGTCAACACTATCTGGTAAGCCTTGTGTCGATCACCAGGTGGAGGCTTGCACACAACACAATTTTTGTTTTGGATGTAATTTTCTACATCATTAATACAAAGCACTTGTCATGGAGTGAATCTGAAATATTGGAACTATTCATGGACTATTAGTCTATATCAGTGATGACGAACCTTGGCACCCCAGATGTTTTGGAACTACATTTCCCATGATGCTCAACTACACTGCAGAGTGCATGAGCATCATGGGAAATGTAGTTCCAAAACATCTGGGGTGCCAAGGTTCACCATCACTGGGCTATGTCTTTTCAATATCTCTTTTTGTCTCAATTTTGTCTCAATTAGGGATGAGCCTAACATGCGAACAGGCAAAAAATTGATGCGAACACCGGTAAAGTCTATGGGACGTGAAAACAAAAAATGCTAATTTTAAAGGCTTTAATGCAAGTTATTGTCATAAAAAGTGTTTGGGGACCCAGGTCCTGTCCCAGGGGACATGTACCAATGCAAAAAAAGTTTTAAAAACAGACATTTTTTCAGGAGCAGTGATTTTAATAATGCTTAAAGTGAAACAATAAAAATTAAATATTCCTTTATATATCGTGCCTGGGGGGTGTCCTTAGGATACCTGTAAAGTAGCGCATCTTTCCCATGTTTATAACAGTACCACAGCAAAATGAGATTTCTAAAGGAAAGAATTACATTTAAAACTTCTCACGGCTGTATTTATTGTCGGATCCCAGCAATATAGATAAAAATACCAAAAATACCAAACAAAAATGGCATGGATGCCCCCCCCCCCATAATCCATACCAGGCCCTTCAGGTCTGGTATGGATATTAAGGGGAA
This sequence comes from Lithobates septentrionalis, assembly GCA_037952835.1. Taxonomy (NCBI): domain Eukaryota; kingdom Metazoa; phylum Chordata; class Amphibia; order Anura; family Ranidae; genus Lithobates; species Lithobates septentrionalis. The sequence continues at coordinate 1,189,244 of JBBDGP010002646.1, read as the reverse complement.
CCCCGCACCATTTAAAAAAAAAAATGGCTCCACCACACTGTCACCCCTCACAGTTACTCTTGTTGGGCGCAGGAACGGGCCCTGCTGTGAAATATTATATCAAAAATTTTAATTACATACCCCTGCTAAACAGGGGCAGAAAAATTGGGCCTTTGGATTTGGTGGCGCCAGAACACTCAGCCCTCGCAGTCACTCAGCTGTTGAAGTGCTAGCAATTTGGCCAAGCTAGCATTCAGACACTGAGCATGTGGATGGCTGGGACCGAATTTCTGTTTACGATTAAGCAACTGGGGTAAGGAAATTTGCCTGCTAAAATCAATTAGTGGTGTACTGCTGGCAGATTGGCTGCAAGTACTTGGGACACCTATTGCTATACCTTCATTCCTCTCAGTGCAGGTTTTTGAGAGGACTGGAGGTATAGTATAGTTGGAGATCCCAGATGAGGAGCAAGGAGAAGTCCACCTTTTTCTTTGATGTGGGTCTTTCAAGTGTTGTTGCCAACGGACTGCGTGGCAGGTCGTCATATGTCTGGTCAAGCATGTGGTGCCCAAGCGGCTGCTGTTCTGGCCACGCTTGATCTGCTTCAGACATGGCTGCCCTTAAGCTGCTCCCTAGAGGACATCCTGTCTCGTTGGAGTTGTGCCTCCTCCTCCTCACTTTCCTCCTCTCTTCTATCAGGCACCCAGGTAGAGTCAGTGACCTCATCATCCCCTCCCTCCTCGTCACTGGAGCAAACTTGGCAGTGTGTTGCAGCTGGGGGGACATGACTGCTAGTTTCTTGTCCTTCTGTGGCACCCCTCTCTATAGGCTCACGTTACTCCCTTCCTCAACCTGGTAACCAACATCGGAGCCTTCAAATCGCTGCGCATCCTCCAGCAGCATGTAACCAACACTGTGGTCAAAAAATAATTCTGGGGACTCCATGCATGATGGTGGGGCTATGAAAGGAGAGACTGTGGACAAGGAGCCAGTGGAATAGGCTGCTTTGGCAGCTGCATTGGAAGGCAAACTACTCTGAGCCTGGGTGACAGAGGATGAGGAGGATGAGGACGGCTTCGTTATCCACTCTACCAACTCTTCTGCACGTTGTGGCTTATTAACACAGCCATCAGCAGCAAAAAAGAACAAGCATGCCCCACGGCCACCTGCAGAGGATGCACCATGTCCACGACCAGCACTGTTGACTGTAGACACAGAGGCTGCTTTCCCTCTTTTAGTGGCCTGTGAGCGTCTGCCTCTCCTTGGTGGCCTTCCAGACATGATGTATTTTTTGTTTTGCAACACTACACTACACTGTATTATATACTGTGTACACCGCCTGAAGTGTATTAGAAACTATACAACACCGAATACACTGTATATATGGGCTACACTGAATGCAGAGTATATATATATATATATATATATATATATATATATATATATATATATATATATATATATAGTTGTGCTCATAAGTTTATATTACATCAGAGAATATGAATGATAACACAAAAACTTTTCTTTCACTCATGGTTAGTGTTTGGCTGAAGCCATGTATTATCAAGCAACTGTGTTTACTCGTTTTAAATCATAATCGCAACAGAAACTACCCAAATGACCCTGATCAAAAGTTTACATACCCTGGTTATTTTGGCCTGATCACATGCACACAAGTTGACACAAAGGGGTTTGAATGGCTATTAAAATTAACCATCCTCACCTGTGATCTGTTTGCTTGTAATTAGTGTGTGTGTAAAAGGTCAATGAGTTTCTAGACTTCTGACAGACCCTTGCATCCTTCATGCAGTGCTGCACTGACTTTTCTGGATTCTGAGTCATGGGGAAAGCAAAAGAATTGTGAAAGGATCTGCGGGAAAGGTAGTTGAACTGTATAAAACAGGAAAGGGATAGAAACTGATAAGAGGCATGGAGGAGCTCAGCTATGAGGAAAGATTAGAAAAACTGAATTTATTCTCTCTTGAGAAGAGGAGATTAAGGGGAGATAAGGGGAGATAGGATCAATATGTACAAATATATAAGGGGTCCATATAGTGAACTTGTTGTTGAGTTATTCACTTTACGGTCAAGACAGAGGACAAGGGGGCACTCTTTACGTCTAGAGGAAAAGAGATTTAATCTCCAAATATGGAAAGGTTTCTGCACAGTAAGAGCTGTAAAAATGTGGAATAGACTCCCTCCAGAAGTGGTTCTGACCAGCTCATTAGATTGCTTTAAACAAGGCCTGGATTCTTTCATAAATGTACATAATATAACTGGGTACTAAAATTTATAGGTAAAGTTGACCAGGGAAAATCCGATTGCCTCTCTGGGATCAGGAAGGAATTTTTTCCCCTGCTGTAGCAAATCGGATCATGCTTTGCTGGGGTTTTTCATCATCTGGATCAACTGTGGGTATAGGATTATGTATATGGGATTGTATGATATTATTTATTTATTTTTGTGGTTAAACTGGATGGACTTGTGTTTTTTTTCAACCTGACTAACTATGTAACTATAAAAAGATATCCAAGGAATTGAGAATTCCAATCAGCAGTGTTCAAACTCTAATCAAGAAGTGGAAAATGAGGGGTTTCTTTTGAAACCACACCACGGTCAGGTAGACCAACTAAAATTTCAGCCACAACTGCCAGGAAAATTGTTTGAGATGCAAAGAAAAACCCACAAATAACTTCATGTGAAATACAGGACTCTGAAAACATGAGGTGTGGCTGTTTCAAGATGCACAATAAGGGGGCACTTGAAGAAAGATGGGCTGCATGGTCGAGTCACCAGAAGAAAGCCATTACTACGTAAATGCCACAAAGTATCCCACTTACAATATGCCAAACAGCACAGAGACAAGCCTTAAACCTTCTGGCACAAAGTCATTTGGAGTGATGAGACCAAAATTGAGCTTTTTGGTCACAACCATAAATGTTCATTTGGAGAGGAGTCAACAAGGCCTATGATGAAAGGCACGCCATTCCTACTGCAAAACACGAAGGTGGATCGCTGATGTTCTGGGGATGTGTGAGCTACAAAGGCACAGGAAATTTGGTCAAAATTGATGGAAAGATGAATGCAGTATGTTTTCAAAAAATACTGGAGGAACATTTGCATTCATCAGCCAGGAAGCTGAGCATGAGACGTACTTGGACATTCCAACATGACAATGATCCAAAACACAAGGCCAAGTCGACCTGTCATTGGCTACAGCAGAATAAAGTGAAGGTTCTGGAGTGGCCATCTCAGTCTCCTGACCTCAATATCATTGAGCCACTCTGGGGAGATCTCAAACGTGCCGTTCATGCAAGACAGCCCAAGAATTTACAGGAACTGGAGGCTTTTTGTCAAGAGGAATGGGCAGCTTTACCATCTTAGAAGATAAAGAGCCTCATCCACAAATACCACAAAAGACTTCAAACTGTCATTGATGTTAAAGGGGGCAATACACAGTATTAAGAAGTGGGGTATGTAAACTTTTGATCAGAGTCCTTTGGGTAGTTTCTGTTGTGATTACGATTAAAAAAGAGTAAACACAGTTGATTGATAATAAATGGCTTCAGCCAAACACTAACCATGAGTGAAAGAAAAGTTTTTGTGTTATCATTCATATTCTCTGAAAAATGGCCAAGAAATCATAAATTCTGCCAGAGTATGTGAACTTATGAGCACAACTGTATATACTAGACTGTATATATTGATTAATACACTGCCTGGAGTGTATTAGAAACTGTACACACTGTATTAGATACTGTGTACACCGCCTGCACTGTGTTAGAAACTGTACAATGGCTGCACTGTCTTGGGGTGCACCAAATGGAAATTTTATTGCCCAAACCGAAAATGAAGGATGCACTAGGCCGAAAACCGAAACCGATAGTGAAAATGACAATTTTCAACCACTTGCCATAGCAAAATGACGGCGGCAAAGTGGTTTAGTTATCCTGATCGGACGTCATATGACGTGATCAGGACAACAGAGCCGTCGCGCGCCAGCGGGGGCACCCAGTGCGGCGATCGGAGGTGCTGTGTGTCAGTCTGACACACCGCAACTCCGATCGTGGTATGAAGCCTCTGACAGAGGCCTCTTACCACGTGATCAGCTGTGACCAATCACAGCTGATCATCGCATGAACCAGGAAGTGTGGCTCTCCCTGTCAGAGGGGGGGTCTGTGCTGATAATCAAGTGTATAGTGTCCTTCGCGCTTGTCGGATGTAAAAATTAAAAAACTAATTGCAAGGTAACAATATATAAAATCGCATAATAAGTGACTAACAATATTGCAGCAAAATTGGGGTGTTCACACCAACACTTAGTGAAATATAAAATATATAAGGATTTCACGCAATATTACAATAAAAATTCCAATAAATCAATAAATAAATAAATACGTTCACGTGTATCAAACGTGTGCAAGTGTGTGGTTATATGAAAAATCCCTGACAATAAAAAGTGCTAAATAAGTAGGTAATCACTGCAAAGGATGAATTATCTCTATATTGCAGCAAATAGCTGAATTCGCTATCTTCTAATAGTGACAATTACTTGCAACATAAACGTGCGTGAAAAACAATCATAATAAGCAGCCATTAATTAAGCATGATTAAACTAATGTTCAAATAAATACATGACATATATATATATAAAAACTTGGGACATCACTCCATAGACTCATAAGAAATAGTGTGTTTAGGGAAAGTTCTCATCAACACTCTATTAAGATGGGAATTAAAGTACTAATTTGGAGATAATATGGGTAGCTAAATGAAAAAGTCTGTAGATAAATGCCGTTCTTCTATTTAATTGTTGTGCATAAGGTGAAAGAGGTGCGTGACCATGCTGTTGGTGTATCCTCTAATGGTCTCTTAGGACCCTCACCTTCATGTTGTAGAAAAACAGCGTTCAGTGGTAAAGGATTTTTTGTTCTGGCAGCTGTCACCGAAATCTTTGCTCTCTCTGTTGCTATTCCTCAATCAATCCTTCTCTGTGTCTCCAAGGTGGCTCTCTCAGTGACAGGGGAGATGAAACAGAGATAGGGGAGGGGAAGAAAACAGAGGCTCCACTAGTGTATTAAAGTTTTAAAATGGGGGGGGGGGGGGGGGGATTTATTTAAGGTAATGCTCTTACATTTTTCTTGAGACTAAGGGAAGTTATGTAATCTCCATTTTGTTGGAGGTTTATATTGTTATTCCTCTATCATAGGTTCATTTAAGCGCGCGGCTTACTTATTTAGCACTTTTTATTGTCACGGTTTTTTCATATAACCACACACTTGCACACATTTGATACACGTGAACGTATTTATTTATTGATTGATTTATTGGAATTTTTATTGTAATATTGTGCTGATAATCAGCACATTGATTATCAGCACAGCCCCCATCAAAAGGTGCCCATCAGCTGCCAATCAGTGCCCATCACCTGCCAGCCTGTCCTCCTCTAAAAGCCTGTCAGTGCCCATAAAGGTGCAGATCAGTGCCCACAACAGTGTCAATCAGTGCTCAAAAAAGTGCCAGTCAGTGCCCCATCAGTAATGCCTGTCAGTGCCCCATCAAAGTGGCAATCAGTACCATAAGTGCCACCTATCAGTGCCGTCAGTGCCCATCAGTTTTTTATTTCACAATTGTCGGTCTTTTTTAGTTTATAGCGCAAACATTAAAAACCGCAGAGGTGATCAAATACCACCAAGAGAAAGCTCTATTTGTCGGAAGAAAATGATAAACATTTAGTTTGGGTACAGAGTTGCATGACATTGCAATTGTCATTCAAAGTGCGACAGCGCTGAAAGCTAAAAATTGTCGTGGGCAGGAAGGGAGAAAGTGCCCAGCATTGAAGTGGTTAAAAAATATTTATATTTTTATATACAATTGTATTATATTCGACTTTTAAATTAATGTCATCAATTTAAATTAATATGAATTTATTGTTGCCCATTATTGGCACCTTTAGTGCAAGAAAAGTCAAGAAAAATGCAGTCTGCAGTCTCTGACCATCTCTTGTATCATGTCCTCTGTCTCTAACCATCTCTTGTATCATGTCATCAGTCTCTAACCATCTCTTGTATCATGTCCCCAGTCTCTACTCATCTCTTGTATCATGTCCCCAGTCTCAAACCATTTCTTGTATCATGTCCCCAGTCTCTACTCATCTCTTGTATCATGTCCCCAGTCTCAAACCATTTCTTGTGTCATGTCCCCAGCCTCTAACCATTTCTTATATCATGTCCCCAGTCTCTAACCATCTCTTGTATCATGTCCCCAGTCTCTAACCATTTCATGTATCATGTCCTCAGTCTCTAACCATCTCTTGTATCATGTCCCCAGTCTCTACTCATCTCTTGTATCATGTCCTCAGTCTCTAACCATCTCTTGTATCATGTCCCCAGTCTCTAACCATTTCTTGTATCATGTCCCCAGTCTCTAACCATCTCTTGTATCATGTCCCCAGTCTCTAACAACTTCTTGTGTCATGTCCTCAGTCTCTAACCATCTCTTGTATCATGTCCTCAGTCTCTGTCCATCACTTGTATCATGTCTGCAATCTCTTACTTAAACTTAAACACACTGCTAATAGCATTAGCAAAATTTCCATTCGGTGCACCTCTAGCAGACATGATAGAGAAGATGGTCAGAGACTGCAGACATCATACAAGAGATCAATGCAGCCTCACTAGTGTACATCAAATGCAGCTTCACCAGTGCCTGTCAGATGCAGCCTACCAGTCAGATGCAGCAGCCTGCCTGTGCCCTTCATGCAGCCTCACCAGTGCCTGTGCCCATCAGATGCAGCAGCCTGCCTGTGCCCATCAGATGCAGCAGCCTGCCTGTGCCCATCAGATGCAGCAGCCTGCCTGTGCCCATCAGATGCAGCAGCTTGCCTGTGCCCATCAGATGCAGCAGCCTGCCTGTGCCCATTACATGCAGCAGCCTGCCTGTGCCCATCAGATGCAGCCCGCCAGTGCCCATGACATGCAAGCCTGCCAGTGCCCATGAAATGCAGCCTGCCAGTGCCCATGCCATGCAGCCCGCCAGTGCCCATGACATGCAGCCCACCAGTGCCCATGACATGCAGCCCGCCAGTGCCCATGCCATGCAGCCTGCCAGTGCCCATGCCATGCAGCCTGCCAGTGCCCATGACATGCAGCCCGCGAGTGCCCATCATGTACATCCTACCAGTGCCCGTGAAATGCAGCCTGTCAGTGCCCATCATGTACAGTCTACCAGTGCCCATGAGATACAGCCTGTCAGTGCCTGGTAGCGCGATCTCACGCTGTATGTCAGAGCTGGATCTGAATTGCCATGCAGCCGTTGTAACGATGTCCTGCATCCTATGACACACAGCACAATGATTCCTGGCATTGGAGCAGTGTGCCATCTAAAAAAAGAGGCGGTCTAGAAGGCGGGACATCATTACAGTGGCTGCATGGCGATTCAGATCTCTGACACACAGCGTAAATTCGTGCTACCAGGCACTGGGAAGGCTGCATCTCAAGACACTTGTGAGAAGAACAGGAGGGAGGGGAGACTCGGACAGGGGCGCGCCGGGATTATACATATGCGGCACCCGGAGGAATGTTCCCGCCCCTTTTTCAGCTCCATTATCAGCACTTTTTTTTTTCTTTTGGCCGCCTGGCATGTAAGCAGCCTTATATAGTGTGGGACTTAGTCCCCCTGAGCCATGATTGGCCAAAGGCACCCTGCCTTTGGCCAATTATGGCTCTCTCAGCAGGGCGCGCTGTGATTGGCCAAAGCATGCAGGTCAGGTGCATGCTTTGGCCAATCATCATACAGCAATGCACTGCGATCTCGCAGTGCAATATGGGGGGTTCCACGGCACTGAGATTTCCTGCAAACACCCCATATGTTCAGTTCATTTTAGAACAAACGAACACCCGATATTCGAGTCGAACTTACGTTCGACTAAAACCGCTGGCTCATCCCTACTATCAATAATGATAGGCGGTCACTTATGTTAGTCAGGGGCGGACTGACCATTGAGCGATTAGGGCACTGCCCGAGGGCCCTGGGCCACTAGGGGGCCCCATCAGGGTTGCCAGCCTCAGTAAAACCAGGGACAGTATGTATAAATCTGTGGTTTTTTTACATCTGTCTGTGTATACTGTGTGTACATGTATGTGTATACTGTGTGATTGTATACTGTGTGTGTGTATACTGTGTGGCCCCATACTCTCTGATTGCCTGGGGGCCCCATAATCTCCTATTGCCCGGGGGCCCCATAATCTCCTATTGCCCGGGGGCCCCATGAGTTATCAGTCCGCCCCTGATGTTAGTGCAACATTTTTATCTTTATAATTTTCCTGCTCGTTTTATTGCCAGAGCTGTTGGGCTACTGATTTTTAAATGCTCCTTATAAAGTGGAGTTAATCTTTAGGTAATGGCCCAACAATGGAAAAGTGGGGGAAAACCTATCCAGTTGGGACACAGACAGTAATAAAACTCTGCTCCAACCATTCATCCTGAAATTTCTCTGGCACTGGCCGGGCTGACTCTCTGACTTCCAGCGACTCTCAGTGCCGATTCTCACCAGATCCGTTCGTGTACAGGCACCCTGGGAAAGAAAAAGGTTTTCGGTGCACCGCGAGGTCCCACCATATCTCCGGGTAGGCTCCGGTCCTCCACAGTGCCTGCGGTCTCCACCACCACTTCTGCCGCCTCTGCCGCCTCTGCTGCTGCCGCTCTTGGCTCTGTTAAGCCTGCTAAGCCTGCTGCTGTTGTTGCGCCTGCTGCCGCCGCCGCGATATTACCTCCGAGGCTTCCCATACCAAACATGTCAGTTAGCACGCAGACGCTCCCTGATCCGTCTCTACCTGTAGCCTCTCACGCGGCCTCCCATGCTGAGCTGCTGGCAGCAATCAAAGCTGGAAACGAAAAGGTGATGGTTAAAATAGACCATTTGGCTTCAGATATCAGCTTAATTCGGCATGATATGGACAAATTTAGATCCCGCTTCGTAGAGGCTGAGAGTCGGATCTCACAACTGGAGGACGTTACCAGTGCAGACTCCAGGAACCTTCGCGCTTTGCAGCTGCAGGTAAAAGCCCTACAAGATAAGTCGATAGACACAGAAAATCGCATGAGGAGAAACAATCTAAGGATCATAGGCCTACCGGAAAAAACAGAAGGTAATAAACCAGCTGAGTTTGTGGAATCCTTTCTTATATCATTGTTGGACTTACCTGCTATGCCCCCTACATTCGTGGTAGAGAGGGCGCATAGGATTCCACCAACCCCTCCAGCCCCTGGTAATCCCCCCAGGCCTCTTTTATTGAGACTTTTGAATTTCAGAGACAGAGATAAGATATTAGCTGCAGCTAGAGATAAACAAGAACTGCGGTTCAATAATGCAAAAATCATGTTATTTCCTGATTATTCCCCTGAAGTCCAGCAGCGACGCCGGGCCTTTACAGAGGTCAGAAGACGCCTAAGGGATAAAAGTCTTAAATTTAGCTTATTATATCCCAGCAAGCTTCGAGTTGCAGACGGGGACCGAGCATTCTTTTTTACCAATCCGGAGGCCGCTATATCCTGGCTAGATGGCCGTGGGTGACGCATGTGTTTTTTTTTTTTTTTTGGGTAACATCCTTACTACTATAGTCCATTATAGTGCACCCCTATAGTGTCTAAAATTTTCTTGCTATTCTGTGGTCTCTTAATGAATGCTTAGATAAATGTACTTTATTTGGAGTTGGATTGCTCAGCCCTTTGGACTTGGACTTGGACTTGGACTATATCTCTTACACTAAGAGCCAAGAGTTAGATAATTAGAACCCAACCCCACCTTAATTACTTTCTGTTGCTTCCTTTTTTGTCCCCTTTTTTCTTTTCCTTTTTTTTTTTTTTTCCTCCCCTTCCTGCCCTTTTCTCCCCATCCCGTCCCCTTTTTTATTTTTTTATTTTTTTTTTTTTCTTCTTTTTTTTTTTTTTTTGGATAGGTATTGGATAGGTTTTTCCTTTTTTCCTTTTTTATATATTTGCTCGGCTATAGGGTGCCTGAACAAATAGTAGTAGTAGTATGATATCCCCTTTTAGGGGTATATCTGCAATATAGTTGCAATACAGTTGCAGCTTGCGTGTGTGTTCTTTTTTTTTTTTTTTTTTGGGAGAAAACTAATCCCAACTCTCCTCCTCCTTTTTTTTGTTTTTTGAGAGGAGATGGGACTTAGTCGGATAAGCACTTCGTGCTTGGGTATATATTTTTTTTTGTTGTTTTATGTTGGTCTTTGTCATGGTTTGTATAAGCTTGTTTCAAAAATTGCCTTAAAATTTAACATTGCTGGTACATGGTATATTGTAAAAATCTTGCTGCTTGTGAGTTACCCCAAATGGTGTTCCCCTAGTCATTTTACTTGGCCATGGCTTCTTAAACCTATATGGCCACTTCCTTAGCTGAAACCTTTTCGGTCCTTTCATGGAATGTGAGAGGTCTTAATTCTAAATTTAAACGGGCACTGTTGTTGAGATATCTAAAAACCCACTCTCCACATTTTATTCTCCTACAGGAAACCCACCTCACAGGCAGCAAGGTTTTAACTCTAAAAAAACCCTGGATTCAGAGGGCCATCCATGCGACTTACTCCTCTTATGCTAGAGGGGTCTCAATCCTAATACACAAGAAATTCCCCTGTGTTATTGAGGACGTGTGCACGGACCCCCAGGGCAAGTTTGCAATGGTGGTGTTTTCACACTGGTCTCAGCGATATATAATCATAAATGTTTATATTCCTCCACCTTTTACACATGATTTATTATATAAGGTTTTGGAAAAAGCAGCTCCTTTTTATCCAGCGAAATTGCTGGTGATGGGGGATTTCAACTCTACTATCTCCCCAGATTTGGACAGACCAGTCCCATCAAAAAACTATAGCTCTGAACTATCTATATGGGCACAGGCAATGGGGCTACAGGAGATATGGAGATGGAAACACCCGGCTATTAGGGCATACTCATGCTTTTCGGCCTCACATAGGACTGCCTCACGGATTGACCTAGCCTTCTCTAATTCAATCCTGTTGACGGATGTAATAGGGGCTAAATACCTACCCAGTGGGTTGTCCGATCATAGCCCACTGGTAATTGAGCTTCGCTCGTCTGCACGCCGAGATGCGGCCCTGTGGAGGCTGGGGGCACAGTGGATTTCCCACCCTGAGGTGGCTGACACTATCCCACCCAGACTAGTTGAGTTTTGGGAACTTAATGAAGGCTCCTCGACCCCACAGACGGTCTGGGACACCTTTAAGGCCTATACAAGAGGGCAATATATCTCTATTATCGCTAGTGTCAAGAAACAGCAGGGCCGGGAAACTTACAGGTTACAACAGATGGTAGAGGATCAAACAGTAATCTATAGTACAGATCCTACAACAGCTCATTTTGACGCATTGAATGCCGCCCGCAGTTCACTAAATTTACATTTAACGGAAGTTACAAGATTGGATATGCATAAAGGTAGACAGCGACTATTTGAACAGGGGGACAAGAATGGTCGTTTCCTGGCCATGTTGGCACAGCATGAATATCCATCCACAGTGGTTTCGGGCCTGCGGTCTTCAACTGGGGATAAGGTGACCTCTCAGGTAGAAATCTTACAAATGTTTAAAGCCTTTTACCAAACTCTTTATACCTCTGCTCTTCCCCCCGACTTCCAGCCAGAGTTCTTGCAAAACCTTTTAGATCCACTAGCACTTGGCTGGCTGTCGAATGAGGAACGAGAATCGTTGGTACGCCCTATTTCGGCCTTAGAGGTTTTAAAAATTATACGGTCCTTCCCTTTGGGCAAGGCGCCAGGGCCGGATGGCCTTCCTATAGAATTTTATAGGGCACATGCAGCATTTTTGGCACCCATCCTGGCCCAATTATACACCTTCTGCCTATCCAAAGGTGATCTGCCCCTTTCAATGCACCAGGCCTATCTTACTTTGATCCATAAGGACCTTAAGGACCCAGAGCTATGTGCCTCATATAGGCCAATAGCCCTATTGAATAATGACCTGAAAATCTTAACCAAACTGCTGGCTACCCGTCTATATCCATTATTACCTTCGGTTATTGACTCTGATCAAACAGGATTTATGCCTAAAAGGTCAACTGACGTTAATCTTAGGAGACTCTTTACCAATATTCATGCCCAACACAACAACTCCGGTACCAGAGCTATTGCCCTACTAGATATAGAAAAGGCATTCGACACTGTAGAGTGGCCCTTTTTGTGGGAGACTCTACGTCGAATGGGTTTTCCACTACGGTTTATATCATGGTTGCAGGTGATCTATAGGTGTCCCATCTCATCGATTCGTTTGGGCTCCAGACTCTCAACCCCATTTCAACTGTTTCGGGGAACTAGACAGGGCTGCCCTCTTTCTCCGGCTCTATTTGCTCTAGCTATAGAGCCAGTTGCAGAGGCTCTCCGTACATCGCCTCATATTAAGGGGCTTAGGATAGGCATGCTGGAGGAGAGGGTAGCCCTGTATGCTGACGACATGGTTTTATTTTTGGGGGACGCGGGTCCATCACTTCAGGGTGCCCTGTCACTCCTCAATACTTTCTCCATGGTAACGGGCCTCCGGGTAAACTGGCCAAAATCTACTCTATTTCCAATAGATCAAGCAGCCAAATTGACATCCTCTCCAGATAGCCCATTAAAGTGGGTTGACTCCTTTAAATATCTTGGGGTTTGTGTCTCTGCACAAGCCTCAGATTTTCTTAAATTAAACTTGGATCCGGTAGTGGGGGATATGAAAGCTAAACTCAAGGCATGGAATAATCTCCCCCTATCGGTATGGGGAAGGGTTAACTTGCTTAAAATGAAGGTCATCCCCAAATTCATATATTTATTCCGCCATTCCCCGCAGTGGATTCCTAAATCCTTCTTTACTAAACTAAACCAACGCTTTTCAGAGTTTCTCTGGGGCTCCTTACCACCGAGATATAAGTTAACTACATTAATGAGGCCACTATCGCAGGGTGGTATGGCCTTTCCGGATTGCTATAAGTACTTCTTGGCGACACAGCTGGTGACAGTGGTCTGGTGGCTAAATCCTGATAAAACCAATGTGGCCTCCGCTTTGGAGGCCACCGTGGCAGGCTCCTGGGAATCTCTTCAATACCTAATTTACAGAGGCCCATGTGCCCCACACTTATTAACTCCGTCTATGCTTACTACTTTACGGGCCTGGAAAATGGGCTTGGCTATTGAAAAACACAGCCAGATGGGAATTTCCCCCAATGCACCCCTATGGCTAAACCCCAATTTACCACATTTTTACAAATCTATTGACCCCCAGATATGGACTAGATATGGTATAAAATTAATCTCACAAGTGGTGTCTTGCACCTCACTGCTTTCTTTTTGTCAGCTTTCTTCCCAGTATAATCTTCCGCAGCACTATCAGTTCCGATATCTTCAACTTTTGCATGCTTTCGAAGCCCAATTCCCACGTTCGTCCTGTATATTAATACAGTCTAAACTGGAGACTACTCTTAGATCCGGTTGTACAAAAAAACCTACATCTCACATATATCAGCATTTAATATATGAGTCCTTGCCTCCGTTGGACGGTCTTTTGTCCCGTTGGCAGCGTGACATTCCAGCTCTGAGCGGCGAAGATTGGGATGGTGTTTGGGACTTCCCTTTTAGCTCGCTAGTCTCTATACGTGACAAGTTAGTCCAATTTAAAATAGTCCACCGGGCGTATTTCACTCCCCACAGACCTCATTTGATAAATCCTGCCCACTCCCCTAAGTGTTGGAGATGTAGTTACACCCCTGGAGATTTTTCCCATATCTTCTGGCATTGTCCAAAGATACAACAATTCTGGGGGGAGGTACTAGGCCTAATCAATAAAATTGCATCCACTAATCTACCACTGTCTATGGAGATTTGCATGCTGGGCTTTATAAAAAAATTAGTTCCTGCTGTAGCTAAACGCACGATGATTGGTTTGCTTCTATTTTACGCTAGGAAAACCATAACATTTCAATGGAAGAAGCCCTATCCCCCCACAAATGTCCAGTGGAAACGTTTGGTTAACGATAATCTTCCACTATATAAAGATACCTATCTTAATAGAGGCTGCCAATTGAAATTTAATAAGGTTTGGAGTGGGTGGCTGGAGGAAATGAACATTGCTTACTAATGTTAGACTAGCTTCAGTTACGATACCAAGAATCGACGATTAAATGTAATCCCTAGTTAATAGGTATAGGCCTTTATGGGCAGTGGGGGGGCGGCCCAAAAATTCCAAAAATCCCCTTTTCACTTACATGCTAAAACTGTATCGCATGGATGTATTTCTCTCTTTTTTTTTTTCCCCTTTCATTTTTTTACCTGATGTACTTGCGATATTACCTGTACAAGCTAGACAACCAATTTGTATATGTCTTTATGTCTTTGTTTCTTATAAGGAAAATTTGAATAAAAATAAGTTTAAAAAAAAAATAAAAAAATAAAACTCTGAGGAAGATACTAACTAACCCTTCCTCACTGTGAACAAAAGTAAAGAAAGGTTTTGCTGGTGTTATATTTTACTTCTCTAACATCTCTACCACGTGTATAATCATTGTTAGTGATGGAGCACAACAAGCACAGAGCAGACTTGGTTTATTATACTGAAACTCAACCTTGCTCAGACAAGTTTAGGAGAATTCAGAAAGCCTTAAGGTATTGGCAGAGAAGTATACCCAAACATGGCCAAATGCAGCAGGAATTTCATGTACTAGTAGAGCTACCATGAAAGGATGAACAAAATTAACAACTAGTAATTTGGCAGCTGGAAGTTGATCTTTAGCCACCCTAAAAATGTAACAATCATAATTTCTGATGCTTATTTATGCTGGGAAATGTGTTTGTTACCTTAGTATTCCAAGGCATCAGATCACTTGCAGTTTTCCCTAATGACAGCGCAAAAGTGTGCCACAATTGTAAGACAAATATTAACAAAACCAAAAAATATATAATAAAAACAAATAAGTGTGATAAATGAAATTAAATTAAATACATAAAATGGAATACATGGGAGTAATAGTTCATGAACAGCTTAAATAGCCCATATCTGTGCCAAAATAAGTGTTCTGCAAATGTGCCAGTGGCCAGTGCTCAAAAAGAGATGTTTTCTTCTTCTATATAAAGTGTCACACTCTCCACCGCCAATGCTCTACTCTTTTGCAAATAGTGCCCTTCCCTTGTGGGACCACACTCACCAGATAGAGATGATCACCCTCCTGATGGTGTCCTGTTGGTGACCAAACACGTACAGGTAGGAGCGGGAACACATTAGGTCTACAGGCTGCTTCCGCGGATTGAAACACATGGTGGCTCGTGCAATGGCGTGGCAGTGGGCTACACAACTAATTGTCAGATGATCCCGGGGTGCCAGGAGTGGCAACGGAGATTGTGAGTGTTTTTCACTTTGTTTAAGTGGGGGCTTTAATAAATGGAATGCACTATGAAACCTTTCTCTGAATTCCTTGTATGTGAGGACCAGTGAGATAAAGGCTGAGACCAGGGGAAAACTGCCACGCACAGTAGTGCTGTCAAACAAGCATTTTACACTTTCCTTGGTATATGCTAGGGTGGTCATTTCCATCTGGTGAGTGTGGTCTCACAAGGAAAGTACTTTTTGAGCACTGGCACTTTCACTTTCACAGAACACTTATTTTGGCACAGATCTGGACTATTTAAAGCGTAACTCCACTTTTGTTGAGAAAAAAACATTCCCCTCTGGGTGATCGATGTACATTGCAAGGATTATAACAACCTTTCTTGCAGATTCCTACCTTTTGTTATTCTGAAGAAATCCCTGTGTGTTTTTCTGTGCCTCTGTACTGCATGGGTCTAATGGGAGTGGTTTCATAATTAACTGTCAGGTGTGCAGTTGCAGGGCACTAATGAGGAAATCTGCTGGGCCTGCATCCCTTTAGACGTGTCCCTACTGAAAGTATCTCTCCAAAAAAGACATTTTTGTTGCAGGGGATGCCTGAAATCTGACTTGTATCTTAGGCAGACTTCTGGGAAAATTGGTGAGCCAATCACACTAGCGGGAAATTATGTTTCTGGGGAGTGGTCAGAACACAATCTGTGTACAGAACAACTCCATGTAGCCATATTGCAATGCATTTTTAGAAAATTACAGTGGCTGCAGATTGAAAAGTAATTTTTATTAACATTCAATTACAATATGATTAGTGTCGCAATTATATGTGCTAAATTATTTTTTGTTTATTTGCTATTTTTTTCTCCCATGTAAGTGGAGTTAATCTTTAAGTGGTTCATGGACTATCAGCCCCATTTATTCCACTTTATGTATTTTATTTAATTAATTTGATTGCATTTTATTTACTTTATGTATTTTTGGTTTTGTTAATATTTGTCTTACAATTGTGTAACACTTTTAATTGGGTAAGTGCAGCTTCAACACTACAGGGGTTAGGGAAAAATCTATGGTCACTGTAAATAGAAGCCCCTCTGAGTTAGTTAGCTATATCATTTATTTAATTACAAAATAAAAATTTCATACAAAAAATAATCTAAATGTATATTTATAAACATGTATGCCTTAAAATAAAGATAGCAAAAATATGTTCTCTCTATAAAGGTTCAGTTTATCCAAAGTTCTAACTTATATATAAGTGAACAATATCTGGTTGAGGCATTCACTGGCTTCTTATATGTCTTATGCCGCGTACACATGATCGGAATTTCGGCCCGCAAGAGACCGATAAGAGTTTTTTGTCAGAAAATGCGACCATGTATATGCTCCATCGGTCTTTTGCTGGCGTAATTCCGATCGTCTTAATTTTTCGGTCGGGAAAAGTTCCTATCCGAAAATGCGATTGTCTGTGGTAATTCTGACATTTAAAATTCCTACTCATGCTCGGAAACAATTCGACGCATGCTCGGAAGCATTGAACTTCATTTTCTCGGCTTGTCGTAGTGTTGTATGTCACCACATTCTTGACGGTCGTAAGTTCAGCGAACTTTTGCGTGACCGTGTGTATGCAAGGCAAACTTGAGCGGAATCCTGTGGAAAGGCCGTCATATCTTTTTCCAACGAGAAGTCCGATCGTGTGTACGGGGCATTAGATACTTCAACAGTGAGATCTCCATCTGCCATAGTTCCTGATTCTGTTCCTGCCCACCTGGTAGTTTTGGATGTTGGGATGGTGGGAGCCACACAGTATCCAACCATAATGACTGGCACAGCAGATTTTCCACATTTACCAACTACCAACTACAGAGTAGGAATTGGCTTCATACATGAGTTGGGTCTCCAACCCCATTACCACCTAGATCTGATGATCAACTTAGAAGACCCTATGACCCTGATAAAAACTACCATGAGATAAACAGTATTTTTAAGATTCAAAGTTCATGAGTTTAGTTGATGAACATTTTAAAATTCAAATTTCAAATTGTGTTGAACCATTGGGAGACCTTTTGATGGTCACTTTTTGCTCCTTGAAAATCTACTAAATTTATGCAAATAACAAAAAAAAACCCTGAAAATAAAATAAAATAAAAATAACTTTTTGGTTTTGGTTTAAACGTTACATATTTTTTAAACCCTGTTCATTACTTTCTTTGGTGTATTTTTGGTTAAGAAACATTAAAGAAAACAATAAAAAAGTGCAATTTTATATATTTTTCAATGCTTATTGTTTAAAACACCACAAGGAATGATAAAATAAATCCAAAACAAACAAAAGAACACTCAATGTGGGGCAATAGACAATTCCTATTTGGGTAACAATAGTTTGTCTAGAATCATTCCAAACCTCCACATGTGACCATCAAAATTATTCTCCCAGTTGTCTTTGATGCAATTTGAAATATGAAATTTATTTATTTAAGATACTTATAGTAGTGCTGCCAAGTTATGCAGCGCTTTACATATACATTGTACATTTACATCAGTCCCTACCCTCAAGGAGCTTACAATCTAAGGTCCCTAACTCACATTCATACATACACATATTAGGGGCAATTTAGATAGGATCCAATTAACCTACCAGCATGTCTTTGGAGTGTGGGAGGAAACCCACGCAGGCACAGGGAGGACATGCAAACTCCAGGCAGGTAGTGTCATGGTTGGGATTTGAACCAGCAACCGTTTTTACTGCTAGGCGAAAGTGCTACCCACTACACCACTGTGCCACCCAGTGCACTGGATTTTTCTTGGATTCAAACATTTTTAATCCAGGTGAATATTAGATTTTACTATTAATTAAACCCAGTAATCAACAATCTCAACCAGATCACATTCACTTTTCAGGCAATCCAGCTCCCTTTCTGGGAGGTCTTTCTCTAACTTTCTGGGGGTCTGCTCACTTGTGGCTGCGGTTCCCTCAGTAATACCCTTTTTTTGAGTTACTTCACATGATCAGTATCTTGGGACACAGCCTCATTAGGACAGAACACCCAGATGCATGACTGTCTCCACCAGTCCAAGACAGTTGGCATCTGTGCACAGGGCCATTTTTAAGGCAGGGCAAAAGGGGCAGCTGCCCTGGGCCCTGTCACTGTTGTGAGGCCAAAACCAGCTGCCTCATACTTGCCAACTATCCTGGTTTAAATTCCATCGTCCCTTGAGGTTTTAGTCCAGTGCTGTGTCCCAATATCTCAGTGTGAAGTGCTACTGCTAATGCTGCCCAGCTCTGCCCTATTGTTGTGTACAGCTGACTCACCTGCAGACCCTGTGTTTATATGTAAATTACCGGCATTCATATGTAAATAGCGGCAGTATTCATATGTAAATAGCGGCGGCTGGCGGCATTGATATGTATATCATGCCGCCCTGAGGTCATATCCCCAGTAATCTCTAGCAACCAATCAACAAGCAGAAATTATGTGCTGTAACCTCTAGCAACTAATCAGTGAGCCGTAATGTGTGCTGTAACCTCTAGCAACCAGTCAGTGAGCGGTAATGATACACGGTAACCTCTGGCAACCAATTGCAATAGCTGCCTGATCTGATTCAGTAAACTGATTTTGAGTCTAGCTGCTATTTACTGTATGTCTCAGAGCAGGTGGAGAGCAAAACTGCATGGGGGGGCCCCAAGGAAAGTTTTGCCCAGGGTCCAATCAATATTAAAGATGGCCCTGTCTATGCACCTAAGCTTTTGGCATTCTGGCTAAGATCTGGCTTTAGTGTCATGCTAGCATGCAACCATACCGCCCAACTGTTACCTCCTTTCAAAAGGAGGAAAACGTTTTGGTACAAAGTATGTTGCCAATGGACACACCTCGGCCACGCCATCAGGTTAACGAACCTAGAAGAAACTATTTGTCACAAATGATTGCTTAAACCTGAAATTTATTCTTTCACTGTTATATTTCCTTGAGACTGTTTATTCAAAAAATCAAGGCTTAGTGCACTACATGATCTGTACATCTGACCAAAAAGAAGGACTACTGAGGAAGGAGGTACAGAGGGATCTCAATTAGGGGCAGTCACTCCAAATGAAGGAAGGGAGCTAGGTGGGAGCTAGCCCACAGAGAAAGACACTTGTGTGAAAACAGTGGTCTCCCTGCAGAGGACCAACACCCCCCCCCCCCCCTGTTGAATCAGACCTATAGCTATGCAATCAGCAAAGCTTATGCTCCGTGCTGGTATGACAGCCCTAGCTCTGACTCAGCAGGGGGATGTCGGACCTTTGCAGAGAGACCATTACTATGGCACATTGAGCAAGGGTTCTTCTTTGCAATATGTTGGCAGGGGACAGGCTTTTCTTCCCTTCAGACAATGCACACCCCTTGATATGATGTAACTGAAATGTATTTAGCTGACTGTTGGGCTTGTGGCTTGTGGTGGAGCGTTTGTATTAAAATATCGTTATTGGTTTTGTTAAAGCGGACCTTCATTCATTTTTTTTTTAACTTTCCACCTATTAAATTTTCTGCCCTTGTTGTTTTATCTATGTATAGTAAAACATTTTTTTTTTCTGCCAGTAAATACGTTATACAGCCCACTTCCGGTTTCTTGTCTGGTAAAAACCCTAGGCTTATGACACAATGTAGCCATCTCTCACTTTTGTGAGAGTTTGTCAGGAAGGGAGAGGGGGGGGGTAAGTCATAGGAGGGCCAATGAGAGCTGCAGACCCTTAAGGTGTGCCTTCTGTGTGTCTGTGTAAATCCAGGAAGTGAACAGGCAGCAGCTTCAGCTGCCCACAGTTAAAATGGCTGCAGCCAGACTCAGTGGAGGGAGATTTCTGCAGCGTATTTGGCAAGTACAGGAACACAGTATATATAAAATAATATGCAAAGTGGTTGGAGGGAAGCTTCAGCATAGCAAAGATGTTTTTATTATGTTTTTATATGCTTTTATATGTGAGCAGACTGCAGTTCCTCTTTAAATATACGTATCATTATATTTAAATATGATCTACGATTTGTGTTCTAAACAAATAAAAAATATAAAAAATAAGTAATAATAATAAAACAATTGATAAATACAAAAATAAAAAAGTAATAATAAATGGTGGGTGTTGGTGGAAAAGTACAATCCTATAAATATCACCATGTCACTGAATTTTTATTCTGTTTCTGCTAATTCCACCTTACGTGTCATGAAGACTAATTAAAAAGCTGAGCTAAGATTGTATGAGTAGATGTAATTGGTGGATCATGCCCAAGATGCACACACACGATCTTTCAGTTCCCAAAGCCATGTATGTATCATTTGGCATCAGGAAGTAACCTAATTCTTCTTACAATGGACGTGATCCCTTCCGGAGAACAGCGGTCATTCATCTTCCAAAGCCCATAATCCATTGTATGTGTACTGAACAGTTTACACCATAATCTGATCTAAACCCCCCCAGAGACATGGCTGATGCTCCCCGACATGTTCACACCTAGTTTGAGGAGCCTGAAAATCCCGGGGATTACAGCAGACACTGAGTCTTTTCAATAACAGAAGAGATGGGAGAGAATATCAGACAGTAAAGGATGTATTTTTGTAAATAGGCAGAATAAAAGACAGCGCATTACATCTTTGAAAAACTGGATATGTCTTTATACAACAAAGAAGACATTTCCAGACAGAAAACAAGTTTGAAATCCCACTTTATTCTCCAGATACTAAATGGGAGGAAGGAAAAACAGTTTTTTAAAGAATGTTGGGAGGATTTTATTTCCCATAGCAAAAGAGCTAAGCCTCGTACACACGATTGGATTGTTGGCCAACAAAACCGTGGACTTTTGTTCGAAGGGTGTTGGCCCAAAACTTGTCTTGCATACACACGGTCACACAATTGTTGGCCAACAATCACAAACGTAGTGACATGCTATGTGTTTTTTTAGCTCTTTAGCGCCACCTTTTGGGCGCCTTCTGCTAATTTCGTGTTAGTAGATGTTTGGTGGGTGTTGATTCGCGCTTTTTATTTTGCGCTTTTCATTTTGCGTTTTTCATTTCGTGCTTTTGAGTTCGTTTCGTAATGGTCGCTCATCATCCAGCCATGTTGCGGAATCGGAGGAGATAACGTGTTATTTATTATTGGCCTTGGAGTTATTGCTTTGACGTTATCTTTTGGTTGAATAATGATTTGATATATTTTCTATATTTTTGGATGCATAGAATGCACTTTTTGGTTAAGTTCTATTGGCAGATAGCATGTCTAATTTTATTTGTTTTCTTTTTTTTAATGCATAATAAAAAAATTGTGTAGAATAATACTTGGCTATGTGTTTTACTTCAAATGACAGTTTGGGAGTCGGCAGTTACATTATAAAAAATGCAATGTAATTGACAAGGTGCACCAACATAGTTGTATCTTTGATATAAAAAATTACTGGACAATGGCGTTGTGGTAACTTGACCAAAAAAATAAAAAAAACATAATAATATTATTTTTGATATCACTAGAAAAAAAAGCCTTTTTAAATACGTTTGGCAGAACTGCATCAGTATCACCAGCAAAGCAGCTTCATTATTATCCCATTAAAGAAGAAGAGAATTGTGCGCTGCATTTGGAGATTTCATAATTTGCCGCGTCACGAATGTTAATTCTCCATTACGAACGCTGGTTTACAAGACCGACCGCTTCTGGCTCGTCCTTGCTTCCAAGCATGTGTGTTTGTACTTTGGACTTTTGTCTGAAGGACTTGTGTACACACGCACGGAAAATCCGACAACAGACATTTGTCCGCGGAAAATTTTAAAACCTGCTAGCCAAAATTTGTCTGCGGAAAGTCCGACAACAATTGTCCGATGGAGCACAGTCGGGACACGTGGTCGGATTTACCGCCAACAGCCTGTCATCGAACATTTCCCGTCGGAAAGTCCGATCGTGTGTACGGGGCTTAAGGGGCTTAAGGGACACGTTGAAAAGTTGTTTCAGGCACCTAACAATGTATCTCAAACAGAAGTCAGTGAATTCACATCCTGAACAAGAAACAATACTATACAGTATGCCAGGGATAGGCCCTGAAACACAGGAATTAATGACTGCTGTCTGGGTTGGGGGTCCCTTTAAGGGGGATGAAAAGAGCACAGTTTGGGATTCTCACCCATGCAGCATGAAGCGTTTTGGAGTGATCGACTTGCAGTTTTTCCAAGATTGTTAAGTCTTTAAATGGGAATTTGGAGGCTCAGAGAGACTTTGGGTGGTCAAGTCCTCCATCCCTGACTATGGGTACTTGAACAGTCCAGTTGAATGTGACTTCTACTAGATATACCATGGCCTAGATAGATGAGAATCTTCATAGACATACTGGCTATAAGTACGCTTTAACAAGCATCTGATGCTGGGTCCACTTCAACTCTTCTTTTAGTACCTGATAAGATTTGTGCCATCACAGTTATTAAATAGGCAGTCCTTGTAGAAGAAATATATTTATTTATTTATTTCAGGTACAGCGCTTTTAATTTTCGCAGCGCTTTACATATTCATTGATTTTCACATCAGTCCCTGCCCTCAAGGAGCTTACAATCTAAGGTCCCTAACTCACATTCAATAGATGAGTTTGTATCAGCAGCAGAATTGCCACCTAATCCCTTTAGCTTCTAAATTCAGATGTATGTCTTTCTTCTGGACTTGGTTTATTCCACAGCAGCAACGTAGGGCCCTCTACCAGCATGGAAGACTCTCCCGGCTCAAGAGGGGCCTGTAAGAGCCAAGTGTTGAGTGACCCAGCTGAGAATAGGAGAGTTTGGCGAGAAAACGCTGGGGAAGGGGCACAAGAGAGGAATTTAGAAAGTACGGATGATACTGGCTATCCTGATAGTAAACAGACAATTTTTTAGATATCTGCTGCGTCAATGAGAACCCTTAACGGAATCACTTCCCGGGAAGACATAAGGGTCGCTGTTGTTGTTAACATCTCATTCTGTCAATGGTACTAGCTGCTTGACTTTCATTCTAAACCCTATCCTAACTTTCTGGATCTACATACTCATTCTGGATCAGCAACTCATAAAAGTATTGAAGACAGTTGTTTTTATAGACAGTAGAGCATGTGTACACAGCAGAATGAATTTTCTATAAAAATTGATTTTCATTTGCTTTGGCACATAATATGAATGAATGAATGAATGATTTGTATAGCGCTGCACATGCAAACTGAATCGCCACAAGGCGCTAGATCCATCCTGTGTTGTCCAGCTCCTTAGAAGAGGTATGTCTTGACTTTCTTCCTGAAGGCCTGATGGTTTTCTTCCATGCGGATGTGGGTAGGTAGAGCGTTCCATAGCCGTGGTCCTTGGAATGCGAATCTTCGTTCTCCTTTTGTTTTGTAGCGGGTTTTTTGGAATAAGGAGGAGGTTTTTGGTTTGAAGATCGAAGACTGCGATTGGGTGTATAGTGCTTTATTTTCTCGCATAGGTATTGAGGAGCGTTTCCTTGTATACATTTGTGGGTGAGGCAGAGGGTCTTGAAATTGATTCGGTTCTTTACGGATAGCCAATGTAGGCTCCTCACGGAAGGGGAGATGGATTCCCAGGGTTTTTTTCCTGTTAACAGTCTTGCCGCCGTCTTTTGGATGAGTTGCAAGCGCGCAAGCTGATATTGGGGTAGTCCTATGTAGAGGGAGTTTGCGTAGTCAAGTATGGAATTGATGATTGTTCCAACTACTACTGCTTTGTCCTCTTCTGGGATATATTCATATCAGAAAGGGCATTGTCAAACAACATTCCAAGAAAGAGTACAGTTGAGGACCTCAAGTCGATAGTGGATTCCTGCTACGTCAGCCTGGACACGAATTTGTGCTTTCTTGACCACCCATCAAGGTTAGATGCATATGTTGGTTTCAGATTTTCTGTTCATTTGCTCTTAGGTGTGCTCCACTTTTGTTTTTTGTTTTTTTAATGCCTTTAGCTTTGGAGGAAGTTTCATTTTGAATGGACAGAATTGTAGTTATCCCAAAGAGACTATCAAGTTATATCATGGTGTAATTTACACAAGATACCTTTTAGAAGTTCTTCTTTAATTGTGGCCAATGCAGAGATGCTGAAAAAAGTTATTAGAAAGATCCATGCATTTAAGTTTAGAGTTTAACGTAAGCTTTAACAACGTATCGAACCCATAGTTAAATGGCAGTAAAATATTTACTGTATGTCTGGAGCTGTTTCCAAGGGTTATAGAGAAATGGCAAGGACTACGATGCTTTACATAACCGGAGCCTCCTCTGGCTGGCTTTCAGCCTAAATTGCATGTTGCGCAAAACTAAAGCAAGCAGGAAGCCAGAGGTAAAGGAAAGGTGAAGTGTACAGGTTGTCCTTGACCTTGTGCACTTTGCCAGGCTTGATCCTGTCAAAGATGTCTTTGAAAGTGGAATTAGAGGAGAACTTACCATATCTACGTGAACATCCAGTCCCTACTTTACATTTTATTTGCACATTCCTGAAGATAAACAACCACACCCTTACATAGCTGGCAGCTCTTTAATCTGTAGCTACATGGCTGTTTTTTAGAGTAATGATCCATCACAGAACAGATGGAACAACCAGCTCCCTGTGGTGTAACCTACAGAAAACTTTGTAGCGGTGTAACCAACTTTTTATGCAGCAATCGGTAGCAGATGTAGATGACCCTCACGCCACCATCCAGTTGTCAGCCGGAGATCTTCAGCTGCATGCACGAAGACTTAGGCCCCATTCATCCATATCGCTTGAAAGGGCTGCCCTAGGAGCGTTTGTCGTGCCAAAGGAGCTCAAGTACCAAACTTTGCCACTGAGCCAGGCGCCTTTTGTCACACGCGTTTTGCTGTGTTTTTTTTTAGATTTTTGTCATGATGATCATGGCAAAATTGCACCATGTTTTTTAAAATTCGCCATAGAATTTATATCACCCCTGCCCGACTATGCAGAATATATCAAGAAAAGAGAATCCCCCTTCATTGGGATTTTTTAGGCAACAACCACACGTGTGAATTAGAAAACATGATTTATTAGGTATACATAAAATCATTCGATCATGAAATGACCGATAGTTAAAATGATATAACAAAAATAACGCACAAATATCCCAAAAAATATAAAGAAAAACAAAGAAAAAACACAAAAAAAACCACAACAGGTTACATGGCTTGCATGACAAAAAGATTGTTGTTACTCTCCGGTATACAGTGGTCTCCGGTACCCAACGCATTTCTGGTTCAAGCACCTTTGTCAGGGGTATTTATTAAGAGTATATGCAGTCATAATTTTGTCTTATGCCCCGTACACACGATCAGAAATTCCACCAGCAAAAGTCGGATGTGAGCTTTTGGTCAGAAATTCTGACCGTGTGTATGCTCCATCAGACTTTTGCTGGCAGAATTCCAGCCAGCAAAGGATTGAGAGCAGGTTCTCTATTTTTCAGGCGGAAAAAGTTCCTATCCGAAAATGCGTTCGTCTGTATCCAATTCGGACGCGTAAAAAAAATCACGCATGCTCGGAAACAATTCAATGCATGCTCGGAAGCATTGAACTTCATTTTCTCGGCTCGTCATAGTGTTGTACGTCACTGTGTTCTTGACGGTCGAAAGTTCAGAGAACTTTTGTGTGACCCTGTCACACAAAACCATCCAAGTTTTTTCTGACGGAATTTCTGATCGTGTGTATGGGGCATAACATGTAAAATGTTCCACCATATAACTTTGAAAAAAAAGCACTGCCAGCGGGGGTGTCAGTAGATGCCCACCAAGAGCACCAATAGTACACGATAGTATCAGAAAAACGGACTTGCCTATCTAATTTGCCTGGTGATCACAAGAAGTCATACATGGCGAGTTGCCAAACAAGGTTTGTGAGTTTTGAGTAATAGAGCTATCCAAAGCCTTAAATATGGTTTATTATCCATATATAGCAGCACATTCCAAGTCCTTTAGCATTAGACCTCCCTATAAAAGAGGGACCCTCTATCTGTAAATCACCCCGCTCTGCAGTACTCGGAATAAATCCTTTCATTCCTGCGGTGTGCTGGCAGTGCTCCGCAGCCTCAACAAACTTCATTCATATTTTCTAGCAATGTCTTTATATTCAAACGTTTTTGGCGGGTGTAATATCATTTATCTACTGAGTGACCACTATACAGATACCTCAGACATTGGAGGTCTGTCTGCTGGGTCTGGTGGATCCCCTAGCCCCCCGCAGAGCCCCAACAACCCCTGTTGGACTGCTTTTATTCTATGCAAGGAAAGTTATCGTGCTCCAGTGGAAATTTACATCTGCTCCCACTTTAACGCAATGGAAACAATTAATTAATTCTCAGCTACCCCTATATAAAGCCACATATCAAGGGGGTGCCCTAAAAAAATTCCACAAAGTGTGGGATATTTGGATTGAGGCCCCCCTCTACCAATGCAGATTTTTTGGATTAAATAACTTAATCCCCTGTGGCTCAAGACAGCATAAGAGCATATACTACAGACCATACTTGATTTGGAATTCATTGGGTGGAGATTTTTACCCTTAACCTAGTTCTTACTTTAGACCCTGAGTGAGCGAATCGCATTTTGTAGGAATCCTTAAATGGCTAATAGAGTGTACTCCCGGTTCAGTGCCAGTTAGGGCATTAGAGTTGTTGTTGACTGTGTATGTTTGTTTTCTTGATGTATATGTACCGAGCCTGGGTATGCCCAATAGGCTCTGTTTTTGTACTTAAAAACAAAACAAAATAAAAAAAGAATAAAAATAAATTGGGAAAAGTGGGCAGAATCATGCCGATTTTGCCCATGATTCCAAATTGCTCAGATATTAATGGGGGCTTCGGACATAGATACTATGGATCTTTCCAGTCTTCATGGAGATGAAGAGCACTTGGCCAGTGGCAGCCCGGGTTTTTTTTGGGGGGGGCGGCAATCAACCAACCCCCCCGCCAGCGGACTCATCCAGTGACACCCCCCGCGTGCAGCCAGCGTCACGGACGCACACAGCCAACCCAACACCCCCCCTGGTCAGTGGAGCCAACTGATCCAGGTAGACGCTCGCCCGCTGTCTGCCCGGCACCTACCCCATCTTAGTGGCGGGTCAGGCAGCGGGTGAATTGCAGCAAGACGTGTCCCGGGAGCAGATCTGTTTCTTCTCATAGAGACGCAGTGCATCTCTTCTGTCCTCCTTGCAAGGCATCCAGTAGGATTGCCTGTACTGTCGGCCAATCGGGTGACTGGTACCAGACCCACTTCCCGATTGTCCAGGAGGAGGATCAGTGTTGTAACAGTGAATGTTCATTCGCTGTTGCAGCACACCTGAGTGGGCTCTGGACGCATCCTCTGCGACCCGAGCCCACGCTATTTTGAAGCCTATTAGAGCCTCTGGCTCTAAAAAAAAAAACCCGGCCGCTGTAATTCATGTGCCCGGTGCTCCGAAAGGGGGCGGTGGCCGTGGATAGATTCATGCGATGCATGAATCTATCCACTGCATATAGGGGGTGGAGAGAAGAGAGGGGACGGTGCCCAGGCGTCTCTAATGGACAGGCAGCCACTGCACTTGGCTGAAGCCCTGTATAACAGCAGGGAACAAACTACCACTATCTGAATTCTCAGGCCAACAGCCCACCTCCTCTACCAGGGGTCTTCAAACTGCGGCCCTCCAGGTGTTCAGGAACTACAATTCCCATCATGCCCAGTCATGTCTGTGAATGTTAGAGTTTTACAATGCCTCATGGGATGTGTAGTTCTGCAAAAGCTGGAGGGCCGTAGTTTGAGGATCCCTGTCCTATACACTCAGTTTAACATAACAGCAACAGTGATCGTATATAATGGATATTACTAAAGACATTGACAAATACCTCCACTTTTGTTTTTGTAAAGCAAAACGCAATCCCTCTGGGTGATCAGTGTAAATGGCAAGGATATTAACAAACTTTATGGCAGATTCCTACCTGGCTGTGAAGAAATAACTGTTTGTTTCACCAGACTGAAAAATATCTGAGTGTCTATTAAATCAATATGCACTGTAATGCCCCGTACACAAGGTCGGACTTTGTTCGGACATTCCAACAACAAAATCCTAGGATTTTTTCCGACGGATGTTGGCTCAAACTTGTCTTGCATACACACGGTCACACAAAGTTGTCGGAAAATCTGATCATTCTAAACGCGGTGACGTAAAACACGTACGTCGGGACTATAAATGGGGCAGCAGCCAATAGCTTTCATCTCTTTATTTATTCTGAGCATGCGTGGCACTTTGTCCGTCGGATTTGTGTACACACGATCGGAATTTCCGGCAACGGATTTTGTTGTCGAAAAATTTTATATCCTGCTCTCAAACTTTGTGTGTCGGAAAATCCGATGGAAAATGTGTGATGGAGCCTACACAAGGTCCTATCACACATTTTCCGTCGGAAAATCCGACCGTGTGTACGGGGCATAAGAGTACCTGTGAAGGTACAGTGAACATGATAAACATCAAAGAATAACAAGTAGACTACACAAAGTGAAAGTGATGTCCCTCTCACCTCTGGAATTATGGCCGAGGACTCCAGGAGGATAATAGAAAATGGGTCAAACCGTGTCCCAACATGGTGGGATGACTACCCAGAATTAGGTAAGAAGAATGGTTTAGGCTGGGTTCACATCCTGGCTGCATGCGGCTCACAGCAGGAGTCCGGTGCATCTACATTCACCGTTCAGCCCGCATTTTGGGTTGAAATCGGACCTGAAACAGACTAAAAGACACACAGGGCTCCTGTGCAATTTGCACTGGAGCCCCTGCGGAGAAGTCTTAACCGGCTCCATAGAGAGTCGGTCTCAATCTCCTGCTATGCAAATTGTGTGAACCCAGCCTTACTTATTTTCCACAATATATTGAACTAAGGGGCACTTCAATGTCACCTACCGGTACTTTGAATTTGAGATTTTGCAAACACATAATAGGCACAAGGAAGCAGTGAGCCAAAAGAATGGATTTTGGATGTACAGGTAACTAGACTCCATCTAAAGCTAAAATATGAGTAGATAGTTGGCAACATCCTAGTCATGAAATTACAAAAATATTTCCTAAATTTCCAACTAACATTTTGTCATTAAAGAAGTTTCCTTCTGCTTTAATGACAGGTATTACACCGGGACAGGTTCAGAAGGTCATCAGCACGCCTGCAGACATATTCATTTTTCCAAGCAGAGCTATTCTGCTGTTAGTCCAGCCGGCTCTGACTTGTTACTTTTGCTTTACAGACTTTGGAAAGTTTCCACAAAATCCAAGGGCTCCGACAACAACCCAACTCTGTAAAACAGGTGAGCTCATGCTGACGCCTAATTTGGTCACCATGAAGACTGCAGCTGGAAATGTCCTGATTGGAACCCAAAGAAGAAGCAAAGAAAGGGTTGAGAACGTTTACAACAAATACCTTTACAGGCCTATAATAACGGGTATCTGATAGGGCTGCTTTTGGAAGACCATGGTGATAGAACTCTTTACTTTCAAAGTAAAATTTTGTACTGTTCATTCTTGGATTATTTGAGTTTTATATGTGTGAATCCTATGCTTGGATGGAAAATATATTGATCCAGAAAATTTCGAGCCCTTCAGCAAAAAAAAAAAAAAAAAACAAGACTTAATCAACAACCTTTATGTATAAGACTGAATAAAGTGACAGGTTCTCAAAATCATATTTTTCTGTTGTTCAGTTTTTTGGCTTAAACGAGGTTAATGACCACCCACCCTTACCAAGGTCTAAGAACCATTTGTAAGCAGGTTGAAATTCAACCAGTTAGGTGGGATGAGGGTAGGAGTTAATGTTTTGCTGGTTCTTTGGATTTTTGGTGGATTATTTCTAGGTCCGGCCCACTGGCCCTGTGTTCTAAAAGAGAGACAGTGGTCCAGAACAGAGAGCCCTCGGCCCGAGAGCCCCTGGGAAGGTAAAAGTAAAAATGTGCTCATATATTAGTAAAGATTATACAAAGAAATCTTGTTTTACTTAAATTCCATGAAAAATAAATATTTCATAATATATTTGGAAAAAGTGACTTGTGCTCATATATAAATAACAGTTTTATAATATTATAAAATATAAAATTATAAAATTATAAATATAAAAAAATGTCTTGTGCTTCTTAAATAAAGTGAAAATAAGTTCATAATGAATTTCATAATATAAAGTGTCCCGTGCAAAAAATTATCTTCACAGATCCACATCCAAATTGAAGAAATATGAAGCAACCCCATCTCCAAAAAAATATGAAGCAATCCCATCTCCAAAGAAAAAAACAACCATTGCATGCTCCACCTACAGTGTTGAAAACCACCACCGGAACTCACTAGATTACTTACCATAAATAATGGCTGATAATGAATCAGCAAATGTGCATTGGTATATACACTATATTGTCAAAAGTATCGGGACACCTGCCTTTACACGCAAATTAGCTTTAATGGCACCCTATTTTTAGCCTGTAGGGTTCAATATTGAGTTGGCCCACCCTTTGCATCTATAACAGCTTCAACTCTTCTGGAAAGGCTGTCCACAAGGTTTAGGAGTGTGTCTATGGGAATGTTTGACCATTCTTCCTGAAGTGCATTTGTGAGGTCAGATACTGATGTTGAACGAGAAGGCCTGGCTCGCAGTCTCCACTCTAATTCATCCCAAAGGTGTTCTGTTGGGTTGAGGTCAGGACTCTGTGTAGGCCAGTCAAGTTCCTCCACCTCAAACTTGCTCATCCACACAATATTGCCAAAAGTATTGGGACGCCTGCCTTTACACGCACATAAACTTTAATGGCATCCCATTTATGAGGTCAGGCACTGATGTGGACGAGAAAAGCCTGGCTTGCAGTCTCTGATCTAATTCATCCCAAAGGGGTTCAAACATTCCCATAGACACACTCCTAAACCTTGTGAACAGCCTTCCCAGAAGAGTTGAAGCCATTAAAGTTCATATGCGTGTAAAGGCGTACGTCTCAATACTTTTGACAATGTAGTGTATATCTAGCTATCACAGTGGCACAGGCAATCTTTTTTCAAAATAGTTACGAATAGTACTCCAACCTGGAAACCACCATCACATTCCAAAATAGGATATTAAAAAGGAAGAAGGCAACTCATAGTGTAAAACCATTAAAATTATGTTTATTTACTAAAGTAATTTACACATTTCCAACTTGTAAAACGCAACCTAAACCTTTTTCAGCCTGGCTCCAATCACATCTACTAACTGCGAGCGTGGTGATGTCAAAGCCACGGCTCCACCCAGGATGAGGACCCGAGAGTTTACTGGAGAACAGTTATAGTGCAGGTGTACATGGTGTACGTTCAACTCTAAAAGCAGAGGCCAGTCTTAAGGTTGAGAATTCAGCTATGGTGGCCTCAGCCGTGTCCCGAGGCATTGATGGAAACGGCACAGAAGTAAAGATACCCCATGTGTATTAAAAGTGATCCTGTTACAAGAGGAACCTGGTATTTCTGAGGTGAACAGAGGAGTGCAGGAGTGCAGAGAAGTTTATTACCAGCACACACATATTAACACACACATTAAAAGTTGAATAAATAATTGTAACTGTGACGGACCGCCCAGCTTGGGTGCCTCTGCCAAGATACAGCTTCCTTCACTCTGGAACCAGCAACCAGGTGTTATAGTTGAGAATTGCACCCAAGAACTAGACGGCACTAGCTTAAGTGCAAACTGGAACTGACTTTATTGTAAGTTCTCCCAGAAGTTATACCACACAAGATCAGATAAAAGCTTGATCACATTATCTTAAACAATGCAAACTTTAAACAGTAATATCATCAGTACATCTAACAGTACATCTAATGAACAGGTAGCAGCTAACAGTGGCCTAATTACCGGTCAGCTAATCAACAGCTAGGCATCTGAACAAGCCTTGATTAGTCAGGGAGTCCACCCCCAGACAGTCTGGCACCAGTATTCAAGAAGACCTACGGCTGTCCACATCTTATTAGCCAGCTTTCTTTTCACATACATCTCACTGAGTTTAAAGATGGCAGAGACCACCATGACTTCATTGACTGTTAAATGTGGTAATAACATGTCATCTTGCATTCTATAACAAGACATCTTCCTGAATGCTTGTAGCTCCCTCAAATGCCAGGGCCCATAGTCAGTAGGCAAGAGGCTACCCTGCAGTCCCCTCCAAAAGACCCTATCCCGGTTAGGTCCATCACAGTAACTTACTATGGCAATAATATTTAGAGCAGTCATTGTAATTATCAGCATCAATCATATCCTATGATAAAAAAATAATACTCTTTTTTTGGACTCCAGTGGTGAAACTACTAGCAAACGGCAGAAGCTCTCCTTTAAGTAATTCCACACTTGTTATAAGTTAGTAGGGGATATATATTATGAGATACTGTGGAACATTGAATAGAATAATCTTGTCAAGTTTCAAAGACTGGACAATAAAAAATTGAGCCCCACCATATACAGAACTGAACTGTCAGATTGTCACCAAAAAAATAGTGAGATGACTATACATAGAGAGAGTGATGTCCTTCATTGGTGCCCGAGAGACTTATGGCTGAGAACTCCAAGAGAATGATAAAAGAGAATAGAAGATGGGCCTTGAAGTGACCCAACATGGTAAGGTGACTGCCCACAATGAGGTAAGAAGAAAATGTTTTCCACAATGTATTTATCTAAGATTTACTTCAATGTCACATACTTAGAACTTCACATTATGCTGCCCAAGCTGACATTCAGAGAGAAGATATGCTCCAGGGGCTCTTTCAGAATTTAGGGAGGGTACCCACTTTACAAGATGATATCTCTTAGGAGTGTTCAATATAGCCTGTTCACAAGCCTTCACTGTGAGTGGCTGTTACTATACCATGTCCTTCTGTTTCCCAAATACCTTATCTATAAAAACAAAAGATGGACACCGAGCAGTGCATACATAAATCAGAAGCCATAAGCCAAGAGGCTGGTTCTTGGCTGTGCAGGTAGCTACAGTTCATCTAAATGAGCTGTAATATCAGTATATATTTTGCAACTTCTTAATAGGTCACAAAGTTACGACAATATTTCCTAAATTTCCAAGTAACATTTCATCATTAAAGAAGTTCCCTTTAATAACAGGTATTACATCGAGACAGGTTCAGAAAGTCATCAGTACGCCTGCAGACATTTTCAGTTTTCGAAGCGGAGCTATCCTTCTATTAGTCCAGCCGGCTCTAACTTGTTACTTTTGCTTCACAGGCTTGAGAAATTTTCCACAAAATCCAAGGACTCTGACAACACCCAACGCTGTAAAACAGGAGAGTTCATGATGAGGCCTAATATGGTCAACATGATGACTGCAGCTGGAAATGTCCTGATTGGAATCAATCGGCCGAATCTTATGGAAGAGGTTGAGAACTTTTCCAACAAATTCTTTACAGGCCTATAATTATGTGTTTTTGATCTTAAATTGCACACCCGTTTGCTGTTTAGAATATTAAGATAACTTTACCTTTTTCATGGTTTCCATGTAGGCTGCACGTATTTCTTGTTTTGTTTGATGATCCGTTATCCCGCATGTCATGATTCTTTACTTTGCTATACTTCTGATCTTTCCTACTTCTTTACCTTTTGCTTTACTGGTCCTTTTTTTAAAAATTTTTAAAGCTTTGATACCAACCTGAGAAGAATGGCCCTTGTGCCAATGCTTATATAGCAGTGAAAACTATTCTTTTGCCATGAATCACGCTGTAGTTCTTTCTTGACTAAATTTCTCACAGTAAGCTTCTCAGATTTATATTTATTTGGAGTTTTTTGGGTATGTATTAAGGGTAATTTTGTTTATTTATTTTCACTTTTTTGTGTACATGAGCAGAATTCTTTTATACTAGGACAGTGGTTCTCAACCTTTCTAGTG
The DNA here is from genome assembly GCA_037952835.1 of Lithobates septentrionalis. Taxonomy (NCBI): domain Eukaryota; kingdom Metazoa; phylum Chordata; class Amphibia; order Anura; family Ranidae; genus Lithobates; species Lithobates septentrionalis. Next base: position 1,155,010 of record JBBDGP010002646.1, on the reverse strand, counting down.
CTGTGACCCCTTGACAAAATTTCACAAGTTGTGGGGACCCCTAGCAGTAAAATTATTTTCGTAGCATGGGTTGTCAGCACCCAAGGCATGACAAGTAGGTAATTTGCGCCCCTAACCTATGGACATTTAGCGCTCCCTGAGTCCCTTCCACTCGTACATTATTAAACCCTTATGGTACATTTTAGGATGTACCACGCTTTCTCTTTGTTCTCCTTTCATTCTCTTTTACCCCTCTCTATCCTAATTTTTTGGCTTTTTTTCCCCATCCCTCTCTCTATCTGTCTTTCTTATTCTTTCTCTCTCTTTTTATTTGTTCTTCCCCCTCTTTTCCTCTCCCTTCCACGTATTCTCTATTTTCATTCCTTCTCTTACTCCTTGGTGGGGGGAGAATGGGATGAGTGGCAGTTGGGATGAGTGGTAATGCTGGGGGGAGTTCTGATCAGCCAACTTGGGTGCTCTTGATCAAGGTCATCTGCTGATCTTAGAACTGTAGTGGGGACTTTTAATGGCAACTGCAATCACAGGTGGTGTTACTCACCGCGTATCCGGCTTCACTGTGTCTCTGACTTTGTGGTGTCTCGTAACAGTGACACCTATGCCGAAATCAGGAGACAGGGTCTCCTCCAGCCTCTCCCACTTCACATTCCTCACCAGTCAGCTGACCTCTACTCTCTGCCCCCCAGCCATGCCGTGAACTGAATGGGCGGCTGCGAAGAAGCCGAGTGGGTGGCCGCGGGCTCCAGGAACAGCCCAGCTGGGCGGCCACAGGCTCCAGGGACAGCACTGCTGGGTGGCCGCAAAAAGGCTGGGAGAGAGGTGCAGGCTTCAGAAACAGCCCAGGATTTGGTGACCACTGGCAAATCATCATTTGACCCCCGAGGGGGTCCCGACCCCCAGGTTGAGAACCACTGTACTAGGAGGACAAGTGGAACCCGTAATTGAGAGGAGTACATATGTGGATGCATTTATATGAATTGTTACACAATATACACTACCGTTCAAAAGTTTGGGGTCACATTGAAATGTCCTTATTTTTGAAGGAAAAGCACTGTACTTTTAAATGAAGCTAACTTTAAACTAGTCCTAACTTTAAACAAATATACTCTATACATTGCTAATGTGGTAAATGACTATTCTAACTGCAAATGTCTAGTTTTTGGTGCAATATCTACATAGGTGTATAGAGGCCCATTTCCAGCAACTATCACTTCAGTGTTCTAATGGTACAATGTGTTTGCTCATTGGCTCAGAAGGCTAATTGATGATTAGCAAACCCTTGTGCAATCATGTTCACACATCTAAAAACAGTCTAGCTCCTTCCAGAAGCTACAAAACTGACCTTCCTGTGAGCAGATTGAGTTTCTGGAGCATCACATTTGTGGGGTCAATTAAACGCTCAAAATGGCCAGAAAAAGAGAACTTTCATCTGAAACTCGACAGTCTATTCTTGTTCTTAGAAATGAAGGCTATTCCATGCGAGAAATTGCAAAGAAATTGAAGATTTCCTACAACGGTGTGTACTACTCCCTTCAGAGGACAGCACAAACAGGCTCTAACCAGAGTAGAAAAAGAAGTGGGAGGCCGCGTTGCACAACTAAGCAAGAAGATAAGCACATTAGAGTCTCTAGTTTGAGAAACAGACGCCTCACAGGTCCCCAACTGGCATCTTCATTAAATAGTACCCGCAAAACACCAGTGTCAACATCTACAGTGAAGAGGCGGCTGCGGGATTTTGGGCTTCAGGGCAGAGTGGCAAAGAAAAAGCCATATCTGAGACTGGCCAATATAAGAAAAAGATTAAGATGGGCAAAAGAACACAGACATTGGACAGAGGAAGACTGGAAAAAAGTGTTGTGGACGGATGAATCCAAGTTTGAGGTGTTTGGATCACAAAGAAGAACGTTTGTGAGACGCAGAACAAATGAAAAGATGCTGGAAGAATGCCTGACGCCATTTGTTAAGCATGGTGGAGGTAATGTGATGGTCTGGGGTTGCTTTGGTGCTGGTAAGGTGGGAGCTTTGTACAGGGTAAAAGGGATTTTGAATAAGGAAGGCTATCACTCCATTTTGCAACGCCATGCCATACCCAGTGGACAGCGCTTGATTGGAGCCAATTTCATCCTACAACAGGACAATGACCCTAAACACACCTCCAAATTGTGCAAGAACTATTTACAGCAGAAGCAGGCAGCTGGTATTCTATCGGTAATGGAGTGGCCAGCACAGTCACCAGATCTGAACCCCATTGAGCTGTTGTGGGAGCAGCTTGACCGTATGGTACGCCAGAAGTGCCCATCCAACCAATCCAACTTGTGGGAGCTGCTTCTAGAAGCGTGGGGTGCAATTTCTCCAGCTTACCTCAATAAATTAACAGCTAGAATGCCAAAGGTGTGCAATGCTGTAATTGCTGCAAAAGGAGGATTCTTTGATGAAAGCAAAGTTTGATGTAAAAACAATGTTATTTCAAATACAAATCATTATTTCTAACCTTGTCAATGTCTTGACTCTATTTTCTATTCATTTCACAACGTATGGTGGTGAATAAGTGTGACTTTTCATGGAAAACACAAAATTGTTTGGGTGACCCCAAACTTTTGAACGGTAGTGTATGTTATTATACCCTCTAGAGCAGTGGTTCTCAACCCTGTCCTCAAGTATCCCCAACAGATCATGTTTGCAGGTTTTCCTTTACCTTGCACACGCGCTTTAAATCAGAATCAATGGCTTGGTATTTTGGACAGCTGTTTTATCTAAGAGAAATTCCCAAAACATGGCCTGTTGGGGGTACTTGAGGACACTGCTCTAGAGGAACCACTGGGAGTCCTACCTAAATTTTAGATGTCATATGTGTTGTCAATTTTTGTAATGTGAAATATAGTTTTAATGAAGATTGATAAATTGTTATAAATGTTTTTACGTGCCTCTAAAGTCCATTAATTTTTTCTTCAACCCAATTCATATAGTTTCGGGATGTGGCACATGTGTAGTATAGGTGCCCCTTAGCCACCTAAGGGCATTGTCAATATTTACATTTTTGTGTACCTAATCATTACTTGTATACTGCCATTTCTTTTTTTTTTAATCTTATTTCTGTGGGGAAAAAAATAAAATAGTAGGCTAACGAGGTATTGTTTGACACAAGAACAAGTCCAGCATTAAAGTCAATTTCAACTTTTTAAATGAACAAAAACATACTTAATTTCATCCTCCTTATTGACTCCAATACACTGAAAATCACTGAAATCTCTCTATTTTATTTAAGATTTTGGCAAAATAAAAACTCTTAATTTCATCCACCTGTACTGATAAATACAGTTCAAGCCAACTTATGATTTATTTATTTTAACTGCTTTTAAGATAGACACAAAACAAATAACAGAGCACCCCAACCTTCACTTTGAAAGATCTATGGGCGCTTGTGGATTTCCAACTGTTAAGCTGGCCATAGATTACTCGGTTTAAATGAAAGAAACAGACCCAATTCCCCCATCCACAAATTCAAGATGGATGGGGGAATCCTCCACATTGTGTCTTTGTATTCTGACATTGGGGAGACTTCCCTGCCATCAGAATACACTGATCGTCACTGCCATCTGTAACACGGCTATAGATTGAGTGGCTAGAATCTGACACAGAAGTCAATCAGTAGATTGACTTCTGTTCCACCACAGTGGCCATACATGTATGAAAATTCGGCCAGTCCCTGCTCAGTCCATGTATGGCCAGCTTTACTCTTACACTCTAATGCCCCGTACACACGGTCGGACATTGATCGGACATTCCAACAACAAAATCCATGGATTTTTTCCGACGGATGTTGGCTCAAACTTGTCTTGCATACACACGGTCACATAAAGTTGTCGGAAAATCCGATCGTTCTAAACGCGGTGACGTAAAACACGTACGTCGGGATTATAAACGGGGCAGTGGCCAATAGCTTTCATCTCTTTATTTATTCTGAGCATGCGTGGCACTTTGTCCGTCGGATTTGTGTACACACGATCGGAATTTCCGACAACGGATTTTGTTGTCGGAAAATTTTATCTCCTGCTCTCAAACTTTGTGTGTCGGAAAATCCGATGGAAAATGTCCGATGGAGCCCACACACGGTCGGAATTTCCGACAACACGCTCCGATCGGACATTTTCCATCGGAAAATCCGACCGTGTGTACGGGGCATAAGAATCGTCTTGTGGTGGTTATGCAAATGTCTCCCACAGCAGTCAATAACCCACATATACAAGCAATATATATAAATCATGTTGGTCACGCATAATTTTCTTGCTCTTCTCTGCAACATTTATGAAATTTCTGTAAATTATGACAAGCTTTAAAGGAAATTACATACATTTCTTGTAGTCTTACTGTCAAAAGTGTCAAACTGAGATAACAAACACAGCCAGGAGAGCACAGGTAATAACTCGCTGGGTGGATCATGACCTGGAGCACTTAGAAAGACAAACATACATGCAAGAACCTCTTAGGTTCTTCAGGGTGCTGATGCTGCTTAGCTGTTGCTGCATCCTGGAAAATTGGCTGTATTGAAAATGTAAAACTAGGTTTATTAACTTACATAGGTTGTTTAAATTCCAATTGTTGGTAGAGTAACTCTACCTCTGTAGTAACTCTTCCTCTTCTTCTTCTTCGCAGGTACATAATGGATTCCAAGCAGAAGCAATGTGTTGTCATTGAGTTCTTTATACAGGAGGAGTGCACTCTGTCTGACATCCACAGACGGCAACAGAATGTTTACGAAGATGACACCATTGACAAGAGCAATGTCTTGCAATTGGGGGCTCTTGCTAATGGTGTCATATCCGTAAACATTCTGTAGCCATCTGTGAATGTTGGACAGCCTACACCCCGTCTTAATCAAGAACCGATGAGGAAGAAGAAGAAGAAGAGTTACTACAAATGAAGTGTTATGCCGCATACACACGGTCGGAATTTCCAAAACAAATGTTCGATGTAAGCTTGTTGTCGGAAATTTCGACCGTGTGTGGACTCCATCGGACATTTGCTGTCGGAATTCTTGACACCAAAGATTTGAGAACTGGTTCTCAAATTTTCCGACAACAAAATTTGTTGTTGGAAATTCCGAGCATGTGTACCCAATTCAGACGCACAAAATTCCACACATGCTCAGAATCAAGCAGAAGTGCCGCACTGGCTATTGAACTTAATTTTTCTCGGCTCGTTGTACATCTTGTACATCACCGTGTTCTTGACGTTCGTAATTTCCAACAACATTTGTGCGACCGTGTGTATGCAAGACAAGTTTGAGCCAACATCCGTTGGAAAAAAATCCACGGTTTTGTTGTCCGAATGTCCGATCGTGTGTGCGTGGCATTACTCTACCAACATGTGGAATTTGAACGTATCTCACAAAATTATGAACACCCCTCACATTTTTGTAAATATTTTATTCTATCTTTTCATGTGACAACACTGAAGAAATGACACTTTGCTACAATGTAAAGTAGTGAGTGTACAGCTTGTATAACAGTGTAAATTTGCTGTCCCCTCAAAATAAGTCAACACACAGCCATTAATGTCTAAACCGCTGGCGACAAAATTGAGCACACCACCTAAGTGAAAATGTCCGAATTGGGACCAATTAGCCATTTTCCCTCCCTGGTGTCATGTGACTCGTTAGTGTTACAAGGTCTCAGGTGTGAAGGGGGAGCAGGTGTGTTAAATTTGGTGTTATCGCTCTCACTCTCTCATACTGGTCACTGGAAGTTCAACATGGCACCTCATGGCAAAGAACTCTCTGAGAATCTGAAAAAAAGAATTGTCACTCTACATAAAGATGGCCTAGGCTATAAGAAGATTGCCAAGACCCTGAAACTGAGCTGCAGCACGGTGGCCAAGACCATACCACAGTTTAACAGGACAGGTCCCACTCAGAACAGGCCTCGCCATGGTCGACCAAAGAAGTTGAGTGCACGTGCTCAGCGTCATATCCAGAGGTTGTCTTTGGGAAATAGACATATGAGTGCTGCCAGCATTGCTGCAGATGTAGAAAGGGGTGGGGGGACAGCCTGTCAGTGCTCAGACCATACGCCACGCACTGCATCAAATTGGTCTGCATGGCTGTCGACCCAGAAGGAAGCCTCTTCTAAAGATGATGGACAAGAAAGCCAGCAAACAGTTTGCTGAAGACAAGCAGACTAAGGACAGGGATTACTGGAACCATGTCCTGTGGTCTGATGAGACCAAGATAAACTTATTTGGTTCAGATGGTGTCAAGCGTTTGTGACGGCAACCAGGTGAGGAGTACAAAGACAAGTGTGTCTTGTCTACAGTCAAGCATGGTGGTGGGAGTGTCATGGTCTGGGGCTGCATGAGTGTTGTCGGCCCTGAGAAGCTACAGTTCATTGAGGGAACCATGAATGCCAACATGTACTGTGACATACTGATGCAGAGCATGATCCCCTCCCTTCAGGGACTGGGTCGCAGGGCAGTATTCCAACATGATAACGACCCCAAACACACCTCCAAGACGACCACTGCCTAGCTAAAGAAGCTGAGGGTAAAGGCGATGGATTGGCAAAGCATGTCTCCAGACCTAAACCCTATTGAGCATCTGTGGGGCATCCTCAAACAGAAGGTGGAGGAGCGCAAGGTCTCTCACATCCACCAGCTCTGTGATGTCATCATGGAGGAGTGGAAGAGGACTCCAGTGGCAACCAGTGACGCTCTGGTGAACTCCATGCCCAAGAGGGTTAACGCAGTGCTGGAAAATAATGGTGGCCACACGAAATATTGACACTTTGGGCCCAATTTTGACATTTTCACTTAGGGGTGTACTCATTTTTGTGATACAAAAAAGACGCCACTTGCCCCCATCTATAGCTGTCTATCGCAGTAAGAAGCATTGGAAGGCTAACAACAGGCATAAACAAGACCAAGGATAAATCCAAGGGAAAACCCAAGCTTAACTTACCACCAGCCCTCAGACAACCAAATAACCTGTCCAACAGTATGCGATAAAAGCAGGGGTTTAGTCTGCACACATTTGAAAATGCATGCGTAAGCCACAGAGCCTCGTTAAGGCACCCTGGTATCTGTGGTACCTAACACTAACTTACAGTGGCTTGCGAAAGTATTCGGCCCCCTTGAACTTTTCAACCTTTTGCCACATTTCAGGCTTCAAACATAAAGATATAAAATTGTAATTTTTTGTGAAGAATCACCAACAAGTGGGACACAATTGTGAAGTGGAACGAAATCTATTGGATATTTTAAACTTTTTTAGCAATTAAAAAACTGAAAAGTGGTGCGTGCAAAATTATTCGGCCCCTTTACTTTCAGTGCAGCAAACTCACTCCAGAAGTTCAGCGAGGATCTCTGAATGATCCAATGTTGTCCTAAATGACTGATGGTGATAAATAGAATCCACCTGTGTGTAATCAAGTCTCTGTATAAATGCACCTGCTCTGTGATAGTCTCAGGGTTCTGTTGAAAGCGCAGAGAGCATCATGAAGACCAAGGGACACACCAGGCAGGTCCGTAATACTATTGTGGAGAAGTTTAAAGCCGGATTTGGATACAAAAAGATTTCTCAAGCTTTAAACATCCCAAGGAGCACTGTGCAAGCGATCATTTTGAAATGGAAGGAGTATCAGACCACTGCAAATCTACCAAGACCTGGCTGTCCCTCTAAACTTTCAGCTCAGACAAGGAGAAGACTGATCAGAGATGCAGCCAAGAGGCCCATGATCACTCTGGATGAACTGCAGAGAACTACAGCTGAGGTGGGAGAGTCTGTCCATAGGACAACAATCAGTCGTACACTGCACAAATCTGGCCTTTATGGAAGAGTGGCAAGAAGAAAGCCATTTCTCAAAGATATCCATAAAAAGTCTCATCTAAAGTTTGCCACAAGCCACCTGGGAGACACACCAAACATGTGGAAGAAGGTGCTCTGGTCCGATGAAACCAAAATCAAACTTTTTGGCCACAATGCAAAACGATATGTTTGGCGTAAAAGCAACACAGCTCATCACACTCAACACACCATCCCCACTGTCAAACATGGTGGTGGCAGCATCATGGTTTGGGCCTGCTTTTCTTCAGCAGGGACAGGGAAGATGGTTAAAATTGAGGGGAAGGTGGATGCAGCCAAATACAGGACCATTCTGGATGAAAACCTGTTGGAGTCTGCAAAAGACCTGAAACTGGGACGAAGATTTATCTTCCAACAAGACAATGATCCCAAACATACAGCAAAATCTACAAAGGAATGGTTCACAAATAAACGTATCCAGGTGTTAGAATGGCCAAGTCAAAGTCCAGACCTGAATCCAATCGAGAATCTGTGGAAAGAGCTGAAAACTGCTGTTCACAAACGCTCTCCATCCAACCTCACTGAGCTCGAGCTGTTTTGCAAGGAAGAATGGGCAAGAATTTCAGTCTCTCGATGTGCAAAACTGATAGAGACATACCCCAAGCGACTTGCAGCTGTAATCGCAGCAAAAGGTGGCTCTACAAAGTATTAACGCAAGGGGGCCGAATAATTTTGCACGCCCCACTTTTCATTTTTTTATTAGTTAAAAAAGTTTCAAAAATCCAAAAGATTTCGTTCCACTTCACAATTGTGTCCCACTTGTTGGTGATTCTTCACAAAAAATAAAAATTTTATATCTTTATGTTTGAAGCCTGAAATGTGGCAAAAGGTTGAAAAGTTCAAGGGGGCCGAATACTTTCGCAAGCCACTGTATAAGTGTACGCACTTTTATTGCCAGTGGTTTAGACATTAATGGGTGTGTGTTGAGTTATTTTGAGGGGACAGCAAATTTACACTGTTATACAAGCTGTACAATCACTACTTTACATTGTACCAAAGTGTCATTTCTTCAGTGTTGTCACATGAAAAGATAGAATAAAATATTTACAAAAATGTGAGGAGTGTACTCACTTTTGTGAGATACTGTAAGTAATGAAAAAGTTATGGCCACTTTTACATTACTTTCAGTACAACCCTTGTATTACACATACAGTATATAGAATATTGTCTCAATTTCATTCTTCATTTTTTACCTCTATGCTTGCTTGGCTCATGAATCTGATAGGGCTGCTTTTGCATGACTTTGGTGATACAACTCTTTACTCTTTTCAGCTAAGGTAGAATTTTGTACTGTTTATTCTGGGTTTAAGTAATGCCGCGTACACAGGACCGGACTTTACGGCATACTTTGCCCGGCAGACTTTTCGACGGACTTTACGACGGACTTTCCGAATTAACGGACTTGCCTACACACGATCAACCAAAGTCCGACGGATTCGTACGTGATGACGTACAACCGGACTAAAACAAGGAAGTTCATAGCCAGTAGCCAATAGCTGCCCTAGCCTCGGTTCTTGTCCGTCGGACCAGCATACAGATGAGCGGACTTTTCGACTGGACTCGAGTCCGCCGGATAGATTTGAAACATGTTTCAAATCTAAGTCCGTCAAACTTTTGATAAAACAAAGTCTGCTGGAGCCCACACACAATCGAATTGTCCGATGAAATCCGGTACGCCGGATCAAGTATGCCGTAAAGTCCGAACGTGTGTACGTGGCATAAAAGTTATATGGGTATTAACTTTGCACTTGAATCCCTTGTTTGGATGGAGAAAAAATTAAGAATCCCCCAAAATTTGGGCCTTCAGCAAGAAATGAAGGCTCAACCAACATCCCTTTTACTGTGGGGCAACAACACGTTCAAATAAAGTAACAGGTTCTCTCTCCCTTCCACCCACTGAGCTCCCCCCATCACTTTGTTTTTCTGATGGTCAGTTTTTAAGCCTACACCAGGTTACTGGCCTGTTTCCCACCTGCTCCTACTAAGGGCTTAGAACTGTATCCAAGTACAAAGGGAGAAGGTCATATGCTCCTCCATACTTGGAGGCACTAGGTATTTCAGAGGGCTCCAACAGAGGAAAGTAAAGGGAAGATTATTCAGTACAACTATATCAGTATGATGGTAATTGTTAAAGGAGATGTTGGAATTATCAGCGTCAAGTCTATCCTACCATGAACAAAATTACACTCTTTTCAGACCCAACTGGTGAGGCTGCTAGGAAATGGCAGTAGATCTCCTTTCAGCACTCGTTATAGATTAGTAGGGAATGTACAGTATGTTATGAGCTTATGTGAAACAATGAAAAGAAGAAAAAAAAATGCAAATCGATATCTGAATGGTACCCCTGCAGAGCGGCTGACCCCCCTGTGTTCTCTGCGCAAGACCCAAAAACAATTGGAGATAACTGGAGTAGCGGTGTCTATTACAGTGATTTCCAGCTTCTAGAGCAGTGGTTCTCAACTCCAGTCCTCAGGACCCACCAACAGGCCAGGTTTGCAAGATAACTGAAATACCTCACAGGTGATATCACTTGCTGCTCAGTAATTGCAGTATTCTAGTCTGCAACTCCCCCCAAGGTAATACTTAAAATCTGGCCTGTTGGTGGGTCCCGAGGACTGGAGGTGAGAACCACTGTTCTAGAGGGATCCAATGTAACTATGTAAAAAAATACATACATGGAATATACTGTATTTGAAATGGTATGAAGTTGGGGAGCACAGTTGGGGGGGGGGGGGGGTAAGGAGTTAGGGGCACAATGAGTGGACAGGGGGAATGGAGGTGCACAATCAGAGGCTGGGGGTATAGAGTGGAGGATGCTTGGAGTAGATGAAAAAGCCAGGCACATAGGGGAACTCAGCTAAAGCACAGCTTTTCCTACTATACAGGTGCATCTCAAATAATTAGAAATCAAAAAGTGAAACTCATATATTATATAGATTCATTACAAACCGAGTGATATATTTCAAGCATTTCTTTCTTTTAGATTATGGCTTACAGCTAGTGAAAAATCCCCAAATTCAGTGTCTCAGAAATTCAGAATATTACATAAGACCAATAAAACAAAAGGATTTTTAATACAGAAATGTTGGCTTACTGAAAAGTATGTCCATGTACAGTATAGTTTGCACTCAATACTTGGTCGGGACTCCTTTTGCATGAATTACTGCATCAATGTGGCGTGGCATGGAGGTGGTCAGCCTGCGGCACTGCTGAGGTGTTATGGAAGCCCAGGTTGCTTTTATAGCGGCCTTCAGCTCGTCTGCATTGTTGGGTCCGGTGTCTCTCATCCTCCTCTTGACAATACCACAGATTCTCTATGGGGTTTAGGTCAGGCGAGTTTGCTGGCCAAACAAGCACAGTGATACCATGATCATTAAAGCAGGTATTGGTACTTTTGGCAGTGTGGGCAGGTGCCAAGTCCTGCTGGAAAATGAAATCAGCATCTCCATAATTGGACTTGATAAAACACAGTGGACCAACACCAGCAGATGACATGGCTCCCCAAATCATCAATGACTGTGGAAACTTCACACTGGACCTCATGCAACTTGGATTCTGTGCCTATATACAGTATAAAGGCACGTGACATAATGAAGGAATAAATATACCAAAGACTATCATTACAGGTTTTAACCCCAAAAAGTTACCAGAGTACAATATTCTTTCCATAATGGGCCTTTAACGTTTTATTATTGTTAACAGACTGGTAGAAATGTCTGCATCTCTTTTTAAACCTTTTAAGACAATTGGAACTCTTGCTTTGCTTGGTGTTGTTAGACTTTGAAGGGGGGTACAAAGATGACCTCATCTATTGGCTTCTGTTCCTTCACTGTCCAATAAGCAGACTAGGAGAAGTGACTAAGGATGCAGAACATCAATGGCCATTTTTTGCCCTGTGGTCAAGCAACATTAGCTAATTTTATGCGTTGTTGATTGAGGTATTTGCTTGGAGTACTGCTTTAACGTAATGTGGCAACGAACAAGGTAGATGTTCCTTCCAACAAGAGGTTTGGTTTTACAAGACTGAAGCAACTATATTTTGGTAACAATTATTTTTTTAATAAAGCAGGTATCGTGCTTACCAGACAAGACTGGTAGCGTTCCACAACACGTACTCATGTTCCGCTAATGTTCTAATTACCATCTTCAGGGACGATTAATGGCCTTAATCTTGGGGATCTTCCAGACTCTTTCATCATGCCAATTATAGAAAGGCACAGACAATATGCTGGGTTTATTGCAGCTATTCTCAGAAATTCACTGGTGTGGCCCATACGGGTGCCAACAGGAAAGAAAGTAAACTATATTGTCAAATGTATTGGGACACCTGCCTTTACACGCACATTAACTCTAATGGCATCCCAGTCTTAGTCCGTAGGGCTCAATATTGAGTTGGCCCACCCTTTGCAGCTATAACAGCTTCAACTCTTCTGGGAAGGCTGTCCGCAAGGTTTAGGAGTGTCTCTATAGGAATGTTTGACCATTCTTCTAGAAGCGCATTTGTGAGGTCAGGCACTGATGTTGGATGAGAAGGCCTGGCTCACAGTCTCCGTTTTAATGCATCCCAAAGGTGTTATATCGGGTTTAGGTCAGGACTCTGTGCAAGCCAGTCAAGTTCCTCACACCAAACTTGCTCATCCATGTCTTTATGGACCTTGCTTTGTGCACTGGTGTACAGTCATGTTGGAACAGGAAGGGGCCATCCCCCAAACTGTTCCCACCAAGTTGGGAGCATGAAATTGTACAAAATTGTCTTGGTATGCTGACGCTTTAAGAGTGCCCTTCACTGGATTTAGGGGCCAAGCCCAACCCCTAAAAAACAAGCCCACACCATAATTCCCCCTCCACCAAATGATTTGAACTAGTGCACCAAGCAAGGTTCATAAAGACATGGAAGATTGAGTTTGGGGTGGAGGAACTTGACTGACAGAGTCCTGACCTCAACCCAATAGAACCCTTTCTTTGGAATGAATTAGCCTGGGTTAGACATGTGCACAGCCAAAAAATTCGTTCATTTTCGTTTTCGTTTCATTAGTTAATTTTTTTTTTAGTTTTTCGGGTCATTCGTTATGATCGCGATTCGTAAATTTGTAAATTCGAACATTCGCTCATTCGTACATTCGTTCATTCGCACATTCGTACATTTTTACATTTGTTCATTTGTAAATTCGTACATTCGTAAATTCGTACATTCGTAAATTCGTAAAACCATACATTTGTAAATTAGAAAATTCGGAAATTGGAAAATTCGAAGTTTGAAAATCCAAAAACCCGAAAATTCAAAAATCTGAAATAGTAACTAACTATTAAATTATAGGTATTGTAATTTCCTTTCAAATTTGACTGTCATTGAACGTAACGAATACGAATTTATCCGAAGTTACGAATTATCCAAAACGAATGCTGCATCTAAACATATGGAACGGAACAAATTAATAATAAATAATAATAATAAAACGTTGTTATTATTATTATTATTATTGTTATTTATTATTATTAATTTATTACGTTCCATTCCATTTTTTCGGATCATTCATAACTTTGGATAAATTTGTATGTGTTACGTTCACTAAAACTTTTAAAGGAAATTACAATACCTATAATTTAAAAGTTACTAGTAATTACTAATAGTTAAGTTATTATTAGTTAACTATTAATTCAGATTTCCGAATTTTCGAATTTACAAATTTACGAATTCACTAATTTACTAATGTACGAATGCCCGAATTTACGAATGTCCAATTTTATCGAAATCACGAATGTTCGAAAAAAATTCGTTAAACAAGTTTTCGTTAATTCGAATATTCCCGAATTAACGAATTTGTCGAAATTCGTTAAAAAACGAATTCGGAACGAAACGAATTGCACATGCCTAGCCTGGGTTCACACTATTGCGAATTGGATGCAGGATCCCAATTCGCAACAGCAGGAGGTTGTGACTGGCTCCCCATGGAGTCGGTTCACGCATCTCCGATGTGGCTCTGATGTGAATTTGCACAGGAGCCCTGTGCGTATTTTGGTCCATTTAAGGTCCGAATTCAGCCCAAAATTCGGGCTGAAATCGGACCTGAATCGGTGAACCAGGACCCACAGGATCCCTACTGGGAGCCACAACGGCATTAGGTGTGAACCCAGTCTTAGAGTGGAGACTGAGAGCCAGGCCTTCTGATCCAAAATCAGTGCCCGACCTCACATATGCGCTTCTAGAAGAATGGTCAAACATTCCCATAGACACACTCCTAAACCTTGTAGACAGCCTTCCCAGAAGAGCTGAAGCTGTTATGCCCCGTACACACGGTCGGAATTTCCGACGGAAAATGTTCGATGGGAGCGTGTTGTCGGAAATTCCGACCGTGTGTAGGCTCCATCGGACATTTTCCATCGGAATTTCCGTCACACTAAATTTGAGATCTGAATCTCAAATATTCCGACAACAAAATCCGTTCTCGTAAATTACGATCGTGTTTACACAATTCCGACGCACAAAGTTCCACGCATGTTCGGAATCAAGCAGAAGAGCCGCCCTGGCTATTGAACTTCATTTTTCTCAGCTCGTCACCGCGTTCTTGACATTCGGAATTTGCGACAAGATTTGTGTGACCGTGTGTATGCAAGACATGTTTGAGCCAACATCCGTCGGAAAAAATCCATGGATTTTGTTGTCGGAATGTCCGATCGTGTGTACGGGGCATTATAGCTGCAAAGGGTGGGCCAACTCAATATTGAACCCTACGGACTAAGACTGGGATGCCATTAAAAGGTTATGTGCACGTAAAGGCAGGTGTCACAATACTTTTGACAATATAGTGTATGCCCCAACTGGCAACTGGGTATTAGATAAATATCCCTAGACTGATGGGATCCTTTGTTGGTGACATAAATATAAAATACAGTTGAAAAATGTTATATAAAAAATATATCATAAAATCCTTCAATGCGGAGTAAAAAGCAAAGGCATCTAAGTAACATTTGCATTAACAATGTTTTTAATCAGGGCCACTTAAAAGTTACTTGGCACTCCATGCAAAATTGTGGCATGGCGCCCCCTTCAGCTAAAGAAAAAAAAGCTTACTCATTTAGGACTTAGGACTATTACTGCTGGAGTTGACCTGAAAAAAATTGGCCTGAGCATAATATGGAGACTGCAAGGGTGGCTCTACCTTTGAAAACGCCTGTTCCCTGGTTACAATGCTGATCCGATGACTTTGGTGTTTTACCCACACCCCTATGGGCCACAGGGGGAATGGTTACTCTAACAGACCATTTTAAGTGTGATGTTTGTTTGCGTTTGTGCGTATGCCCGAAGCATAGGCTACATGCACAGAGCCTATTGGAGCGGCTCTGTGCCACGTGACCACTGTTTGCATTGAAGGGTCTTCCCCCTTTTTCTCACAACGGAGGGAGGACAAGGAGTAGAATTAAATGGGAGACACTATCATCTTGCCAACTGATGCTCTATAAGGCCATGTATTCAAATGCCCTGGTCTGAGTATATATTGATTATGTATTTCACCTATTGTTCCCTTAAGGCCAGTGTGCCTACCAGTGCATGGAAGCACCCAAGACTTGAACTATATACTCTGGCCATAAGTGTTGCTAACAGGTCCACAGGAAAAGGTACCATAGACAGAAGTAAGCAGGGCACCGTGGCGGCCCGCCAAAAGGGGGCGCAGGGGCCCCGCCCCCCCAAAGCTACTCATCATAAAATAAAATAAATACTGGCCCTTTAAGTGTGTGTGGGATGACGGACACAGGTGTATCGGAAGCATGACATGCTGCAATCACAAAAAAAAAAATGAGAGAAATAATGAATGGTCCTTTAAGAGTGTGCAGGAGGCCGGACACACAGCTAGTATGGGAAGCATGACATGTTTGCAATCATGTGATTGCAAACAAGAAGCTCTATTGGCTTCCTTTAGAAAGTCCTCGGGGCGCTGAGCTCTGAGCCCTGAACACTCCCTCTATAGCAATGTTCCCTGTTGTGGTGTGTGATTGGCGGGTCCTGTGCCTTCACTTCCGGTTTCTCTGACTCATCCTGGCTGGTCCGAGGCTGGATGACAGGCGACTTGCTGTGAGAGCTGTGAGTACGAGGGGGGGGGGGACATCTGATGTAAAGGAGGACTCTGATGGGGACATCCAATGTAAAGGAGGACTCTGATGGTGACATCCAATGTAAAGGAGGGCTCTGATGGGGGCATCTAAAGTAAAGGGGGACTCTGATGGTGACATCTGATGTAAAGGGGGACTCTGATGGTGACATCTGTTAATTTGGGATTCTGATGTGGACATGTAATGTAAAGGAGGACTCTGATGTGGACATTTAATGTAAAGGGGGACTCTAATGGTAACATCTGCTGTAAAGGGGGCTCTGATGTGGACATGTAATGTAAAGGAGGACTCTGATGGTGACATCCAATGTAAAGGAGGACTCTGATGGGGACATTTAATGTAAAGGGGGACTCTGATGGTAACATCTGCTGTAAAGGGGGACTCTGATGTGGACATGTAATGTAAAGGAGGACTCTGATGGGGACATCGGATGTAAAGGGGGACTCTGATGGGGACATCTAATGTAAAGGAGGACTCTGATGGTGACATCCAATGTAAAGGAGGACTCTGAAGGGGACATCTAATGTAAAGGAGGACTCTGATGGTGACATCCAATGTAAAGGAGGACTCTGATGGAGACATCTAATGTAAAGGAGGACTCTGATGGTGACATCCAATGTAAAGGAGGACTCTGAAGGGGACTTCTAATGTAAAGGGGGACTCTGATGGTGACATCTGCTGTAAAGGGGGACTCTGATGTGGACATCTAATGTAAAGGAGGACTCTGATGGGGACATCGGATGTAAAGGGGGACTCTGATGGGGACATCTGATGTAAAGGGGGACTCTGATGGTGACATCTGTTAATTTGGGATTCTGATGTGGACATGTAATGTAAAGGAGGACTCTGATGGGGACATTTAATGTAAAGGGGGACTCTAATGGTAACATCTGCTGTAAAGGGGGCTCTGATGTGGACATGTAATGTAAAGGAGGACTCTGATGGTGACATCCAATGTAAAGGAGGACTCTGATGGTGACATCCAATGTAAAGGAGGACTCTGATGGGGACATTTAATGTAAAGGGGGACTCTGATGGTGACATCTGCTGTAAAGGGGGACTCTGATGTGGACATCTAATATAAAGGAGGACTCTGATGGGGACATCGGATGTAAAGGGGGACTCTGATGGGGACATCTGATGTAAAGGAGGACTCTGATGGTGACATCTAATGTAAAGGAGGACTCTGATGGGGGCACCTGATGTAAAGAGGGACTCTGATGAGGACACCTGATTTATAGGGGGATGCTGATGGGGACATCTGTTGTAAAGGGGGGCACCTGATGTAAAGGGGGACCCTGATTGGGACACCTGATGTAAAGGGGGGCACCTTCTGTAAAGGGGGATTCTGATTGGGGTACCTTATGCTAGGTGGTTTTATTTTATGTTACTTGAAATGTGGATGCGATTGGCCTACTGTGATGGGCACAGTGAGGCTGCATATGATATGATGGGGCACAGTGAGGCTGCAATTGATAGGCACAGTGGGGCTGCAATTGATGGGCACAATGAGGCTGCATATGATGGGCACAGTTTTATCTAGCAGTAATGATACATAATCACCTGATAAATGGCTATTTACAGCCCTGCATTACTAACAGTTTCATTTTTTATTTGTTTGCGCCCCCCCCCCCCTCCCCCAAAAAAAATTTGGCCACCAGCCGCCACTGGCAGGGGATGACTAAAGCAGAAATAGCAGGAGAGAGAATACTCCAGTAAACGTAGCAAAGGGTCAGGACAGGCAGCAGACAAAAGAGAAATCAAGTAAATGTGACTAAAGGTTCCGATCATACAGGAGTGCACTTGATCAGGAATTAGGAAACGCTATTACGAGATATGACAGTGCCCGGCACCAGCAGGCAATCTGTAGCCCTGAGAGATGGCACGTGACCAATGAAGCACTGCCACTTTTCCATATATAGTCAAGGGGATAGGGTGTCTTTAACCACTTCAGCCCAAGGAAGGTTTTACCCCCTTAATGACCAGGCCATTTTTTTGCGATATGACACTGCGTCTCTTTAACTGACAATTGCGCGGTTGCGCGACGTTGTACCCAAACAAAATCTATGTCCTTTTTTTTCCCACAAATAGAGCTTTCTTTTGGTGGTATTTAATCACCTCTGCGGTTTTTCTTTTTTGCGCTATAAACACAAAAAGACCAACAATATTGATAAACAAAAACAATATTTTTTACTTTCTGCTATAAAACAAATCCAATAAAAAAAAAAAAATAAAAAAAAAATAAAATTTCTTCATCAATTTAGGCCAATATGTATTCTGGTACATGTTTTTGGTAAAAAAAAAAAAAAAAATCCCAATAAGCGCATATTGATTTTTTTTTTTGTGTGCAAACTATGGGATATTTTTATGACATTTTTCTTTTTCTTTGTACTAGTAATGGCGGCGATCAGTGATTTTTAGCGGGACTGTGACATTGCGGCAGGCAAGTCGGACACTAAAGGCGCGTACACACGACCGGACTTTCCGGCAGAAAAGGTCTGATGGAATCATTCCGTCGGACATTCCGATCGTGTGTGGGCTTCATCGGACTTTTTCTTTCTAAAATTCTGACGGACCTAGAAATAGAACATGTTTCAAATCTTTCCCACGGAATCAGTTCCTATCGGGAAAACCGCTCGTCTGTATACTAGTCCGACAGACCAAAAACGACGCAAGGGCAGCTATTGGCTACTGGCTATTGAACTTCCTTTTTCTAGTCTCGTCGTTCATCATCGCGTTCTAAATGATTGGACTTTGGTGTGATCGTGTGTAGGCAAGTCTGATTCAGCGGAACACCACCGGAACTCCATCTGAGTCTATTCTGAAGGAAAGTCTGGTCGTGTGTACGCGGCATAAGTGACACTCTTTGGGGACCAGTGACTCCAATACAGTGATCAGTGCTAAAAAATGCACTCTCACTGTACTAATGACACTGGCTGGGAAGCGGTTAATACCAGGGGCAATCAAAGGGTTAAGTGTGCTCCTAGGGAGTGATTTCTAACTGTGTGGGGGATGTGCTTAACTGGAGGAAAACAGACATCCGTGTTTCTGCTTAGCAGAAACACAAGATCTCTATTTTCCTCTCTGGCAGAACAGCGGTCTGTCTTGTTTACATAGGCAGACCGCTGCTCTGCCTCTCCTGTTAACGATCGGCGGGTCCCAGCAGACATCGCGTCCACCGGACCCGCTGATTGGCTCCCGATATGGCCAAACATAGCGGGAGCAGGTTGCTGGCGGCGCCCGCGCCCCAAACCCAGGAAGGGACAACAACGTACAGGTACGTTGTTTCGCGCAGCCGGGCCGCCCTGCTGCAGTGAATGTGCGGTGGGTGTCCAGAAGCGATTAAAGTAATACTAAAGGCCTAATTAAAAAGACAAAAACAAAAAAACAAACAAATTATATTTACCTGCTCCCCCTTCAGTGTTCTGGGCTCCTCCCCCCTGCTAAGTGCAGCTTGCTATGGGGGCACTCGTGCATGCTCACTCCTGAGCCCCGCTCCGTGTGTCCACAAGACACACAGAACGGGGCTTGGCCCCAGCTCCCTGCTCTGCCCTCACTTGCTGTCATTGACAGCTGCAGGAGCCAATGGCTCCCACTGCTGTCTCTAAGCCAATGAGGAGGAGGAGAGCTGGTACAGCAGTTACAGGTAAGTAGGTGGGGGGGGGGGGGCTGTATCAGAGGAGCTGCATACTGAAGGCTTTTTACCTTCATGCATTAGAGTGCATGAAGATAAAAAAACCTTTAACCTTTACAACTACTTTAAGCTACCAATCCACATCAGGCACGGAGATTAGGGCTCCCATCATCCCCCATTCTTTACTTGAAGCTTTCCTTTTTTAAATTTAGTGATTCCGAGTATATTGAAATCAGAGACAGCCAGGAAACTAGTATTATCAAATGGATGTCAGCAATGACTGCCATCATAAATATCTTAGAATTGGCTCACATCCTATAGAATAGAGAAGAAACCCTACATCAGGCTTCTTTTAGCATCTTTGACCATGTTAAGTACTTTTTCCCTTACTTCCTGTCTCAGTGCCGTCACAGGAAGTGGGGGCAGCATTAAAACAGACAGTAATAAAAGCCATTGTCTCAACAACATACATCCTTTATTTAGTGCTTTGGTATTTGTTGGTATTCGTTACGTATTTTTTCGATAAAATTGTTTCATAAATGTCTTCTACAATGGTGGCGTGGCTTGTTTCCATTGGGATCCATCTATTTTCTCTAGACTATAATAACAAATACCTGGCAGAGGTTTTAACCTTTTGCCTCTTTAGGCCACCCATCAGGATGTTACACCTTAGCTACCGATTGTTGCTCTCTGCAATGATGGACAGTGCAGAGTAGAGATGTGCAATTCGGTTGGTTCCGAATTCCTTTTTTAACAAATTTCGACAAATTCGTTAATTCGGAAATATCCGAATTAACGAAAACCCATTTAATACATTTTGTCGAATATTCGTAAATTTGTACATTCGCAACTTTCGTACATTCGTAAATTCGTACATTTGGAAATTCGGAAATCTGAAATAACTACCTAATAATAACTTAACTGTTACTAACTATTAAATTATAGGTATTGTAATTTCCTTTCAAATTAATTTTTCCGAATATTCGTAAATTCGTACATTTGTAAATTTGTACATTCGCAACTTTCATACATTCATACACTTGTAAATCAGTACATTTGTAAATTCGTACATTCGTAAGTTTGTAAATTCGTAAATCTGAAATAATAATTACCTAATAATAACTTAACTATTACTAACTATTAAATTCTAGGTATTGTAATTTCCTTTCGAATTTGGCTGTTAGTAAACGTAACAAATAACAATTTCCCCTATTGGAAATCTAATGAATTACAATGAAAGATTTCGTTAGAGCTCCACTGGGGGTATTTCCTCTCCTTTTTTTGTCTCCCCATTCTATTGAATTGCCATGATACATCATATAATATCTACACATATATGGGTTTTAATATATTTTAGGAAGTAATATGTATACTTGCTAGCTTATGAAGTCAATATTTAGTATTGACTTACTTTAAACCTTTAATTCAAGCCGGCTGTGAGGATTGCAGCGGATTGGTTATGCTTTTTTTGTGGCGATGTACAAATAGGAGGCGGTGACGGGCTCTGTCACATGACCCCTGATGACGTCAGACGTTGATGACAAAACACGTCGGGTCCCGTGATACGTGCCACGTCACTTCCGCCACTCGTTGGAACGCAGGTGGAACGCTGTTGGCCATCCTGCCATTTTAAAAACGTGATTTTATCTTCTGCTTATGTTAGTGCAACCTGTATATATTTTTAATACATTTTCTAAATGGTACTGCACTATGAGGAGCTTTTGTTCTTGTCTTTTTGATGTACCGTATATACTCGAGTATAAGTCGAATTTTTCAGCACATTTTTTTGTGCTGAAAGTGCCCCCCTCGACTTATACTCGAGTCAAGCACTTTTCTGCAGCAAAAATGTCATTTTCCGAACCGAATTTGGGGCCCCGTATCTCAGGGCCACTTAGTGCTAGAAACCCCAAATTTGGTATGCAAACCCAATGGACCTGGTACAACAACATATCCAAAGCTGGGGTTCCTAGCACCAAGTGGCCCCGAGATACGGGGCCCCAAAATCGGTTCGGAAAATGTCATTCTTTGCTGCAGAAAAGTGCATGACATTTTCTGAACCGACTTTGGGGCCCCATATCTCAGGACCACTTGGTGCTAGGAACCCCAAATTTGGTGTGCAAACCCAGTGGAACTGGTACCATAACATATCTAAAGCTGGGGTTCCTAGCACCAAGTGGCCCTGAGATATGGGGCCCCAAAACTGGTTCGGAAAATGTCATTCTCTGCTACAGAAAAGTACTTGACATTTTCTGAACTCATTTGTGGGGCCCTGTATCTCGGGGCCACTTAGTGCTAGAAACCCCAGCTTTGGAAATGTTATGGTGCTAGTTCCTCTGGGTTTCCACACCAAATTTGGGGTTCTTAGCACTAAGTGGCCCCGAGATACGGTGCCCCAAATTCGGTCAACTGTGTCTATCTGCAGCAATGTCATTTCGGGACCCTTTGGGTTCAGAGACCCCAAATTTTGGCTGCAGCTAGGGGGCATCTAGGAACCCTTAAATACCGAGTTTGAAGTTCAGGGGACCTATGGCTGCAAATGGGCACAGTGAGGCATGCAAATGGGCACAGTGATGCTGCAAATGGGCATTGTTGACCCTCTTTTCCACTTAAAGTAGCTGTGCATTTCTCACCCTCGTCTTATACTCGGGTCAATACGTTTTTCCCATTTTTTTGTGGTAAATTAGGGCCTCGACTTATACTCGGAACGACTTATACTCGAGTATATACGGTATGTTCCATTTCCACTTAGTGATTGTGCCAAACCCTGAGCTGCCATTTCTTTGGACATCCGTTTATCTTGCTGTTTTTGACTACCTGTCATGGGTGTCAATTTCGTCTGGTGAGTAGGACATTTGCCTAGAAGTTGGTGGAAGGAGATGCACTGGAGACATTAGCCATATGTGTTTTCTTCACCATCACATTTGATGTATAGAAGAATTACCAGCACTTTATGTGGGTCTAACTAATCGGTGGTGGATCATTGGACTTTTTTGTATGTTATATTCACTTGATATTCATCACAAATACATGATTATATATTTTTTTATGTTTTTAGCACGGTATGAAATCACAGTTGTTTTTCTTCACACGTTGAGTATCACGGGTACTCACCGAGGCCGAGATGCTGAGAGTGGCTTCCCTTGCGACTGAGCGCACTACACCCCTGGTAGTGGTACAGAGGGTGTAGGGCACAGAGGGGCACGGGTCGCCTGCAGGCAGGAAGCTTCTAGAGAGGAGGACTTCAGTCATGCAGAGCTGAGAGCGATGGTGGCTCTGACCCAGAGCTGGAGAGGAGGACCCGGCCGGGGCTCTAACCCGCAGACACAATGGGAGCTGGGATAAGCGCAGGAGATCAGGCACTTGAGAACTCAGCAGTGGAGAGACTAAGATGCAGACCAATAACTTGATACTGGAGACTGGTAGATGGGGAAGTCCAAGAAGCAGGCCGAGGGTCAAACACAGCAGAAGGTAAGTAGAGGAATCCTGAAGGCAAGCCAGAGGTAAGGGGTTGGAGATGTCAGCAGAGAAGTCCGTTTTAAACAAGCCGGGGTCATACACGAGAAGGCAGGAGAATCCGGAGACAGGCAGAGGGTCAAACACTGGAAGCAGATCGTGGGAAAGTCCTTTAAACAAGCCGAGGTCAAATGCTGGAGAGAGACAAGGTAGGTCAGGCGAATCCGGGTCAAACAGGTAAACAAGAAGCAGGAATCAGGAACGGAACACTGGAAGCTGAAAGACAAACCAGCAATTAAACAGGGCACAAGTCAGTCTTTATATAGGCCAGAAAGGGGGCGTGACGCTGACGAGCGAACGCCCGTACGCCGTTACGCTGTTACGCCGCTACTTTGCTAACGCGCATGCGCCGAAGCGCGGCTCCGCCGCGCAAACGCACAGGGACCTTCCGATGTTGACAGGCTCTTTTCTGACAGTGCCCCCCCCCAAAGGGCAACCTCCGGGTGCCCAATCTGGCCAGTACTCCCGGATATTTCTTGTGAAATGCTTGTATTAATCGTGGGGCGTGTATATTGGAGGAGGGTTCCCAAGAATTATCTTCTGGGGGGTACCCCTTCCACTTGACCAGGTACTGGATATGACCCCCCCTCCTTCTACAGTCCATTATAGCCTCAACCTCGAATTCCTCTTCACCTTCAATGTTAATTGGAGGCGGTGGCAACTCCTCCCTTCCTGGAAAAGAACTGGGAGTTACTGGTTTTAAAAGGGAAGTATGGAAGACAGGATGAATTCTGTAAGAGCTGGGTAAAGAGAGTTCAAAGGCCACTGGGTTCACTACTCTCTTAATCTTGAAGGGACCAATAAACTTTGGGCCTAATTTGCGTGAAGGACAAGAAAGTTTAAGGTTTGTTGCAGATAGCCAGACTTCATCCCCAATCTTAAAAATTGGGTTGCTCCTCCTACCCCTGTCATAGTATTTCTTGTAGCTGTCCTGAGCCTTCTTCATAGTTTCCTGAATTATTTGAAAATTGGCTTGAATGGAATTTATTCGGTCTTGTACCGCGGGAACTGATACTTCTGAAAAAGAATTAGGCAAAAAAGAGGGGTGAAATCCATAGTTAGCCCAGAAAGGAGTTTGATTGGTTGCTGTATGTATGGAATTGTTATAGGCAAATTCTGCACAGGGGAGGAGTGAAACCCAGTTGTCTTGAGAGCATGAGCAAAAACAGCGCAGGTATTGTTCCAGCGTTTGGTTCGTCCTCTCTGTTTGGCCATTACTTTGAGGATGATATGCTGAGGATAGGCATACCTTGATTCCCAGGGATTTACAAAGGTCTCTCCAAAATTTTGAGGTGAACTGAACTCCTCTGTCAGACACAATGCTAGCGGGTACTCCATGTAGCCTCACCACTTCCTTGATGAATATATCCGCGGTATCTGAGGCAGAGGGTGTGCCCTTCATGGGTAGGAAGTGGGCCATCTTTGAGAGGCGGTCGACTACTACCAGGATGGTGGAGAATCCTTCAGCAGATGGTAGGTCAACGATGAAGTCCATAGCCACTTCCTTCCAGGGTTGCTCTGGAATGGGGAGTGGTCTTAATAGACCCCAGGCTTTTGCATTGGATCCCTTGCTGCGCTGGCAAATAATACAAGAGTTTACGTAGTTCTTACAGTCCTGACTCCACCCTGGCCACCAGAAGGAACGATGTATTAGTTCCGAGGTCTTTTGTACCCCAAAATGTCCTGCAAATTTGTTATCATGAAATGTTCTTAGTACCAAGGGTCTTACTTGCGCTGGAACAAATATTTTATTTTGGGCCCATAGTAGACCATCCTGTTTCCTCAGTGTGGGTACTTCAGGGTTTAAGCATTGGCTGGAGGCCTGTTCAATGGCAGTTCTTAGATCTGGCTGGATTGCACAAAGAAAATTCTGTGAAGATAGAATAGTACCAGGTTCTGCTGGTGGAGAGGTTTCTGGGAACATTCGGGATAAGGCGTCCGCTTTCCCATTCTTAGAACCAGGCCGATAGGAAATGTGGAAGTTGAACCTGGAGAAGAACAAAGCCCAGCGGGCTTGCCGGGGTCTGAGGCGTTTTGCGGTTCTAAGGTACTCCAGGTTCTTATGATCGGTGAAGATCATAATGGGGTGAGAAGCACCCTCCAAAAGATATCTCCACTCCTCCAGGGCAAATTTGATGGCCAGTAGTTCACGCTCCCCTACGTCATAGTTCCTTTCCGGCGGGGACAGTTTCCGGGAGGCAAAAGCCACAGGATGGAGAAGGACCTTCTGGCCTCGTCTTTGGGATAGAATTGCTCCTAAAGCGGATTCTGAGGCGTCTACTTCCAACACATAGGGAAAGGCGGGGTCTGGATGCAGTAGTACCGGGGCAGAAGTAAATAGATTCTTCAGTTTATCAAATGCTTCCTGAGTTTCTGAGGACCACTGGAATCGACTTTGCTGGCGAGTCAGTTGGGTTATGGGAGAGATGATCGATGAAAAACCTTTTATGAACCTGCGATAGAAGTTGGCGAAGCCCACAAATCGTTGGACCCCCTTTTTGTCTGTAGGGGCTGGCCATTCTTGGATAGACTTCACCTTCTGAGGATCCATTGAGACCCCTTCAGTGGAGATAATGAATCCTAGGAATTGGACTACTGTTTTTTCGAATTCACATTTCTCTCCCTTTAGGTAAAGTCCGTGCTTCCTGAGGATCGTGAGTACCTTCTTCACATGGGCCTGGTGTTGCTCAATGTTGGTAGAAAAAATCAGGATGTCGTCAAGGTAAACGATCACAAAGTCATCTAAGTATTCACGAAAAATATCATTTACCAGGTGTTGGAATGTAGCTGGGGCATTGCACAAACCAAATGGCATCACTAGATATTCAAAATGTCCGAATCTAGACCTAAAAGCCGTTTTCCACTCATCCCCTGGGCGTATCCGCACCAAGTTGTAGGCGCCCCTTAGGTCAAGTTTAGAAAAAACTCGTGCGGTTCGAAACCGTTGGAACAGTTCTGGGATGAGGGGAAGTGGATAACGGTTCTTGATGGTGATCTTGTTGATCTCCCTGTAGTCCACACAAGGCCTTAAAGTACCATCTTTTTTCTCAACGAAGAAAATCCCTGCTCCAGCCGGGGAAGAGGAAGGACGAATGAATCCCTTTTCAAGGTTTTCGTTGATGTAGGACTTCAGGGCCTCCAACTCCTTTTCAGATAGAGGGAATATCCGACCAAAAGGGATCTCGGAGCCAGGTAAGAGATCAATGGGACAGTCGTATGGTCGGTGAGGGGGCAAACTGTCAGCTCTCTTTTTGTCAAAAATGTCCATGAATTCATGGTAGGCTGCAGGGACGTGCTGAAGGTGTTCAGGGACTGGCTGGATAGTTAGACAGGAAGCTGTGCAGACAGGCCCAGAGGTGAAGCAGTGCTGGGAACAGTAAGTCGAAGAGAAGGAGATCTTCTTCTCCCTCCAATTGATATGGGGGTCGTGAGCTTGCAGCCATGGAAGTCCCAGGATGATAGGGAACATGGGGGAGCAGATGATATCAAAGCACAGAAATTCTTGATGTCCTGAATCTGTGATGGTGAGAATGGGTTTCGTTTCCTGGGTAACCGGCCCGGAACAAGGAGATGACCCATCGGCCAGGTGGATTTGGAGCCTTTGTTTTTTATTTTGCAGAGGGATGCATAAACTTTGAGATAGGGATGTATCCAGGAAGCAGCTGCAGGCGCCAGAATCAATAATGGCTGGTAGCCGGATCTCCTCGTCTGCCACCTGTAGGGAGACAGGAAGGACAAGATGGGTTGTACTTGAACCATTGACTTGAAAGTTCATAGCTGTTTGTAATTGGGACTTACTGGGTCTTATAGGACAGTTGCGCAAAAAGTGGCCTGACCCTCCACAGTATAGGCAGAGATTGGCCTCTCGTCGGCGTTGTTCCTCATCAGGTGTAAGTGGAGCCCGGATCAGTCCTAGTTGCATTGGCTCGCTCTCCAAGGTAGAGGAGGAAGGGACTGCAGGAAGAGGATGACCTGCGGAGACCCTGGGTAGCATCCATGTAGGCCGAGGAAATTGAAGACGTTCAGAACGTCGTTCCCGTAGGCGTCGGTCGAGTTTTATGGCTAGCTGGATCAATTCTTCCAGGGTGGAAGGAGAATCAACACGTGCCAATTCGTCTTTGAGAGTCTCTGAGAGTCCCTGGCGGTACTGGTATTTGAGAGCCGCCTCATTCCATCCAGTGTCCCCTGCCCATCTCCGAAATTCGACCGTATAGTCCTCCACCGGTCTTTTTCCCTGGACTAAGGTGTGTAAGAAGGACTCGGCCGTGGCTAAGCGTTGGGGGTCATCATATAATCTTCCCATAGATTCAAAGAAGGTTTCCACGGAGTTTAGTAAGGGACTCTTCTGTTCCAGGAGGTTATGAGCCCAAGCTTGGGGTTCTTCGGACAACAAGGAAATGATGAACCCAACTTTTACTGTCTCAGAACTGAAAGTCTTAGGTTGGAGAGCCAGGTACAACAAGCAGGCGTTTTTAAAAGCTCTAAACCTCTTCCGGTTTCCGGAAAATCGTTCGGGTGTGGGCACCCTAGGTTCTGGGGGAGTCATAGCAACTGTAGGAGTTGTGCTGGAGTGGTCTTGTGAAGAGCTGGCCCCACTGGGGGATGTGGAAGTTGCATCCCCGGGAGATAAGATTAGGTGCTGGAGACGACCTTCCAGTTGGAAATAGCCATCTTGTAGCCTCTGGACTGCTTGTGTAAGGGCCGTTACCTGCTGGCATAGAGCTTCGAGAGACATCTGGCTGGTTTGTACTATCACGGGTACTCACCGAGGCCGAGATGCTGAGAGTGGCTTCCCTTGCGACTGAGCGCACTACACCCCTGGTAGTGGTACAGAGGGTGTAGGGCACAGAGGGGCACGGGTCGCCTGCAGGCAGGAAGCTTCTAGAGAGGAGGACTTCAGTCATGCAGAGCTGAGAGCGATGGTGGCTCTGACCCAGAGCTGGAGAGGAGGACCCGGCCGGGGCTCTAACCCGCAGACACAATGGGAGCTGGGATAAGCGCAGGAGATCAGGCACTTGAGAACTCAGCAGTGGAGAGACTAAGATGCAGACCAATAACTTGATACTGGAGACTGGTAGATGGGGAAGTCCAAGAAGCAGGCCGAGGGTCAAACACAGCAGAAGGTAAGTAGAGGAATCCTGAAGGCAAGCCAGAGGTAAGGGGTTGGAGATGTCAGCAGAGAAGTCCGTTTTAAACAAGCCGGGGTCATACACGAGAAGGCAGGAGAATCCGGAGACAGGCAGAGGGTCAAACACTGGAAGCAGATCGTGGGAAAGTCCTTTAAACAAGCCGAGGTCAAATGCTGGAGAGAGACAAGGTAGGTCAGGCGAATCCGGGTCAAACAGGTAAACAAGAAGCAGGAATCAGGAACGGAACACTGGAAGCTGAAAGACAAACCAGCAATTAAACAGGGCACAAGTCAGTCTTTATATAGGCCAGAAAGGGGGCGTGACGCTGACGAGCGAACGCCCGTACGCCGTTACGCCGTTACGCCGCTACTTTGCTAACGCGCATGCGCCGAAGCGCGGCTCCGCCGCGCAAACGCACAGGGACCTTCCGATGTTGACAGGCTCTTTTCTGACATTGAGGCTTTGAGCCTTACTACCTGCTGCTTTGTTTATATACTGATTTTGATTTTGTTATTGCACTGTATATCACTTTGTTTACATTCCAGGATGCACAGGTAAAAGGGGTCCCTGAGATCCCCCTTTTTCTTTTGTTACCTTTCCGGCAATGTCAGCACCTCATTAAGTGTTACTCAGCAATATTTTATTCATCATCCTGTTGGGCTTCCTGACGCTCCCATCTTCATTCCATTAATCTTGTGAACTCAGTCCATACATATGCAGAATCACCAGTGACTCAAACTTGTTTAGTGCCAGAGGCCAATTGTGGGGCTGAGAAGCCTACTTGACATCTCACAACTTGCAGTTGAAGCTGAATATGGGGTAAGCAGCTAAATACTAGGGTTGAGCTTCAGGTTCAGTCCAAACACAAGGGTCTGGTGGTCTGGTATTCAATTTGTGGGGGAAAGGTCAAGCCACTTTTTCTTTTTTTTTTGCATGAGATCCCCCTAAAATTTATACAAGACCTGTAGGGCCTGGTATGAATTATGGGGAGGTGACTCCCATTGACATCTATAGCAGACTCTCTTCTAGGATAAGAGTCTGGTATAGATGAAGGGAATCCCTGGCCGATTGTTTACAAACAGAATGAAGCGGTTTGGAGTTATCATTTAGCCAAACATATTAACCACTTCACAGGCAGGGCCTCCTCCAAACACGCTATTTCCACTGCAAACATAACGGAAAAGGCTTCTCTGCCAATGGGTTTGGTGAGGAGCTCCTCCAGAAATGAAGCAGGATCAGTGCCCTCTGCACCTTTTGGCAGGCCAATGAAACGTAGATTACATCGGCGCATCCTGTTCTCCATATCAACCTGCTTCTGGGTAAGCAGGGAAAGCTGGCTTTGCATGGTGTCGGTGGAAGATTGTAAAGGGGGGCGTTCATCCTCAACCCTGCTGACCCTCGTTTCGGTCTCGGTAACCCGCTTCCGAAGTTTCTGAGAGTCTGGGCAGGTTAAGGATATATCCACCTTCACTTCCTTGATCTTAGAGGTCAAAGAGGCCTGGCAGGCTGAGATGGCATTGAGAACTTTGGCCGTATCTGCTGCATGCTACTCAGAGTAGGCTGAGGAGTGGGCGCCATCTTCTCCTGGTGGATCTTTCTCCTGACAACGGAATTTGGTAAGGTTGGCGCTGACCTCCGAGGCTTTTCGGGGAGGAGACATCCCGCCGCTGGTGAAAAGAATATTGCCCAGCTATTAGATGGTGGAAAATAGCCAGCGGGTGTTCTCTATGGATAGTTTACAGAATGATACAAGCGGTCTCGGTAACCCGCTTCCAAAGTTTCTGAGAGTCTGGGCAGATTAAGGATATATCCACCTTCACTTCCTCGATCATAGAGGTCAAAGAGGCCTGGCAGGCTGAGATGGCATTGAGAACTTTGGCCATATCTGCTGCATGCTACTCAGAGTAGGCTGAGGAGTGGGCGCCATCTTCTCCTGGTGGATCTTTCTCCTGACAACGGAATTTGGTAAGGTTGGCGCTGACCTCCGAGGCTTTTCGGGGAGGAGACATCCCGCCGCTGGTGAAAAGAATATTGCCCAGCTATTAGATGGTGGAAAATAGCCAGCGGGTGTTCTCTAAGGATAGTTTACAGAATGATACAAGCGGAGCTCCGAGACTGTGCACCCTACACCATGCCGCCCCAGTTCATGCCCCCATGCACGCTATTTAATGGAATTTTTAATGTTTCACTTTAAGCATTACTTCTCGAAGCCAAATGAAATTTAGAAAAAAAAAAGTTTTATGCTTTGACACAAGTCCCCTAGGCCCAGATCCTCTGTGTTGTTTGACAATCCCTTGCCTATCAGCCTAAAAAAATGTCCAGGATTGAGTTTTAACATTAGGCCGCCATTGACTCCCGCTCACTTTAATGGGGTTTGAATTTGGCACTCAAACGTTACTCATGTTCTCTGAATCCTGCTCGAACCGAACCCGAGTGTTGTACGCCTCATCACTACTAAGTACAAAATTGAAGCACACATATAAGATCTCTTTTATCTGCCAAAGGTTTTGTAGTTCTTATCAGCCAGTTCTGGTTTACAAAACCCAGCCAGATAGCAAAACCCAGTTTGTGACCTTGTTGGTGTAGAAAGTAAAACCTGGTCACCTTCGCGTCCCAACCTGTGAATGGACAAGAAAGAGGAGTAGAACGCTCATGAGGTCATCTCTTTCCTCTCCTCTCGTCAGCACGTTCCTGGCCAAGTCATATGAGTGGCTCAGGGTAGTGTCCCCCTCCCCCAGTCTGAGTGCTCCTGTACAATGGGAATATACCATGACTTATGTTCTTATGTATTTAAACATGCATTTGATAAATTTACTTTGAATACAAAGCTCAAGCAGAGTAAATCGGTCCAGAGCGGAATATGAGGGTTTAAAGAGACACTTCCACTTGTCTCATTCCTGTAGTCCAGGTTTAAAGCTTATATGAGAAATTGGTGATTTGGTTTACATCTACTTTAAATAAAAAATAATAATGATTATAATTAATAATTATAATCAATAATTAATAAAATACTGGAAGTGAGCTTACCCTTCAGATTCGAAAATTGTAACGAATCCTGCGACTGTATTGGCCAAATGCACATACATTATTTTATTGGTAAAAGAACATTTATGAATAACCAATTCTAAATAATTACAATTAAAATGAATACATGTAATTAACATTTATATTGAAAAATAGAAATAATAAATAATTAAATATTGGAAGTGAGGTTATCTTTCAAATTCAGAAATGTTAATGAATCCTGTGAGTGTATTGACCAAATGTGTGTGTGGACATACATTATGTTAAAAATTCAATAACTTAAATTCAATAATACATTAATAATAATTAATAATAAAAATAATAAATTAAATAATAAATAATATACAATTATAATTGATAATTGTAATTAAAATATATAAAAAATAATTAATTAAATATTGGAAGTGAGCTTATCTTTTAAATTCAGAAATGTTAACTAATCCTGTGAGTGTATTGATCAAGTGTGTGTGTGTGTGGAAATACATTATTTTAAAAATTCAATAACTTAAATTAAATATTACAATAATAATAATAATTAATAATAATAAAATAATAATAATAAAAATAATAAATTAAATATTAATTAATATACAATTATAATTGATAACTGGAATTAATAATTATAAAAAAATAATTAATTAAATATTGGAAGTGAGCTTATCTTTCAAATTCAGAAATGTTAACTATTCCCGTGAGTGTATTGACCCAGTGTTCATGGACATACACTATTTTATTGGTGAAGAAAAAAAATGCTAATTTCACTGAGTCATAGTAAAAATTCAATAACAGTAAGTATTAATTAATATACAATTATAATAAATAATTGCAATGAATGATTAAGCATTTATAAATATAATTAATAATTAATTAAATAATGGAAATGAGCCTACCTTTCAATTTCGGAAATATTAACTAATCTTGTGAGTGTATTGGCTATGTGTGTGTGGACATACATTATTTTGTAGGTAAAAAAAAAAAATTACTAATTTAACTGATTCTTAATGAAAATATATGACCTTAAATAATTAATATACAATTATAATTAATAATTGTAATACCACTACTACTAAGAATTATAATAATACATATATTTAAAAAATGAATTATTATGGGCATCAACATTTTTTAATCTTTTTTTTAAATGGCTATTTCACTGATTTATAATGCAAATTCAATGTATCGCAATTGAGCCAATAGAAGACAGTCTACATGGCCTGAGACCGCTCTAAGGCTTTGTGAATTATTATTGTATTCAGGGTCAGTCGGGATAATGGAACCTACATGGAGGTATAATTGGTGGGAACACCTTCTGCTATGGTCCCAATGGGGGGAAAGGTGGCCAGAGGCACCTAGCCTGACCCTAAGCTCAACAAGTGATGTAATGACTTCTTCTCTTTCATGTTCATTGTTAGTTTTAGTTTTTGTTTCTTTATATCCTTCTTTTTTGGAGTTGAGCAGTTAGACGGTTATAGTGGTAATGTATACGTCTCTTGGGTGGATGTATGTGGCCCCTGGTACCTGGAAAGCTGCCCTCTGCCCTCTCAGGGTCCTAGTCACACTATTTAAGGTGTCGAGTTGAATTATCAGCAGTGTTATTCGTACATTTGAGGTTGGATGAAGGGAAGCGTACTGGGACTGGTGGAAGTGTGAGAAGAGGAAAAAAAGTCAATGCATTCCCACATACATTGTATTCCTTTATCAGATGCTGTTAAGTATTCATATAGAACATTAATGCCAATGTATTAGAATTCTGCATAAACTGCAAATCTTTAACATGGATGTATTTATATATATATATATATATATATATATATATATATATATATATATATATATATATATATATATATATATATATATAATTGGATAACTGCTGGTACATTCGTTCTGTGAGAATGAGGTCAAATCAAATGTTCTCCTGTTATTCCCTCTACAGGTTGAATGTTATTCATTCATAAAAAAGAAAGATTTGGGAAAATACCACATTATGGCCACTAGATGGAGCTAAACATCTAAGGAAATACATTTTTTCCTGAGATCTGTAGCTCCATCTAGTGGCCTAAAAACATTTAGTTTTGTACAGAACAAATATACCAGCAATTTCAGCTGTGAACATTTTTTTTTAAATTATATCTTCCATAAATAAATAATTTGAGATATTATTTTACATTTAATGGAAGGTAAGTTTGTATGCGTTTGTATGCATTCCCTTTAATGATCCTCTGCACAGCAAGGAATGTGATTAGCATCTCATGTTAAAGCAACTCTGTCATTAAAGTTGAAGTTTAGCTTGCTTATATTTTTCCTTTCCTGATTCCTACAACTTCATCAACAAGCTAAATACATTTATTAAATAAAACATTAAAATTTGGATCATCTTACACATGCATTGTCTTTTGTTTTACCTTTATTCATTCATTCCCTACCTCACTCCATAGCTAGAGGATGCTCTATATCAGTGATGGCGAACCTTGGCACCCCAGATGTTTTAGAACTACATTTCCCATGATGCT
Organism: Lithobates septentrionalis; assembly: GCA_037952835.1. Lineage (NCBI taxonomy): Eukaryota > Metazoa > Chordata > Amphibia > Anura > Ranidae > Lithobates > Lithobates septentrionalis. The sequence continues at coordinate 1,121,236 of JBBDGP010002646.1, read as the reverse complement.
CATGCACTCTGCAGTGTAGTGGAGCATCATGGGAAATCTAGTGTTAAAACATCTGGGGTGCCAAGGTTCACCATCACTGGTCTATATAGTCAGCCCCACCCTTCTTCTGCTTCATGCTGGAGCTAGACACATTATGATTTTTTTTGACCTATCTGATGTATGATCTGCACAAGTTTTTGGATTATATCTTTCTATGATCTGCAAGATGTCATTTGGATCAAGTCACTGTCTGTTGGGATACTAAGAATGTAAGTTAAGCTATCTCACCACAACTGGATCAATTATAGAGATTGTACTTTCAGTGCTTAGATTGCGGAAGCAGAACAGAAACCAACATATCAATGGCGTCGGCAGGGGGGGGGGGGGGCTGACGGTGGCTGGAGCCCCGAGTGTCTCGGACATGCTCAGTTCTATTATTAGCCCCAAGTGGCGCCGCCAGGGAGGACCAATCCGACCCCGAGTGCGGCCGGGTGACATAGCAGAGCCTGCAGCGCCTATGATGGACGTGCCACTGGTCCACTGGTCCAATGCAGGGATCGCGGGACCTGTGATGTCCATCATAGGCGCTGCAGGCTCCAGAAGGTGGGAATTACAATGCGGCTGCCGCGCCATTGTGAGAAGATCCCCACTCGGCGCTCAGGCGGGTGGCTCTCCCCTCATACGGTCACCATGGCTCTGGCTGCCTGGAGTGCCTGCTGTGTGTGATGGGCGCGCCACACACTACGGGTGAGCTGCAGGAGGAGGTCACGTCACCTGAAGTCAGGTCAGGTAGGTCAGCGTGTGTCAGGTAAGTCATTGTATGTCAGGTAAGTCATTGTATGTCAGGTAGGTCATTGTATGTTAGGTAGGTCAGTGTATGTCATATAGGTCAGTGTGTGTCAGTTAGGTCAGTGTGGGTCAGTGTATGTCAGGTAGGTCAGTGTAGGTCAGGTAGGTCAGTGTAGCTCAGGTAGGTCAGTGTGTGTCAGGTAGGTCAGTGTAGGTCAGGTAGGTCAGTGTATGGTCAGGTAGGTCAGTGTGTGTCAGGTAGGTCAGTAGTGAAGGTCAGTGTAGGTCAGTGTATGTCAGGTAGGTCAGTGTGGGTCAGGCAGGTCAGTGTATGTCAGCTAGGTCAGTATATGTTAGTTAGGCCAGTGTGGGTCGGTGTATGTCAGGTAGTTCAGTGTGTGTCAGGTAGGTCAGTGTATTATGTCAGGTAGGTCAGTGTGTATCAGGTAGGTCAGTGTAGGTTAGTGAATGTCAAGTAGGTCAGTGAGTTTTGGTCAGTGTGTGTCAGGTAGGTCAGTGTCTATCAGGTAGGTCAGTGTAGGTTAGTGTATGTCAGTGTAGATCAGTGTAGGTCAGTGTGTATCAGGTAGGTCAGTGTAGGTTAGTGTATGTCAGGTAGGTCAGTGTGTGTCAGTTAGGTCAGTGTGGGTCAGTGTATGTCAGGTAGGTCAGTGTAGGTCAATTAGGTCAGTGTAGCTCAGGTAGGTCAGTGTGTGTCAGGTAGGTCAGTGTAGGTCAGGTAGGTCAGTGTAGGTCAGTGTATGGTCAGGTAGGTCAGTGTGTGTCAGGTAGGTCAGTAGTGAAGGTCAGTGTAGGTCAGTGTATGTCAGGTAGGTCAGTGTGGGTCAGGCAGGTCAGTGTATGTCAGCTAGGTCAGTGTATGTTAGTTAGGCCAGTGTGGGTCAGTGTATGTCAGGTAGTTCAGGGTGTGTCCGGTAGGTCAGTGTATTATGTCAGGTAGGTCAGTGTGTATCAGGTAGGTCAGTGTAGGTTAGTGTATGTCAGGTAGGTCAGTGAGTTTTGGTCAGTGTGTGTCAGGTAGGTCAGTGTCTATCAGGTAGGTCAGTGTAGGTTAGTGTATGTCAGTGTAGATCAGTGTAGGTCAGTGTGTATCAGGTAGGTCAGTGTAGGTTAGTGTATGTCAGGTAGGTCAGTATGTGGCAGTTAGGTCAGTGTGGGTCAGTGTATGTCAGGTAGGTCAGTGTAGGTCAGGTAGGTCAGTGTAGCTCAGGTAGGTCAGTGTGTGTCAGGTAGGTCAGTGTATGTCAGGTAAGTCATTGTATGTCAGGTAGGTCATTGTATGTTAGGTAGGTCAGTGTATATCATATAGGTCAGTGTGTGTCAGTTAGGTCAGTGTGGGTCAGTGTATGTCAGGTAGGTCAGTGTAGGTCAGGTAGGTCAGTGTAGCTCAGGTAGGTCAGTGTGTGTCAGGTAGGTCAGTGTAGGTCAGGTAGGTCAGTGTAGGTCAGTGTATGGTCAGGTAGGTCAGTGTGTGTCAGGTAGGTCAGTAGTGAAGGTCAGTGTAGGTCAGTGTATGTCAGGCAGGTCAGTGTATGTCAGCTAGGTCAGTGTATGTTAGTTAGGCCAGTGTGGGTCAGTGTATGTCAGGTAGTTCAGTGTGTGTCAGGTAGGTCAGTGTATTATGTCAGGTAGGTCAGTGTGTATCAGGTAGGTCAGTGTAGGTTAGTGTATGTCAGGTAGGTCAGTGAGTTTTGGTCAGTGTGTGTCAGGTAGGTCAGTGTCTATCAGGTAGGTCAGTGTAGGTTAGTGTATGTCAGTGTAGATCAGTGTAGGTCAGTGTGTATCAGGTAGGTCAGTGTAGGTTAGTGTATGTCAGGTAGGTCAGTGTAGGTCAGTGTAGGTCAGTGTGTGTCAGGTAGGTCAGTGTAGGTTAGTGTATGTCAGGTAGGTCAGTGTAGGTCAGTGTAGGTCAGTGTGTGTCAGGTAGGTCAGTGTGTATCAGGTAGGTCAGTGTAGGTCAGTGTATGTCAGGTAGGTCAGTGTGGGTCAGGCAGGTCAGTGTATGTCAGGTAGGTCAGTGTGTGTCAGGTAGGTCAGTGTATGTTAGGTAGGCCAGTGTGGGTCAGTGTATGTCAGGTAGGTCAGTGCATGTCAGGTAGGTCAGTGTATGTCAGGTAGGTCAGTGTGTGTCAGGTAGGTCAGTGTATTATGTCAGTTAGGTCAGTGTGTATCAGGTAGGTCAGTGTAGGTTAGTGTATGTCAGGTATGTCAGTGTATGTCAGGTAGGTCAGTGTGTGTCAGTGTATGCCAGGTAGGTCAGTGCACGTCAGGTAGGTAACACCCCCACAACCCCCCCGGTGCTGGGCTCGGACTTCGGGCTGAAGCCCCTATTTTTTTGACACCTATCAACGCCCCTGCAACATATCGAGCATTGTTTGTAGGGTCCTCCTGTTGACTACACTGCCACCACTGTTTTCTGTATTTAGTGTATTTAGTGGAGGTCAGCATCGGGCTTTGCAGGACGACTTCTTGAGAATAAAGCATTGTTCTGGCATTAATCGATATGCACATATACAATGTCGGAACAATTTAATCTAGAGCCCACAGCAAACATACAAAACTGCCCCTCCCCCAAGATGTATGAGCATTATGTGTCAGCAAACCCAACCCCCCCCCCCAAAAAAAATCACCCCTCCTTGCACAAATCCTCTACCCCTCAAATTTCCGCTCTGAGCACAAATCCTCTCTACCCACTACAAATAACCCCTCCCAGAACAGTTTCTTTCCCCAATCCCCCCTCCTAGCACAAATCCTCCCCCTAAATTTCTCCTCCTGGCACAAGTACCCCCCCAAGATGTATGAGCATTATGTGTCAGCAACAATACAATACCCCCCCCAAAAACAAAAATCGAGCACTAACCTGCATGCTAACCTCCTAAGCATAAATTCCCCCTCCCCTCAGTACAAATCTGCCCCCCTGCTGAAATCCTCCTTGCCAGCAGAAATCCCCCCCACTTCTCCCCTCCAAGCTCAAATCCTCTTTCTCTCCAAACCCCCCCCCCCAAAAAAAAAAAACAACCCGCCTAGCACAAATCCTCTACCCCTCAAATTTCCCTCTGAGCACAAATCCTCTCCACCCACTCCAAGTAACCCCTCCCATCACAAATTCTTTCCCCAATCCCCCCTCTTAGCGCAACCCCCCCCCCTCCCAAATTTCCCCTCTTAGCACAAATCCCCCCCACTATCATCTCACCTCTTCTAGAACAAACCCCCCAGATCTCCCCACCTAGCACAAATCTTCTTCCACCCAGTACAAATCCCCCCCATTCACCATTCCTAGCACCCCCCCCAAATTTCCTATCCTTGAATAATTGTTAGCCTCTTTATATCATAAACCACAGTGCATTCCATTTTGTATCAAAATACATATAAATAAAACTAAAACTCAAGTTTATATACTGTAAATAAAATAAAATAAATAGTCCGTGAAAGGTATTCTTCTAGTATCTGGAAAATGTTCATTCCACAATGAACCTTCCTCTTATAAAGTGCTCCGTGCTCACATATTAACCGATTGCCGACCGCCTGATGTCGATTGACGGCGACAGAATGGCACTCCTGCGCGAAACGCCGTAGCTGTACGGTGGGCGCTTTAAGAGGTATAGGGCACGCCCCTGCCGCGTGACATAGGAGCCCGCGCGCGTGGCCGTCGGCTACCCGCGATTGCTCATGAGAAGGAGAGAACGGAGATCTGTCAAAGTAAACAGACCTCCGTTCTGTCAGGGGGGAGGAGAGCGATCTGTTGTTTTTACTGCTTAGGAACAACAATCGGTCTCCTCCCCCAGTCAGTCCCACCCCACCCCCCCCCCACAGTTAGAATCACTCCCTAGGACACACATTTAACCCCTTTGATCGCCCCCTAGTGTTAAACCCTTAACATTTATACAGTAATCAATGGCTATTTATAGCTCTGATCGCTGTATAAATGTCAATGGTCCCAAAATAGTGTGAAAAGTGTCCGATGTGTCCGCCACAATGTCGCAGTCCTGATAAAAATCGCAGATCGATTAATAAATACTAATACAATAAATACAAAAAAAATAAATTTATATATATATATATATATATATATATATATATATATATGTATATATATATATATATATATATATATGTAATAAATACAAAAACAATAAAAACTAATAATAAAAAAATAATAATAAAAAGGCCATAAATCTGTCCCCTAATTTTTAGATGCTATAACTTTTGCGCAAACCAATCAATATACGCTTATTGCGATATTTTTTTTTTTTTAACAGAAAATATGTAGAAGAATACATTTCGGCCTAAACTGATGAAGAAATTTGTTTTTTTTTTATATATATTTTTGGGGGATATTTATTATAGCAAAAAGTATAAAATATTGCTTTTTTTTTCAAAATTGTCGCTCTTTTTTTGTTTATAGCGTAAAAAATAAAAAACGCAGAAGTGATCAAATACCACCAAAAGAAAGCTCTATTTGTGGGGAAAAAAAAGACATTAATTTTGTTTGGGTGCAACACCACACGTACGCGCAATTGTCAGTTAAAGGGACGCAGTGCCGTATCGCATAAAAAATGGCCTGGTCAGGAAGGGGGGTAAATTCTTCCGGGGCTGAAGCGGTTAATCAACAAAGTGCTGAAGTGCTCTAAAAACATCATGCTGTGATGTCATACACACACATACATCATGTGATATACATTGTGTAATAGATAATATGCTGGGATTGTATTCAAATACTTGAATAAGAGGAAATTGGACAACTCATGAATGACTTCTACATGGAAACATCTTCATGTCCTTCCACCATTATTATCATTACAGAGGCCAATCAGGTGTCACCAGAGGTCCTCCACCGGGGGATTCCTAGTTTAATGCTGACCTCCAGCCCAGTGGTGTAGTGCGGGTTATCATCACCCGGGATAGGGCAAGTATTGTACCCTCCTAACCCACAGTCCATTAGCACTCCCTGAGCCCCTTCAACCAGAATATATATATATTTATATAGAATACATAGTGGGAAAATCTGTGCATTACCTTACCTCAAATCCTCTTCCCCTTCCAGAACAAATCTCTGCCCCACATTCTCCTCTCCTGCCACAAACACTCTCCCTAAATACCCCCTCCTAGCAGAACCCCCCCCCCCCCCCAGCACATATCCTCCACCCCCATCTAGCATAAATCCCCCTTCTAGCACAGATCCCCCCCATATAAATACCTCCTTCTAGCATAAATCTCCCCTCCCAGCACAAATCCTCTCCCCCGCTTCTAGCACAAATCCTCTCTTCTAGCACAAATCCTGCCCCACTTCTAGCACAAACCCTTCCCCTCCCAGCACAAATCTTCTCCCTTTTGTAGTACAAGTACCCCCTTCTAGCACAAATCCCCTCTCCCAGCATAAATCATCTCCCCCGCTTCTCCCAGCACAAATCCCCTCTGCTACCACAAATCATGCCCCCCTTCTAGTCACAAATCCTGTCCGACTTCTAGCACAAATCCTCTTCTTTTTTTTAGCACAAATTCCCTCTTCTAGCACAAATTCTCTCCCTCCCAGCACAAACTCTCTCCCCTTCCTAACAAATCCCTTCTCCCAGCACAAATCTTCTCTTCCACTTCTTGCACAAAACCCCTCTTCTAGCACAAATTCTGTCCCCCTTCTAGCACAAACCCTTCCCCTCCCAGCACAAATCCTCTCCCTTTTCTAGCACAAATACCCCCTTCTAGCACAAATCCCCTCTCCCGGCAAAAATCCTCTCCCCCGCTTCTCCCAGCACAAATCCCCTCTACTAGCACAAATCCTGTCCCCCTTCTACCACAAATCCCCCTCCCAGCACAAATCTTTTCCCCCGCTTCTAGCACAAATCCTCTCTTCTAGCACAAATCCTGTCCCCCTTCTAGCACAAATCCCCCTCCCAGCACAAATATTTTTCCCCCGTTTCTAGCACAAATCCCCCCTCCCAGCAGAAATCCTCTCCCTTTCTTTAGCACAAATTCCCTCTTCTAGCACAAATTCTCTCCTCCTCCCACCATAAATCCCTCCTTCTAGCACAGACCCCCCCCCCCAGTATAAATCCCTCCTTCTAGCATAAATCTCCCCTCCCAGCACAAATCCTCTCCCCTTTCTAGCACAAATCATGTCCCACTTCTAGCACAAATCCTCTCTTCTAGCACAAATCATGTCCCCCTTCTAGCCCATACCCCCCTCCCAGCACAAACCCTCTACCCTTTCTAACACAAATCCCCTCTCCCAGCACAAATCTTCTCTTCCGCTTCTAGCACAAATCCCCTCTTCTAGCACAAATCCTGTCCCACTTCCAGCACAAACCCTTTCCCTCCCAGCACAAATCTTTTCCCCCACTTCTAGTACAAATACTCTACTGTAACACAAATCCTGTCCTCCTTCTAGCACAAACCCCCCTCCCAGCACAAATCTTTTCCCCCACTTCTAGCACAAATCCTCACTTCTAGCACAAATATTTTCCCACTTCTAGCACAAATCCTCAATACCAAAATACCACAAATATTTTCTCCCGCTTCTAGCACAAATCCTCTCTTCTAGTATAAACCCTGTCCCTCTTCTAGCACAAATCCCCCTCCCAGCACAAATCCTGTCCCCCTTCTAGCATAAACCCTTCCCCTCCCAGCACAAATCTTCTCCCTTTTCTAGCACAAATCCCCTCTCCCAGCATAAATTCTCTCCCCCACTTCTAGCACAAATCCCCTCTTCTACCACAAATCATGTCCCCCTCTTCTAGCACAAATCCTCTCCCCCGTTTCTAGCACAAATCCTGTCCCACTTCTAGCACAAATCCCCCCTCCCAGCACAAATCCTCTCCCTTTTTTTAAAACAAATTCCCTCTTGTAGCACAAATTCTCTCCTCCTCCCACCACAAATCCCTCCTTCTAGCACAAATCTTCTCCCTCTTCTAGCACAAATCCCCCCTCCCAGCACAATCCTCTTCCCCTTCTAGCACAAATCCATACCTCCCAACTTTTTGAGATGGGAATGATGGAAACCTACTAGCAAAAGTATGTAGGCATAGGACACGCCCCCTGCCTTGCCCCCTTAAAGGAGAATTAACTAAAAAAAAGATTAGTTAAACCCACAAGTGCTTTTTTTACCACTACTGTTAGTTTATATTGGCTTTTGAAATTTACACATGTAGCAATTTAGAATATGGATGAAAGGTTTAGCACTGGGTAAAACTTTTTGAAAGATAAATGGTGCATTTTTATATACAACTATATTCAGTACATCTGGAAAGTATTCACAACGCTTCACTTTTTCCACATTTTGTTATGTTACAGCCTTATTCCAAAATGGATTTAATTCATTATTTTTCTCCAAATTCTACAAACAATACCCCATAAGGACCATGTGAAAGAAGTTTGTTTGAAATCTCTGCAAATTTAATCAAGAGAAAAAAAAAATCCCATGTACATAAGTATTCACAGCCTTTGCTCAATACTTTGGTGAAGCTCCTTTGGCACCAATTACAGCCTCAAGTCTTTTGGAGTATGATGCTACAAGCTTGACACACCTATTTTTGGGCAATTTCTCCCATTCTTCTTTGCAGGACCTCTCAAGCTCCATCAGTTTGGATGGGGAGCATCGGTGCACAGCCATTTTCAGATCTCTCCAGAGATGTTCAATCGGGTTCAAGTCTGGGCTCTGGCTGGGCCACTCAAGGACATTCACAGAGTTGTCCCGTAGCCACTCCTTTGTTATCTTTGCTGTGTGCTTAGGGTTGTTGTCCTGTTGGAACCTTCACCCCAGTCTGAGGTCCAGAGCACTCTGGACCAGGTTTTCATCAAGGATGTCTCTGTACATTGCTGCATTCATTTTTCCCTCAATCCTGACTAGTCTCCCAGTTCCTGCCGCTGAAAAACATCCCCACAGCATGATGCTGCCACCACCATGCTTCACTGTAGGGATGGTATTGGCCAGGTGATGAGCGATGCCTGGTTTTCTCCAGACATAACACTTACCATTAAGGCCAAAGAGTTCAATCTTTGTTTCATCAGACCAAATAATTTGGTTTCTCATGGTCTGAGAGTCCTTCAGGTGCCTTTTGGCAAACTCCAGGTGGGCTGTCATGTGCCTTTTACTGAGGAGTGGCTTCCGTCTGGCCTCTCTGCCATATAGACCTTGGTGGAGTGCTGCAGAGTTGGTTGTTCTTCTGGAAGGTTCTCCTCTCTCCACTGGAGTTCTGTCAGAGTGACCATCAGGTTCTTGGTCACCTCCCTGACTAAGGCCCTTCTCCCCAAATTTTTCAGTTTGGCCAGGCAGTCCACTCTAGGAAGTGTCCTGGTGGTTCCAAACTTCTTCCAATTACGGATGACGGAGGCCACTGTGCTCATTGGGACCTTCAATGCTGCCTAATTTTTTCTGTACCCTTCCCCAGATCTGTGCCTCCATACAATCCTGTCTCGGAGGTCTACAGACAATTCCTTGGACTTCATGGCTTGGTTTGTGCTCTGACATGCACTGTTAGCTATGGGACCTTATATAGACAGGTGCGTTCCTTTCTAAATCATGTCCTATCAACTGAATTTACCACAGGTGGACTCCAATCAAGTTGTAGAAACATCTCATGGATGATCAGTGGAAACAGGATGTACCTGAGCTCAATTTTGAGTGTCATGACAAAGGCTGTGAATACTTTATGTACATGGGATTTTTTCATTTTTTTATTTTTAATAAATTTGCAAAGATTTCAAACACACTTCTTTCACGTTGTCATTATGGGATATTGTTTGTAGAATTTTGAGGAAATTAATGAATGTAATCTATTTTGGAATAAGGCTGTAACATAACAAAATGTGGAAAAAGTGAAGCGCTGTGAATACTTTCCAGATGCACTGTAGATCAGACCAAAATGAGGGACAAATGAGGAGAAAAAAGGGGGACTTTGTTCCAAATCAGGAACAGTCCCTCCAAATCAGGAACAGTTGGGGGCTATCCTCTTACTAAACCCCCCTCCCAGCATAAATCCACCCCCAGAAAAAATCTTTGTTAATTGACCCTCACCCACTCCAGGTCACATGCCCCCCCCCCCCCCCCCTCGTGCAATTTTTCCTACCTGAACCCTGAAACAAACCTCAGATCTGTGTCTCCTCCCAAATCCCTCCTTCTAGCACAAATTCCCCTTCCAGCACAAATTCCCCCCAGCGCAAATTCTCTTACCAACCACCTCCTTTACTCCTCCCTGCATAAATACACCCCCATAGGGAATCTTTGCTAACTGCCCCTTCCCCAGTTTAGGTCCCCCCCCTTCAGTGCAATTTCCTCTCCCTGAACCCTGAAACAGACCTAAGATCATTGCAGCTTAATACAGGGGAACATACCTCCTCTGGGCTCTTCCTCCTCCTCCTGTGCATGATATACATCAGAGCTGAGGAGGTGCCTTCCCTCGGGTCTGACGAGTTTTATTGTTACAAAATACCATCTGCTACACAGGGGGAGATTACAGCAATAGGGACATGGGGCACCCCACAGGATATGTAAGTCAGGTGCCCTGGGTGCACTTCGCTATTGCCTCCCTGCCAGGTGAACTTGTGGAGCCCAGTACCTGAACTTGTTCCAGCACTGGGCTTCAAAATTGCAGAATTTTGCACCCGAGAAAACTGCCCCTGTGGCCCTGCCCACGCTACACCATTGCCTTTCCTGTCTTGCACAGTTGTACAGGCTCTTTCCCTGAACTGAAATTACCTCCTGCATTTCCTGTCAAAATCGGAAGAAGTTCTGAACAGCCGCACTCCAAAGTAGTTTTTGCCTTTTATTCAAAAAATGTCATCAAAAATACATGCCACAGCAGAACGGACAAAAGAGCTTACGCGTTTCACACTACAAACAGTGCTTAATACGATTAAGCACTGTTTGTAGTGTGAAACGCGTAAGCCCTGCTTCATTTCCTGGCTGGAGGACATCCAGCCCCTTTCAGTCATTGGATTTCAGTTCTTTCAATCATGGATGCTCAGCATCACATGTGGGCGTTGCCTAGGGTGGTCTGCATGTACGGCCTGCCCAGGAACGCCCACTCCTCCGGATACGCATTATTATTATCATGTTCTAACGTAAGTACAATTTTATTTTAGTTGTGGATCATCACCTGTGGAGGTTCTGTAGACTAATATGGTGACAAATCACAAAGTGCAGATAAAATGATGTCACCAACCCTTAAGATATGAATAAAAATACATGCGTAAGTTGCAACGCCACTTTACGGCACCCCAGTATTATCTGCAGTCCTTACTCTAGATTTTGAGAGCCTCCATATAGGAAGCTCATGCATTAAAGTTAGGACTGCAGATAATACTGGGGTGCCATGAAGTGGCTCTGCAGCTTACGCATGTATTTTCAAATGTGTGCAGACTAAACCCCTGTTTTTAATGCATACTGTTAGACAGGATAATTTGGTTGGTTGCAGGCTGGTCAGTAAGTTGGGCTGGGAATTTTCTTTAGTTTTATTTTGATATCATTGACCTAATATACCCATATGGTGCACAAAGGGGTGGCAATGGTCAAGAGATCATTGACCTAATATGGCTATGTAGTACACCGAGGGGCGAAGGTTGCTCATGACACCATTGTCCTATTATGGGCATGTAGTATACAGGGCCGGAGATGCTTGTGACACCATGGACTTAAAATGGTTGTAAACCCCAACATATACCCATTGAAGGGACTATACCCAGGTGATACAAAGAGATTAAACTAATCCTGCTACATAAGTTGTACAACAGGTATCTGCAGTCTTCTCTTCTCTACATCCTTTCAAATTCCCGAATTTAGAAACCTGTCTGCTCAGCTCAGTTACACTCTGCAGAGCTCAGTGAGGGGAGCTCTGAGAGCTGATTGGAGGGAAGGGACACCCCTGCCCTTCACACAGCACATAGGAACCAAGCTGAGGCTGTCAATCTGCTGGAGGTCCCTCCCCTGTCACCATTTTTCTCTTGGTATCAGGAAAACTTTTCAGCAGTGATTCATGATTGTAGCAGAGGAACGAAGCAGCAGACAGAAAAGACACTTAGAGCTCCTAATTGAGACAAGTACAGCCGTGACAAAATCTTTCAGAATGATACAAATATTCATTTTCACAAAGTCTGCTGCCTCAGTTTTTATGATGGCAATTTTCATATACTCCAGAATGTTATGTAGAGCGATCAGATGAATTGCAATTAATTGCAAAGTCCCTCTTTGCCATAAAAATGAACTTATTCCTATAAAAAAAAAATTTCCTCTACATTTGTGAAAAAGGCTTCAGGATGCCCAAGAAAGTCCAGCAAGCTCCAGGACCGTCTTCTATAGTTGATTCAGCTGCGGGATCGGGGCACTACCAGTGCAAAGCTTGCTCAGGAATGGCAGCAGACAGAGTTGAGGTGAAGACTTTTGGAGGATGGTCTGGTGTCAAGATGGGCAGCAAAGAAGCCACTTCTCTCCAGGAAAAACATCAGGGACAGACTGATATTCTGCAAAGGGTACAGGGATTGGACTTTTGAGGACTGGGGTAAAGTCATTTTCTCTAATAAATCCCCTTTCTGATTGTTTGGGGCATCCTGAAAAACCTTGTCCAGAGAAGAAAAGGTGAGCTCTACCATCAGTCCCGTGTCATGCCAACAGTAAAGCATCCTGAGACCATTCATGTGTGGGGTTGCTTCTCAGCCAAGGGAGTGGGCTCACTCACAATTTTGCCTAAGAACACAGCTATGAATAAAGAATGGTACAAAAACATCCTCCGAGAGCAACTTCTCCCAACCATCCAAGAACAGTTTGGTGAGGAACAATGCCTTTTCCAGCATGATGGAGCACCTTGCCATAAGACAAAAGTGAGAACTAAGTGGCTTGGGGAACAAAACATGGAAATTTTGGATCCAAGGCCAGGAAATTCCCCAGATCCTAACCCCATTGAGAACTTGTGGTCAATCCTCAAGAGGCGGGTGAACATTCATTGATTATGCATTGAATATTATTTAAGGTCAGCGATGTCATGAGCATCCCCACCCCATTGTACATGTGCAGCTGCGGGTTGGGCAATCCTCCACCTGTATCTTATTGCATGGCCCTGACAGCTTTTGAACCAAACCCAAAGCTGAACCCAAGCTCATCCTTACTGGAGAGATTTCCCAGCACTTCCTGTCATTGGAGGAAGTAGGAAAGAATTGTCTCTAGTAGGGACATAATAAAAATGTAATGGGGTTCTAACCCTTTTTTGCTTAATTCAACATGAACATAAAAGGTTCAAATATGGATGATGCCATTGATGAATTGTTTTTGGAGGACTGCCATCCTTATCCTTCTTTTAGTTTCAAAAGAGTGACTGCCCTGGAAGAAGCATGTGCACATCAAGTGGAGGACGAAGATGACTGCTCTGGAACTTGCACCTTGAAAAACACGTCAGAAACTGTGGCTCCCAAGTTCCTATCCTGAAAGGTTCTCTTTAAGCCCACCAAGCATTAGGGCCTCGGCACGGTGCGGTCATGTCTTGGAGCAGCCGTCCGGGATTGAGAATTTTTGAGGCCCCCGGATTTTTTCCAAAGAATTTACCCTGTGATCCCAGGGCAAACCGAGAGGCCGCGCCGCAGGGATGCCAGCGGTTAATCCGACAAAGCCACATGACGGGACACCAGCGCATGTGATGTGCAGCTCATATGAACCTGAAATATCGAAGTGAAGCGATGGTGGTTAACCTTGGAAAAACAGAAAAAAGTACATTACATAAAGATGTGATTTTTGGAAAGGAGACGGGGGTGAGTGCTTTTCCCATATTTCTAGAGTCATAACTCAGTCCGACTAATTCCTCCACATGGAACAGCCTGAAATTCTCAATATGCCTGACATCACCGAGGGAAGGAAAGCAGTCTATGTGGATCAGACCAGGAGCGCAGCAAAGCCTTTTATGTGTCTGCTAAAGTGGACCTGTCACTTTACAAGTCTGAATGAGTACACTCCTGACATTTACAGCAGGGGTCTTCACCCTTTTAGTGCGAGGGCCACATTGTATATTTTCCACATATCTACGGGCCAGAAAATGTTCTATCCGTGTTCACTTACATCAGAGTCTCTTCTTTGGAAGTCTCTTCTTTGAGAGTCCCCCCTTAAATCAGGGTTCTCATCAGAGTCCCCCCTCACATCAGGGTCCCCATTATAGTCCCTCCTTTACATCAGTGTCCCCATCAGAGGCTCCCTTTACATCAGGCTCCCCATAAGAGCTCCCCTTGCTTCAGTGTTCCCATCAGAGGCTCCCTTTACATCAGGCTCCCCATAAGAGCTCCCCTTGCTTCAATGTTCCCATCAGAGGCTCCCTTTACATCAGGCTCACCATAGGAGCTACCCTTGCATCAGTGTTCCCATTAGATTCGCGCCTTACACCAGGGTCCGCATCAGAGACCCCCCTTATATCAGAGTCCCCATCAAAGTACTCCCTTACATCAAAGTCCCACTTACATCAAATATCCCCACCAGAGTCCCTCCTTACATCAGGGTTCTCATCACAGTCCCCCTTACATCAGGGTTCCCATTATAGGCTCTCCTTTACATCAGTGTCACTCCCCATCAGAGTCCCCCTTACATCAGTGTCCCCATTAGAGCACCTCTTGCATCAGTGTCTTCTACAGAGTCTCCCCTTACATCAGGTTCCCCATCAGAATACCCCTTATATCAGAGTCCCCCTTACATCAGTGTCCCCATCAAAGTACTTCTTACATCAAAGTCCCACTTACATCAAATATCTCCACGAGAGTCCCTCCTTACATCAAGGTTCTCATCACAGTCCCCCTTTCATCAGGGTTCCCATTATAGTCTCTCCTTTACATAAGTGTCCCCATCAGATCCCCCTTACATCAGTGTCCCCATTAGAGCCCCTCTTGCATCAGTGTCCCCTACAGAGTCTCCCCTTACATCAGGTTCCCCATGAGAATACCCCCTTACATCAGAGCCCCCCTTACAGCAGGGTCCCCATCAGAGCTCCCCCTTCATCCATATCCCCATCAAAGTACCACCTTACATCAAAGTCCCCCCCCCCTTTTACATCAGGCTCCCTATTAGAGCCCCACTTGCATCAGTGTCCCCATTAGAGTCTCCCCCTGCATCAATTTCCCCATCAGAATACCTCCTTAAATCAGAGTCTCCCCTTACATCTGGTTCCCTATCAAAATACCCCCCTTACATCAGGCTCCCCTTTAGAATTCCCCTTGCACCTGAGTCCTCCTGACATCAGTGTCCCCATCAAAGTCTCCCCTTACATCAGGCTCCCTATTAGAGCCCCTCTTGCATCAGTGTCCCCATCAGAATCTCCCCTACATCAACTTCCCCATCAGAATACCCCCTTAAATCAGAGTCTCCCCTTACATCCAGTTCCCCATCAAAATACCCCCCTTACATCAGAGTCCCCCTTACATCAGGTCCCCATCAGAATACCCCTTTACATCAGAGTCCCCCTTACATCAGTGTCCCCATCAGAGTCTACCCTTACATCAGGTTCCCCATCAGAATACCCCCTTACATGAGAATCTCCCCTTACATCAGGTTCCCCATCAGAATACCCCCTTACATGAGAATCTCCCCTTACATCAGGTTCCCCATCAGAATACCCCCTTACATGAGAATCTCCCCTTACATCAGGTTCCCCATCAGAATACCCCCTTACATGAGAATCTCCCCTTACATCAGGTTCCCCATCAGAATACCCCCTTACATGAGAATCTCCCCTTACATCAGGTTCCCCATCAGAATACCCCCTTACATTAGAATCCCCCTTACATCAGTATCCCCATCAGTGTCTCCACTTACATCAGGTTCCCCATCAGAATATCCCCTTACTGATGGGTTCCCAACAGAGCTTCCCCTTACATCAGTGTCCCCATCAAAGTACCACCTTACATCAAAGTCCCCCCCTTAAATCAAGTGTCCCCTTTAGAGACCCCCCCCTTATATCAGAGTCCCCATCAAAGTACTCCCTTACATCAAAGTTCCCCTTACATCAAGTATCCCTTACATCAGGGTCCCCCCTTACACCTGGGTCCCCCTCAGAGCCCCTCTTACATCAGTGTCCCCATCAAAGTACCACCTTTCATCAGAAACAGAGACCATAGGCAGCCCTGCCAATTAGTACACATTGAGGATGCGCCACTCTAGCTGAAGGCTGGATACAATCGTGTAGCAGACCATGGCTTGGAGACCCCAGCTATAAAGCATCAGTATCATTCAAAAAAATTTTTCCACCTTGATCACTTGAAAGCAATCCCTGAACTCCAGTTCAGTGACATGCCTAGGCTGAGATGATGTCATCAGTCTGCTTCAGACAGAAGGAAGCATTTCCTCAGTCTCCTCTCGCCAAATCCGGCACACAAGTGACGGCGGACTTCCGTTTTCCAGTTTTAGCTGATTTTAAGCCTGTTTTATCCTGCATAATGTGAGTGGACTATTGTGTCTTTTTAATCAATTTTAAATGAGCGTAATTACACACGTGGCGGACAGTGCATTGTGGGCGCACAGGCACCGCCCCCCTGACACCTCCGCCGCCCTCCCTATCCATGTGCCCGGCCCCTTTCAGGACGCCGGACACATAAATTACTACAGCAGGGATAGGCGGGGGTGTGTATTTTGAAGCACGTGATTAGAGCCAGAGGCTCTGAAATGCTTCAAAATAGGGTGGGCTCAGGACGCAGAGCATTGCTTCCCGATTCCACCCTGTTGTGTGACATAGCAAATCAATTTTCGCTATTTCCACACTAATCTTCCTCCCCGCCAATCAGGAGGCAGGTCTGTGAGACCTGTTTCCCGATTGGCCCAAGCGTCAGGCAATGCTTTTGGATGCCTAGTGACACTTTGGCGGAAGAGGAGACTAAAGAGGAGGAGGAGAGCCTGGCCACAGAGAAGGAGGAGAGCCCTGGCTACAGAGGAAGAGGAGAACCCGGCCACAGAGGAGGAAAGCTCAGGCCACAGAGAAGGAGGAGAGGCCCGGCCACAGAGGAGGAGGAGAGCCCGGCCACAGAGGAGGAGGAGAGCCTCGGTCACAGAGAAGGATGAGAGCCCCGACAACAGAGGAGGATGAGAGCCCCGACAACAGAGGAGGAGGAGAGCCCAGGCCACAGAGGAGGATGAGAGCCAAGGCGGTAAGTGTCACCGGACCGGCCGTGGGGGGGAGGGTGGTTGCTGTACCATGGTCTGTGATGCTGATCTGTATACCCTGACCTGTATACCCTGGTCTGTGATGCTGAGCTGTACACCCTTATCTGTATACCCTTATCTGTGAGGCTGAGCTGTAATCCCTGATCTGTGAGGCTGATCTGTATACCCTGATCTGTATACCACCCTGGTCTGTGACGCTGAGCTGTATACCCTTATCTGTATACCCTGAGATGTATATGCTGATCTGTGAGGCCAAGCTGTATATCCTGATCTGTGAGGTTGAGCTGTATAACCTTATCTGTATACCCTGAGCTGTATACCCTGATCTGTGAGGCTGAGCTGTATACCCCGATCTGCGAGGCTGAGCTGTATACCCTGAGCTGTGAGGCTTAGCTGTATACCCCGATCTGTGAGACTGAGCTGTATACCCTGAGCTGTATACCCCGATCTGTGAGTCTGAGCTGTGTACCCCAATCTGTGATGCTGAGCTGTATACCCTGATCTGTGAGGCTGAGCTGTATACCCTGATCTGTGAGGCTGAGCTGTATACCCTAAGCTGTGATGCTGAGCTTTATACCCTGAGCTGTATACCCTAATCTGTGAGGCTGAGCTGTATACTGTCCTGTGATGCTGGGGCTTTATATTCCTGACACTATGGGTGGAAGCAAGTGGAATACAGGGGACGGAGTGGGTGGATTCTATAAATAGTGGGGCTTATGGAAAGTGGGAGGGGTCAAAAAGGAAGGGCGGTGTCTGGCACCCCCCATCCTAAAACTTCACCAGCCGCCACTGAATTACACTGTATACTTCCTATTTCTTTGCCATTAAACCTTTTATGAGGAGAATCTGGGTCTACTAAGGAGAAGCCTGGTTGGAGGACTACTAATCCCAGCATTTCCAGTTGATTTGAAAGGCACTTATGATTTGGGAGTCCATATTGGGAGTCCATAGCAGCTGGTGAGTGAGCGGACACACAGGAGGGGAGGACTGCGGGCACACAGGACTACACCGATTAGTTTACAGCATTTGGCACAACTGCACGTTATATTTGATTGAGAATTTGATGGACAATTTTTTGCTTTTTATTTAATTTTTGAATCATGTTTTGGACATTTGAATCCATGTATATTTATAAATTTCTGTGATGTATTGATATCAGTATTCAAAGGAAGAGCGACCTTTGTTATACACGTATGATCTGAGTCATATATTTGTGAATACAGCCAAGAACTTCACAGGCCCAGGATATGTAACCTGTTCTGGTGACCACTTAAAACATGGGATATTCTTTCATCTTCAGGAAAATTAGGGTGAATCTCTCTAATGGGGACTCAGACAGCAATAAGAAACCTCACAGGTGTTCTATCTATCCACTCTATACAAAAAGTTTTGCCTTTAGTTATACATTAAAATGTATAATGTAAAAAAAATAAATGAAGGGAGCGCTATAAAAGCATGTGACCATTCATAAATTCACATACATAGATATAATAATAATATATAAAACTCTATAATTGATGTATTGTGATAATCTATAAACAATAATTATCCTCCCATAAATTAACGCCATGCAAATCATTGAGACAAAAAAAACATTGGAAGGTGTCTCCGCCTAATAGAATAAAGCTCACCCTAGGACTTTTATATTATGATTATGTACTATATATCAATTTATGAATGGTCATAGCGTTTCCTTAACCACTTGCCGTCCAGGCCAATTCTGACATTTCTCACACACAGTATCTCACAAAAGTTAGTACACCCTTCACATTTTTGTAAATATTTTATTATATCTTTTCATGTGACAACACTGAAGAAATGACACTTTGCTACAATGTAAAGTAGTGAGTGTACAGCTTGTATAACAGCGTAAATTTGCTGTCCCCTCAAAATAACTCAATACACACCTTTTAAGATCAACAAAAGTGAGTACACCCCTAAGTGAAAATGTCCAAATCGGGCCCAAAGTGTCTATATTTTGTGTGGCCACCATTATTTTCCAGCACTGCCCTAACCCTCTTGGGCATGGAGTTCACCAGAGCTTCACAGGTTGCCACTGGAGACCTCTTCCCCTCCTCCATGATGACATCACGGAGCTGGTGGATGTTAGAGACCTTGCGCTCCTCCACCTTCCATTTGAAGATGCCCCAGAGATGCTCAATAGGGTTTAAGTCTGGAGACATGCTTGGCCAGTCCATCACTTTTACACTCAGCTTCTTTAGCAAGGTGGTGGTCATCTTGGAGGTGTGTTTGGGGTCATTATTATGTTGGAATACTGCCCTGCGGTCCAGTCTAGAAAGGGATCATGCTCTGCTTCAGTATGTCACAGTACATGTTGGCATTCATGGATCCCTCAATGAACTGTAGCTCCCAAGTGCCAGCAGCACTCATGCAGCCCCAGATCATGACACTCCCACCACCATGCTTGACTGTAGGCAAGACACACTTGTCTTTGTACTCCTCACCTGGTTGCCACCCACATGCTTGACACCATCTGAACCAAATAAAGTTTATCTTGGTCTCATCAGCCCACAGGACATGGTTCCTGTAATCCATGTCCTTAGTCTGCTTGTCTTCAGTACACTAATTTGATGCAGTGTCCGGCGTATGTTCTGAGCACTGACAGGCTGACCCCCCACCCCATCCCTTCAAACTCTGCAGCAATGCTGGCAGCACTCATATGTCTATTTCCCGAAGACAACCTCTGGATATGACGCTGAGCACGTGCACTCAATATCTTTGGTAGACCATGGCGAGGCCTGTTCTGAGTGGAACCTGTCCTGTTAAACCTCTGTATGGTCTTGGCCACCGTGCTGCAGCTCAGTTTCAGGGTCTTGGCAATCTTCTTATAGCCTAGGCCATCTTTATATATAGCAACAATTCTTTTTTTCAGATCCTCAGAGAGTTCTTTGCCATGAGGTGCCATGTTGAACTTCCAATGACCAGTATGAGAGAGTGAGAGCGATAACACCAAATTTAACACACCTGCTCCCCATTCACACCTGAGACCTTGTAACACTAATGAGTCACATGACACCGGGGAGGGAAAATGACTAATTGGACCCAATTTGGGGCCAATTAGTCATTAGGGGACATTAGGGGTGTACCCACTTTTGTTGCCAGTGGTTTAGACATTAATGGCTGTGTGTTGAGTTATTTTGAGGGGACAGCAAATTTACACCATTATACAAGCTGTACACTCACTACTTTACATCGTAGCAAAGTGTCATTTCTTTAGTGTTGTCACATGAAAAGATAATAAAATATTTACAAAAATGTGGGGGGGGGGGGGGGTAATTACTTTTGTGAGATACTGTACATGGTAAAATCAGCATTTTTTTGCTACACATTTACTTAGAACCCAAAACACTACATATTTTCTGAAGGCAGAGGCCCTGGAGAATAAAAATGGCAGCTGTTACACAGCTATTTATCAAAGTCAAATTTTCAGGAGAAAATACACTGAAACGAATTTCAGAGCACACATTTACAATATATTTGGTTAAGATATAAAAGATGATGCTGCACCGAGTAAATAGATACCAAACATGACAAGATTCAAAATTGTGCATGCCTGTAAAATGATGACAAACTACAGTACCGTAAATTACGCATAGGTGACGCTTTAATAGCCTTTACAGGTTAACAGTTTAGAGTTACACAGGTGGTCTGGTGCTAGAATTATTGCTCTCACTGACATTCTAAGCAATACTTCACATGTGTGGTGCGATCACCATTTATACATGCATGCATGCTTTTTATCCTTTTTTTCCATTTTTTTTTCACTCAACTTTATCGCTATCACAAGGGATAAACAACACCCCTTGTAATAGCTTAGGTCAATGATGGCGAACCTTGGCACCCCAGATGTTTTGGAACTACATTTCCCATCATGCTCATGCACTCTACAGTGTAGTGGAGCATTATGGGAAATGTAGTTCCAAAACATCTGGGGTGCCAAGATTCGCCATCACTGGCTTAGGTTGTGACAGGTACTCTTTATGGAGAGATCTGAGGTCTGTTAAAGCCCTGATCCCTCAAAGGCAGACGACCAAAAAGAGATCAGTTTGATCGGCTGCTTCCTTAGCCGGTACCGGAAGTGACGAAATCAGTTCTGGTTTTATTCATCACAGAGGAGATCAGGAAATGATCGCTATTAAGCAGAGGCGTATCTAAAACCTTGAGAAGGGGATGATTAATGCGCTACCCAAAAGAAACAAAACCAGCTGCTACAAACCATGTGACAAAAAGGAAAACAGATATTGAATAAATTGTAGCGCTAAAAACACACTTACACTGAGGGTAAATAAAAAGTTCTAAGTGCATGTAAACGTAATGTCCCAAAAGTAATATATAATCCAAAAGGACGATAGTCCACAGTGAAAGTGAATAATCCGTGTATCAATCCTGTCTGCTTCCCAACCGTCAACTTGTATGTCATCAGCTTTAGCGAATAGATGGAATACGCTTACCAGAGAGGTTGGATTCTACTGCCATAAGCATAGAATCAATGGAGCTTGATGCCACCCAGGACAAAGTGGTGAGGTGTTGGAGGCAAGGGTAGAGCCTCTGCAAGGCCGGGACGTCCCCTCTTTATCCACCGAAGCAGAGTCAAAATGGATTCCAAAAGACAGAGTGGTTTCTCAGTTCCCCAGGATATGTGGAAAGAAGAAGGAATGCTCTTCTGAGAAGCTTGACAACACAGGACGGATCCAGCTCCTTGAGGCGATTCAAATCATTCATTCATTCATTCATAGGATGTCCGTGTCTGGTGGGGAGCTCCTCCAGGACGTCACATTGCTGGAGCCAAGCAAAAAATAAAAAAACCCTGTGGTGTTTAAACACCATGAATGAATGAATGAATGAATGATTTGTATAGCGCTGCAGTTGCAAACTGAATCGCCTCAAGGAGCTGGATCCGTCCTGTGTTGTCAAGCTTCTCAGAAGAGCATTCCTTCTTCTTTCCACATATCCTGGGGAACTGAGAAACCACTCTGTTTTTTGGAATCCATTTTGACTCTGCTTCGGTGGATAAAGAGGGGACGTCCCGGCCTTGCAGAGGCTCTACCCTTGCCTCCAACACCTCACCACTTTGCCCTGGGTGGCATCAAGCTCCATTGATTCTATGCTTATGGCAGTAGAATCCAACCTCTCTGGTAAGCGTATTCCATCTATTCGCTAAAGCTGATGACATACAAGTTGACGGTTGGGAAGCAGACAGGATTGATACACGGATTATTCACTTTCACTGTGGACTATCGTCCTTTTGGATTATATATTACTTTTGGGACATTACGTTTACATGCACTTAGAACTTTTTATTTACCCTCAGTGTAAGTGTGTTTTTAGCGCTACAATTTATTCAGTATCTAAAACCTTCAAGGCCCAGGGCAAGAAACCATGAAGGGCCCCCCTGACCCCCGACCGGGGCCATTTCCACTGATCCTGGAACACTTTATTACAGTCCCCACTTTCCTGCCGTCTTGGGGTCCCCCCAAGGAGGCAGCACACCAGAGCCCATTTGCAAGTGCGACCTTTGCGGCCCTGCTAGTTCGGCCATTGGTGTCAGTAGTTTTTTATTTATGAATAAGTGTTGCGCAAAACAAAATAAATTGACACTTAAAACCAATAACCTCAAATGATCTGGGATATAAATAAATAGTCAAATCATCAGACAGATAAATTCACACAACAGTGCATAAAAGTAATACAATTAAAGTAAAGTGCATAGTTGTTAAAAAGTGCATAATAGTCTGTATCAGATGATAAATAAGGTGCCCAGTTTTCTTCCTTCAGTGTGGGCAGCTTCAGTGTGACAACACAAAGACAAATGATGTACTTCCACCCGATAGTGCTCCCAGTATTCTAACCTTAATGGGTAATCAAATAGGCTTTTGAGTACATGTAAAAATCATCCTCTATCAATGCTGGCCAACTTGTAGTCCTTCTAAGTTGATTTGGATATCCTATGGTGATGGTCCCTTTAAGACTCCCTTACATACGCTTATTCATATGTTAGGAACAAAAAAAACTCCCATAGTGTAATATTGCTAATAAAATTTGTTTTTAGTAAAGGAATAACTCTTACATGAAAAAAAAAACTGTAAAAACGCCTTTGGTATCATATACTTATCATGAAAATACTTTTCAAACATCACTTCTGGTCCAGGATGCCCTATAAGTTACGTCACACCCACGTGACTTCATCAGGGGCACTGGCCTGGCCAAAAAAGGCCTTTAGCATTCCCACTCCCATTCCACTTAGACCCGTTTTAGTGAGACAGGAAGACAGGAGACAGGAAGACTACTTCTGGATATTGAGCTATCTGACACAGGGACTTTTGCCCTATGCAGTGCCTTGGCTGTACTGACTACATCTGCATTGGTGTGGGGTGTTTAGCTCCTATGCCCGACTGCTCTAGGCTTCTCCCAACCACTAACTCCACCCCTTACATCACTACAGGAAGGTTTTGTCTAAAAGGGAACCTAACACCCACTTGCATAATTCCTTATTAGTACACTATTCTGGGAGAGAGACACTTAGTGGCAGACTTGCTAACTGCACCTGCTCATCTGTGTGCAGGAACAGGAAGGCATCCCTGTGATGACCTAAGAGAAGAAGGTGGCAGCGTTGGGCAGTGCTGGATCCCCTGGGTGGGTTAGACACCTAAGAAGAAGAGGTAAGAAGGGATAGGTCAAAAAGTGTAACAAGGGGGGTAAAGTTCCTCTTCAAGCATGTATGTCAAGGATATTTTCATGGATAATAATTTAAGGATGGCATTAGTAAAATGGACAGATAATAGTGTAACCAGGTGCTGGGCTACAGCAATATAGAGAAGGAGACATTGCCCTTTTATTCCTCTCTCCCTCTATTGAGATACTGATTTTATGCGGCACCATCCTCCCCAGCAGCCAGCAGGGGGACAGCTAAAGCCAAGCAAGCCCATAGACTTCTATGCAGAGCTCTGAGAATCTTGGGAGTGGTAGTTTGAGACAGCAGCCATATAATGCGATAAATGGATTTCTTACAATACAAATCCCAATTTGCACTGTACAGTAGAGGGAGTAGAGAGACATTTTTTTTATTAAACTGCACAGGAAATCACTTTCTCTTTGGTACTGAGGGAGTTAGAGAGAGAGAGAGCACCTCTGTCTGAATATTCGTTGCCCAGCGAGAGACCATACCAGCGGAGATCCGAGCCTGGGACTAGGAGTGAGGACACCTGGGGGCAGTGTAGCACCACCCACATCACAGCATTTGCAGCACTGCAGTAGGGAAACTGGAGCAACCACTCACCCTCTACTTCCCACTGCTGATCACTTCTACGGCAAGAAGTCACCGCAACATCGTGGGGACCGATTAGAGGGCTATTCCCATTACTGACACTTCTAGTAGGGGCTGAGTCACTGAGAGCAGGACACCAAGTGTACCCAATGCAGACCTTTGACCCTGTAAAGCCTTGTAAAGCCTGTAAGCTATGTTGCCTTTCCCCAATAAAAATAAAAATAATGAATCATAGCTCATCAATGGTCGTAAAAATGAGGATATGAAAAAAGGCAAAAAATTAAAGCGCAACTTTATCATTACATTTATTTGCCCCAACTGCCCCCAACTGAAGTCATAGCTCTCTGCTCAGAGCTGACTTAGAACTAAGTGATCAGTGCTCGTGTGATCGCTCAGTTCTCAGGCTTAGAGCCAGTGGGGGACAGCCACAGCATGGAAGTGGGTATAGAGGCTTGCTTTTTGGGATTCCCAATCTTCTCCTTTAAAGAGTAACTCCACTTTTGTTTGATACAAATGTTACTACTAGTGCATGGCCAGCTTAGGCTTTAGAAATTTGGTGGCAACCCATAGACTGGAAATTTTTGGACCAGCTGTCCATAGTAAAAAAAAAAAAAGAATAGTGGGCCTGTCAACCAAGCTCCCTAGGCTTGGTTCTATGTAGCCTATTAACGGACCCAAAAACAGAGGTGATGACTGCAACACATGACTTTTGAACAACATTTGTCAAGTCACTGACGGTGCCTAGAATGTTCATACAAATTTTACTACTAGTGTATGGCCAGCTTAGGCGTTATATTTTTGGTGCAAACCCATGGACTGGAAATGTTATTGATCATCTGTCCATTTAAAAAAAAAATATTATTAAGGACCAAGCTCCCTAGTCCACCCATGTGGCCTCCTCACGGATCCAAAAACAGAGGTGCTGCCTGTAGAGCATGGCTTTCAAACAACATTCATCGAAACATCAAATGTATGGAGCATTTTTCTACAAAGTCATACTAAAGGTTTCAATTTAAAAAACAAAACAAAAAACAAAACAAACATGTTATACTAAGCTTCTCTGTGCAATGGTTTTGCACAGAGCAGTGCTGATCCTCTTTTTTTTTTGGGTCCCCTGCCGGAAGTCCTGGCTCCTCCCCCCTGCTGAGTGCCCCCAATAGCAAGCCTCCTGAGCCGTGTTCCTCTGAATGGACATTGTTCATTCACACACACAGTGTGGCTCAGCTCAGCCCTGCCCCCACTCTCTCCTCATTGGCTCACTGGCTGTGATTGACAACAGCAGGAGCCAATGGTTCCCGCTGCTGCGTGAGCCAACGAGGAAAGGAAGACCCAAAAGGGCCGCTCCTTTCATGCACCTCACTAGATCGAGATGCTTAGAATGCATTAGGGTAAAAACAATTGTTTACAACCTTTATGAAACTTTCATTGTATTTATCAATTTTTTTCATCAAACTCTTGTTACTGTATTTGCCACCGCCTGTTTCCTTGTCCCATTGATTTTAATTGCCTAATTGTATAATTGCGCACATTGTCTGATTATTCTGTGCCAGCCCATTTTGGGTGGAGCAATTTTGTGTATACTGTCTTACCATTAAGTATCATGCTGTGAACAAGGCTACCTGCCAAAAGGCGTTAGCATGCTTTTTATGTCTCTCCTATACAACAAATAATGTCTTTAAGAGGATTTTGGAGCTGCCGGCTCTCTCCATTACTTCATATAGCATCCAGTGGTTGGAGGACACTTCAGAACCAGAGCACCCACTTTTGGATTCCATCTACTTAATCCAGGGTGTGTTCCCTTTTGCGAGCACCGCTTTTTGCCCTTATCGTCTGTAAGGTACAAAAACCTTCTGCCTTTACCACTTTACCGTCCAGTGTATGGCCAGCTTTGGCTTTACATATTAGGTGCAAACCCATGGAATGTACATTTTTTTGACCAGCTGTCTATAATAAAAAGAAATAATAACTGGTCTGTTGAACAAACTCCCTAGTTCACCTATGTGGCGTGTTGACTGCAAAACTTGACAGCTGGTGACTTTTAACTTTATCCCTCTGTCCAAGAGGAGCAGGAGCCAGCCCTAACATTCTACAATGCCTGAATCAGAGGATTGCTCAAAAGAACTGAGCTAAAAATGTACAACGCATGCCATTTGTTTCCAGTTAATAGAGGCAAAGACCGCGTTCTATGTATCCATCTCAGACGCCAATACAATAAACCTCTGCTTCATAAAAATATTTCTCCGCTGATAGTCCTGGAGAACATCATAAATGCACCCTCATCTTGGCAGGCCGCGGTCACTGTGGTTGCTTGTTCTGCAATCACATTGGAATTATTTTTGAAAATTAGATGAAATGATATACCGCGCATTATATGTTAAGAACATCATTTAAGTGATTACAATAGTCTCCTGACAGAAGTCCCCCCACCTCCCACTCCATGTGCTTGGCAGTTTGCTGCCGAGGAGAATCAGAGAATGTTCTGCATGTATTAGTGACAAGTGTAACTGTAATAAAAAGAAGTAGTATTTATTTCAAGGGAATCTATAGCCTTGATTTTCTTTATTTATTTTAATAAGTGAATTCGACCAGCTTGAAGGCCAAGTCCAGGCTTAGGATTCCCTGCATTCATTGCATTAAAGTCCCATATTGACCCATTAAAAAAATGGAAAAATAACAGTTTTTCAGTGAGTCTCCTGTCCTGTTCTGTTCAGTTTCAAACACCTCTCTATATGCATTGACATACCTCATTAGGCCAAGTTTGTCCAGGATGTTTCATTTCTTAAAATTCTGGCAGTATGTGTAGAAAGCCATTTTTTGTTACCATTTTGCATATGCACTTGTATTGCACTATGCTGCACCAGAAAATGAAAGGCTGATTTCTATGGCTGTGGTGGAACCCTTCTGTGTTTTTGGTGAAATCGGTAACATTGGGATTCTTGGTCATACTGGAGCAGACCAGAGCTGATGTTGGATCTGACCCACTTACCCTCTGCAGCAAAAGATCTTTGCAATAGTGATATATTGCCTACTGAAAACAGGGAGCCAGAGTACGCAGTGAGAAGTGATCTGTTGCTGCATAGCTTTATTGGTGGGCTGGCATCAGTTCTCTTCTGGCCAAATCCAGACTACCAATCCCAAAACTGAAAGCTTTGGAATGATCTCTTTCCCATGTACCATGACTGCGTTTTTTAGTGCACTTCTAACCTTTGAACCTTACTTTTCTGTGGTTCCATTCCTGAAATGAGAACCAGAGCTGCATTAGCCACTGGATGGAGTGTTACCAGGGCCTGCCATACAAAGCTGTGGATAGGATTTTTAGACCTGCAAACACACACCATACTAGGATCAATTTAGAAAAGAGCTAACTAACCAGCAACCAGCATGTCTTTGGAGTGTGGGAGGAAACCCGAGAACCTGGTGGAATCCCACTGAACCACAGTGAGATATATGAGTAGTTAATCACATTCAACTATTCAACTGGACTCTGTAATTGTTGTACGTCACTGCGTTCTTGGTGCTCAGAATTTCCGACAAGATTTGTGTGACCGTGTGTATATGCAAGACAAGTTTGAGCCAATATCCATCGGAAAAAAAAAAGGATTTTGTTGTCAGAATGTGCGATCGTGTGTACGCAGCATAACACTCTTTAATTCCGGCAGCAGTTGGGAAGCCGCCTGTACTGCTGCCAAATCACATTGCAGCCTACCAATATTTAGCTAATGCTACCACATTATATTATAGTGCACACAGAGGTTGCATCATTCTGTAATGCAGTGGTTCTCAACCTGGGGGTCGGGACCCCCTTGGGGGTCGAATGATGATTTGCCAGGGGTCACCTAATCCTGGGCTGTTCCTGAAGCCCGCACCATGCTCCCAGCCTTTTTGCGGCTGCCCAGCAGGGCTATCCCTGGAGCCTGTGGCCGCCCAGCTGGGCTGTTCCTGGAGCCCGTGGCTGCCCACTCAGCCTCTTTGCAGGCGCCCATTCCGTTCACCGCATGGCTGGGGGGGGCAGAGACTAAAGGTCAGCTGACTGGTGAGGAATGTGAAGTGGGAGGGGCTGGAGGAGACCCTATCTCCTGATTTCGGCATAAGTGTCACTGCTAGGAGACATCACAAATTCGGAGACACAGTGAAGCCGGAGACACAGTGAGTTACACTTCCTTGAGATTATAGTTTCCATTAAAAGGACTCAGGGAGCGCTAAATGTCCATGGGTTAGGGATGCAAATTACTGGTCTTGCCTTGTGTGCTGACAACCAAGGCTACAAAAATAATTTTACTGTTAGGGGTCCCCACAACTTGGGAAATTTTTTTATTTTTTTTTTTTTTTTAATTGTTTATTTATGCCAGGAGACAAGTCCACAGGGACCCTCATTACACATCACATATACAACATGTCAATGATATATACATTGGGGATCAATGATTACAGCAAATAATATTTAAAATTCTGTTGGATCCATAATGACAAGATACCATATAGTAAATTATTAGTGTGTATCGTAATATTTAAACCTGTGCTTAGTATTCATATACTTCTCCCCTCTCCAGACCTCTGAGAATGTTTGTAGGATAACGGGAATTATTCTCATATCTGACATTGTAAGCGTACAATTTTTCTGCTCTGTGGTCCCGTCTCCTATTCTTTTTCTAAGTAACCTAAGAACATGAAACATGGTAAATAATAATAAAGAAAAATAAAATCTATAGTGAAAAAAAAAAAAAAAAAAGGGGGGGGGTAAATTATGGGGGGGGGGAGTAGTAGTTAGAGGGCAATAAGAAAAAGGGAAGGGAGAGAGTGAGGGGGGGGGGGGGGTTCACGGGCATGCACAGCTCACTTTATGTGTTATTGCTACCATCGGCAGCACACCACTTCCCTATCATCGAAAGTTGTCTTATGTGCTCGTGTTGTGGGGGGTGCTCCCTATGGCTTGTCCTTCTTCTGAGTACTTAAATATATTCCACAGTTGCCATGTCTTGGAATATCTTTCCTGTCTATTCTGGTGTGTTAGGATAAGATCCTCCATTTGGTTTATTTCCTCTATTTTCCTAAACCATAAGTCTATAGTCGGCGCGTGTGTTGATTTCCAAGTGAGCGGAATGCATGCTTTGGCTGCGTCAAGCAAATGGCGTACTACCGATTTTTTATACACTCTTGCCGGGGTATCTGTTACATGTAGGAGGAAGTATGCTGGATTGTCTGGGACTTTGCGGTCGGTGAATTTTTGTATTATTCGACGCACCTCCCCCCAAAAAACTTTGATTCGTGGACAGGACCAAAAGATATGAAGCAAAGTTCCTTTATTTTGTGTACAGCGCCAGCATATATCTGACGTTGTTGGGAAAATTTTTTTGAGAACTGATGGGGTTCTGTACCAACGTGTGAGGATTTTATAATTGGTCTCCTGTATTTTGGCACAGATTGATGACTTGTGTGTGAATGTCAATATATGTTGTTTCTGCGTGTCAGTAAATTGACAACTTAGGTCCTCCTCCCATTTGTCAATGTATAGGTTTCGGCAGTCCTCTGTAGGCGTTATTAGTAGTTTGTACATGAGGGATAGTGTGTGTAGAATTGTTCCCGTCTCTGTACATATCTCTTCCAGAGTCGTGAGAGGCATGTCGGTAGTGTTAGGTGGGTTCATCGTGTTAAGAAAATGGTGTAGCTGTAGAGCTCTAAAGAAGTCTAGTTTGTATTGGCCTGTCGAGTCTGAAAGCTCTGTTAATGTTCTCCAACGACCCGCGGTACTGAAATGAGATGCTTGATGGAGGCCTAATTCCTTTAAAGTGTGGAATTTCAAGTCGGTCATTCCCGGCGTAAAACGCGGGTTGCCTAGAATTGGCCGAAGAGATGAATTGACATGTGACAGGGAGTTTCGGGAAAATAGGTGGGCGCACAGGCTGATAGTACATCCAATCAATGGGTGTCGTCTAGTGTCAAAAGGCAGATCCGCATGACACCAGGGTGTTCTGTTTAAGGGAAAGCTACTTTGTGCCTGTTCTATCTGCGTCCAGAGTTTGGACTCTCTATGCCTGCACCAGTCGATAAGTCTGCTCAAGTGCACCGCGTGATAGTAGGTTTTGATGTCAGGCATCGCTATGCCTCCTTGCAGTTTTGGAAATGATAATATTCTTTTGCTTATTCTGGGTTTTTTCCCCGCCCAAAGGAACTTTATAAATGCAGTGTTCACTTGTTTAAAGAAGGATGCGGGGATGTGGATGGGGACTGCTTGCAGTAGATAGAGGAATTTTGGCAGAATAGTCATTTTGAGTATGCTACACCGGCCAAACGACGAGTGGAGGCCGCTATCCCAGTTGGTAAGTAACCTTTGGACTTCTTTCAAAAGGGGTGGGAGATTTAATTTGAACGTTTGGGCAATTTTTGGTGGGATATATGTTCCTAAGTATTTCAATGCTGTGTTCGTCCATTTCAGGCTAAAATTGGCTTTGAGATTGTCTAGTTGTGAAAACTTGGGAAATTTTATCAAGGGGGCACTAGGAAGGTTGAGAACCACTGCTGTAATGGAACTGTTTTTTGGGCCAGCTTGGAACGAACAAACTATTTTAAGTGAGATTAAAGCTGGAATTCTACTTTAAGGTGTTGGTATATTGGATTGGATATAAATCTATTATTTAGAATGTTGGTATGAGGGCTGTACTGAAAGTATTGCAAAAGTAGGCATAACATTATTATTAACTTACATACAATAGTCTGTTCAAATTTCCCATGTTGGTAGAGTAACTCTTCCTATAGTAACTTATCGTCTTCTTCTTTTTCATTGCCGGTAAAAAAAGGATTCCAAGCAGAAGCAACATGTAGTCATTGAGTTCTTGGAGAAGGTGGGGTACAAGTAGGTGGGGTGCAGAGTAGTTTGGCAGCTATAATTCACCCAGTCAGGTGCAATAGAAAACTTGTATTGAAGTAATGCAGTGACAGTTTTCAAACCAGATGGACGTCTGCTCAACTGGGTACACTCACAATTTCCAATGAAGTGCGGAGAACAGGTCCCAGCCGGGTTAAAAACCATCTGTTAAGAAAGCGGAATGTGGCCTGACTGTCTCTTGTCTAAGCAGGACGAGGTCCAAAGGAATTGTGATCCTACACTTTCCCTCCTCATCAGGAACCTTTCCCTACCGCTAGTACTGTCCCTAAAAGGCAGGGTACCTTTCCCTGCACTGCTAATTCACATAAAGCAGACAAGCATGGGAGCATGGGAGCCTGACCCAAGATGGATGCCAGAGTCAAATGGGGCTTAGCATCCAATTGGGTGCTTTCCCAGTGACCAGGAAACCATAGAGGAACTGTGTCCTTCTTGACTTCCTCTCTGGAGGAGTGCCACCTGCCTACATGCAGGCTGTCCAACATCCAAAAAAATGGCCTCAAAATGTTTATGGAGGTGACACCGTTGACAAGAGCAATGTCTTGTCACTGGTAACTCTTATCAATGGTGCCAACCCAACTCTGTAGCCTTCTGTGGATGTCAGACAGACTGCACCCCTCCTTGGTCAATAACTCAATGACAGTATGTTGCTTCTGCTTGGAATCCATTATTTACCTGCAATAAAAAGAAGAAGAGCTGCTATGAAGGAAGAGTTACTCTACCAACATGTAAAATATGAATACTTAATGCCCACTTTTACATCACTTTAGGTACAGCCCTAGAACTGAAGAAGTGGTTTGAACAGGCTTGGAAACATCTTCTATGTTATAGAACAAGTTCAGTTGTATGTGTTTAACTATTACTAGATAAACCATGACCTAGATAAATGAGAATCTTCAGAAGTACAGGGAGAACATGCAAACTCCATGCATAGAGTGTCTGCAAGGCATAAGTATTAACCACTAAGCCCCTGTGCTGCCTTAAGTGATCCTTTGTCCTAGCAAAGAGATGTACGCTCAGAAGACCCAGAAGGGTCAAGGTCAAGTCTAGTTGAATGTGGCTAACTACTACTAGATATACCATGACCTAGATAAATGAGAACCTTTAGAAGCAAGGGGAGAACATGCAAACTCCATCCATACAGTGTCTTGGCTGGGATTCAAACCAAGAACCCCATTACTATGAGGTATCAGTGCTAACGAGTAAGCCCATGTGCTGCCTCAAGCAATCCTTTGTGCTGGCAAAGAGATGTATGCTCAGAAGATCCAGAAAAAGGACCAAGGTCCAGTTGACTGTGGCTAACTACTACTAGATATACCATGACCTAGATAAATGAAAACCTTCAGAGGGAAGGGTAGAACATGCAAACTCCATGCATATAGTGTCTTGGCTGCCATTCAAACCAAGAACCCCATTACTGCAAGCAGTGCCGTGACAAGATCATCCAGTGCCCAGGGCAAAGATGGCAAAATGTGCCCCCCCTTTCAGTATGTGTGAGCATATGAGGAGGAGGGGGAGAAAGAGCACAGCCCGAACCTTCCCCCAGTTCTTTCCTTCTCTCCTTGCTGATTACAGAGCTGGGCTGACAGAAGTAGTGATGTCACTGTGACTACTCCCGTCAGCCTTATAGTAGAAGGAACTTGCGAAGCCCCCATCCCTACAATACACGCTGCGTCCAGGACAGCTCTTCCTTTCTGCCCTCCCCTTGTCCTGGCCCTAAATGCAAGGCATAAGTACTAACCACTACGCAATTGTGCTGCCTCAAGGTATGCTTCAAAGACTCAGAAAACGGTCAAGGGGGCAGATTTGAAACTGAGGCAAAGGGATCTACATAATGGCAACTAGTTATGAAAATGGAGAGGAGAAACGGGATTTTTACGGTGCTTTACAGATAATAATGAAAACCAATGATATAAAAATATAACAATTTTAATGAGAATATAGTTAAAACATAGACAGAGCCGATTAGTTCACTGATCATCAATAATTAGTGATAGAGGTGGTCATTAGGCAAATATTCGACTTGAACAGAAGTTGCTTTTTCGTATATTAACCCGATATGTTTCCCATTAGCTTCATCAGGGAATATACATATCCCCTGATGAAGCTAATGCAAAACATGTCGGGTTAATATACGAAAAAGCAACTTCTGTTAAAGTCGAATGTTTGCCTAATAACCCGATCACCTCTATCACCAATTGTTGATTATTAGTGAGCTAATTGGCTCTGTCTATGTTTTAAATATACTCTTATTAAAATTGTTATATTTTTATATCATTGGTTTTCATTATTATATGTGAAGCACCATAAAAATCCAGTTTCTCCTCTCCATTTTCATAACTACTTACCTGGGTTGAGGTGTCTATCTTTTGGGTGTTCTACCTTGAGTCGGACAGACTCCATATAATGGCAACTAGTATTTTTAGAAGAGGTTAACCATCCCCTCACTTTTTATGTCACGTTTAACCATGGTTTTGTTTGTTCTTCGCCTTGAGCCCAGAGCATCCCTTTATACCTTACATTGCCACCTCCTTTTCGTGAACATGAAGGTCGGCCGGAGGGAAACGGGCCCTGGGCTGACACTCTCCTGGAAGTCTTCAGGCAACTGAAAATTGTGGATTATCTTTACACCGATCTGAAAACGGCTTTTAATGTAAATTCGCCTTCCTTTCTAAATCTATCCATAACACAGCCATCGAAGGATCATAAAATTCTTTCTTCACTTGGAAAATTGAATTATCCCCCCCAGAGCTGCTTGTTAGAAGCCGTGGATGCAGGCTAAGGAGAGTTCGGCTCAGTAAAAAAAAAAAAAAAAAGGATTGGACAGTTCTCTACCGAAAAAAAAGGGGAGCTTTCTTTTCATTCCACACGTCTTAAGAGAACCTTTTCAAATTACAGTACACGCCAATAATAAAAAACACTTGTCTATTATTCTGTTTGCAGCGGTGACTCCTGAAAGACGGCGGGCAGAGTGCATACAGCGAGATTATGCTCACTGGCGCACACCGCGGTCCAGCGCGCGAGCCAAAATGCAAAACACGTGACTTTTATTATCTGAAAATAACCCGGCTTCCATAGAAAACGCAGGGCTGGCCAGAAAAGTGACAAATAAATCTTTTCTTCTGCCGCACTCGACCCCGAGTAGCCCGGAGCCGCCGGTTTGTACCTTCACGGTCGTGCGCATCGCAGCCACACGTACTCCTGCCCGCGCCGGCGTAATGGAAGGCAGATGGTGCGAATTTGCAGGCTTCAGCCGACAGGGAGGGATATTGACAAGTTTTCCTGTGGGCAAGACTGGCGTGACAGAGGGCTCAATGATCTGTGACGAAGAACGGGGATTATAACTGGCCTCTTATGTGTAACCTGATAAAATGTGTCCTCCTTACAGCTGAATTTCAGGGGCAAACAGATCAATATACAGATGAGAGGCATTTAGAGGAGCTGTTTTACCTGTCAAAGAATTTGTAGTTCTATCCATCCAGTCGTGAGATCCACACAGCTCTGCCAGGCAACTAAACCAGGTTGGCGATCAGAATTCCCTATGCTGCGGTTAAGCAACACAGACTGGTCACCTCCATGCACCCAACCTGTGATTGGAGCAGCAAAAGATCGATGAGGTCATCCCTCTGCTCTTTTCTTTGCATGTTCTGTGTCAGCACATGTCAATGCAGCACACTTGATTGGCTCCCAGCGCTGCCCCTCCCTCTCCCAGCCTGCTGTGCACGGGGGGTGAAATCAAGTTACGTTCAGATCCATATACTGGTTGTGTTTAGAAATGACTTTAGTGGATTTTAACAAATACAATAATTGCATTTGTAATGCTAAAATGGGTTTAGGTTTCACGATTCACAATTCAATTGAACATTTTGGGCCATGCTACTGAATCACTGCTGGGAGGGGAGAGCTGAGCTGTTAACACTAGAAAATCTGGTTGATCCCTCTACACACTGCTTTACACCCTTTCTAGTAAACATTGCAATAAAAAACAGGGATTTTTAGTTCACACATACATTGCAACACACGTTTAAGCTGACCAACTGTGCCAAAGTAATCTCTCTATGGCCAGTCCCTAACCTGCTCTGCAAAATGCAAATGCTACAGTGGATATAGTGCCAGTGATAGCCCGTGCTTAATATATTTGGGGGGGGGGCAAGCTAACACCCAAACCCCCCATACCCCCCCACCCCACGTGGGGGATGACCGGGAATGCGGCGATCTGTCCTGTCCTGTTAAACCGCTGTATGGTCTTGGCCACAGTGCTGCGGCTCAGTTTCAGGGTCTTGGCAATCTTCTTATAGCCTAGGCCATCTTTATGTAGAGCAACAATTCTTTTTTTCAGATCCTCAGAGAGTTCTTTTCCATGAGGTGCCATTTTGAACTTACAGTGACCAGTATGAGAGAGTGAGAGCGATAACACCAAATTTAACACACCTGCTCCCCATTCACACCTGATACATTGTAACAGTAACGCGTCACAGGACACCGGGGAGGGAAAATGGCTAATTGGGCCCAATTTGGACATTTTCACTTAGGGGTGTACCCACCTTTGTTGCCAGCGGTTTAGACATTAATGGCTGTGTGTTGAGTTATTTTGAGGGGACAGCAAATTTACACTGTTATACAAGCTGTACACTCACTACTTTACATTGTAGACAGGTGTCATTTCTTCAGTGTTGTCACATGAAAAGATAGAATAAAATATTTACAAAAATATATATACAGTATATATAAATATATATACATATATATCATACAATCCCATATACACAATCCTATACCCACAGTTGATCCAGAGGAAGGTGAAAAAGCATGATCCAATTTGCTACAGCAGAGGAAAAATTTCTTCCTGATCCCCAAAAGGCAATTGGATATTCCCTGGATCAACTTTACCTATAAATGTTAGTACCCAGTTATATTATGTACATTTATGAAAGTATCCAGGCCTTTCTTAAAAAAATCTACTGAGCTGGCCAGAACCACCTCTGGAGGGAGTCTATTCCACATTTTCACAGCTCTTACTGTGAAGAAACCTTTCTATATTTGGAGATGAAATCTCTTTTCCTCTAGACGTAAAGAGTGCCCCCTTGTCCTCTGTGATGACCTTCAAGTGAAAAACTCAACACCAATTTCACTATATGGACCCCTTATATATTTGTACATGTTGATCATATCCCCCTTAATCTCCTCTTCTCAAGAGTGAATACATTCAGTTCCTCTAATCTTTCCTCATAGCTGATCTCCTCCATGTCTCTTATCAGTTTGGTTGCCCTTGTCTGCACTTTCTCCAGTTCCCCGATATCCTTTTAGAGAACTGGAGCCCAAAACTGAACTGCATATTCCAGATGAGGTCTTACTAATGTAGCACCCTCTACTTTTAGGTAGGTGCTAGATTAGTATTTTTTCGGTTGCAGGACTAGTGGCAGGTAAATTTAGCCAGGTCTGTGTTTCTATTCCAGGCCTGGTTGTTTTGATTTGGGAATGGAAGTGTTGGTGTAGTGGGGGGTGTGGCCACCTACACTCTGGCTCAGAGATCTTCTCTGCTTTCGGTGGAATTGTTCTGGAAGTGAGGCTGGACTTGAGACCTGGGTGGCAGGCAGCTCACCTGGGGGGGGGCTCTGACCAATCGTTAATTTGCATTGGCAGGGGGCATGCCTCCCATATAAGCTGGGGTCACATGCTTCCAGGGAGGAGTTGTCGAGCACAGGAAAGACAGCATGGCATGCTGAGGTGCTAAACTGGACATCCACATGAGGGGATGTGCCATGTTCGGAGGAAGGATGGAGGAGCCACGGGGGAAGGAGCTAAAGTCGAAGATCTTCATCTCCACAGAGTGCATCAGGTTTCTGTGACCGGGGAACACAGTGTTTGACTGTAAAGGGGATCAAGTGGAGTAAGTAGGAGTAAAGCGGCGGAAATAGACCAGCTTATCAGATTTCTGTGTCCGGGGGAACACAGGACTTTGATACAAAGGAGGAGGTCAGTGTAACGTTGAAGAAGCAGAAGAAGTACTGGGGAGAAGTACTGGAGAAAGTAGCGTAGCATGCTGTGTGGCCGGGTGAACACAGTATGGACAGAAGTGGACGGGCTGGAGCAATAGTCTGTCGTTTATCATGTGTCAAGTTTACGTTTGCAACAACTTCTGGAGACTGTGGGGCTGTTAGTTCATGGAGCCATGGAAGATAGGCAGTATAGGCCTTTGGCTCTTTATTTGTAACAGGAATACCACGTCGGACTAACACAGGGGGAATTATTCAGAGTGATTCATCTTGTTTAACTGGAAGCCGTGAGTAGTAAATCTTCAGTCAGATAAATAACAGACGAAGCAATAGTCTGCAGTGAGGACTCTATAGGGGAAATCCATTGACAAGGCCAAGGCCATGGATGATAACCTATCTTTCTGAAATCTTCATGGGCATCTCATACACCCCTAATATCTCTCCAAGTTTCATCCCACAAATAAAAGCAAGAGAAAGGAACAACTGACTGTTTATTGTCTTTTGGGTGATGAGGGGATGGCAGCGGGGTGACTGGCGGATTGCTACAACCACACCCGCAGCCCCTACGGGGGTACCGCTGCACTAATGATTTGTACAGGGGGGCAAAATGATGTCTCTCTCTCTGGAGTCCATACCTCTCTCAATACAAGAAAGGATTTTACTCGCTTTGGAAACTGCAGCTTGGCATTGCATGCTATTATTGAGCTTATGATCTACCAAAACCCCCAGATCCTTCTCCATCCCTATGAAAGTGACCAATCAGGGTGCAGTGAATATCAGTTTTTTAACCACTTGACGACCGCCTCACGCCGATGTACGTCGGCAAAGTGGCACGGACAGGCAAAATCATGTACAGTGTACGTGATTTGCCTTCCGCGGGTGGGGGGTCCGATCGGACCCCCCCGGTGCCCGAGGCGGTCGTCCTTTGTGCCCCGGCGATCGGTGGTGAGGGGGAGACCATCCGTTCGTGGCCCCCCCCCTCGCGATCGCCGCCGGCCAATCGAATCATTCCTTTGCTGCTGTATGCTAAACAGCAGCAAAGGAAATGATGTCATCTCCCCTCGGGTCGGTAATTTCCGTTCCGGCCCGAGGAGAGACGACAAGTGAGTGAGTGCACCAACACACACACACACAGTAGAACATGCCAGGCACACAAAACACCCCGATCCCCCCCCCCGATCGCCCCCCGATCCCCCCCCAATCACCCCCCCCCCTGTCACAAACTGACACCAGCAGTTTTTTTTTTTTTTTTTCTGATTACTGCATTGGTGTCAGTTTGTGACAGTTAGTGTTGGGACAGTGAGTATTACCCCCCTTTAGGTCTAGGGTACCCCCCTAACCCCCCCTAATAAAGTTTTAACCCCTTGATCACCCCCTGTCACCAGTGTCACTAAGCGATCATTTTTCTGATCGCTGTGTTAGTGTCGCTGGTGACGCTAGTTAGGGACATAAATATTTAGGTTCGCCGTCAGCGTTTTATAGCGTCAGGGACCCCCATATACTACCGAATAAATGTTTTAACCCCTTGATTGCCCCCTAGTTAACCCTTTCACCACTGATCACCGTATAACCGTTACGGTTGACGCTGGTTAGTTTGTTTATTTTTTATAGTGTCAGGGCACCCGCCGTTTATTACCGAATAAAGGTTTAGCCCCCTGATCGCCCGGCGGTGATATGCGTCGCCCCAGGCAGCGTCAGATTAGCGCCAGTACCGCTAACACTGACGCACGCAGCATACACCTCCCTTAGTGGTATAGTATCTGAACGCATCAATATCTGATCCGATCAGATCTATACTAGCGTCCCCAGCAGTTTAGGGTTCCCAAAAACGCAGTGTTAGCGGGATCAGCCCAGATACCTGCTAGCACCTGCGTTTTGCCCCTCCGCCCGGCCCAGCCCAGCCCACCCAAGTGCAGTATCGATCGATAACTGTCACTTACAAAAGACTAAACGCATAACTGCAGCGTTCGCAGAGTCAGGCCTGATCCCTGCGATCGCTAACAGTTTTTTTGGTAGTATTTTGGTGAACTGGCAAGCACCAGCCCCAGGCAGGGTCAGGTTAGCGCCAGTACCGCTAACACCCACGCACGCAGCATACGCCTCCCTTAGTGGTATAGTATCTGAACGGATCAATATCTGATCCGATCAGATCTATACTAGTGTCCCCAGCAGTTTAGGGTTCCCAAAAACGCAGTGTTAGCGGAATCAGCCCAGATACCTGCTAGCACCTGCGTTTTGCCCCTCCGCCCGGCCCAGCCCACCCAAGTGCAGTATCGATCGATCACTGACACTTACAAAACACTAAATGCATAACTGCAGCGTTCACAGAGTCAGGCCTGATCCCTGCGATCGCTAACAGTTTTTTTGGTAGTATTTTGGTGAACTGGCAAGCACCAGCCCCAGGCAGCGTCAGGTTAGCGCCAGTACCGCTAACACCCACGCACGCACCGTACACCACCCTTAGTGGTATAGTATCTGAACGGATCAATATCTGATCCGATCAGATCTATACTAGCATCCCCAGCAGTTTAGGGTTCTCACAAACGCAGTGTTAGTGGGATCAGCCCAGATACCTGCTAGCACCTGCGTTTTGCCCCTCCGCCCGGCCCAGCCCAGCCCACCCAAGTGCAGTATCGATCGATCACTGTCACTTACAAAAGACTAAAACGCATAACTGCAGCGTTCGCAGAGTCAGGCCTGATCCCTGCGATCGCTAACAGATTTTTTGGTAGCGTTTTGGTGAACTGGCAAGCGCCAGCGGCCTAGTACACCCCGGTCGTAGTCAAACCAGCACTGCAGTAACACTTGGTGACGTGGCGAGTCCCATAAGTGCAGTTCAAGCTGGTGAGGTGGCAAGCACAAGTAGTGTCCCGCTGCCACCAGAAAGACAAACACAGGCCCGTCGTGCCCATAGTGCCCTTCCTACTGCATTCGCCAATCCTAATTGGGAACCCACCGCTTCTGCAGCGCCCGTACTTCCCCCATTCACATCCCCAACCAAATGCAGTCGGCTGCATGAGAGGCATTTTCTTTATGTCCTCCCGAGTACCCCTACCCAGCGAACGCCCCCAAAAAAGATATTGTGTCTGCAGCTAGCGCGGATATAGGCGTGACACCCGCTATTATTGTCCCTCCTGTCCTGACAATCCTGGTCTTTGCATTGGTGAATGTTTTGAACGCTACCATACACTAGTTGAGTATTAGCGTAGGGTACAGCATTGCACAGACTA
This sequence comes from Lithobates septentrionalis, assembly GCA_037952835.1. NCBI lineage: Eukaryota > Metazoa > Chordata > Amphibia > Anura > Ranidae > Lithobates > Lithobates septentrionalis. The sequence goes on along the minus strand of JBBDGP010002646.1, from coordinate 1,080,945 downwards.
GGCACACTTTCACAGGGTCTCCCAAGATGCCATCGCATTTTGAGAGACCCGAACCTGGAACCGGTTACAGTTATAAAAGTTAGTTACAAAAAAAGTGTAAAAAAAAATATATATATATATATATATATATATATAAAATAAAAAAAAATAGTTGTCGTTTTATTGTTCTCTCTCTCTCTATTCTCTCTCTATTGTTCTGCTCTTTTTTTTACTGTATTCTATTCTGCAATGTTTTATTGTTATTATGCTTTATCATGTTTGCTTTTCAGGTATGCAATTTTTTATACTTTACCGTTTACTGTGCTTTATTGTTAACCATTTTTTTGTCTTCAGGTACGCCATTCACAACTTTGAGTGGTTATACCAGAATGATGCCTGCAGGTTTAGGTATCATCTTGGTATCATTCTTTTCAGCCAGCGGTCGGCTTTCATGTAAAAGCAATCCTAGCGGCTAATTAGCCTCTAGACTGCTTTTACAAGCCGTGGGAGGGAATGCCCCCCCCCACCGTCTTCCGTGTTTTTCTCTGGCTCTCCTGTCTCAACAGGGAACCTGAGAATGCAGCCGGTGATTCAGCCAGCTGACCATAGAGCTGATCAGAGACCAGAGTGGCTCCAAACATCTCTATGGCCTAAGAAACCGGAAGCTACGAGCATTTTATGACTTAGATTTCGCTGGATGTAAATAGCGCCATTGGGAAATTGGGGAAGCATTTTATCACACCGATCTTGGTGTGGTCAGATGCTTTGAGGGCAGAGGAGAGATCTAGGGTCTAATAGACCCCAATTTTTTCAAAAAAGAGTACCTGTCACTACCTATTGCTATCATAGGGGATATTTACATTCCCTGAGATAACAATAAAAATGATTAAAAAAAAATAAAAATGAAAGGAACAGTTTAAAAATAAGATAAAAAAGCAAAAAAATAATAAAGAAAAAAAAAAAAAGCACCCCTGTCGCCCCCTGCTCTCGCACTAAGGCGAACGCAAGCGGCGGTCTGGCGTCAAATGTAAACAGCAATTGCACCATGCATGTGAGGTATCACCGCGAAGGTTAGATGGAGGGCAGTAATTTTTGCAGTAGACCTCCTCTGTAAATCTAAAGTGGTAACCTGTAAAGGCTTTTAAAGGCTTTTAAAAATGTATTTATTTTGTTGCCACTGCACGTTTGTGCGCAATTGTAAAGCATGTCATGTTTGGTATCCATGTACTCGGCCTAAGATCATCTTTTTTATTTCATCAAACATTTGGGCAATATAGTGTGTTTTAGTGCATTAAAATTTAAAAAAGTGTGTTTTTTCCCCAAAAAATGCGTTTGAAAAATCGCTGCGCAAATACTGTGTGAAAAAAAAAAAATGAAACACCCACCATTTTAATCTGTAGGGCATTTGCTTTAAAAAAATATATAATGTTTGGGGGTTCAAAGTAATTTTCTTGCAAAAAAAAAAAAAACTTTTTCATGTAAACAATAAGTGTCAGAAAGGGCTTTGTCTTCAAGTGGTTAGAAGAGTGGGTGATGTGTGACATAAGCTTCTAAATGTTGTGCATAAAATGCCAGGACAGTTCAAAACCCCCCCAAATGACCCCATTTTGGAAAGTAGACACCCCAAGCTATTTGCTGAGAGGCATGTCGAGTCCATGGAATATTTTATATTGCGACACAAGTTGCGGGAAAGAGACAATTTTTTTTTTTTTTGCACAAAATTGTCACTAAATGATATATTGCTCAAACATGCTATGGGAATATGTGAAATTATACCCCAAAATACATTCTGCTGCTTCTCCTGAGTACGGGGATACCACATGTGTGAGACTTTTTGGGAGCCTAGCCGCGTACGGAACCCCGAAAACCAAGCACCGCCTTCAGGCTTTCTAAGGGCGTGAATTTTTGATTTCTCTCTTGACTGCTTATCACAGTTTCGGAGACCATGGAATGCCCAGGTGGCACAAACCCCCCCCAAATGACCCCATTTTGGAAAGTAGACACCCCAAGCTATTTGATGAGAGGTATAGTGAGTATTTTGCAGACCTCACTTTTTGTCACAAAGTTTTGAAAATTGAAAAAAGAAAAAAAAAAAAAGTTTTTTCTTGTCTTTCTTCATTTTCAAAAACAAATGAGAGCTGCAAAATACTCACCATGCCTCTCAGCAAATAGCTTGGGGTGTCTACTTTCCAAAATGGGGTCATTTGGGGGGGTTTTGTGCCACCTGGGCATTCCATGGCCTCCGAAACTGTGATAGGCAGTGAAGAGTGAAATCAAAAATTTTCACCCTTAGAAATCCTGAAGGCGGTGATTGGTTTTCGGGGTCCCGTACACGGCTAGGCTCCCAAAAAGCCCCACACATGTGGTATCCCCGTACTCAGGAGAAGTAGCTAAATGTATTTTGGGGTGCAATTCCACATATGCCCATGGCCTGTGTGAGCAATATATCATTTAGTGACAACTTTGTGCAAAAAAAAAAAAAAAAAAAAAAATGTGTCACTTTCCCGCAACTTGTGTCAAAATATAAAATATTCCATGGACTCAATATGCCTCTCTGGAAATAGCTTGGGGTGTCTACTTTCCAAAATGGGGTCATTTGGGGGGGGTTTTGTGCCACCTGGGCATTCCATGGCCTCCGAAACTGTGATAGGCAGTAAAGAGTGAAATCATAAATTTACGCCCTTAGAAATCCTGAAGGCGGTGATTGGATTTCGGGGCCCCGTACGCGGCTAGGCTCCCAAAAAGTCCCACACATGTGGTATCCCCATATTCAGGAGAAGCAGCAGAATGTATTTTGGGGTGCAATTCCACATAGGCCCATGGCCTGTGTGAGCAATATATCATTTAGTGACAACTTTTTGTAAATATTTTTTTTTTTTTTTTTTTTGTCATTATTCAATCACTTGGGACAAAAAAAATAAATATTCAATGGGTTCAACATGCCTCTCAGCAATTTCCTTGGGGTGTCTACTTTCCACAATGGGGTCATTTGGGGGGGTTTTGTACTGCCCTGCCATTTTAGCACCTCAAGAAATGACATAGGCAGTCATAAACTAAAAGCTGTGTAAATTACAGAAAATGTACCCTAGTTTGTAGACGCTATAACTTTTGCGCAAACCAATAAATATACGCTTATTGACATTTTTTTTACCAAAAACATGTGGCCGAATACATTTTGGCCTAAATGTATGACTAAAATTGAGTTTATTGGATTTTTTTTATAACAAAAAGTAGAAAATATCATTTTTTTTCAAAATTTTCGGTCTTTTTCCATTTATAGCGCAAAAAATAAAAACCGCAGAGGTGATCAAATACCATCAAAAGAAAGCTCTATTTGTGGGAAGAAAAGGACGCAAATTTCGTTTGGGTACAGCATTGCATGACTGCGCAATTAGCAGTTAAAGCGACGCAGTGCCAAATTGGAAAAAGACCTCTGGTCCTTAGGCAGCATAATGGTCCGGGGCTCAAGTGGTTAAGGAGCATGGGCGGGAAGCCGGCCGTTGCGTCCTTAACCACTTAAGGACCAGCCTAGTTTTGGAATTTAGGTGTTTACATGTTTAAAACAGGGTTTTTTTGCTAGAAATTTACTTAAAACCCCCAAACATTATATATTGTTTTTTTTCTAACACCCTAGAGAATAAAATGGCGGTCATTGCAATACTTTTTTTCACACTGTATTTGCCCAGCGTCTTTTTTTGGAAAAAATTCACTTTTTTTAATAAAAAAATAAGACAACAGTAATTATGTTTTTTATATTGTGAAAGATAATGTTACACCGAGTAAATTGATACCCAACATGTCACACTTCAAAATTGCTCCCGCTCGTGGAATGGCGTCAAACTTTTACCCTCAAAAATCTCCATAGGCGACGTTTAAAAAATTCTACAGGTTGCATGTTTTGCGTTACAGAGGAGGTCTAGGGCTAGAATTATTGTTCTCCCTCTAACAATTGCAGCGATACCTCACATGTGTGGTTTGACCACCGTTTTCATATGTGGGTGCTACTCACGTATGCGTTCGCTTTTGCGCGCGAGCTCGTCGGGACGGGGGGTTTTAAAAATTTTTTTTTTATTATTCTTATTTATTTTACATGATTTTATTTATTTTTACACTGTTTTAAAAAAAATTGTGTCACTTCTATTCCTATTACAAGGCATGTAAATATCGCTTGTAATAGAAAAAAGCCAACAATTTAAAAAAATGACATTGAAAAAAAATGTGCCTTTAAGACGTATGTGCGGAAGTGACGTTTTGACGTTGCTTCCACCCTGCAGTGTCATGGAGACGAGTGGGCGCCATCTTCCCCTCACTCGTCTCCAGGTACAACAAGGGGACAGACGGCTCCGGTAAGCGGCGGAGGGCACCGGATCGCGGGGGAAGGGGGGAGCCCCTCTCCCACCACCGATAAAAGTGATCTTGAGGCGAATCTGCCGCAGAGACCACTTTTATCTGAAAGTCGACCGCCGCGCGAAAACGGGGATACCGGGGTTATGGCAGCTAGCTGCTGCCATAACAACGATATCTGTCGCCAAACTTAGGACGTACATCAGCGTGCGGCGGTCGGCAAGTGGTTAACAACCGATGAGTCATCAGCTGTCAATGGGCTTCCCCGCTAACAGCTGAATAAAAAATAAATAAATAAAAAAGTGGAAAGAAAAATCGGCATGGGCCCCTCAATCCCTACCAGGCCCTTCGGGTCTGGTATGGATTTTAAAGGAAACCCTATGCTAAATTTAAAAAAAAATAAAAAAATCCATACCAGACCCTTATCCGAGTATGCAGCCTGGCAGATCAGGCCACATGCCCTCAACATGGGGGGTTGGGTGCTTTGGGGACAAGGGCCTCTTTCCCACAACCCTGGGCTGTGGTTGTGGGGATCTGTGGGCAGAGGGCTTATCGAAATCTGGAAGCCCCCATTAACAGATCCCGACAGTTCTTATATAGGTAAGGGGCGAAGGCACTTTGCGACATCACCTGGGGGATGCTGGGTCGGTGACATCACAACGGGGCGGTGCCCCAAACGTACCTGTCAAACGGCAAGCCAGGTATTTAGCTGTTTGCCTTAGTTGATGGCGGAGCTTTTTTTTCTTCTTTTTCGGGTCAGGCATTGGCGGTAGCGTTGGTGTCGTGATTGATGATGGATCTACATCGGGGGGACATTGTTTTTTTTGATAAAGGAATTGTCAAAAACTGCCTTTTGTTTTTATTACTTTTTGACACTTTTTGGTGAATGGGTAGGGGTACAATGTACCCCATACTCATTCACAAAGGGGGGCCGGGATCTGCTGGCCCTCTTGTTAAAGGGGGCTTCCAAATTTTGATTAGCCTCCTGCCCGCAGACCCCCACAACCACCGGCCAGGGTTGTGGAGATGAAGTCATTGTCCCCATTAACATCGGGACAAGGTGCTTTTGAGTGCCATGTTGAGGGCATGTGGCCTGTTATAGTTCAATAGGAGGGGTTGCTCGCTGGTCTCCCCCCTTTCCTGGCCTGAAGGGCAGAATGCTTGTATAGGGGTCTGGTATGTATTTTTGGGGGGAATCCGTTTAAAAAAAATTGGCGTGGGGTTCCCCTTAAAATTTATACCAGACCCTAAGGGTCTGCTGGGTGGGGGGGAGCTGTGCTGATAAGTCAATGCTGTGAAGGGGGAGTAGGTGGAGCTGAGCTGCTAAGTTACTACTGGGTGGGAGAGGGGAGAGAAGGGGGAATTGAGATGCTGAGTCACTACTGGAAGGGGATGCAGAAGGAGCTGAGCTGCTGATCTGAATGCCTTCTGTGCTTCTACTGAGAACTTTGCTCCACAGTGCCTCTAGTTACTTAGGTCACTGAGGGCTTGCTTTAAAGCTCATTTGCTGCCATTTAAGATAATGTAAATACTTTAATATACATAACCTAACCACAAGCAATGCAACAGGTTAACCCCCCTCCCCACTACCACCACCACCACCACCACTTCATAAGGCCACAGGAAAGAAAGAGAGGAAGCTTTGTGTAAGCTCTAAGCTGAGGACTCTGATCAATCGATTTGCGCTTTGCTGTGAAAGTGAATCTCATGATGCACCATGCATGGCAGTAGTAGACATTACTTTTTTCCCAGCAGTGGCTGGAGAAGCAATGCGTTAAAGAGAACCTGTATCTTTGCCCTACATCGGCAATCCAGTAGTTTGATTTAGTGAAATAGAGAGCTCAGTGACTGAAAAATGGGTGAAATTCACAACCATGGATCAATGCATTTGGACCCAGTCTGCCATTGTGGCTCCGCAAAAACAACAGTCCACGTTGCACAGAGCAAGTTTAACCCTCTTCCTTCGTTTTTAACAGCAACTTTTAATTTTATTAAATAGTAATGAAAAAACAAAAAAAATCAGATGGCCAGCTGCTTTCTAAATTATGTAACTGCAAATCTCGTAACATGGGAGAATTTTAATTGCAGCATACCAAGCCATCTTCAAAGCAGGAATCTTCTTGTTATTTACAGTTGAAAATTATTTTATTCTCCAGTAGATGTTAAACCAGCAGTAGCCACAATTATTTCTCATGAAGAGGGAGAACACGCAGAGGTTTACAGTGCTATAAATATCTCTGCTGATGAAACGCTAGGATGGCGCTCGCTCTTAATGACCCCACATGTCTGAAATATGTCGCTGGTCCATGTTAAATAGACCTTCCATGCTGTGCCTTTCATGTTTTAAAAATAGCTAACAAAATGCAGGTTAAAGGAGAGAAAGCTGGTATGAACGCCACCGGTAAATGTAAAACTTGCCCTTGTGGTTCTTGTTTTGATTAGGAGCTGCCAGATTATCTGCACATTCACAGCTCCCAGCTGTCTATTTATATGATCCAAATAATTCTCTCCTTCTCTCTTCCATGCTTGTCCTCTTTTTAAATCTTGATTAGCTACACCCAATGGCCTCTTTGATAGAAAATCTTTTTTAGGACCTCATTTAGGTGCCCAACTGCCCATTACATAGCTAGCCAAGCAATGTAGTTCATAAGTCATGTGGACATGGTCAAGAGGTTCACTTGTTGATTAACCAACTAAGTGAAGGATGTGTGACCTACATGTCTTTGACTGTGGTACCTATTACACAACTAGCCAAGCAATGGCTAGTTGTGGCAGGAGAGACTGCAATGGCATTGCCCCACATCCAATCCTGGCATTTCTCTCCCAGAGCTTCCCAGAGCTTCTCACTGTGCTTTTCACTCACCGACCCCAGCATGGATCCCTCCTGAATGACTTGTCCAGCAGTGCTCCCCACTGTCCTCTTCCTGCTCCTGTTCCAGGACACCTCTCAATGACCATGTAAAGAGAGGCTCCCTCCCAGTACCTGAGCTCCAGGCCTGAATTCGCCCCCCAAGAAAGGGGATTCCCCTAAAGGCCACGACAGTCTAACACTCCATCATCTCAATTCTTCCACCCGACAACTCCTCCCCCAGCAGGCTGACCATAAATATATATATAGGAGGCCTTCCCCCTGCCAATCCTAGTTGGGGATTGGTCAGGGCTCCCAGATACACTCCATGTCACTCTCACTCTCTGCCCTGCCTCTTTTCCAGAACCCTCTGGAAACAAAGGAGGCGCCAGAGAGATAAAGTACATGTCAGTCACCTGCTGCTACAATAAACCACTCCCCTGTCCCAGATCAAAAACAAACAGGCCTAGCTGTGCCTGCCTAAAGTTACCTGCACTGGCAGTACAAACAAAAATTCTACTCTAGCACCTACCTAAGGTAGAGGGTGCTACACTCCGCCTCTGGGGAGTGATCCCTAGCCCTCTCCAGCCATCCGGGTTCTCCGCAGCTGCGGTACACAAAGTCCTGTGAGCAGGTTCAAAGTTTAGTACTACGGCTCCTGCTGGACGGGTCCCAGCCTGGTAAGTGGCTCCCCACAATAGCCGCACCGGCCCCAAGCAGTGACCTCCGCCGTCGGAATCCGGCACTCAGGGCAGAGAAAACACAGCCGTTCCGCTCCATCAACCACCCCCAAGACGAGCCCTCTGCGTAGCTCCAGCTGGATGCCAGTATCCACCAACGCCCGCTCCTGCATGTCAGGAAACCACTGCAATGTGGGCATCAGCCGATTAAAGACAAGGATGAGCGAGTTTGGGGTAGATAAACTTGACTGGCCTGCACAGAGTCCCGACCTCAACCCAATAGAACACCTTTGGGATTAGTTTGAGAGGAGACTGGCCTTCTTGTCCAATATAAGTGACTGACCTCACAAATGGAAGAATGGTCAAACATTCCCATAGAAACACTCCTAAACTTTGTGGACAGCCTTCCCAGAAGAGTTGAAGCTGTTATAGCTGCAAAGGGTGGGCCAACTCAATATTGAACCCTACGGACTAAGATTGGTATGCTATTAAAGTTCATGTGCGTGCTGTTATAGCTGCATGTGCGTGCTGTTATAGCTGCAAAGGGTGGGCCAACTCAATATTGAACCCTACGGACTAAGATTGGTATGCTATTAAAGTTCATGTGCGTGTAAAGGCAGGAGTCCCAAGATTTTTGACAATATAGTGGATTTATTATTGCAGAAATGTAAAGATCCTAAGATTCAGAATAGGGAAAAAACAATACCCTGCAGAGGTGGGGATCAGGAGCAGATTTTTCTTTTGTTACTTCCTCAAATTGGAAAACCTCTTTAAACCATAAATATAGACTAATGTTGGCCAACACACTTGTAGCAATTGCATTACTTGGGTACGTCACCCCCGATTACCCGATAACCGTCCAAACACACAGCAGAAGCAACATGACATTTAAGCTGGCGTGCTTGATAGCCTGGTATCAGAGCGGTGTGGGTCTAACGCTCAACTCATTGAATATTCTGGAAAAACTCAAGCTTATGGAAATCACACAAAATGAAATTCTAATTCACGGGGATCTAAAGGAAAACCAACAGATGTTCTTGTAAAGGGTACATTTTGTCTTTACAGTTTCACTCCGCAGCAGCATAGTCAGATAATCAGATCAAAATTCACGAGTTCCAATGTACACGGAAGTGTCAGAGCAAAAAATGCTTAGTTTTTCCAAAGGACTAGACCTGAAAACCTACTGTAATCCAGGTATTAACCGCAGAGGAAAAAGGCAAATGTTTGGAGAAAAGTTTTTTTTTTTTTTTTTGGAAAATGGGGGGGTGGAATTTGTGCCTGCCCATTCAGCCGGTCTTCATTAGGGAAATTCCATACCTGAATACTTAATGTCTCTGGCTTTATATGATTGGAAAAAGTTTAAAAAAAAAATTGCATTCCATTTTTAAAGAGAAATTATTTTTGGCGTGCGTGTTTGAGGAAGAATTTTCCGATTTTTGGCACCCGCTGAAAATTTTCAAAAGGTGCATTAAGAAAAAGAAAACGAATAGCTGAAAAAAAAAGGGGGGGGGGGGCACCAAATTGTTTTACTTTATTTTCCAAAAAAAAAAAAAACATTACTTAAACACTGCCTGGGAGAAAAGTGATTTTGTACTACTGTAACTTGGGGGTTAGTTGTCACCGCCGCTGTGCTAGCTTCCAGTAAGGATGGTTGGATTCAAACACTTTTGAGAAATCACAACTTTTCCTGTTCCGGCTTTACTAAATTAGCGCTCAGAGCTAGAGTGAGGCGTGTGATTGTGCTAATTACATGGATTTGGTATAACAGGTAAATAAAGATAGATCAAAGTCTGATCCAACCGCCAATCACCTGACAACTCGACTAGTGAGGTGCCAGAAGCGTTTTGAAATTTTTTTACATCTACGTTTTGGCATTGCAGAGGACAATTGTTTATACTGGCAATGAGTGGTTGTTATGTTCGTCTTGAATTGAGAGGTTTGGGATACATTTATAAATGAGTGCAAAATGTATTTACTATTTTTTTTTTTCCTGAAAAACCCAAAATTGATATTTAAATTTAAACTCCAAGCATACACGTGAAATGTTTTTCTGGCCGAAGGATCTGTAATTCTGTCCAACCAGTCCTGGGATTTAGGCAGCCCTACCACATAGAACAGCTAACTGGTGGTCTGACTTTTCTCTGTGGTTAAAGTGGTTGTAAACCCTTTACAACCACTTTTTGGTACTGGTAAGCCTATAATTAGGCTTACCTGTAGCTACACTGGATATCTCCTAAACCTGCACTTGCAGCTGTAATTGCAACGAAAGGGGGTTCTACAAAGTATTGACTCAGGGGGGGCTGAATACAAATGCACCCCACACTTTTCACATATCTATTTGTGAATAATTTTAAAAACCATTTATCATTTTCCTTCCACTTCACAATTATGTGCAACTTTGTGTTGGTCTATCACATAAGACCCCAATAAAATCCATTTACGTTTTTTGGTTGTAACATGAAAAATGTGGAAAATTTCAAGGGGTATGAATACTTTTTCAAGGCACTGTACTTTGAGTGCCTGACTCATACAGATTAAGACGTGTGACATTTCCTGATTTTCTTAATTCTTCTAGGTTAGAAACAGCCAGGTAACTAGAATGCTTTAGAAAATGGTCAGAAATGGTAGTCCTCATAGTTCGCCCAGGACAGATACTTTATATTTTAAATGAAACCTATGCTGAAAGAAACATGCCATCACCTTCCCTTTGCGCCTGAAAATGTACATGTAATATCATAGATGCCTACTGATAGATGCATTGCTCTAACTGGTGTGTGGGTCTACTGACCTGCAAAAGATTCTCTGAGCATCATCTGGATCCCATCATCCCTCTTCCCTTTACAGTAAATCCCATCTCTAGTAGAGATAAAAAAAAGACCTCCCACCCACCCCATCCTTTAGTGGTTAGTCAAAATTATTTAAGAAAATGACAAAAATAGAAATAAATAAATACTTAAACATCCTGTCACATGACAAGCCTGGTCTAAGGTCATCTATCTTGTATCTTCTGCTCTGCAGTTTGGGAAGGTCTGGTCTGAAATGCCCATGTCTCCCAGGGGCATGGGCTTTGCTCACTGGCTTTATGTCCTCTATGGTCTGCTCTGTAGTTTGGGAAGGTCTGGTCTGAAATGTCCATGTGTCCCAGGGGCATGGGCTCTGCTCACTGGCTTCATGTCCTCTATGGTCTGCTCTGTAGTTTAGGAAGTTATGGCCTGGTGTACCAGTGGCTTCATTTGTAGTTTGGGAGGGTCCGCTCTTCAGTGCCTATGTGTCCCAGTGGCATGAGCTCTGTCCTTTGGATTTGGGTTTCTATCTTATGCTCTATCGTTTTGGAGAGATTTAGTCTTTTGTGCCCATATGTCCTGGTGACATGGGCACTGCCCAATGGCTGTTTGAAGAGTCCATCACAGGGTCCTCACAATGTCCTGAATCCCTCAGGAGTGATGTAACATGAGGGGTGAACACAAAACTGATGCATTGGACCAGGGAAGTCAACAGAGAGCCTCTTCAGACTATTGACTGCAAATACTAGAAATGGCACAAAGAGCATTACTTGACAACTAATTTTGAGTTTTTTTGTCTGGGTTTTAGAGGCTTTTTTTTTTTAAATTGAAGTTGTGTTTGAAAAAAAACTAATTAAAAAAACAAACCAAACATCTGAATCTGTTTTCAAATAAGTCTCTTGCTATCCCCTGCAAAACAGGAAGGGGCAGCATGAGTAACCAATCAGAACACTATTGCTTTGCACAGTGCTGTCAGTGACCTCGATTACTTCAAGGGAGTGCAGAATGTTGACCTCATTAATGTGCTACTGCTACCTAATTTCCCAGTCAGAGGCTGGCATTAGGCTGGCCATGTGCCTGCCATAGCAACTTTAGATACTTCCAGGAGGCATAAGGAAACACGTGACTCTTTCCCTTCCTATGATCAAGTGCTGAGTGCCTGAGTCAGTCATTACCACTGTCACATGAAGGTTTATGGAGAGACTTTGGGCCCGCAAAAACTCCTACCAGATCACTTACACAGTTCTTCTTTTTGCTCCAACTGGTGATTGGAACCATGTGACAGTAAAAGGGAGATGGTTATAAGCAGTTGCTAGGGGAAGCCAAGTGTACATATAACTTTGCTCTTCATGGGCAAAGAGGTAGCACAATAGCTTAGAGGTTAGCACTTATGGCTTACATCAGTGGGGTGCTTGATTTGAATTACAGCCATGTTCCCCCTGTGCTTGTTTGAGTTTATTCCAAGTACTCCACATGTACTCCGATTTCCTCCCACACTTGAGAGACCTACTGGTAGGTTAATGAACACTTCTCCAAATTGGCCCTTGGTAATTGTTCTACTTATTGGCTATGCATATATGTTATCACATCTTTATGACGGTCCCAAGCCCATGCAATTAGGGAAGGTTGAGGAAAGACTTGGCGACCAACCTTTCAAATTTTTTTTTTATTGAAAAGGCTCTCAAGCATATTAGACACGGTGCCTAGAGAGCTGACCTAAAGAATCAAAGCTACGTTTACTCCAGGCTTGAGTGAACTTTCTTCCAGGTACCCCAGTTTCCTCTCAGAGTCCAAAAACATGCTAGTATGTTAATGGGCACTTCTCCAAATTGACTTTGGTAAATATGTATGAACTGACTATGCATATGTGTGTTATCATATTCTGCATGCCGGTCCCAAGCCCGTGCATTTGGGGAGGGTTAAGGAAAGGTCTGGCGATCTACCTTTTAAAAAAATTGCCAAGAAAATTCTATGGAAAAAAGGTCGGAGGCATGTCAGAAACGATACCTAGAAAGCTGGCCAAAAAAATTGCAGCCCTGTTCTCCTAGTGCTTGCGTGGGTTTTTTCCATGTGCTCTGGCATCACATACATGTAAGTGGAGACCAAGATGATGAGGGTGGCCTCTTACACAGTTGCCGTCTGAGCACCTCTGGGGGTTGAGACAGGGTCTGCAGGGGCAATGGAAGGGCACAAGCACCAGGGTGCAGAAATTGGAGACTGGAACTTCTGAGTGATCATATCAGAGGAGCAGGGTTACAGCTAGCGGTAAACCAAGAATACCCCAAGTTCAGTTCAGAGTCCACTCACAAGCCGGGACCAGTAAACAGCTAAGCTTTATGAGTTGGGTTCCCACTTTCCGCAAGGTATCAACGTAGAGTGGGACATCAATTCATTTATCAATCAGGCATAGTTATTACATTTATGATCCCCCTTATTTTACTTTATTTTATTTTTATTTTATTTTTAATTCCATTTTTGCATTTTCTGGATACATTTACATGGGCGTACCATTGCAAGTTAAAGATTCTTGGTTATTAACACCTTATATATTGTGTCATTCTTCAATAGTTCTTATATCTTTAAATTTGGTAGATGTCCCCCCTTTTTGAAAGATTGTCACTGCTAGTCTCCCTTATATGTGTTGCAATATATAGGATGGAAGGGATGTCCCTCATTGGTAGTGTCACTTTTCATACAATTATTTTTAAAAAAACGTTTTTAATTAATATCTTGTTAGGTCCATTACCTTTACCTAACATTCTATTATTCTCTATTTTTGCCGGATCTCCAGATCTATGGCATTTGGTTATTGTCCAATTTTTATCTATACCACCTTTGCTGACACTTTTGTTTTTTACTGCGAGGTTGCCGGGACTCTGTTCCGGTCCTCTCTATCCTATCGCGGCTTTCCTCCCTCCACACAGGAAGTATACATGCCGCTGACGTGAACGAGAGGCTTGGCCTTGCTATTGGAACGTGGGCGCGCCGTAATTGATGGAGGCGGGCCACGTTCTCCACATAAACAAATGACGTAAGATCCGGGGGCGGGGTGTGACGGCGCCCCGACCTATAGGATCTATTGGTTGAAGGTGAGGCTTGGTGCGCTGGCGGACTTCCCTCTGTGAGTTCCGCTATTGCGCACGGCCTCAGTGTCTGGCCGAGTCTGGTGGGCGGAGCGCGAGGGCGCTCTGACCCATGCGATCTGGCCGTGCCGATATGGAGGCTTGGCTTGTATCCTGAGCACTTCCGGATCGGCCGGCCATAACACTATCATCACTTGTGTTATTTTAATTTATAATTTTCGTTTATCTTTGATTCATAAATTTAGTGTTAGCGGTATAACACCGCTTACTGCATTTTTTATGTTGTATATTTTACACGCACTAACACTAATTTGAGAACCGGAAGTGACATCAGTCGGTCACTTCCTGGGTCGTGACACTCCCAGTGGGGGTCATTTCTAGTTTAAATAGCGGTGGGATAGGGGGGCTCCACACCCCAGATGAAGGCTCGTTAGCCGAAACATGTTGGGTGGACCCCCTATGATCACCGCGTTTGATACAATTTGAGCTGTTTACGATCTTATATCATGTGAGTGTTCCCTTTTTATTATTTTAATAAATGCATGTTTTTTAAACGATATCATGCCATGTGAGCTTTATTTCTCTCATGGCTTTTAAAAACATCCGGTTGGCCTGTTGAAACGTCTGGACGGTTGAAGCTGTGACAAGATCTTCCCTTCCCCCCTATTTGAAGTTGTGGATACCCGATGATCCATCTTGCCAGCCCTGGCGGCTAATTAAGCTTTCTGAGACTTGTAAGACGTATGTCTTTTCAAGTCCCCTGCTTCCGGTAAGCCTCCTCAGATGCTCTGGTGATGGTTCTGTCATATATTTAGACGTCTCATTTCATTTGGTGCTCTACTTTTTCATCTACCAGAAGCTTTCCATTGCTGTTTTCACCAGTTAACCCTCACAGACTTTTGGTGGTGGTTTTTGATTTTTATCAGGAACACATTTTCTAAACATTTATGGACTCTTTCGGTTGATTTTTTATCTATTTACAATTTGGTCTTGTTTTACCATTTTTCACTGGTGTATTGTAACTATTATAATTTACATGTCATTTTGTAACATATAGTGCACTTTTGATTGTATTGAGTCATTTTTATTTAATTTTTAAGTATTCTTTGTTTATTTGCTGGCCATTGAGAGACGGCTTGAGCCTAACTCACTGTTTTCATACCTTTTTTATACACATAGCGCTACACTACATATTTTCTGTTAATTTACTTCTACCTGTGTCTTAGAGGTGTGTTAGCTGCTTATTGTGTAACCATCTGTATAACACCATTGGAGCAGCGCTGTACTTATTCCCCATCGATTTCAAAGCTAAGCAAGAAGGCAGAGAATCATAGGCAGGATCATAAGTCAGATATAAGCAAAGGTTGGCATGCCAGCAGCAGGGTGCAGAGTCGATGGGTAGATTCTTGGTCAGAAGTCCAGGTCGAGCTCTGTAAAAGAGAGAGGCAGTGAACATAAGCAGACAAGGGTAATGTAAAAACAGGTCAGGTAGAAGGGCCAATATAAGTTTTAGGATCAGAAACACAGGAGCAAGACCATTCTGCAATGATCATGTGCAGGGGGGTCAGGTATAAATGGCCCTTTTTAGCCCACATGTGCATGCATGCGTGTGAAGTTAAGCTTCTATGCCCGTAAACGATGTGATGGCTGGCACGATGTTCCTAAAATCCAATTTTCTTCCACGCTCCAAAGAAATGGCTGGTATGTTAAGAGGGACTTCTCCAAAGGTTTAGAAAACATGTATGAATTAGCTACGAACGTTGTGTTATCACATGCTGCATGCTGGTCCCGATTCCGTGCAACTGGGGAGGGTTGAGGAAAGACCTGATGACCTACCACTGCAAAAAAAATTGCCAAGAAAATTCCATGGAAAAGGCCCTCAAGCATATCAGACATGATGCTTAGAGAACTGGCCAACAGAAAAGCCTAGAGCCAGATACGACTGAACGGATATCACACACACATGGGCAAAGCATAGATTCACATTAATACAGCTTCTCTCCAAAAACAGAGCTTGATCTTTGCTGATGTGGTTTACTATGTGATAAATCTTCCACACACTGCTGCAGATCTGAGCCAAATTTGGCAGCAGAAATGTAATCTCGCCATCTTTATTGAAAATTAGGTTAGAAAAGAAAAGGAGGTTTTTCATTGCCTTGTTTGTTTTACAGTCTTACGGCTGCATTATGCTCTTTATTAGATAGAGTAATGGTTTTATTGTGGTCTACGCAGGCTGGCAGGATTAACCTTGATGTAATTTACTGCACCACATCTAAAGTGATTTCCACTGTAATTATGAATTGTAATACCGAACACATTGAATGTCGCAGCTCAAACATATCATTTTCTTGTAGGATAACAATAAATTGGCCAGCCTGCGTCTTCTCATTAAAAGGATAATAGTATACACACAGAAAACAAGCCAGCGTGTTCGCTATGAAAAGCATGTGGCAAATAACTTTACACATTTGGAGTTTGTTTAGCACCATGTCAGAGAACCAGTCATGGTTGTGCAAGGTTTTGGATGTGGAATCTTAAAGAGGAACTGAACTTAAAATTATACTAAAGGCTCATTTTTTTTATTAAATAAAAAAGTTGTTATACTATACAACAATATTGCACAGAGCGGTCCCTTACCACCTCTTTTGGAGTCCCCTGTCAGCACTGTCCACTCCTCCTTCTTCCGAGTGCCTACTTAGCAAGCCAGGTGCTAGTAAGTAAATCTAAAAGTGAAATTGCGCTAAAAAGCATCCAAACAGCTGGCACAACAATCAATATAAAATTGCGTACAGATAAAATATAAAAATGTGTTGTGCTAAAAGATCAATAATAACAAATACATAAAATTGGATCCAATATAAATGCATACTGAACAAAAAAAATAGTCCTAAAGAAAGGAACAGAAGTCCCAGAAAAAAATAGTTGTAATATAAATTGTCTCAAAAGAAGTGAATCAGCAGAAGGAATCCTGATGCACACCATAGACCTTCCATGTGCTCCACCACCTTAATGTGCAGTAAGAACTCTTACCAAAGTTGATGGATGGTTTGAGAATAAAAAGAGTCAAAAACAGCATATGAATTTCAATGGTCCCTGTTGAAGAGAAAAGGCATCATTTGGGTCCCCAAAGATGTCAGATGTGACGAAACGCATAGGATGGAGCTCATTGTGTCATCATGATGTCATCAATTCCAAAACCAGGAAGTGACCTATCCACCTCCCGGGACAGATTGTTTTTACAGGCGCCTGTTACAGTGCCTTGAAAAAATATTCATACCCCTTGAAATTTTCCACATTTTGTCAACCAAAAATGTAAACTTGGATTGTATGTGATAGACCAACACAAAGTGGTACATAATTATGAAGTGAAGGAAAATGATAAATGGTTTTCAACATTTTTTACAAATAAATATCTGAAAAGTGTGGCGTGCATTTGTATTCAGCCCCATTTACTCTAATACCCCTGGCTAAAATCTAGTGGAACCAATTGTTCTCAGAAGTCAACTAATTAGTAAATAAAGTCCACCTGTATGTAATCTAATCTCAGTATAAATACAGCTGTTCTGTGAGGCCCTCAGAGGTTTATTAGAGAACCTTAATGAACAGCATCATGAAGGCCAAGGAACACACCAGACAGGTCAGGAATAAAGTTGGGGAGAATTTTAAAGCAGGGTTAGGTTATAAAAAAAATATCCCAAGCTTTAAACATCTCATGGGACTGTTCAATCCGCCGTCCGAAAATGGAAAAAGTATGACACAACTGCAAACCTACCAGGACATGGAAGAATCTGTCCACAGGACAACTATTAGTTGTGCTCTCCACAAATCTGGCCTTTATGGAAAAGTGCAAAAAGGAAACCATTGTTGAAAGAAAGCCAAAAGAAGTCCCATTTGCAGTTGGCGAGAAGCCATGTGGGGGACACAGCAAACATGTGGAAGAAGGTGCTCTGGTCAGATGAGACCAAAATTTTACTTTGTGGCCTAAAAGCAAAATGCACTGCACATCACCCTGAACACACCATCCTCACTGTGAAACATGGTGGTGGCAGCATCATGTTGTGAGGCAGGGGCAGGGAAGCTGGTCAGAGTTGATGGGAAGATGGGTGGAGCCAAATATAGGGCAATCTTAAAATAAAACCTGTTATAGTCTGCAAAAGACTTGAGACTGGGGCAGGCGTTCACCTTCCAGCAGGACAACGATCCTAAACATACAGCCAGAGCTACAATGGAATGATTTAGATCAAGGCATATTCTTGTGTTAGAATGGCCCAGTTAAAGTCCAGACCTAAATCCAATTGAGAATCTGTGGCAAGACTTGAAAATTGCTGTTCACAGACGCTCTCCATCCAATCTGACATAACTTGAGCTATTTTGCAAAGAAGAATGTGCACAAATGTCACTCTCCAAATCAACTACAGCCCTCCAGGTGTTGCGGAACAACACGTCCCATGAGGCATTATAAAACTCTGACATTCACAGACATGACTAGGCATGATGGGAATTTGTAGTTCCTGAACAACTGGAGGGTCATAGTTTGGAGACCCCTGCTCTAGATGTGCAAAGCTGGTAGAGACATTCCCAAAAAAGACTTGCAGCTGTAATTGCAGCGAAAGGTGGTTTTACAAAGTATTGACTCGGGGGGGGGGGGGGGGGCTGAATACAAATGCGTGCCACACTTGACATATTTATTTGTAAAAAATTTTGAAAACCATTTATCATTTTCCTTCCACTTCACAATTATGGTGCCACTTTGTGTTGGTCTATCACATAAAATCCCAATAAAATACATTTACATTTTTGGTTGTAACATGAAAAAATGTTGAAAATTTTAAGGGGTATGAATACTTTTTCAAGGCACTGTATTTTTTATTTTGTAAGTAGTTTGTACTTGTTCTACTAAAAATCCTTAGTTTTATACTATGTGGCTCTTCCGTCTTTCCTTTAATGTTTACACTGGTTAAATTCATTGCTGAGGAGTAGGGATGAGCCGAACACCCCCCCGTTTCGGTTCGCACCAGAACCTGCGAAAGGACCGAAAGTTTGCGTGAACTTTAGAACCCCATTAAAGTCTATGGGACTCGAACGTTCTAAATCAAAAGTGCTAATTTTAAAGGCTAATATGCAAGTTATTGTTAAATTTAAAAAAGAAAAGGCATGGGGCCCCCAGGCCCTATATATTTGAACAGCAGTATACAGGTGGTGTAAACAAGACAGGGACTGTAGGTTTGTTGTTAAGTAGAATCTGTTTGTAATTTTGAACTGGTACATTTTTAAAGTGTAGCTCCAGCCAAAAAATCTATTTTTTTGGAAAACATAGGGAAGGGTTATCACCCCTGTGACATTTGTTTTGCTGTCTGTGCACCTCTTCAGAAGATTTCACCTCACTTTCTGTCCCAATGACAAATGTTTTTTAATAATTTGGGGTTTTTAGTGAAACAAGGATTGATGATAAAGCATCAGTGGAGAGGAGACACGTTTTTCCCATATTAACTCTTACAGGAGAGAATTTCCCTTCCTAGGGGTAGATTCCATCTCACTTCCTGTTGTCTCCTTCCATTTGCAAGTAGGAGTCGTTTGTAGGTTGGATGTTTGACAGTGGGGGCCTGCCCTATCTACTCTGCAGAAATTGGGGCCTTAGGTGTTGGTGTTGCCACAACACTGTAAGCCCTCACAGTTACTCTTTGTGGGTGCAGGAATGGGCCCTGCTGTGAAATATTATATCAAGAATTGTAATTACATGCACCTGTTGAACAGGGGCAGAAAAATTGGGCCTTTGGTGGTGGTGGTGGTGCTGGTGCCACAACACTGTAAGTCCTCACAGTTACTCTTAGTGGGCGCTGGAACGGGCCCTGCTGTGAAATATTATATCAAGAATTGTAATTACATGCACCTGTTGAACAGGGGCAGAAAAATTGGGCCTTTGGTGGTGGTGGTGTTGCCACAACACTGTAAGCCCTCACAGTTACTCCTGGTGGGCGCAGGAATGGGCCGTGTGTGAAATATTAGATCAAGAATTGTAATTACATGTCCCTGTTGAACAGGGGCAGAAAAACTGGGCCTTAGCCACTGCTGCCACAACACTGCAACCCCTCACAGATACTATAGTTGGAGCGCAGGAATGAGCCCTGCTGCAAAGTATTGCATCAAAAATTGTAATTATACGCCCCTGTTAAACAGGGGCAGAAAAATTGGGCCTTGGGCACTGGTGCTGGTGCCACAACACTGCAACCCCTCACAGATACTCTATTTGGAGCGCAGGAATTAGCCCTGCTGCAAAGTATTGCATCAAAAATTGTAATTATACGCCCCTGTTAAACAAGGGCAGAAAAATTGGGCCTTAGCCACTGCTGCCACAACACTGCAACCCCTCACAGATACTATAGTTGGAGTGCAGGAATGAGCCCTGCTGCAAAGTATTGCATCAAAAATTTTAATTATACGCCCCTGTTAAACAGAGATGAAAAATTGGGCCTTGGGCACTGGTGCTGGTGCCACAACACTGCAACCCCTTACAGATACTACAGTTGGAGCGCAAGAATGAGCCCTGCTGCAAAGTATTGCATCAAAAATTGTAATTACACGCCCCTGTTAAACACTTGCTTATATCTTACCTATGATCCTGCCTATGATTCTGTGCACTTCTTACAAGCTATCAGCATGAAAATTGAGGAAGAGGATTGTCACTCAGCATAACAGGATAGTCACTCAGCATCAGCATAGGCAGTCTTGAAGGGATCTCACATTAAAAAAAAAAATGATTCGGTTACATCAGCATCAGGTGCTTGGTAGCTGGTGATCCAAGACTGATTCATTTTTATGAAGGTCAGCCGATCGGCCGATTCGGTGGACAGACGCACCCTGTGATTGGTTACAAAGCCTCCAGCAGCACTGAATGTGCATTCCGAAAGAACCCTGGATGCAGGACAGGCCAGTAGCTCAATTGCATACTGTGCAAGCTCTGGCCAGTGATCCATCCTCAAGACCCAGTAACCCAGGGGATTTTCGGTGGGAAAGGTGTTAAAGTCTGATCTTGCCCCTAGGTATTCCTGCACCATGTGAATCAGACGCTGGCGATGGTTGCTGGAACCGATCATACCTTGGGGCTGAGGACTAAAAAATTGTCCTCTGGGTCACTAAGGACGACATGATCCGCAGCCACCTCCTCCCAGCCACGTACAAATCCATGTGTTTCTTGGGACTGTAAATGATCCCTTGAAGACTGCTGCTGATGCTGAGTGCCACGCTCCATCTCCAAGCTGACACAATCCTCCTCCTCCTCCTGCTCCTCGTCCTCTTCCTGTGTGATCGGCTGGCATGCAGGAACACTGAATAAAGGGTGCCTTGAGAGGTAAGGAAGTCCTCCTCTTCCTTCCTCTGTTCTGCCTCAAGTGCCCTGTCCATTATTCCACGCAGCTTGGGCTTCAACAGGTGGACAAGAGGGACAGTGTCACTGATGTATGCACTGTCACTGCTCACCATCCTCGTGGCCTCCTCAAATGGTGACAGGACAGTGCATGCATCCCTGATCATAGCCCACTGGCGTGGGGAAAAAAAACAAGCTCCCCTGACCCTGTCCTGGTGCCATAGTCGCATAGGTACTCATTGATGGCCCTCTGCTGCATGTGCAGCCGCTGCAGCATGGCCAACGTTGAGTTCCACATGGTGGGCATGTCACAGATTCTTGGACAGTTTCAATTCCTTTTGGAGGTCAGCCAGCCGAGCACTGGCATTATATGACCTGCGAAAATGCACACAGACTTTCCTGGCCTGCCTCAGGACATCCTGTAATCCCAGGTACCTGCCCAAGAACCGCTGCACCACCAAGTTAAGGACGTGAGCCAAACAGGGCACATGGGTCAGTTGTCCCTGTTGGAGGGCGGAGAGGAGGGTGGTGCCATTGTCGCAAACCACCATACCTGGCTTAAGCTGGCATGGTGTCAACCACCTCTGAACCTGCCCCTGCAGAGCTGACAGAATCTCTGCCCCAGTGTGGCTCCTGTCCCCCAAGCACACCAGCTCAAGCACCGCATGGCATCTTTTTGCCTGCGTGCTTGCGTAGCCCCTTGAACGCCTACGGAGCACCGCTGGTTCCGAGGACAAACCAGCACAGGAAGAGGCCATGGAGGAAGAAAAAAAGGAGGGGTGGAGGAGAGAGGTGTGGCAGAATAACCACTAGTAGAATTTTGGAGGCGTGCACCCTGTCCTGCATCCTTCCCAGCTGCCAGAAGAGTCACCCAGTGCGCGGTGAAAGATAGGTAATGTCCCTGTCCATGCCTGCTGGACTATGAGTCAGCGGTAATATGCACCTTACCACTGACTGCCCTGTCCAGCGAGGCCAAGACATTGCCCTCCACATGCCGGAATTGCCTTCCGAGAGAAAAAGTGGCGTTTGGGAACCTGCCACTGAGGAACCGCACATTCCACAAACTCACGGAAGGGGGCAGAGTCTACCAACTGAAAAGGCAGCAGTTGAAGTGCTAGCAATTTAGCCAAGCTAGCATTCAACCACTGGGCATGTGGATGGATGGGAGTGAACTTCTTTCGGCGGTGCAGCAGCTGGGGCAGGGAAATTTTCCTGGTACAATCTGACGTTGGTGTACCGATAGCAGATTGCCCGCAAGTACTTGGCTGTGACACACCTAATTCTAAACCTTCATTCCTCTCAGTGCAGGCTTCACAGAGGACTGAAGGTATAGTGGGGTTGGAGATCCCAGCTGATGAGGAGCAAGGAGAGGTCCGCTTTATTCTTTGGTGTGGGTCTTTTAGGTATGCTTGCCAATGAACTGCATGGCAGGTCGACATATGTTTGGTCAAGCATGTGGTCCCAAAATGGGTGATGTTTTGGCCACGCGAGATACGCTTGAGACATATGTTGCAAATAGCAGCGGTGCGATCTGGTGCA
The DNA here is from genome assembly GCA_037952835.1 of Lithobates septentrionalis. Taxonomy (NCBI): domain Eukaryota; kingdom Metazoa; phylum Chordata; class Amphibia; order Anura; family Ranidae; genus Lithobates; species Lithobates septentrionalis. Next base: position 1,058,326 of record JBBDGP010002646.1, on the reverse strand, counting down.
CTCGTCTCAAAAAAGGCCCACACCAAAGAACTTTTGGAATAACGCGCAGAGACAGCAGTGCCCTGCACATGCAGAGCTCTGCGGTGTGATGCAGTCGGTGTGCTGCCCTTAAGCTGGCCCCTGGAGGGCATCCTGCCTCGTTGCAGATGTGCCTTCTCCTCCTCTCTCCTATCAGGCACCCACGTGGAGTCAGTGACTTCCTCATCATCCCCTCCCTCCTCATTACTGGCGCAAACCTGGCAGTATGCTGCAGCTGGGGGGACATGACTGACAGATTGCTGTCCTTCTTGGGCACCCCCTCTCTCTGGGCTCACGTTACTGCCTTCCTCTAGCTGGGTACCATCATCGGAGCCTTCAAAACGCTGGGCATCCTCCTGGAGCATGTACCCAACACTGTGGTCAAACAGTTCGGGTGACTCCTCAGGAGGACATGGTGGGGCTAGGTAAGGAGTGACTGATGCCATTGAGCAGAGGGAAGAGGCCACGTTGGCAGCTGCTTTGCCAGACAAAGTACCCTGAGCCTGGGTGAGAGAGAGTGAGGAGGATGAGGACGGCTTGGTCATCCACTCTACCAAGTCTTCCACATGTTGCGTCTCAACACGGCCACCCTGGCTTTGGCCAATTATGGCTCTCTGTACAGACGTCGCTGTGATTGGCCAAGCATGTGGGTCATAGTGCATGCTTGGCCAATCATCAGCCAGCAATGCACTGCGATGCCGCAGTGAATTATGGGCCGTGACGTGCCACTTGAATTTGGCGCCAACGGCCCATAACGTTCGCAATTCGACGAACGGTCGAACAGGCGATGCTCGAGTGGAACATGGGTTCGACTCGAACTCGAAGCTTATTGCTACTGAGGAGGTGCTTTTGAGCATATGGTGGTGACCCGGAAGATGCCCTTTTCCTTCAACAGGGACCATTGAAATTCATTTGCCCTTTTTGACTCTTTTGACTCTTAAGAAAAATATAAAGAATTTTTAGTAAGCTTATTTGAGGGTAAGCCTATATTTTGCCTTTAATTTCTCACTGTGCCTCAAGGTGTCTGAAAATGCCTAGGCCCCTGGTGCCCAACCTGTGTCCTGGGAGCTTTTTATATGCCCCTTGGCTAAGGTGACCATATTTTCTAAATGAAATCTGTGGACACCCTACTGACCATGCTCTCCTTTTTAAAGCACTCTTGAACAATTAGTCACAATGGTATGTAACAGGAGGCAGGCTTTCAGATATAAAGACCAAATAAAAAAATTCAAATAAGAGGTACCAAGAAAAGCATGAATAGTTAAGAGAGATGCCCTAAAGGTATAAAGGAGAAAAAAAAGAGGACACCAGGTCGGAGCAAGGTTGCATCTCCTCCACCATCTCATCTCCTGCTCGTATGTATGCACAAGTTAGAAAGTGAGAAACCTGTCTCCAGGTTTTGCACACTGATGTTACAAAACCTGGAGACAGTCAGGAGGTATTGCACTCACCCTTCCCTCCTCCAGGCAGCCAACGAACAGCAGTTTATTATTGAACAGGGAAAACTTGGGGAACATTTTAGCTGGGGACAGACTTTTGAAATTGGGGACTATCCCCAGAAACCGGGGGTGTCTGTTCACCCTACTTTTCGCCACAGGTCCCCAGTGTGTGTTTTCTTTCTAACCTTTTCTGTTCAGTCAATCCCATTTCTCTTTTTATGTTATTTTTTATGCTTTTTGATCTTGTATAAAGGACCTAGTTGTGAGCAATATCAAATGTGGCACATTTTTTTTTTAAAAGGGCTATAGGGAGCAAGTTATGTGGAAGTATTGTTTTGAGGGGGGGCTGTTATAGAAGGGATCTCCAAAAGTATGTTGCTAGTCTCCAACAACTTGTGTAGTGCATTCACAGTCTTGCCTTTTTGCATGCCTGCAGTCTCTGACCATTTCTTGTACCATGACCATAATCTTTGACCATCTTGTGTTGCATGTCTGCAGTCTCTGACAGCTTTCTGTAGCATTCATTTCTCTCAATATTATGTGCAGGCATTTGGTGATGTTAGGGGAGACCTTTGAGGCTCACTATATCAAGCAAGCTGACCATCACTGACCTAAGGACTCAGCGGTCATTCTCACAGTGAGACCCTATAAGGCACATTTTGCACATACACGCCTCTGACTGATGGGCACAGGATTATAGCAATTAGTCATCAGGAGGCACAGAAAAGATTTTTTCCATCACATCTTGGCTTGTGAAACCATTGTCACCTGGAAAACAAATTAGGAATTGTCTTTCTAATGGAACCCAATATAGCCATAGAAACAGAGGTTCTAATGTTTTTCTATAATATCTATAACTAAAATAAATCTTTGGCTGGGCATACACATTTACATTCATGAGTACTTTTACACATACACCGGGCAACACGTTTGCTTAGTGGTTAGTCTTATGTCTTGCAGCACTGGGTTCCTTGGTTTGAACCTTTGGCAGAACTCTATCTGCATGGAGTTTGCATGTTCTGTCTATGTTTATGTGGGTTTCTTCCCACATTCCGAAGACATGCTGGTAGGTAGGTTCCTGTCTAAATTGGCCCTAGTAGGTGTGTGCAAAAAATGTAAATGCAGCCTCCAAGAAAGACCCTGATAATACAGTAGGTTAATTGGTTCCTGTCTAAATTGGCCCTAGCATGTGTCTGTGGGTCTAAAAATACCTGTTGCAGTCTTTTAGGCAGACCCCTGTTGCTCAGTAGGTTCATTGGCTCATGCCTAAATTGGCCCTAGTATATGTGTATGCAGGTCTAAAGATCCCAGCTAAAACCTCATATGGCAAATCCTTGTAACCTTCTGGTGAGTGGCTTTTGCAGCTTTGGTACTCATTTTCAAACATCGAGCCACAGAAAATGTAAAGTGCACCAAAAAAAATCACAATGTGGTTATGGTAGTAGAATGGATGGCCAGAATGGACAATTTAACAAAAGTATCATTGTCATTAACTAAATTTAGCTTTTGCCTTACAAAACACTTAGCCGGATCATCTGCCCCATGTGTCTGTAACCACTTTTCAGTAAGGCCAGCTAATGACTTCATTTCATTTTCCTTTTTAATTGTTTTAATGAGGACGCTGACTTCCCAGCAACCGTCTGTCTAGAAGAGCGATGAGCAAGCTGACTTTGCCTTTGGCTAACGAAAGCTAATTAGGAACATCATTCTTTACATATTTACAGGTGTGCTGAAAAACATGGCGTCCCTCATGCCAATTTGTGTCACGGCCACACCTGGCTGGTGGCACGCCTTCCCAAGTTCAGGATCACCCTTCCTGCCTTAGGGTATTTAGCATACAATGCTTGGCAGTACTCGACGTGGCTTCTAGATGCCATTCAGCACATTCCTCCCTGCCTCCTTTGATGCTCTTCCCATGTAGATAATGAGAGGACACGGCTCACAGCTAACACCCTAAACTTCTAGATCTGGGTCGGGTTCCAAAACGGAGATCGTTTTCCCACAGCATTTTATTTTTGCTTTTTCATTTTTGGCATTTAATTAACATTAAAACTGAGGGAACTCCTTGAGACTTCCGGCGATGTTCTAAACAATAGAAGCCTTTGCCAAGGATATTTTCACGTGATACTCCAACCATGAAACCAGTATGCATGCATTCATTCAACAATTCGTACAGGGTGTGTGTTTTTTTTGCTGTGAAGTAAATAGTTTGCAGACGCATTTACAGGACTTTTCAGGAGGACCTCCCAGTTATGTAATCAGTTTGAAAAATATTTGAGTGTGTTAGGATCAGTCTTAACCACTTGACCACTGGGCACTTAAACCCTCTTCCTAACCAGACCAATTTTCAGCTTTCGGTGCTCTCACACTTTGAATGACAATTACTCAGTCATGCAACACTGTACCCATATGAAATTCTTTGTCCTTTTTTTCACGCAAATAGAGCTTTCTTTTGGTGGTATTTAATCATCGCTGGGTTTTTTCTTTTTTGCGCTATAAATAAAAAAAGACTGAAAATTCAGTAAAAAAAAAATAAAAAAATATTTGTTTCTGTTAAAATTTATTGCAGAGTACTGGCGAGTATTGCAGAGTATTGGCAGAGTATTGCAAAGTATTGGCAGAGTATTGCAGAGTATTGCAGAGTATGGGCACTGAGCATCGCTGTGGGCACTACAGATCCAGCCCACAGCGCTGCTGCAAACGATCTCTCCCCCTCTCCCCTCGCATTGTACAGATCGTCATTTGACAGAGCAATCACGTGGTAAATGGCCGCTAACAATGGCCATTTACCGTGATCCATGATGCGCTGGGTCTTCCAGACCCGGCGGTCGCGGATTTTTCCGAGAGTACACTCCAGGGGGCGCGCGGGACCAAGATTCGGGGAGGACGTCCATGGACGCCCTCCCAGAATAAGCCAACTGCGCAGTAGCCATCTTGCGGCTATGGCCCAGTTGGCAAGTGGTTAAAGTAGATGTATTGAAAACCCAATCACTAAAATCCCATATAATGTTCAACATGTTTAAAGAATAAAGTTTATTGATTATTGTGGCTCCTTAGTACATCAATTCAAAGAGTAGCAATATCCATTTCAAAAGATGTAGCAATAGCAATGAAAAGAAAAATCTGTATAAAAAGAAAATGCTATAAAAGAGAAGTTTATGATCAAAAAGGGTTTATCCTGGCAGGGAAGCAAGAGATAATATCATACGGGCCATTAATAACAGTCATTGGGCCACTTATCAGTTAACTTCCCTGCCTTCTTTAATCCTGTCTACAGATGCTGAAAAGGCTTTTGACAGGGTGGTCTGGACGTTTATGGAGGAGCTTTGCGGTTTCTAGGGTTAGGAGGTCGTATGGGAGGATGGATACTTTCATTATATCGGAAACAAGAAGCCAGAGTATGAGTGAATGCTACTTTTTCGGATAGGTTTCCAATTAAAAATGGGATGAGATAGGGCTGCCTCTTGTCACCACTACTATTCGCTCTGGTACTAGAACCCTTATTACTTAAAGTTAGGCAACATTTGCACATAAAAGGCATATCAATAGTATCAAATAATAAAAAAAAAACTTTCAGCATATGCCGATGACAGGACCCTGCTATATCACTCCCCATACAGAAATGACAGAATTGGATAAATACAGAAAGCTATCAAAATTTTAAAATAAACTATAATAAACCTGAAATTCTTGCGACTAATCTTTCCTTGACTACCCAACAACAACTACAGGCATCCTTCCCATTCGTATGGGTAAACAATCTGTGGTATTTAGGAATTTGTATCTCTGCAGACCAGAAAAGATTGCAGTATATTTAAAAAATATGAGCACTTGTTAAAAGATTTACAAATGGACCTGCTTAGGTGGTGTTGGAGTGCTCTTTCGTGATTTGGAAGGATAAAAGTCTTAAAAATGAACTCTCTACCTCAAATTGTATATCTTTTTCATACAGTCCCTATTGCACTGCCAAACACTTACTTTAGATGTATTAGAAAGATGATCCGTAGAGTAGGCATAGCAAAATCCAACCCTCCCCCCCCCCCCCCATCCAGAATATTCTTTCTAACCTTGTGAAGCTCCAAACGTGTGGGAGGTTTGGGAATGCTGGATGTTCTTTTATATTATAGAGCTCTGGCACTGGTGAGAATTTTGAACTAGACTCACAATGAAAGCGACAAGATTTGGGTCAAAATAGAAAAACATATGACTGGATGCAACCATCCATATGCTCTTAAGGCTCCAGCAGGGTATAGGGTTTTGTTGGTTGGGGTCTCACTATTAACAAATAAATTAAATAAAGCAGTGAAATGGACCCCTTTAGTTTCTCCACTTGCTCCATTGTGAGGATTCCTCTGGTTTGCTCCGGGGGGGGGGGGGGGGGACACACGTCTTCTGTTGGTACCTGGGGTGAGAGCACCAATTTAGGTTGTGGGGTTCTGGCACAAGGTGGCAATTTACTTACTCTATATAATTAATGACAGCAATTTCATTCCTTCCAAATGGACTTTTGGAGATATTTTCAGCACTTTTTAAAAAACGTATACTTTACCTCACTGACAGACGTGCGCTAATAAACTCAAAGATTCACAAAATTATATTAACTCCTTTTATTGTTATATACACCAGAAGAACTGCCCTTCTGGAGAGAATGGGAGAGAAAATTGGAGCAAGAAGTCTTACTTAGTAATAAGTTAAAAGTTTTTACCCTAGCCCACTCTACATCTATTAATACGAAAATGCAAGAATTAAATTAATTTATAAATTAATAAAATTAATTTCTAGATGGTACAGAACTCCAGTCAAACTAGTGCATATGACACAGTGGCCTTCTTCTTCTTTAACTTGCTGAAGAGGGTGCACCCAGCTGGGAACGCTTATGCATTTATGGTAGTACTGCCCGAAAATTCAAAAATACTGAGATGATATTTTAGTTTGGAGAAATAGAATATCACCCTTCCCATTAGTAAAGGTCCCCTTCTAATACTATTTTACAACACCGTGATCTCAGGTAAAAGGTATAGGAACAGTGTCCTACCCTTTCTTTTAGATGCATCTAATGCTGTGTACACACGACTGGACTTTTTCGACCGGACTGGTCCGACGGAACAAATCCATCGGACAATCTGACCGTGTTTGGGCTTCATCGGACCTTCAACTGACCTTTTCTGTCGAAAATCAGACGGACTTTAGATTTAGAACATGTTTCAAATCTTTCCGACGGATTCGTCGTTCGTCTGTATGCTAGTCCGACAGACAAAAAACGACGCAAGGGCAGCTGTTGGCTACTCACTATGAACTTCCTTATTCTATTTCCTTCGTACGTCATCACGTTCAAACGAACGGACTTTCGAACGGACTTTAGTCCGTTCGTGTGTGGGCAAGTCCGGTCGTTCGAAAGTCTATAGTAGTTCCATCGAAAGTCTGTCGGAAAGACCGCCGGACATTTGATGCTGAAAAGTCCGCCCGTATGTACACGGCATAAAAGTCTCATACCCCGATACTGGAAGAGTGATAAATGTCCAACCCAACTTGAATGGAGGTTAGTGGTAGATAGGTTTATGGAGGTAGAAGGCTGGGTCCATAAATGTAAATGGGAAATATGATAAATTTTGTAAGATGTGGGCTACGTGGATCTATTACTCCATAAAAAGTTAGGATTTGCCCATATTCCACCTTTGAGATGTTTGTTTATTTGGGTAAAAGGACCCATTTTATATACATCTATATCTGACAGAAATGCTGAACATTATTGATGTATTGTGGTATATATTATACCACAATACATCAATAATGTTCAGCATTTCTGTCATATATTCTGTATATATTATACATTGTTTTTTTAAATCTTTACCCCCACCCTCTTTTTTTTTATTATTATTATTGTTTTTGCTTTTGTTTTTGTTTTTCAGTTTTCTGTGTATATATGATGTTTTTCATTTTTGTAAATGTGTATGGAAAAATTTAATAAAAAGATATAATAAAAAAAAGGAAGTCTCAGTCCTCGCAAGACCTAGTTGCAGAAACCCAAAACTATTAAGAGTGTCAAGCCCAGGATACCTTATGATGACCTCAGTTAAGGGGTAAAATATTGTAGTGTTGTGATTCATCAGTTCAGAACTCGGGCCAAGCACCAGGGCAATGTAGGTGCCTGATAAACTTGGTTGCTATCTCCCTTGCTGCAGCAAAAAGCATTAAGTAAAAATGGGAAGCCACGAGTAAGGGAGGAAGAGCAGGGAAAGGAAAAGGACAAAGAAAAATAAGAAAGAGAAGAAAGGGAAGAAAGAAAAAAGGAAGGGGGTATTCGACAGGGAGGTTGATCAACATAATGTTGGCAGTTGAAAGGTCATTTATTGGTTAAATAAAAGGAAGTAGTTTGGTAGAAATTGAAAAGTCAATCCAGGCGTACCACAGTTCCAGGAATTTTGGATAGCACTAATGAAGGCAAGCGGTTAGCTCTTCCATTCGTTAGTCCAATTTTAAAAATCATTCAAATCCATTTCAATCTGAAATTTTCATTACATAAATTCCTGGTGATCCTGACATGAGGGTCCTTGTTTGGGCACTTCCTGTTTTGGTCACTCTATCTCCTGCTCTTGAATGTGGTGCTAGGGGTCTAACGGGCTCTCCACTCCTCTTCAAGTTTATGGTTACAGTGCTCACAAGCCTTGCAGCCCTCTTGGGACTATGGGTATCCCTTCATATGCAGCACTATAATACAACAAAAAGAGGGAGCACCAGCCTAGCGCAGTACCATGATACAACATTTATTGATGAATAAAAACAAATGTTATACTCACAGACAATGTGATTGAACCAGCATATCAAAGGACTAAGAGCTGACTGTCTCTAGATCAGCAAGCGTATCCTATAATGCAGGAAGACCCCTTAGAGTATGTGTCCAATATAGTTTACGCATTTCGAGGGGCACCCCCTCCTTTTCAGAGCTAGGTTGGTGAACCCTCTTTTTGTTGATTTTTAGTACTTCCTGTTTTAGAGAGAGAATGCTCTGTCTCCCAATTGATCTCCTGCTTTATTACTGTCATGCAGAAAAAGATGGAAATGATAAACATCATAAAGATACATAGAAATGATAAAATAAAGAAGGTAAAAACAGGTAAAAACAGTATTTCATTTTAAAAATTATTACACACCGTTAGCAAAATGTCATTCAGTTAAGGTTTTTGACAATGCTCTTGTACATTCTTAAAAAAGTTAGAAGCTAAGCGCCGGGAAATTTGAAATGCTTCTTTCTTTGAGTTGAGTTTTCGCTTTCTTTTTTTCCTGTACGCATGTTTGAGGAGTTTGTTTATTGACAAATTTACCTTGATAATTCTAGATTGGTAACCTCTAAAAGAGGAAGCGCATTATGTTATTATGCTTACATTAGGGATGAGCTAACTGAACTCAAATAAGGCCATTGACCTTGACATTGACCAAAAATGGCCATGGCCATATTTGGTCAAAGATGTCACTACTACTATGCCTGTCCCTTCTCTTATTAAGCAAATGACAGCTTGAAGAGCTGTCATTGGGATATGAGTACTGTCAGAATCAGTTGTGTATGTCGGGTCATCGGGGTTTTTTTTTTTAGCGGGCATGTGTGAGTCAGTGGGCATATGTGTTTGATTTACAATGAAGATATTTTTGGGGACTTTCTTTTGTTAATAAAGAACTTGCCAAATATGTGAGTGTCTTATTTTTTGTGTATTAGGATTAGGGGCACTACCCTTAGCTCCATGCTGTGGAGGCAGAGACTACTCTTTTGAATGTACAGCTGCTCTTCTGGCAGCTGATCCTTCTAATGCCGCGTACACACGGTCGGACTTTTCGTCTACAAAAGTCCAATGGACGCTGACGGACTAAAGCTGGCTGGTAATCCGATCGTGTGTGGGCTTCTCCGGACTTTCAACATACTTTTTTAGCCTCAAATCCGACGTACTTTAGATTTGAAACATGCTTCAAATCTTTACTTCGTAACTACGACGGACCCCGAAATCCGCTCGTCTGTGTGCTAGTCCGACGGACAAAAAGCCACGCTAGGGCACCTATTGGCTACTGGCTATGAACTTCCTTATTTTAGTCCGGTGTACGTCATCACGTAAGAATTCGATGGACTTTTGTGTGATCGTGTGTAGGCAAGTCTGTTCGTTAGAAAGTCCGCCGCAAGTCCGTCGAAAGTCCGCCGAAAGTCTGCCGGAAGTCTGTCGGACAGGCTGTCTGACTTTTGTAGACGAAAAGTCCGACCGTGTGTACGCGGCATAAGAGTCACTGTCAATCAAGCAGGGAAGGGTCAAATGGGGGGGGGGGGGTCATGCCCGCCTTTGACATCATAGGCTTGTAGGGCAGGGGCAGGTTGTAGTGAGGTGAAAAGGGAATCATCACATTCTCCATGTTTCCCTCTTTCGTTGAGCGCATATAAAGGGTCACATGAGAGGCCTACCCCAGGGTGGGTTCTTCTGGGCTATGCTAGGCATTTTGGATAGGGTTGCTGCATTATATATGGAACAGATGAACTTGATGTAATAAATTTCACCACGGTTACTTGTGCATTTAGGAGGGGCACGCAGAACCCTTTTCCTTTCCATCTGTCCAGCGTATCACTGCTACCTCCCTCCCGGTAACGGTATGGGGTCCTGCCATGCCCCTAGCGTGGACTCCATGCGTGCACTTCACTTAACTCTTCGTCCTCCATACCAATGTACAGGCTGAGGGCCCCGGGTGTAGATCTGCTCCTGTTGCAACGGGAGACAGATATCTGCAGAAGGAGTGCCCACAACATCTCCCTCACTACAAGAAGCTTACCCCACCTCTCACATGTGCACACTTATGACAGTCCGCTAGAGAAACATTTGTTACCCTTGGTAGCCACTTTACCTTCACATTGTATAAACTCTTGTACCGTTATCTTCATACCCCAATGTGTTATGTGACCTGAGCTGTAACTATGGGGTTGATTTACTAAATGCAAAAAGTCTGTGCACTTTGCAAAGTGCAGTTGCACTCATTTTCCCCAGAGATTGTTAAATGAGCAGAAGCTCTTCTGACTTCCATTATCCAATCATGTGCAAGCAAACATGCTGTTTTTTTTTTATCTTGCATGGGATTGGGTAGTCTCTGCAAAGTGAAGCTTTGCTTGATTTACTAAGCTCCGGAACACCTGCACTTGCAGAGTGTCTATTTGCCTTTAGGAAATCAACCCATATGTGTGGCCATTATTTGCATTACACCCCTTTAGTAGGGATGAGCCGACCACCCCCCGGTTCGGCTTGCGGCAGAACATGCGTACAGACAAAAAATTTGTGCGAACATGCAAACACAGTTAAAATCTATGAGACTCGAACGTCAAAAGTGCTAATTTTAACCCTTTCATGACTAAGCCTATTTTTGACATTTGGTGTTTACAAGTTAAAATCCGTATTTTTTTCTAGAAAATTACTTAGAGCCCCCAAACATTATACATATTTTTTTAGCAGAGAATCTAGAGAATAAAATGGCGATTGTTGCAATATTTTATGTCACACGGTATTTGTGCAGCAGTGTTTTAAACGCAACTTTTTGGGAAAAGGGACACTTTCATAAATTAAAAAAAAACGAAACTGTAAAGTTAGCCCAGTTTTTTTTTTTGTATAATGTGAAAGATGATGTTACGCCGAGTAAATATATACCAAGCATGTCATGATTTATAATTGCACGCACTGGTGGAATGGCGACAAACTATGGTACCTAAAAATCTTCATAGGCGACGCTTTAAATTTTTTTTACGGTTACCAGGTTAGAGTTACAGAGGAGGTCTAGTGCTAGATTTATTGCTCTTGCTCTGACGATCGCAGCGATACCTCACATGTGTGATTTGAACACCGTTTACATATGCGGGCACGATTTCAGTATGCGTTTTCTTTGCTGCGCGAGCTCGCAGAGACGGGGGCGCTTAAAATTTTTTTTTTTCTTATTTATTTTATTTATTTTTATATTCATAAATTGTGTTTAAAATGAAAAAAAAAAATTTGATCACTTTTATTGCTGTCACAAGGAATGTAAACATCCCTTGTGACAGTAATAGGTGGTGACAGGTACTCTTTATAGAGGGATCGGGGATCTTTTAGCCAGTCTTTTCAATACTTTGCACTTCAAAGTATTCAGATCAACATTTTCGGCGATTCTGAATACTGTATATTTTTTTAAAACCGGCGCCATTGGCAGCCCAGTAAACGGGAAGTGACGTCATGACGTCGCTTCCGTGTTTACAATCAGGAGACTGGAACAAAGCCATTTCCGGCTTTGTGCCAGTCTGTCCCTAGCCACCAGAGGTGGCGGATTGTCCATCGGGCCTCCCGGTGAGAAGGGAGGCCCACTGAGACCAGCGGGAGGCGGCGGAGGGGGGACGTCCCCTCCTGCTCCTCCGGTATAACAGCCGAGCGGCTTTTAGCCACATCGGTTGTTATCCCTCGAAAGCCGATCGCCGGCTATAAAAAACGGTACCGGTACCTGCAGCTGCAGGAATCATCCTGGTTACGGTATAACCCCCGAAATACTCTGAACAGCAGTATACAGGCGGTCCCCGGGTTACAGACAAGATAGGGACTGTAGGTTTGTTGTTAAGTTTAATCTGTTTGTAATTTGGAACAGGTACATTTTTTAGGTGTAGCTCCAGCCCAAAAATCTATTTTTAAGCTTTTTGGATAATATAGGGCAGGGTTATCACCCCTGTAACATTTGTTTTGCTGTCTGTGCCACTGTTCAGAAGATTTCACCTCACTTTCTGTCCCAATGACAATTGAATTTTGAAAATTTTGGGCTATTAGCAAAACAAGGACTGGCGATAAAGCATCAGTGGAGACACTTTTTTCCCATATTAACTCTTACAGGAGAGAAATTCCCTTCCTAGGGGTAGATTTCCTCTCACTTCCTGTTGTCTCCCTCCGTTTGTAAGTAGGAGTCATTTATAAGTCGGATGTTTGAAAATAGGGGACCGCCTGTATATACTATATGGCCTGCCCTATACACTCTGCGGAAAATTGGGCCTTAGGTGTTGGTGGTACCAGAACACTGTAAGCCCTCACAGTTACTCTTGGTGGGCGCTGGATGGGCCCTGCTGTGAAATATTATATCAAGAATTGTAATTACATGCCCCTGTTAAACAGGGGCAGAAAAATTGGGCCTTAGGCAGTGGTGGTGGTGGTGGTGGCACAACACTGTAACCCCTCACAGATACTCTTGGTGGGCGCAGGAATGGGCCCTGCTGTAAAATATTAGATCAAAAATTTTTAATTACAATACAGTGCAGTTGCTACTACTTTTCTGGTGGTGTACACAGTACACAATACAGTGTAGTGCAGTTTTGCAAAACAAAATATACATCATGTCCAGAAGGCCACCAAGGAGATGCAGACACTCACAGGCCTAAAAGAGGGCAAGCAGGCTCTGTGTCTACAGTCAACAGTGCTGGTCATGGACATGGTGCATCCATTGCCGGTGGCCGTGGGGCACACTTGTCCTTTTTTTCTGCTGCTGGCCGTGTTATTGAGCCAGAACACGCAGAAGAGTTGGTGGAGTGGATAGCAAAGCCGTCCTCATCTTCCTCATCCTCTGCCACCCAGGCTCAGAGTAGTTTTCCGTCTTATGCAGCTGCCAAAGTGGCCTATTCCACAGGCTCCTTGTCCACAGTCACTCCTTCCGTAGCCCCACCATCATGCACGGAGGAGTCCCCCGAACTATTCGACCACAGTGTCGGGTACATGCTGCTGGAGGATGCACAGCGATTTGAAGGCTCCGTTGTTGGTTCCCAGGTTGAGGAAGGGAGTAAAGTGAGCCTAGAGGAGGTGCCCAAGAAGGACAAGAAACTGGCTGTCATGTTCCCCCACCTGCAGCATAGTGCCAAGTTTGCTCCAGTGACGAGGAGGGAGAGGATGATGAGGTCACTGACTCTACTTGGGTGCCTGATAGAATAGAGGAGGAGGAGGAGGCACAACTCCAATGAGGCAGGATGTCCTCTAGGGGGCAGTTTAAGGGCAGCCTCCCTACTGCATCACACTGCAGAGTTCCGCAGGTGCAGGTCGCTGCTGACTCCCCGCTGATTTTGAAAAGTTCCTTGGTGTAGGCCTTTTTGGACACGTGTGCAGCAGATCGCACAGTTGCTGTTTGCAACCTATGTCTGAAGCAGATCAAGCATGGCCACAACAGCAGCCGCTTGGGCACCACATGCTTGACCAAACATATGACGACCTCCCATGTAGTCTTTTTCCCGTATACTATATTTGAGATTTAATATCTCTCAGATATGATTTGGGTTAAATGAGAGTTCTTTGACCATAAGTGAAAGCTTTAACAACATTTATTGGTGAGTAGTTGAAAGTCTATCTAATCTATCTATAGTCTACACCAAGGAAGAAAATATAAGAGAATTACATGAAGGAATACAAAGTATATTCCTGAATACATTCATCTACAAACATATTTAGTTTAAGTAAAACATATTTAAGTAAAATGCAGACCTTTGCCATAATTACCTTTTGCACCAAGGTTCCATTCTGATGGTTGCTCTCCCATAAAAGTGTGTGTTTCCCTCCCATCTAGTCTGTATATATCATTACATGCTGATGCCTCATTGGTTGGCATAGCGTGGCTCTGATTGGCGAGCTTCCATATTCCTGGTTAAGGACTGGCTACATCTTCAATCCCTATACTTTGCATAAGTCATCCCCCTTTAATGCAAATCCTTGTGACTATTCTGAGCAGGAGCTTAACTTGAATTTTCCCGGGAAGTTAAGTATTGATTACAGGTTGGCCTCCCTTCATTGCATATCCCAGCACGGGATCCTTTGAAGTGAGTATGTGTAAAACAATGAGGTTTGGATCCCATTGTTTGTATACACAAGCCTAGGCACCGACTTGTGTGGTCTACCAGAGATTTCTGTGAAGATAATATGTTCCGCCCTACATAGATAAAAGCTTAATTAACCACTTCAATACAGGGCACTTATACACCTTACTGCCCAGACCAATTTTCAGCTCTCAGTGCTGTCACAGTTTGAATGACAATTGCGCAGTCATGCTACACTGTACCCAAACAAAATTTTTATCATTTTGTTCCCACAAATAGAGCTTTCTTTTGGTGGTATTTGATCACCTCTGCGGTTTATATTTTTTGCTAAACAAATAAAAAAAGACCGAAAATTTTGAAAAAAATAAAAGTTTTGCTTTTGTTTCTGTTAAAAAAATTGCAAATAAGTACGTTTTCTCTTTCACTGATGGGCACTGATAAGTCGGCACTGACAGGCACTGATATGGCGGCACCGATGAGGTGGCACCAATGAGCGGGCACTGACAATGGGCACTGATATGCGGCACTTATGGGCACTGGTAGGCGGCGCTGATGGGTGGCACTGATATGCAGCACTGATGAGCATTGATAGGCAGCACTGATGGGCACTCATGGGTGGCACTGGTTAGCACTGATGGGCACTGATAGGCGACACTGATGGGCACTGAAAGGCGGCACTGCTGGGCACTGATAGGGTGGCACTGATAGGCGGCACTGCTGGGCACTGCTGGGCACTGACAGGCGGCACTGCTGGGCATTGATATGTGGCACTGATACGCGGCACTGATAGGCATCTCTGGTGGCACTGGCAGTGGTAGGAATTGGAGTGGGCACTGATTGGCAGCTGCCTAGGCACAGATTGGCAGCTGCCTGGGCACATATTGGTATTTCCCTGGGGGTCTAGGGGGCATACCTGGTGGTCCAGTGTGGTGGCCATCCTGGTGGTCCTGGGCAGCTTCCCTGGTGGTCCTGGGCGGGATCCAAGGGGGGGCTGTGCTGATAAACAATCAGCACAGACCCCCCTGTCAGGAGAGCAGCCAATCGACTCTCCTCTACTCGCGTCTGTCAGACGTGAGTGAGGAAAAGCCGATCACCGGTTCTTCCTATTTACATCGTGATCAGCCGTGATTGAACACGGCTGATCACATGGTAAAGAGTCTCCGTTAGAAACTCTTTACCTAGATCGGTGTTGCGGGGTGTCAGACTGACACAGCGCAACAACGATCGCCACGATGCGTGCCCCCGGGGGTGCACAGCGGCTCATTATCCTGATCACGTCATATGACTACCAGTCAGGAAAATGAAACCACTTTGCCGCCATCATTTTGCTATATGGCGGGCGGCAAGTGTTTAAATATATTCATAATTACAATATTTTACAGATATTAATTTAGATTTCGCATAAACTCATAAGGCAACAAGTCTGTTGTCAACAGCACTTGAAAGACCCACATCAAAGAAAAAGGCGGGCTTCTCCTTGCTCCTCATCTGGTATCTCCAACCCCACTATACCTCCAGTCCTCTCTAAAAACCTGCACTGAGAGGAATGAAGGTATAGCAATAGGTGTCCCAAGTATTTGCAGCCAATCTGCTAGCAGTACACCACCGTGTGATTTTAGCAAGCAAATTTCCCTACCCCAGTTGCTAAACCGTAAAAAGAAATTCGGTCCCAGCCATCCACATGCTCAGCGACTGAATGCTAGCTTGGCCAAATAGCTAGCACTTCAACTACTGCCTTTTCAGCTGGTAGACTCTGCCCCCTTTCGTGAATTTGTAGAATGTGCTGTACCTCAGTTGCAGGTTCCAAAACGCCATTTATTTTCATAGAAGGCCATTCCAGCTCTCTACTGGCATGTGGAAGGCAATGTTTTTGTCTTGTTGGACAGGGCGGTCAGCAGTAAGGTGTATATTACCGCAGACTCATGGTCTAGCAGGCATGGGCAGGGATGTTACCTTTCCTTCACGGCACACTAAGTAACTCTGCTGGCAGCTGGGAAGGATGCAGGACAGGGTTTAGTATTGTTGAAGCTTGTTTCACGACCATGCCTCTAAAATGCTAGTGGTGATTCTGCCACAGCTCTCTCCTCCACCCCTCCTCTTCTTCTTCCTCTATGGCCTCTTCTGCAGATTTGTTCTCTGAACCAGCGGTGCTCCGTAAGCGTTCAAGGGGCTATGCAAGCACTCAGGCAAAGAGATGCCATGCGGTGCATGAGTTACATAGTTACATAGTAGGTGAGGTTGAAAAAAGACACTGAGTCCAACCTATGTGTGTGATTATATGTCAGTATTACATTGTATATATGTTGCGGTCGTTCAGGTGCTTATCTAATATTTTCCTGAAACTATCGGTGCCCCTCGCTAAGACCACCACCTGTGGAAAGGAATTCCACATCCTTGCTGCTCTTACAGTAAAGAACCCTCTACGTAGTTTAAGGCTTAGGGGACAGGAGCCACACTGGGGAAGAGATTCTGTAAGCTCTGCATGGGCAGGCGCAGAGGTGGTTGACGCCACGCCAGCTTCAGCCAGGAATGGCTGTATGCGACAATGGCACCCATCTTCTCTCCGCCCTCTGATGGGGACACTTGACCTATGTTTCATGTTTGGAACACATCCTGAATTTGGTGGTGCAGCGGTTCTTGAGCAGGTACCCAGGCTTACAAGATCTCCTGAGGCAGGCACGGTCATACAATACCAAGGCTTGGCTGGCTGACATTGAAAGGAAATGCAACCTGCCCACCAACAGCCTCATTTGTGAAATGTCCACCAGGTGGAACTCAATGCTGGCAATGCTGCAGCGGCTGCACACCCAACAGAGGGCCATAAATGAGTACCTGTGTGAGTATGGCACCAGGACAGGGTCAGGGGAGCTTGGCTTCTTTTTGCCATGCCAGTGGCTACTGATCAAGGATGCATGCACTGTTGTCCTGTCACCATTTGATGAGGCCACGAGGATGGTGAGCAGCGACAATGCATGCATCAGTGATACTGTCCCTCTTGTCTTCCTGTTGGAGCACACACTTCATGGAAAAATGGACAGGGCACTTGAGGCAGAACAGCGGGAGGAAGAGGAGGACTTTCTTACCTCTCAAGGCCCCCTTTATCCAGATATTATTCCTGCAGGCCCGCCAAACACACAGGAAGAAGAGGAGGAGGATTGTGTCAGCATGGATGTTGAGGATAACACTTAGCAGCAGTCTTCAAGGGGTGGTTTTCAGTCCCCAGAAACCCAAAGAGTTGTAGGTGGCTGGGAGGAGGTTGTTACGGATCATGTGATCCTTAGTGACCCAGAGGACTCAGAATCGAATGCCTCTGCAAACTTTCGCAGGCTTTGCAGAATCAGGGAGGCCATGCAACGTAAGGACCCTAGGATTCGTGGTATCAAAGAGAGGGATCATTACTGGCTGGCAACCCTTGTTGATCCACGTTACAAGGATAAGGTTGCAGAACTCATCCTGCCTTCGCAGAGGGAGCAGAGGATGAAACATCTTCAAGAGGCCTTTAAGAAAGGTTTGTGCAATGCATTTCCAGACCCTGTGAGGTTACAATTTCCTGGTGCTGGACAACATGTTGCTGAGGCTCCATTCAGTCAGAGGAAGAGCAGTGGAGAAGGTGGCCGGCTGACCGATGCCTTTAGACAATTTTTCAGTCCTCAGCGCCAAGGTCTGATTGGTTCAAGAAACAATCGCCAGCGTCTGCATTACATGGTGCAGGAATATCTAGGGGCAAGAGCAGACTTGGAGACCTTTCCAACAGAGCATCCACTGGGTTACTGGGTCTTGAGGATGGACTACTGGCCAGAACTAGCTCAATATGCAATTGATCTACTGGCCTGTCCTGCATCCAGCATTCTTTTTGAATGCACATTCGGTGCTGCTGGAGGGTTTGTAACGGATCATAGAGTGTGCCTGTCCACAGACTCCGTTGATAGGCTCACATTCATAAAAATCAATCAGTCTTAGATCAGCAGCAGCTATCAAGCACCTGATGCTGATGTAACTGAATAATTTTTCTATGGATGTGGGATCCCTTGAAGACTGCCTATGTTGAGTGACTATCCTATTCCTCCTCAATCTTGATGATGCTAGCTTCCAACAATATTTTTGGTTTAGGACACCACCACCACTGCCTAAGGCCCAATTTTTCTGTCCCTGTTTAACAGGGGCATGTAATTACAATTTTTGATCTAATATTTCACAACAGGGCCCGTTCCTGCGCCCAACAAGAGTATCTGTGAGGGGTTACAGTGTTGTGGCACCACCACCACCAAAGGCCCAATTTTTCTGCCCCTGTCCCAGTAGCAGAAAAAAAGGACAAACGTGCCCCACGGCCACCTGCAGAAGATGCACCATGTCCATGACCAGCACTGTGGACTGTAGACACAGAGCCTGCTTGCCCTCTTTTAGTGGCCTGTGAGCGTCTGCCTCTCCTTGGTGGCCTTCCGGACATGATGGGGATTTTGTTTTGCAACACCACACTACACTGTATTGTGTACTGTGTACACCACCAGAAAAATAGTAGCAACTGCACTATGGGTGCACAGTACTGTGTACACCAACAGAAGTGTAATAACAACTATGGGTGTACTGTATTGTGTACACCACCAGAAAAGTAGTAGCAACTGCACTAAGGGTGCACGGTACTGTGTACACCATCAGAAGTGTAATAACAACTATGAGTGTACTGTATTGTGTACACCACCAGAAAAGTAGTAGCAACTGCACTAGGGGTGCACGGTACTGTGTACTGTATACACCGCCTGAAGTATATTAGAAAATGTACACCAGGAATGGCCTGCAGTCAGGTATAGCTAAACTGTATGCAGTGGCTATATATATATATATATATATATATATATATATATATATACGAGACTGTCTATATATATATATATATATATATATATATATATACAGTGCCTTGCGAAAGTATTCGGCCCCCTTGAACTTTTCAACCTTTTGCCACATTTCAGGCTTCAAACATAAAGATATAAAAATTTTTTTTTTTGTGAAGAATCACCAACAAGTGGGACACAATTGTGAAGTGGAACGAAATCTTTTGGATTTTTGAAACTTTTTTAACTAATAAAAAAATGAAAAATGGGGCGTGCAAAATTATTCGGCCCCCTTGCGTTAATACTTTGTAGAGCCACCTTTTGCTGCGATTACAGCTGCAAGTTGCTTGGGGTATGTCTCTATCAGTTTTGCACATCGAGAGACTGAAATTCTTGCCCATTCTTCCTTGCAAAACAGCTCCAGCTCAGTGAGGTTGGATGGAGAGCGTTTGTGAACAGCAGTTTTCAGCTCTTTCCACAGATTCTCGATTGGATTCAGGTCTGGACTTTGACTTGGCCATTCTAAGGCTGGCCATACACTATTCAATTTTCCTGTTCAACTTTCCTTTAGATTTACCAAAACCATATAATATGAGGTGAAACCTAAACCCTTTCAATGTGTATGCAATCAGGCAGACCCTTGCACTACATATTTGAAGGTAAATCTAAAGAAAATTGAATAAGAAAATTGTATGGTGTATGGCCAGCTTAACACCTGGATACGTTTATTTCTGAACCATTCCTTTGTAGATTTTGCTGTATGTTTGGGATCATTGTCTTGTTGGAAGATAAATCTCCGTCCCAGTTTCAGGTCTTTTGCAGACTCCAACAGGTTTTCATCCAGAATGGTCCTGTATTTGGCTGCATCCATCTTCCCCTCAATTTTAACCATCTTCCCTGTCCCTGCTGAAGAAAAGCAGGCCCAAACCATGATGCTGCCACCACCATGTTTGACAGTGGGGATGGTGTGTTGAGTGTGATGAGCTGTGTTGCTTTTACGCCAAACATATCGTTTTGCATTGTGGCCAAAAAGTTTGATTTTGGTTTCATCGGACCAGAGCACCTTCTTCCACATGTTTGGTGTGTCTCCCAGGTGGCTTGTGGCAAACTTTAGACGAGACTTTTTATGGATATCTTTGAGAAATGGCTTTCTTCTTGCCACTCTTCCATAAAGGCCAGATTTGTGCAGTGTACGACTGATTGTTGTCCTATGGACAGACTCTCCCACCTCAGCTGTAGTTCTCTGCAGTTCATCCAGAGTGATCATGGGCCTCTTGGCTGCATCTCTGATCAGTCTTCTCCTTGTCTGAGCTGAAAGTTTAGAGGGACAGCCAAGTCTTGGTAGATTTGCAGTGGTCTGATACTCCTTCCATTTCAAAATGATCGCTTGTACAGTGCTCCTTGGGATGTTTAAAGCTTGGGAAATCTTTTTGTATCCAAATCCGGCTTTAAACTTCTCCACAATAGTATTACGGACCTGCCTGGTGTGTTCCTTGGTCTTCATGATGCTCTCTGCGCTTTCAACAGAACCCTGAGACTATCACAGAGCAGGTGCATTTATACAGAGACTTGATTACACACAGGGGGATTCTATTTATCACCATCAGTCATTTAGGACAACATTGGATCATTCAGAGATCCTCGCTGAACTTCTGGAGTGAGTTTTCTGCACTGAAAGTAAAGGGGCCGAATAATTTTGCACGCACCACTTTTCAGTTTTTTATTTGCTAAAAAAGTTTAAAATATCCAATAGATTTCGTTCCACTTCACAATTGTGTCCCACTTGTTGGTGATTCTTCACAAAAAATTTAAATTTTATATCTTTATGTTTGAAGCCTGAAATGTGGCAAAAGGTTGAAAAGTTCAAGGGGGCCGAATACTTTTGCAAGGCACTGTATACATCTCAAACAATAGGTACTGGAACTCAACCACGACCCCCCAAAACCCCTTGCCCACAAATCACATCAAATAGTGGGTGTGGTCATATTTCACAAACAGTAGAAGGGAATAAAGGGGCATTACATATCAGGATTGCATTACATACAGAGTGCAGAGTTCATGGGGGTTACACACAGAGTGCAGAGCTGTCACTTGTAAACACAGAACTCAGACTTCTGTGTTTACAAGTGATTGTGGTGAGCAGGCACCAAAGGGTCTGAGCCAGAGGTGTTGGAACTGAGTTCCACAAAGTTCCCCCTGAAAAAAAGCCCTGTATATATATATATATATATATATTAAATACACTACATCTAACTAAATAACCTGCCTGCCTGAAGTATATTACAAACAGTACACCAGGAACGGCCTGCAGTCAGGTATAGCTAAACTGTATGCAGTATATATATATATATATATATATATATATATATATATATATATATATATATATATATATATACAAGACTGTCTGTATATATATATATATATATATATATATATATTAAATACACTGCAGCTAACTGAATAACCTGTCTGCCTGAAGTATATTAGAAACAGTACACCAGGAACGGACTGCAGTCAGATATAGCTAAACTGGATACAGTGGATAGATATATATATATATACGAGACTGTCTGTATATATATATATATTAAATACACTGTAGCTAACTGAATAACCTGCCTGCCTGAAGGATAATAGAAACAGTACACCAGGAATGGACTGCAGTCAGATATAGCTAAACTGGATACAGTGGATATATATATATACATATATAAATATATATATATATATATATATATATATATATATATATATATATATATATATATATATATATATATATATATATATGAGATACACTGCAGCTAACTGAATAACCTGCCTGCCTCTTCAATCTAAATGACACTCTCTCTCCGTCCACGCCAACAACACACTACACGGGGCCGATGTGCAGGCAGCCTTATATAGTGTGGGACGTGGACATAGTCCCCCTGAGCCATGATTGGCAAAAGGCACCCTGCCTTTGGCCAATTATGGCTCTGTTAGCTGAGGGCGTTGGGATTGGCCAAAGCATGTAGGTCATGGTGCATGCTTTGGCCAATCATCATACAGCAATGCACTGCGCTCCCGCAGTGCATTATGGGCCGTTACGTGCCGCTTGAATTTGGCGTGAACGGCCCATAATGTTTGGTTTTCGACGGACGGGCGAACAGCGAATGTTCGAGTCGAACTCATGTTCGACCCGAACACAAAGCTCATCCCTACCCTTTAGTAACTTCAGACCAGGCAAAGGCAAAGTTACAAACACTTTACTTAAAAATCAACATGATGACATACACAGACAACAGTCCGAAATAAAGTGCAATACTTTCCCTAACATCCCTGATCCATAACTCATGCTTGTGGCTGCCCCAGCATACCTGCACAGGAAAGAGCCCATTCTTGGCAGAGTCCATGCTTGGTGTTTTCAGGGTGGATTGCAAGTCTGAAAAATCCTCCTTGGTAGTGGGAACTCCAACCTCGGCATGGCACTAAGGACCCAGTCTCTCCTCTTAGTATGTACCCCCCCCAGGATCCAGGCCTCCATCCCTTTTATAGCACACAGGACCGGGGGGTCAGAAGCATGAAAACCTGCCAAAAAGACCCAGCAAACACAATTAACCACAGCCTTCCTAACCGGGGCAGCATTAATCACCACTGATTACTGGACAGAGATGCAAACTGACCATGCTAGCATTGATGTTTTTTCTTAGTGTATTCAGGAGCAAACATTAACCTTAACATATACCTTTTCCCTTTAAAGGATTATTTTTATTTCCAATAAGGTAAGGCAGCATTTTGGGATTGGGGGAAGGCGATAAATAAGTGGACCTTTCTTTCAAGCTTATACATTAGTCTACAATAATCCCGGATATTTCTCAACACTACTGATGGAAACCAGCCCCATGCATAACTTATATCTTCTATATCTGGTGGAGGTTATCAATAACTTCCCAGTCTTAGCAATTCTTGCTATGCAGCAGTTTTCCCATGCACAGCAGGAGCGTGAGGTGAAAAAGTCATTGTCTATCAGTCACCTTCCATAATCAATTGGTATTCTCTGTTTTGGTGTGACTCATTTAAAACAGCTGTTGCAGGACACAAGGCAGAACCCATTCATCACATTAACACCTACACCTGAATATTATCTTTTAATAATCAAATTATGACGGTTTTGCATGAACAGCTGCAAGCCAGTAGGTGTGGTGCTGGTGTGGAAAAAATAGATAAGAATCCTCTTGGAGATTAAGCCTATAAAAGAAGGTTGTGTAAAGATTTGTATCTCCTTATTATCAGTTCTGTCAAGTTACAATTCAGATTTCCAAAACATGGCAATATGACAGTAGTAAACCTAATGGATCTTTAAGCACAGCTGTCAAGGTTTTGCTTTATTTTTTTGTTGTAATTTGGATCACCAAAGATATTTTGTAGGTGGGGTGCAGCATTGTGCTACAGAATAACACACTCAGTCTCAGTGCAGTGAAAGAACTTGTATTGAAATAATGCAGAGACAAGTAACCCGGCTGGGAACACTCACAGTTCCAACAGCATGTATAGAGCAGAATGCAGCTAACTGCCAGCTTCTGTAGAGAGGGGAAGAATGCAGCCTGGCCATCTTGTGCCCAACAGGCAGGAATCCAGAGAAGATGCGAGCCCTTTACTTTCCCTCCTTGTCAGAAACCTTTCCCTACCGCTAGTATTGTCCCTACCAGGCGGGTTAGCCATCCCTACTTTACCAACTCGCAAAATGCGCACCAAACCTGGGAGCCTGACCCAAGATGGCTGCCAAAGTCACATGGGGCAGCAGCATCCAATCAGATGCTTCCCAGTGACCCAGGAAACCATAGAGGAACTATGTTCCTCTTGACTTCCTCTCCAACAGCTCCTCTGCGAAAGAGCTCCACTTGCAGTGGAGAAAGTGTACTGCACCTGCCTACTGTACATATTAGCTTGGGAAAAAATGTCAGATGAATAACAGGCAGATCCTGAATGAAAGCTGGAAGGTTGGAGAACCCTCGGCTTTGAGCAACAAACATGAATTGGTGTGGCTATCTTTCCAAACAGGTGCTCAATCTTGGCTGTGTGATCTTCAGTATGGTAGTTTGGTGGCTGGCTCATGGTCCTCAGGTTCTCTCTCTTGGCAACAGCTGGTTTTAGAACCCAAACCCAAGCTACTTTCTATTTGCTGGTGGCTCATGTCACTGGGTTACCTGAAATCCTGCATAATTCCTGGACCTCCTATTTTAGCCTCATCTCTGTACAGACTGTTTCCAGATTGTTGTATCTGTGCCATAATTTTCCTTAAATTGGCAGGGAATTGTTTAGGCAAATTCGTAACACAGGTAGAAGGTCAAGGCACAAGGAGTTCAGTCAGATGTGTGAGGTTGATGTAGGCATCAAACAGATGACAAATAGGGAACAGGCTGGCGAAATAAACAGGGTAGCAATCAAAAAAGCAAGTAAGTCCCTTTCTGGGAAGTGAGAGACAATGTCAATTCAAAATGTATATAAAGAGAAGGGGAGAAGGGGGAACCATCAAACTTACACATGTTTTAAACCTAGAGCATTCTCACATTACCAGGAGCTTCAAGGGAAAAAAAGCCTGGATGAACGCACTCCGATTAAATCACCCTGACCCATGTATTAAAACGACAATCCATACAGCAAAATGTTGGTAAAAAGTACAGCACAGCTTACCAGGAGCTTCAAGGGTTGAAAACTAAGCCAGACAATCCAAGATACATACAACAGCACTCATAGGTTTCCAGAGCCACACACTTGGCCTGTGCACCCAACATACACCCTACAGCACTCATTAGGTTTCTGGGCTGCACACATAGAAAGTGAACCCAAGACACATCCTGTATCACTCATTTGGTTCTCTGAGCAGGGTTGTCTGATATTTACTTAAGGTCTCATTACTTATCTTGGGAAGCCTTACCAATCCTCTTCCACTTTGATTGCACTTCAATGACTTATTTTACTGAAGTCATGTCAAATGCAGAACATAACATCTTGATCATCATATGAGGAACTCACTTGATCAGCATTGTTACTCAACTCTGGTTGATGATGTATTTCTAGCCATGAAGCACTCAACACAAGTCTTCTAAAGCTTCTCAAGGCACAAGGGACAGTGATTTCAAGAGATCACATTGGCAGGCCTAGTTGACTAACACCACACAGAGAAAGGTGTTCTTCCATTGACTGACTCCAAAGAATGACTTATAACACCACAGCAACAGGCACCCTTTCTCCTATTCAGATAACCTCTCCTTCCCAAGCATGGTGGAAATGTAGGGCCAAGTCCCTTGAAGAGCCTATAACTCCTTACACACAGAACAGACTTCAAAAAGAACATATGGTGCAGACATTCCATGCCATGCATTATCAACCCCTAAAGGGAAAAGGAGCCACTATATACCCTCAGACATTGGCCAAATGAGGTACAAGTGGAGAGACATGGACAGGGTAAAGACTGAGAGATAGATGCATTCTAACCAGCAATAGTTAAAAGCCAGGGACTGCAATGACATAGGTCCACAGTACACTAGCAGAGCCCCTACACAGAACTAAAGCAGGTCCAGGGGTGGGCATACTATTTGTGCAGACAAGGGCCTATTTGTGCAGGGGAGGTTCCTCTGGTAGTTAGGGACCAATTTATACCAGGTGCAGGAATCTGGATGGTGTTCACTGTCTGATTTCCTCCCACTTCCTGTTTTGGCTATGGGACAAGAAGTGAAGGGAAATTCCCCCATTGGGACACAATGGCAAATAAGAAATTGTCAGGGTTATAGCCCTCCCTTACTCTATCCATAAAAATAAAATAAAGTTTTGCCCATATTTTTCATTTAAAGTGGTACTAAAGCAGTGGTTCTCAACCTTCCTAGTGCCGTGACCCCTTGATAAAATTTCCCAAGTTGTGGGGACCCCTAACAGTAAAATTATTTTTGTAGCGTGGGTTGTCAGCACCCAAGGCAAGACAAGTAATTTGCACCCCTAACCCATGCACATTTAGCGCCCCCTGAGTCCTTTTAATGGAAACTATACTCACAAGGAAGTGTAACTCACTGTGTCTCCGAATTTGTGATGTCTCCTAGCAGTGACACCTATGCCGAAATCAGGAGATAGGGTCTCCTCCAGCCCCTCCCACTTCACATTCCTCACCAGTCAGCTGACCTTTAGTCTCTGCCCCCCCCAGCCATGCCGTGAACTGAATGGGCGCCTGCAAAGAGGCTGAGTGGGCAGCCACGGGCTCCAGGAACAGCCCAGCTGGGCGGCCACAGGCTCCAGGAATAGCCCTTCTGGGCAGCCGCAAAAAGGCTGGGAGAGTGGTGCGGGCTTCAGGAACAGCCCAGGATTCGGTGACCCCTGGCAAATCATCATTCGACCCCCAGGTTGAGAACCACTGTACTAAAGGCTTTTTTTTTTTTTTTAAATTACCTCCCCTTTAAAATGATACCACCATATCTAAGAATTGGTAAGCTGCAATATAATAAATGTTTGCGTCTGGGTTTAATACTGCTTTAAAGTGATATTAAAGTTAATTTTTTTTAAAAAATAACAAACATGTTATACTTACCTGCTCTGTGCAGTGTTTTTACACAGAGCAGCCCCGATCCTTCTCTTCTCGGGTTCCCTGCCAGCGCTCCTGTCTCCTCCCTCCTGCCTAGTGCCCCCACAGCAGGCAGCTTGCAATGGGGGCTCCTAAACCATGTGTTCATTCACACACAGAGCCACGTCTCGGGCCCGCCCCTCTCTCTCCTTATTGGCTCACTGGCTCCCGCCACTGTCTCAGCCTATGAGGAGGGAGAGTTCCCAGGGAGCACAGGCTCTCCTGCATATCTCATGCACATCGCTGGAGGATTATCGGGCTCAGGTAAGTATTAGGGGGGCTGGGGAGGCTGCTACACAGAGAAGGTTTTGCATGAAGGTAAAAAACCTTCAGCCTTTACAAACACTTTAAGGTTTAGAAACAGAAGCAGATAACAAATTGCCAATTCTCGTGTTTCAATCATGACCAGAGGCACTTTGAACTTCAATTTTTTTCCATTTTATTTCTACAGAAATCTCCCAGCCCTTCTGTAGAATCCAATGACCTCCCCGGTGAAAATGAATTGATTAAAAGTCCCTGTGATTCATGGTTGAGCAAGGGATGGAGGTATTCCTCAAGGGAATCTCGGTCTCTTTTCTCCTAACTATTCCACCAGGAGTTGAAAGTTCAGCCTAGCGGGGAGTAAAACGAAGACAAACCATGATGTGGGAATCTTTGGGGTTCTGATGAAGATGGAAAACTTTTTTTTTTTGGAGAAGGAAAAAATGTGAAACAGATGTTTAGTGCTTCTCTTGAACAGTTCAGGCAGTTTTCAATTACGCCAAAATTAGAGCAATAATGAGAAACAAAGCGAGGTTATTTTCTAGCCGTGGCTACAGCTATGTGGATCGGTAGCCTATCTGCAAGTGACATCTCCGATTGCTTTCCTAAACATGTCTAATCATGTTGTACATACAAGCTGATTACAATCTAGTAACGTGACCCGGTCACTGGAAAGAGGTGTTTCCCGACCACCTTCCCAGAGCTGATTCGTTCTGCTCATTTTCTGCCTGTTAGAGGCCAATGTTTCTTACAAATTGATGGTGTCATTGTTTGTTTTATGACCCGGATTTCGGAGCGCAGCGATGGCTCATGGAGGGCTGACCTCAAGTGGAAGGCAATCATGTTTGTATAATGATTTAAGCCTTGTTCATAAGTACGATTTTCCTGCATCTTTCTGCAGGGGCTTTTCTCATTTCAAAATCTTTGCTCGTGAAAGAACTTCTTTGTATGTGTCAGCCATTTTTTCCTTAAAGTGACCCGGTCACGACAAGGGGCCTTACAAACCAACCTTACCTGCTTACATATAAGGTGCCTACATGTAATTTTGTCTTTAAAGAATAAAAAATATATCAAATAAAAAAAAAATATAGCATATACCATTGTTAGTGTGTTATTTCATAAACAGGTGCGTCTCATAAAAGAAGAATATCATCAAAAAGTTTATTTATTTCAGTAATTCAATTCAATAAGTGAAACTCATATATTATATATAGATGTGTTACACACAGAGTGATATATTTCAAGCATTTCTTTTTTTTTAATTTTGATGATTATGGCTTACAGCTAGTGAGAACCCCAAATTCAGTATCTCAGAAAATTAGATTATTACAGAAGACCAATAAAAATTAGGATTTTTAATAGTGCCACCTTATCAGTGCCAACTCATCAGTGCCCACCAGTGCCCATCAGTGCCCATCAGTGCCGTCTCATCAGTGTCCATCAGTAAAGGAGAAAACAAAATTTTATAACAGAAACAAAGAAAACCTTTTTTTTTTCCAAAAAATGTTGGTCTTTTTTAGTTTGTTTAGCAAAAAATAAAAATCACAGAGGTGATCAAATACCACCAAAAGAAAGCTCTATTTGTGGGAAGAAAATGATAAAAATGTAGTTTGGGTACAGTGTTGTATGACTGCGCTATTGTCATTCAAAGTGCGACAGCGCTGAAAGCTGAACATTGTCCTGGGCAGGAAGGGGGGAAAGTGCCCTGTATTGAAGTGGTTAATGGCATCCCAGTCTTGGTCCGTAGGGTCTGATATTGAGTTGGCCCACCCTTTGCAGCTATAAGAGCTTCAACTCTTCTGGGAAGGCTGTCCACAAGGTTTAGGAGTGTGTCTATGGGAATGTTTGACCATTCTTCCAGAAGCGCATTTGTGAGGTCAGGCACTGACGTTGAACGAGAAGGCCTGGCTCACAGTCTCCACTCTAATTCATCCTAAAGGTGTTATATGGGGTTGAGGTCAGGACTCGCTCATCCATGTCTTTATGGACCTTGCTTTGTGCACTTGTCCAAATCATTTGGTGGAGGGGGGATTATGGTGTGGAGTTGTTCTTTAGGGGTTGGGCTTGGCTCCTTAGTTCCAGTCTATTAGTTGTGTGTGCCTGTTACAGATGGAATGTCCTCTAGCAGGGAGGGAGTCGCTAGTCTGCTGCCATCGGTCTTTGTCCCAGAGCATCGGGAGCAGATTTGCGCTGAGAGGTCCCCTTGCTGAATAGAGGTACAAAAGTTCAAGAAGTAAGTACACGTGTGGAGCCTGCGCAGAGTGCACAGCGGGGCCCACTCCACTACTGGGGAATGGTAGTGGAAAGAGTTGGATGGGTAGTTGTGGACAAGGCTTAACTTGTCCCTCTTAAATGCAAGTTATGGAGAAGGTGCACATTTTCACGGAACCTGAGAGTTAACTGGAGAACAAACAAGATATTTGGGGGGCACGCCTTCACATTAAATCTGTGCCCCCCAAATATCTTGTTTGTGTATTGTATGGATTCTGACCAAATCCTTTTGGGATAGGAGCACCCTAGTCCCTCATTAAGTACATCTCATTAGTGTCCACTTGTGTCATAGGTGGAGAACTTTAAATTCTCCCATTTAGAAGAGTGTAGCTCTCATGGTTCAGAGAAGCAGGATCTCACAAATCTATGGAAAGTGTAGGACCCACTAATCATGGGGTACTTTGTCGCAGTCTGCTCGTTTGCATTGTTGGGTCTGGTGTCTCTTCCTCTTGACAATACCCCACAGATTCTCTATGAAGTTTAGGTCAGGCAAGTTCCTGGGCTTAGCACCATATAGCAATATGGTGTGACCAAATCCCCATATTTTTGAAAATGCCTTTTTGAGAATGTTTAGGTGTTTTTAAACTAGCCTTGCTGGAGGTGAATGTTTTTTTGCATGTGTGCGCTGTAATATTTTTCTTCTTTTAACTGGAGAACAGTTGCACTGCAAGTGTACATGGTGTACTTTCATCTCTAAAAGTAGAGGTTCACCTTAGGGTCGAGGACTTGACTCCCACCCACACTGCCAAGAGTACCAATACCTAGTTTAATGATCGTGGTATCACTGTGCTTGATTGGCCAGCGAACTTGCCTGACCTAAACTCCATAGAGAATCTGTGAGGTATTGTTAAGAGGAAGAGACACCAGACCCAACAATGCAAACGAGCATACGCCCACTATCAAAGCAACCTGGACTTCCATAACACCTCAGCAGTGCCACAGGCTGATCGCCTCCATGCCACGCCGCATTGATGCAGTAATTCTTGCAAAAGGAGCCCCGACCAAGTATTGAGTGCATACTATAATGTACATGGACAATCATACTTTTCAGTAAACCAACATTTCTGTATTCAAAATCCTTTTTTTTTTTATTGGTATGAATATGAGTTTCACTTTTTGAATTGAATTACTGAAATAACTTAACTTTTTGATGATATTCTAATTTTATGAGATGCGCCTGTATATATAGTATAGGTTTGATGATTTTTTTAGACTTACATATTAAAATCTGTTTCTTTTTTTTAAATATCACTCTTCTTGTGTGAACTTTCCTTAGAAAAAAATGCTGTTGGAACAATGCTATCCTCTAATACAATGGGAAAGTAGATACCATTTTTGTAAATTAGGCAAATGTAAATGATATTTGATGTACATATTTTAGCAGCTCCCATTATTTTGGAGGAGTTCTGGTCAAACACCGATCCCAAGCTGTGTCAATTAAAGTCAACAATAGCTTGACCTTTTGACATATTTGACCTGTGGCATGTATCATATATGTAAGGAGTAGGGTGCATTGCAGTAGGTGGTTGACACCTCCTCTAGATGTTCTCCTCCTCTTTGGGGACCAATTTGGATCACATAAGAGGTCTACTCCGGGGTGGGTTCTTCTGGGATAGGCTAGGCACCTGTGACAGGTTTACTTTACTACATGTGTGGTACCTTTACTCTTAAGTCGTTTTCATCAATGCCCTGAAACAAGGCTGAGGCTGTCGTGGGGGAATACTCAACCTTAAGGTGGACCTCTACTTTTAGAGTTGAAAGTACACCATTTACACTTGCACTGCAACTGTTTCTCAGTTAACTCTCAGGTTCCATGACAATGTGCACCTTTTCCATAACTTGCATTTAGGCATTTAAGAGGGACACGCTAAGCCTTGTTCACAACCACCTGTCCAACTCTTTCCACTACCATTCCCCAGTAGTTGAGTGGGCCCCGCTGTGCACTCTGCGCAAACTCCACACGTGTACTTAACTCTTGAACGTCTGTACCTCTGTACAGCAAGGAGACCTCTCAGTGCGAATCTGCTCCATTGCTCTGGGACACAGACCGCTGGTGGAAGGAGTGCCTACAACATCCAGCAGACTAGCGACTCCCTCCCTGCTAGAGGACATTCCATCTGTAACAGGCACACGCAACTGATAGACTGGAACTAAGGGGACAAGCCCAACCCCTGGAGAACAACCCCACACCATAATCCCCCCTCCACCAAATGATTTGGACCAGTGTGCAAAGCAAAGTCCATAAAGACACAGATGAGCGAGTTTGGGGTGGAGGAACTTGACTCTCCTGCACACAGTCCTGACCTCAACCCGATAGAACACCTTTAGGATGAATTAGAGTGGAGACTGCGAGCCAGGCCTTCTCGACCAACATCAGTGCCTGACCTCACAAAAAAAAAAATTCTGGAAGAATGGTCAAACATTCCTATAGACACACTCCTAAACCTCGTGGACAGCCTTGCCAGAAGAGTTGAAGCTGTTATAGCTGCAAAGGGTGGGCCAACTCAATATTGGACCCTACGGACTAAGACTGGGATGCCATTAAAGTTCATGTACGTGTGAAGGCAGGCGTCCCAATACTTTTGACAATATAGTGTATTTGACTGCAAAAGTGTAAATACCCTTTAATGTTAAAAATGACCTTTCCATTTCAATCAGCAGCCACTCTAATTTTCTGTGAAATTCAATCCAATATGGTAACCTGGAGGCGTTTCTTCACAGCTGGTGTACGGAATGCCCCCAGAAGTGACATTTCCTACTTGTGTGTTTGGCTTTGATTTGTGTTATGTTTATGCAAAAGATACAGGTCAAATTTTAGGCACCCGCTTGCAAAAGGAATGACAGTTTTGGTGGGATACTCCCCAAGGGATAAATACTCCTAAAGGGATTCGGATACTACAGCCTTTCTCATTAGAAAACTGGGAGTGTACCAGGTGATTATAATGACCCAGACCCTCCCATTCAGAATTAGTCTTCAAGTAACATGGTGAAACAAACAGTTATTTCTTAAGGACAACAAAAAGGTAAGTATCAGCAACAAAGTTTGTTAAAACCCATGTAAGTGGCATAAATCACCCAAAGCAGATGGTTTTTTTTCTCAACAAAAGTTGAATGTAGAGCCAAAATTCTTTCATTGCATGGATAGAGTAGGTAAAGGTTGGACTATCTGTATTTATTTTTTTGTGTGTCCCGGTGTTCTGCCGATAAAGTTCCGCTCCGCGGATAAGTTCCCCCCTCTACTGCGCCTGCGCAGTAGGATCCGGCGGAAATAGCCGAAGCGGAACAGCTGAAAATCAGCTGTACACGGCGCCTGTAAGAGGGCCCCTCGCCACGCTTCAGGCACGGCCTCGCTTCGCTCGGCTCTTTTAGATTCCCCCTCTAGGTCCACTTGGATGATGGGGAAGGAACCTGGACCTAGGGCGCAGGCGCCGTGTACAGCTGATTGAAGCGTTTGAGCTTCGGCTATCTCTGTCGGCTGACAGTAGTTCGTACTGCGCAGGCGCTGTGCCTGCGCAGTACAGGGGGGAACTTATCCGCTGAGGGAACTTTCTCGGCAAGACACCGGCTGTGTTATTTCTAGGTGGATTTGTTTTCCCTAGTGGCCATTATCAGAAAGTAAGAACTTCTAGCTTCTGCATCGTACTTACAATGTCTTATGTCCCCTTTGGATACATTTCCCATCATTCCCTGTCCTCACAGAAAGTGATGGGTAATCTTGCAATAAAACCTGACCGAGACTCTAATGCCGCGTACACACGACCAGGCTTTCTGTCAGAATAGACTCCGATGGTCTTTCCAATGGAGTTCCGCTAAAACGGACTTGCCTACACACAATCACACCAAAGTCCGATCGTTTAGAACGCGATGACGTACGATGGGACTAGAAAAAGGAAGTTCAATAGCCAATAGCTGCCCTTGCGTCGTTTTTGGTCCGTCGGACTAGCATACAGACGAACAGTTTTCCTGATAGGCATTGAGTCCATCGGAAAGATTTGAAACATGTTCTATTTCTAGGTCCATCAGAATTTTAGAAAGAAAAAGTCAGATGAAGCCCACACATGATCAGAATGTCCGACGGAATGATTCCGTTGGACCTTTTCTGCCGGAAAGTCCGGTTGTGTGTACGCGGCATAATGCCCCGTACACACGGTCGGATTTTCCGATGGAAAATGTGTGATAGGACCTTGTTGTCGGAAATTCCGACCGTGTGTAGGCTCCATCACACATTTTCCATCGGATTTTCCGACACACAAAGTTTGAGAGCAGGCTATAAAATTTTCCGACAACAAAATCCGTTGTCGGAATTTCCGATAGTGTGTAGACAAATTCGACGCACAAAGTGCCACGCTTGCTCAGAATAAATAAAGAGATGAAAGCTATTGGCTACTGCCCCGTTTATAGTCCCGACGTACATGTTTTACGTCACCGCGTTCAGAATGATCGAATTTTCCGACAACTTTGTGTGACCGTGTGTATGCAAGACAAGTTTGAGCCAACATCCGTCGGAAAAAATCCTAGGATTTTGTTGTCGGAATGTCCGAACAAAGTCCGACCGTGTGTATGCCCTATTACACTTCGTGTGCTGTCCTGGATGTCCCATAAGACCTGTGCAAACTCTATCAACTGCTTTCAAGCTGGAGCTTAGGCAAACCCTTGGTAATGGCATGCCACAAAGCAACACAGGGGCTTGTGAGAAGTATCTGAATTGCATTATGGGGAAGTTGGAATTTACTTAGGTATTACTCACAAGATCCTGGGGTTCAAATGGTGGGTAAGGCAGCAATTTAAAGAAACCAGTGCTAACAGCAGCCTCCCTCCTTAGATACTCATGGTAAAAAGAACCCTTCACAGTAGAAATATAGGAACTACCAGAGATGACTTGTTTTTCTAAGTTACAAACCCCAAGGTTGTTCTTCCTCATGTCTGATCCTGAGCAATTCACGTCTTCCTTGAGCTTTCTTGGTCTTCACATTGATTTACCTAAAGAATATTAATGCTTTTTCATCCTCTCCTGGGGCTATGGCATACAACATATGAAACAGTTCTAGTGTTTGTCTTAACAATCCTAATGAAGAAGCTGAATTTTCCAACTTTTCTTTCTGCTGGGTGCTGAGCCTGCTGATCGAATAACTGAAGCCATGTTACCCCAGTTTTTGTTAAACCTTTCTTGTAAACTTTCAAGAAGGTCATTCCCTGAAATTCAGATTTTGATGGCTGTAGCCATCCAAGTCTAGTCTTACTTTTATAATTCTTAAACCAATCAAACGTGTGGCTAACCGAGGGCTCAAAGGTTCCAGTAAAGGCCAGGAGCTTCAAGTCAGCTGTCACCAGGGATCCCATTGGTGTTATTTGCAATAGAATACCAATGGGAGCAGCACAGTCGTGCACAGGTTTTGTGTTTGTCAGCAGGCCGTCGGGGCAACGTTTATCGTGAATGATGATGGATCTACATCTCTGGACAATCTGATTGACAGTGAATCTACACAATATTTTTTTTTGTAAATGTAGCACTACCCCCGCAGGAGCCACTGGGTAATTTTGGTCCTCCGCTCTTGCACAGCTGTATGTCAGGCCTCAACCTCGCTAACACCCCCAGTATACCTGTCTGTAAACCTCAGCAGGCACACAAAAATTAGACTCACAAATCTATAAAAGAATAACAGATTGTATGGACAGGTTAAAGTTCATAAAAGTATCAGAATATATGGGCACGTTAAAGTTAACCAGCATACACATAATGCACAAGTCGCTTCACAGGGTCCCTTACAGCTTTAAATTCCAGTATATACTGTGACCCCAAGGGCATAAATGATAGCTCCCTATATGAGGCTCCCCAAGTGACCAACAAAAATAACAACGCAGATCAACTATGCCACTTGAGAGCTTTCAGACAAAGGGGCTAGGTTTAGGCCTGAGATATAAAGACCTACAGTTAAACAAAGGTCTGCCCGCAGGATCAAGTGATTCTGATTAGTCTCTGCTGTTTTAATTTTCCTGCCAGATACGTTGGCATGAAGATGTTGGCATGCAGGGAAGTAAGGGTGTATCTGTAGATTGGGTTTTATAATATTGTACCTGGGAAGTTGGCTTGATCAGTGGAGGAGAATCTTTAGATGCAGATGAGTACTCTAGACAGACGCAGGTACAGTTGCAGCAGTTAAATGTTAGGGTGTGCACCGTAGCAGCAGTCCTGAGCACCAGAACAAGTAATCTGGCTGCCCTGGGCCTAGCCTAGCAACAACATGAACATTTAGCACAATGATGAGTACAGGGTATATATCTGCAGCTTCCTGCAAGTTAGGACTGACAACATCAACAAGGGCTCAGCTTAACTGTGAGTCTGTGGCCCACTCACCACTCTCTTTCTAGGTAATTTTCCTGTAGCAGTTGTCGCTTCTCCCATTCTCTCACTCCCCAACTGCCTAACTTCTTCCTGGGCTTTTCCTTTCATCAGACCCCTCCTGCTTTCAGGTATCACTGGGTATTGTAGTTGATTTCCCAGTGGATGGTCGTGTTGTTGGGGAAGGATGCATGCAGGCTGTGATGGAGCATCTCTGCAGGTCTGAGCAAAGAAAGAATAGCGCCTGTGGGACTTTAAATGAGGTGAGCACAGAAAGGTCAATAAGAATATACAAAGTAAACACAGTTAATTAATTTATTAAAAATGTATAACGATCATTGTATATGGGATGCATAAACAAAGGTGCCAAGCCACTTGGCAGTGATTGATATAGCATACCAAGCGGCTACATACATATATTGAAATTGTTGATGTACAGTAATACACAGGCATCATAAACTCAACCCGTTTCGCGAGTCACTACATTACCAGATATGCTCATAATATTAGCTGATTGGGTCATACACTATATAGACCCTTCATATATATATATATATATATATATATATATATATATATATATATATATATATATATATATTATACATGTGGTTGGCCTTCCTAGTACTTATTTGACCACTTAGATATACATATTTGTTGCAGCTGCCAATCATGTTGGACATTGAAGGACATCAAAGGGTACATCATCTGGCTCCCATGTTATGCTTGCCCTCTATTGGTCCCCCCGGGGGGGGGGGTCTTTGCTAGTTCCCTTCCTTCAGCTCCCGGTACAGACACACCTTGCCGCCACCTGTGGGTTAATTGGCGTTTAAGATGTTGGCTTAATCCATATGTGAGTATGGAATCTCTTTGCGTAAGGTCCTCCATATTTGGTTTATGACATTTATCTTTATGTTATATATTTCCTATTTATATTTTTATTCTGTAGATACACTGCATTTACATCTACTCCTGAAGAAGCGAGCAGTGACTTGCGAAAAGCGTAGAGTTTATGATGCCTGTGTATTACTGTATATCAACAATTCCAATATATGTATGTGGCCGCTTGGTATGCTAAAGCGTTTTCTTTTTACTGACAGTCTACTGACTGGAGTGGTATCAGAAGAAAAGCCAATATAGCAGCAATATTTAAAAAAGGGCCAAAATACATCCCTGGGAATTACAGACCAGTTAGCCTAACATCAATAGTAAGGATGAGCCGAACACCCCCAGGTTCGGTTTGCACCAGAACTTGCGAACAGGCAACAAATTCGGATGAACACCTTTAGAGTCTATGGGAAACAAATATGAAAAATCAAAAGTGCTCATTTTAAAGGCTTATATGCAAGTTATTGTTATAAAAAGTGTTTGGGGACCCGGGTCCTGCCCCAGGGGACATGAATCAATACAAAAAAATGTTTTAAAAACAGCCCTTTTTTCGGGAGCAGTGATTTTAATAATGCTTAAAGTGAAATAATAAAAATTAAATATTCCTTTAAATATCGTGCCTGGGGGGTGTCTATAGTACAAAATGACATTTCTAAAGGAAAAAAATGTCATTTAAAACTGATCGCATCTGTAATGAATTGTAGGGTCTTGGCAATATAGATAAAACTCATTAAAAAAAACGGCATTGGTCCCCCCCCAGTCCATTACCAGGCCCTTTGGGTCTCGTATGGAAATTAAGGGTAACCCTGTACCAAATTAAAAAAAAAATGGTGTAGGGCCCCCCTACCCCCAAAATTCATACCAGGCCCTTCAGGCATGGTAGGGATTTTAAGGGGAACCCTGCGCCAAAATGAAAAAAATATGGCGAAGGGGTCTCCCCCAAAATCCATACCAGACTCTTATCTGAGCATGCAACCTGGCAGGCCGCAGGAAAAGAGGGGGGACAAGAGAGCGCCTCCCCTCCTGAACAGTACCAGGCCACATGCCCTTAACATGGGGAGGGTGCTTTGGAGTAGCCCCCCAAAGCACCTTGTCCCCATGTTGATGGGGACAAGGGCCTCATCCGCAAAACCCTTGCCTGGTGGTTGTGGGGGTCTACCGGCGGGGAGCTAATAGGAATCTGGAAGCCCCCTTTAACAAGGTGACCCTGTCCCCATCTGACGCCACGTGACATCAGAGGAAGGCGGGATTGCCCTCTATATAACTATAAAGCTGTATAACAGCTGTCATCAAGAAAAAGCATCACTCGGCGGGAGCCTCCCATGGAGGTAGAGCTATTGCAGCTTTCTTTTTTCTTTTTTCAGCTCGTCAGGCAGCGTGAGATGGATCTACATTGCGGGACATTTTATTTATTTTATTTTTTAATAAAGGATTTGTCCCAAAGTGTCACCTGTCTTCTTTACTATTTTTGACACTTTTTTTGGTGAAATGGTAGGGGTACAATGGACCCCTTACCAATTCACATAGAGGGGGAGCCTGGGATCTGGGGTTCCCCTTGTTAAAGGGGGCTTCCAGATTCTGATAAGCCCCCCACCCACAGACCCCCACCACCACCAGGAAAGGGTTGTGGGGATGAGGCCCTTTTCCCCATCAACATGGGGACAAGGTGCTTTGGGGGGCTACTCCAAAGCACCCTCCCCATGTTGAGGGCATGTGGCCTGGTACGGTTCAGGGGGGGTTCTCTCCCCCCCCCACCCTTTTTTTCTTGTGGTCTGCCAGGTTGCATGCTCGGATAAGGGTCTGGTATGGATTTTGGGGGGACCCCTACGCCATTTTAAAAAAAAATTGGTGCAGGGTTCCCCCTGAAGGGCCTGGTATGGATTTTGGGGGAATCCCTACGCAATTTTTAGGGGTTACCCTTAATATTCATACCAGATCCAAAGGGCCTGGTAATGGACTGGGGAGGGGAACCCATGTCGTTTTTTTCAATGACTTTTATCTATGTTGCCGAGACCCGACAATTCATTACAGCGGCAATCAGTTTTAAATTACTTTTTTTCCTTTAGAAATGTCATTTTGCTGCGGTACTGTTCTAAACACGGGAAAACTGTGCCGCTTTATAGACACCACCCAGGCATGATATTTAAGGGAATATTTCATTTTTATTGTTTCACTTTAAGCATTATTAAAATCACTGCTCCCGAAAAAACAGCTGTTTTTAAAACTTTTTTTTGCATTGATACATGTCCTCTGGTCCTGCCGGCAGGACCAGGGTCCTCAAACACTTTTTATGACAAAACCATGCATATAAGCTTTTAAAATTAGCACTTTTGGTTTTTCATGTTAGTGCCCCATAGACTTTAACGGGGTTCTACAGGTTTCGAATTTGCCGCGAACACCGCATAATGTTTGTTGTTCACGATTGTCCTCACAACCAAAGTTCGGCTCGAACTTATGCTCGGGCGAACTGTTCGCCCATCCCTAATCAATAGTATGCAAGCTCTTGGAGGGGATGATAAGGGACTATATACAATATTTTAGTAATGAGAACGTATCATTAGCAGTAATCAGCATGAATTCATGAAGAATCGTTCTTGCCAAACCAATCTACTAACTTTCTATGAGGAGGTGAGTTGCTATCTAGATAAAGGAAGGCCCGTAGACGTGGTGTATCTGGATTTTGCAAAAGCATTTGACACAGTTACCCATAAACGTTTACTGTACAAAATAAGGTCCGTTGGCATGGACCATAGGGTGAGTACATGGATTGAAAACTGGCTACAAGGGAGAGTTCAGAGGGTGGTGATAAATGGCGGTGATAAATGGGGAGTACTCGAAATGGCCAGGGGTGGGTAGTGGGGTTTTCTGTGCTGGGACCAATCCTGTTTAATTTGTTCATAAACGACCTGGAGGATGGGGTAAACAGTTCAATCTCTGTATTTGCGGACGATACTAAGATAAGCAGGGCAATAGCTTCTCCGCAGGATGTGGAAACCTTGCAAGAAAATCTGAACAAATTAATGTGGTGGGCAACTAAATGGCAAATGAGGTTCAATGTAGAAAAATGTAAAATAATGCATTTGGGTGGCAAAAATATGAAGGCAATCTATACACTGAGGGAAGAACCTCTGGGGGAATCTAGGATGGAAAAGGACCTGGGGGTCCTAGTAGATGATAGGCTCAGCAATGGCATGCAATGCCAAGCTGCTGCTAACAAAGCAAACTGAATATTGGCATGCATTAAAAAGGGGATTAATTCCAGAGATAAAGCGATAATTCTCCCGCTCTACAAGACTCTGGTCCAGCCGCACCTGGAGTATGCTGTCCAGTTCTGGGCACCAGTCCTCAGGAAGAAATGGAGCAAGTACAAAGAAAGGCAACAAAGCTAATAAAAGGGTCTGGAGGATATTAGTTATGAGGAAAGGTTGCGAGCACTGAACTTATTCTCTCAGGAGAAGAGACGCTTGAGAGATTAGATAAGATTAGATAAGATTAGATAAGCGCCTGAACGACCACAACATACAGGGATATACAATGTAATACTGACATATAATCACACACATAGGTTGGACTTGATGGACTTGTGTCTTTTTTCAATCTCGCCTACTATGTAACCATGTATGCTGTATCCATCACTGCCAAGTGGCTTGGCACCTTTGTTTATGTATCCCATATACAATGATTGTTATACTGTTTTAATTAATTTATAAACTGTGCTTACTCTTATTGACCTTTTTGTGCTGACCTCATTTAAAGTCCTTATTCTTTGTTGTTATATTTAATTTTCGTGATGGAGGTGTGTCACTGGCAACACCAGACCATTTTCTCTTTGTATGACTTGTTGGATTTTGGACTGTGATTATTACTTTAGAGAGCGAACCTCTTGTTTGGAATGTGGTGTATGTAGCATATTTGACACAAAGATTGAATCTGTTTTTGTACCCTCTCCAATGCTCTATAAAAAAATATATATATATTTTTTTTTTCAATAATTATTAAAGTATAACTAAGGCAATTTGTTTTTTAACATTTTGGATAGAATGGAGAGGGATTAGAACACCTGTCAGTTTTTATTAATGTCTGCATCTCCTGTTAGGGAGTTTTTTCCTATTTACGATTATCATTAAAAGTAAAAGTAAGAGAAAAACTAAAACCAAAACTTTGGGTTCTCGCCAGAAATGTAATAGAGGGGAAATCTTCCAATGGGAGTGTTAGTTCTGGTGACCTGGGGAGCCCCAAGGGAATACCTTAAGGGGATTTCCTCTCATTTCCTGTTTTGGCTCTGGAACAGGATGTGAATGTAAATCTCCCCAATGGGACACAGATGGCAAAAAAACAGATAGTTATAACCTCTCCTTACTGTATGAATGAATCCAAAATGAAAAAAAAAAGTTGCCTATAGTTCTGCTTTAATTAAGCAAATAATGATGATATGCCCTTTTACATTGGGGCTCAGAGGAATAGCGCCCCTTAATTTGGTTAGTGAAGAAATGCCCCTTACACTGGTTGACAGTGAGAAAAATCCCCCTTCACATTGGTGGATACCTCTTTCATTGGTGGTCAGTGGGAAGATATCTCCTTACATTTTTTCGTTTTTTGGGTCATTCGTTATGATTGCAATTTGTAAATTCGAAAATACGAAAATAAGAAAGAAAATTCGAATGAATAACTAACGAACTAACTAATAATAACTAACTATTAAATTATAGGTATTGGAATTTCCTTTCAGATTTTTCTGCTAGTGAACGTAACGAATACTAATTTATCCAAAGTTACGAATTATTCGAAATAACGAATGCCGTATCTAACCGAATGGAACGTAACAAATTAATAATAAAAAATAATAATAAAAACATTTTATTATTATTATTATTTATTATTATTAATTTGTTCCGTTCCATTTGTTTAGATGCGGCATTCGCTATTTGGAATAATTTGTAACTTCGAATAAATTTGTATTCGTTATGTTCACTAACAGCCAAATTTGAAAGGGAATTCCAATACCTATAATTTAATAGTTATTATTAGTTAGTTCGTTAGAAAATCAAAAAAAATGAAAGAATAACTAACGAACTAACTAATAATAACTAACTATTAAATTATAGGTATTGGAATTTCCTTTCAAATTTGGCTGTTAGTGAACGTAACGAATACAAATTTATCCGAAGTTAGGAATTATTTGAAATAACGAATGCCACATCTAAACAAATGTAACGGAACAAATTAATAATAAATAATAATAATAATAATAATAATAAAACATTTTTAGTATTATTATTTATTATCATTAATTTGTTACGTTCCATTCGATTAGATACGGCATTCGTTATTTCGGATAATTCGTAACTTTGGATAAATTCATATTCATTATGTTCACTAAAAGCCAAATTTGAAAGGAAATTCCAATAATAATTAGTAATAGTTAAGTTATTATTAGTAGTAATTATTTCAGATTTTTGAATTTTCGTGTTTTCATATTTAGGAATTAACGAATTTGCCGAAATTCCTTAAAAAACTAATTTGAAA
The DNA here is from genome assembly GCA_037952835.1 of Lithobates septentrionalis. Taxonomy (NCBI): domain Eukaryota; kingdom Metazoa; phylum Chordata; class Amphibia; order Anura; family Ranidae; genus Lithobates; species Lithobates septentrionalis. Next base: position 1,016,334 of record JBBDGP010002646.1, on the reverse strand, counting down.
TGAATTGCACATGTCTACTTAACACTGAAGGTCAGTGGGAAGAATGCTCCTTACATTGGTGATCAGTGGGAAGAATGCTCATTACATTGGTGATCAGTGGGAAGAATGTCCCTTACATTGGTGATCAATGGGAAGAATATCCCTTATATTGGTGATCAGTGAGAAGAATGCTCCTTACATTGGTGATCAGTGGGAAGAATGCTCCTTACATTGGTGATTAGTGGGAAGAATGCTCCTTACATTGGTGATCAGTGGGAAGAAAACCCCTTACATTGGTGGTCAGTGGCAAGAATGCTCCTTACATTGGGGATCAGTGGGAAGAATGCTCCTTACATTGGTGATCAGTGAGAAGAAACCCCTTACATTGGTGGTCAGTGGCAAGAATGCTCCTTACATTGTTATCAGTGGGAAGAATGCTCCTTACATTGGGGATCAGTGGGAAGAATGCTCCCTAGATTGCTGATCAGTGGGGCGGATTCCCCTTACATTGGGGGTCAGTGGGAAAAATGTTTCATACGTTGGTGGCATACAGAAAGCTAAAATAGAGTACTGGCATCGGTGGTTACTTGAAAAAACAGCTTGTCCTTACATATAATGTCAGTGTTGTAAGTATGCAGGTGCCCTTAAAAATCCACTGCTTACTGCTCAAGGAACCTCTAGAATCCTCTAGAGGAAGTCTAGTGTTCCACAGAATCCAGAACTCAGGAACAATACAGAATGCAAATGATCCACGGTTGGCATAAAGCAGCCCAGTGTGTACAAAGAAAAACATTCCTAACATTACACCAGCCTCAGCTGCTGACACAAGACTTGTTGGGTCCATGGAATAATACTGTGTATACAAAATACCGACCCTATCTAGTGCATATCATATGAGACATTGCAATCTGTCAAACTAAAGAACATTTTCCCAATCTTCACTTGTTTGTTCTGGTGATCCTATGACCTTTATAGCCTCATTTTCCTGGTTTTAGCACACCATGGTCTCTAGCAAAGACTGGGTACTTCTCTGTCTATACCTTACATCTGTCCATGATAATTTGCTTTAAACCTTAACCTCTGAACCCTTTGGACTTGATTCCAGCTCTTGATGCTCTATTGTGCTCCTCATCTGATTTAATCACTATAGAAGGGGAGCATTATCAGTCCAACAATGACAACAAGAACAGTGTTTTATACATGAAGATGCCTACTACATCTTATCCTTTGTTCTGTCTTCGTGCCATCAGGCCATCATGATGTTTCACACCTGCCCCTACACATCAAAAAAAAAATGCACACCAGAACCAAGCTGGTGATTTCTTACAGATTGAGAAATTTCTACATGAAATAAAATATAATATTTCTCTCTCACACATTTTATTCTTTGTGGTGTTCTGTTTGCCGTTTTGCCATATGCTACATGGTGTGTTTATACTGAACGGGGAGCGATCTGGTTCATTGATCAGAAGATGACAGTTTATATTCAACACTGAATTGACTCCCAGGAATGTCCACAGAGCCGAAGGATTATGATTTACCGGCGGATGATGGAATTCTAAGATAAACTCTGCGAGTAACTTGAGGATAAAATTATTCTGGATCTGGTTTGGGGGTAAAGACCCCGAGCCAAATTCCATTTTTTAAATATATGACAGTTCTGGAGGGCTGAAAGTGGACTGAAAAGATGAAAAGATTATGGCAGGGTTGCACTGTTTTATGATTGAAGGGCTTTTTATTTGGATAGGGGATAAAGGAACAACTATAGTGCAAAGTCATTATGATGTTATATATATATAGATATATAGATGGATGGATGAATGAACGTACTGATGGATGGACGGGGGATGGGTGGATGGATGGGTAAATAGCCCAATAGTTTTAGTAGATAGATAGCATATATAAAGAGCCAAGTCCCACATGCTACTATTAATCAGGTTATTGTATTATTTATTGGAAGAAATCATTAGCCCAGTGCAATGCCTTTATGGGTTTGGGATATGTGACCCCATAGACATCCTGCAGAATTTGCTTTCAACTAGAGATGGGCTGAACGACCCCCTCTTCGGTTTGCACCAGAACTCTGGAACATAGTGAAAATTCGGAGCCGAATAATGAAACCCATTGAAGTCTATGGGACCCGAACTGAAAAAATCAAAAGTGCCCCTTTTGAGGGCTTAGATGCAACTTATTGGGCATACAAAGGGTCTGGGTACTACCCTAGGGGACATGTATCAATGAAAAAAAAGTTTGTAAAAAACATAATTTTTAAATGAGCAGTGATTTACTCATGCTTAAAGTGAAATAATACATTTTTTAAATTCCTCTAAATATAGTGCCTGGGGGTCCCTTAGTCTGCCTGTAAAGTGACGCATCTGTACTTTGTATAGAACCTGCTGCAGCAAAAATTATATTTATAAAGCCAATAAAATGACATTTTCCCTGCAAGCTTTCTTTATTTAGTAAACAACAGCTTGAGGAACCAGGCTGTATGATGAGGCCACAATTTAGTGCACTCGGAACAAGATTAGAGATTTTTTGGATACATTTTGGTGTCTGTTTCGCAGACTTTGGATAGAAGTAACAGGTGCGGAAAAATTGGGCTTTGGGTGTTGGTGGCGTCTTCACACCATAACTCTATAGAGGTACTCTTGATGAAAGAGGTCAAGCAGGTGCGGAAAAATTGGTCCTTGGATGTTAATTGTGGCCATGAAACCTATACCAAAAAATGTCTTCACGATAAAATCAACACTCACAAAGCTAGGCAGCCTAGAGTGTCTTGCACAGATTCCACATCCCCAAAAAACGTAATCAGCGGCATCGGCATCAGGGGCTTTATAGCTGCTGCTAATCCAGGAATGATTCATTTTGATAAATGTCAGACGGTCAAAGTAGTCTGTGGACAGAAGCGCTCTTTTATCTGTCACAAAAGCTCCAGCAGCACTGAATATTAAGTTCTGGTCAGTGGTCTATTCTCATGACCCAGTAACCCAGTGGATCGTCAACTATAAAGCTCTCCATGACTCTTTTAGCCCCTAGATAATCTACCACCATATGATGCAGACGCTGCCGATGGGATGTGGAAGCTGACAGCCCTGGGTGCCGAGGACTAAAATAATTTTGAAATGCATGACTGAGGCAGCCCCCTTCTCCACTGCTCTTCTCTCGACCAACAGAAGCCTCAAAACTAGCCTTTCCATGAGACTGTAACCTAGCAGTGTCTGAAAAGGCATTACATAAACTCCTCTTTAAGATGTTCTCAAGATATTTCATCCTCTGCTTCCTCTGTGAGGATGGGATGAGTTCTGAGACTTTCCCCTTGTAACGGTGGTCAAGGAGGATTGCCAACCAATAGTGATACTTCTCCTTGATGCCACAAATTCTCGGGTCCTTTCACAGGCTTTGAAGAATGAGGGAGCTCATGCATTGCGAGTTTCTGGAGGCATGAGAAGCAGAGTCCTCTGGGTCACTGAGGATTACAGTATTTGGAACTGCCTCCTCCCAGCCATGTACTACTCCTGAGGGTTCTGGGGATGCAAAACCATCTGTTAAGGTTTGACATATGTCTTTCTATGCTTCAATGCCTCCAAAACTAACATAATCTTCCTCTTCCTCCTGTGTGTTCTGTGGTGTCGCAAGAATGGTGTGCATAAAGCGGGCCTTGAGAGGAAAGGAAGTCCTCTTATTCCACCCGCTGTTTGCCACGAGTGCCCTGTCCATAATGCCACGCAGAGTCTGCTCCAGCAGGAACACAACAGGGATTGTGTCACTGATGCATGCATTGTCGCAGCTCACCATCCTTGTCGCGGTGACAATGCATTGCATGAACCCTTTATCAGCAGCCATTGGCGTGGGGGAAAAAAAGCTGAGCCGGCCTTAGCCTGTCATTGTGGTGACACAGGTACTTGTTGATTGCCCTCTGCTGCATTTGCAGCTGCTGCAGCATTGCCACAGTTGAGTTCCACCTGGTAGGCATGTCACAAATTAGTCGGTTTACGGGCAGGTGGAATTCCCACTAAATTCCACTAGTAGGCTACAGACTCTTCTGGCCTACTTTAGCCAATCTTCCAACTCTGGGTACCTCCTTAAGAAACGCTGCACCACCAAATTGAGGACATGTGAAAGGCATGGCACAAGTGTCAAGCTTCCCTGTCTAAGGGCGGACAGGAGGTTTGTGCTATTATCCCACACCACCATTCCTGGCTCCAGCTGGTGTGGCGTGAACCACCTCTGCGCCTGCCCCTGCCCCTGCAGGGCTAAAAGAATCTCTGCTCTGGTGTGGCTCCTGTCCCCTTGACAGACCAGGTGAAGCACTGCATGGCATCTTTTAGCCTGACTCATTGAATAGTCCCTTGAATGCTTTAGGGGTACTGGTGGTTCATAGGACAATTCAGCAGAGGAGGGCATGGAGGAGGAGGAGAAGGGCGTGGAGCTGACAAATCTCACATCATCACCACCAGCTGTATGGAGACGTGGTGGCAAATCAAGCTGCAGCACTGAGCCCTGTCCTGCATCCTTCCAAGTTGCAGGCAGAGTTACCCAGTGTGCTGTGAACAAAATAAAGTGTCCCTAACGATGTTGGACCATGTGTCAGCAGTAACGTGAACCTTGGTGCTGACTGCCTTGCCTAACAATGCCACAACATTCCTCTCCACGTAATGGTACAGAGCTGGAATGACCTTACGTGCAAAGAAATAGCGACGGGGAACCTGCCATTGTGGTACAGCACATTCTGCAAAATCACAGAACGTGGCAGAATCCACCAGACGGCAAGGCAGGAGTTGTAAAGCTAGCAGCTTTGACAAGCTTGATTTTAGTTGCTGGGCATGTGATTGGCAGTGACTATTTTTTTTGCTGCAACAGCTGGGGCAGAGAAATTTTCCTGCTATAGTCTACAGCTGGTGGTGTGCTGTTGGCAGATGTGCTTTAAGGACCTGTGACACTTTGCTATACCATCATCCCTGTCGGTGGAGGCTGCTGAGAGCCTATGAAATATAGCAAAAGTTGACCTGAAAGGTTAGGCGTGAGGAAGAGCAGAATTGCATCCCTTTTGTCAGACTTTCAGGTGCTCATGCCAACGCGCTGGGCGGTTTGAGGTTAAATGCCTTGTCATGCATGTGCTACCCAAATGGCTCTTGTTTTTTCCACGCTTGATCTGCTTGAGGTAAAGTTTGCAAATTGCAACAGTGAGATTGGCTGCACATGTGCTAAAAAAGGCCCAGACACTTGAGCTGTGGGAAGTGGGCTGGGAGATAACAGCTCCACAATGTGATGGAATAGGGTGGCTACTCTCTACTCTTCCATGATGGCTGCCTCTTTGGCGTTGTGCCTCATCATCACTTTCCTATTCTGCTCTATCCGGGACCCAAGTCGTGTCAGTGACCTCATCATCATCATCCCCTTTATCCTCATCACTGGAGCCAACTTGGCAATAAGCTGCGGCTGGGGGAACATGACAGCCAATTTGTTGTTTGCCAGTGTCCCCCCCTCTCTGTAGGCTCATGTTCCTACCTTCCTCAACCTCAGAACCAACATCAGAATCAAGCAATGGCTGTGCATCATTAAGGAGCAAGTGGCTGATGCTGTGTTCAAATAACTCAGCTGACTTCTCCATGCATGATGCTGGGGCTATGGCAGGAGTAGCTGTGGACAAGGAGGCAGAATAAGCGTTGGCAGCTGCGGTGGACTGCTCACTAGTTTCTGCTTGGTTGACGGAGGATGAGGATGGTTTTGTAAGCCAGTCCACCACCTCTTCTGCATGCTGTGGCTGGATAGCACAGGCAACATCACTAAACAGAGGAAATGATGCCCTGCCTGAGGACAGACCATGTCCACCTTTGCCTGTGGAAACAGACGCTGCTGGTCCCCTCACAGTGCCATGGGAACGTCTGTGTCTCCTTGTTGGGGAAGGAGAAATGTGTACTTGGATGCACTTTAATCAATGGAAAGTGGTCTTTGGTGCACTTTAACTTGATTACTCACTACACAGACACACTCCACTGACACACTTCAATATATTGCAGCAAAACTGCACTGATGCACTTCAATATACTGCTGTAAAAGTGCACTAACGCACCCCCATATACTGCAGTAAACGCGCACTAACACACGTCAATAAACTGCAGTAAACGCGCACTAACACAGTTCAATATAGGGCAGTAAACGTGCACTAAGGCACGTCAATATACTGCAGTAAAAGTGCACTAACGCACCTCCATATACTGCAGTAAACCTGCCCGGAAACTATAAACTGACACTATAGTAAAAATAAACAATAGCACTACACTCACACTGCACTATCACTATATTCACACTACACTTACACTCTACACTCACAATAGCACACTAACTCGCTAGTAGCAAAAGGACAGAGAGCATTTTGGGACTTTAAATATATCCAGGTAAGCACACTTACCACGCAAAAAGAAAAAAAATCCTATATCATACAGTTTGTATAAAAATCATTTTTATTTCATACAATATAAAAACACATATTGTTGTCTGTGAAATACATTACAAAGACAAGCACATTAAATCTTCTGAGAAGGTCAACGTGTTTCGCGGATCATCCGCTTTATCAGGACCAACAGAATTGAGTGTATTAAAAGCAAGTAAATCACAGGGAGTTAAAAACAAATCTACAATAAAAGCAAAAATGGAAGAAAAATAAGCAACAGTAAAAAAATACAGCATATTCATGAGTTGTTGGTACAAATCAGGTTATTGCATTTATCTGAATATAATCATACACAGTTCAATACATTCCTCATGCAACAATCATTTAGTATCTAAGATCTTATCAATTCATTAGGGGAAAAACATACGTTACTTACCCAGGATGGATGCAATATAGTGTGCTCATGGCTTTATGGAAGGAGAAATTGAAGGTCTCAGAGACTGCAGGCTCACGAGAAGACAACCTCAAGCACATAAACATAAACCAGAGCAAGCTGCAACAGCCAAAGAAGGAACAATAAAATAAATTATCAACCCACAAAGTGCCCATCAATGCACCCGCGGGTGTACCAAGATGGCGTCCAAACCGAAAATGTGTCACCTGAGGCAGGAAATACTGACCATTGATATCCTGTACACCCAGAATGCCTGGCAATGCCAAGCAGCATAAAGCAGAGGTATTCACTAAGAATACTGGGCAGCAGTCCCACATCATCAGCAAGCGGATCCTCATCAGAAAAACAAAAAGCCAAGGGTGCCAACTCTAAAAGTCTGTGCACAGATGCACACATCTACACAGCAAAAGCAAAGCAACGCACATAAGCATTAGAAATTAAATCTGGCAAAGGGGAGGGAGGACATGAGCCAGCAGAGCTGGAAAAGACCACCATTACCATCCACATCAAGCACGAAGCCTTAAAATAATAAGAGAAGAAGAAAAAATTGCACTAACATAGAAAGACACATATGTGGGAGTCTGAAGGAGCTGTACACCCTGATACAAGTATTTGAAAAAAAAGGATGGAGGATTTCCCATGGGGCTTTTTAGCAGCAATAAAAAGTCAGTATTTGATAAAAATTATTGATTTTATTATAAAAGGACAATTGGACATGAGTAAAGTAAAAAAGTTAAAATATGAGCTCTGGTGTGCACAAGGCGAAACAATCTAAACTAAGAAAGAACATACATCAAGGAATAATTTCCTGTATTAAGATAGAAATATACATTGTGAAATAGTTCCCCATAGTATTAATAATAGCACCATCTGATGTATGAAAACACCCAAATGCATTTCGACCTAAAGTGTTATGGTCTTCTTCATGGGTTTCCTATATTTCTGTTAATACATGAAAGGGACAAATTTCAATATTTTACAAAATTTAGTATTTAATGTCCGATACAAACACATTTTGATATGCAGTTTTGAGGGTCTCCCTCTTTTAAACCTCTCTTAAAAATGTCCGTCCATCTTTCTTCCCATCCTTGAAATGCTAATTATACATAATTGCAATTTTCAGGTGTTCTCGCTCACACGCTTCCCCTGTAGGGGCCTTATCATTGTGTGACCACCTGTAAGCCTCATGGGCTGGGGTCGCCCACAGGGATGTAGGCATGGACAATCCACCAGCGGGGTCTGGGATTGTCTGTGAGGGAATCCTTTGGTTTAAAAAGAAGTCTCTGGTTAAGCGAACTCATTTGATGGAAAGGGTAAATATACTGCGGTATATAATTTAATATTTGATACTGCATATCAAAATGTGTTTGTATCGGACATTAAATACTAAATTTGGTAAAATATTGAAATTTGTCCCTTTGATGTATTAACAAAATTATAAGAACCCCCTGAAGAAGACCATAACCCCCTTTAGGTCGAAATGCATTGGGGTATTTCCATACATCGGATGGTGCTATTATTAATAATATAGGGAACTATTTCACAATGTATATTTCTATCTTAATACAGGAAATTATTCCTTGATGTACCGTATATACTCGAGTATAAGTCGTTCCGAGTATAAGTCGAGGCCCTAATTTACCACAAAAAAAATGGGATAAAACTTATTGACCCGAGTATAAGACGAGGGTGAGAAATGCACAGCTACTGTAAGTGGAAAAGAGGGTCAACAATGCCCATTTGCAGCATCACTGTGCCCATTTGTATGCCTCACTGTGCCCATTTGCAGCCATAGGTCCCCTGAACTTCAAACTCGGTAGTTAAGGGTTCCTAGATGCCCCCTGGCTGCAGCCAAAATTTGGGGTCTCTGAACTCAAAGGGTCCCGAAATGACATTGCTGCACATGGACACAGTTGACCGAATTTGGGGCCCCGTATCTCGAGGCCACTTAGTGCTAAGAACCCCAAATTTGGTGTGCAAACCCAGTGGAACTAGCACCATAAAATTTCCAAAGCTGGTGTTTTTAGCACCAAGTGGCCCCGAGATACAGGGCCCCAAAATTCAGTTCAGAAAATGTCAAGCACTTTTCTGCAGCAGAGAATGACATTTTCCGAACCGATTTTGGGGCCCCGTATCTCGGAGCCACTTAGTGCTAGGAACTTCAGCTTTGGATATGTTGTGGTACCAGTTCCACTGGGTTTGCACACCAAATGTGGGGTTCCTAGCACTAAGTGGTTCTGAGATACGGGGCCCCAAAGTCGGTTTGGAAAATTAAATTTTTTGTTGCAGAAAAGTGCTTGACTCGAGTATAAGTCGAGAGGGGCACTTTCAGCACAAAAAAATGTGCTGAAAAATTCGACTTATACTCGAGTATATACGGTATGTTCTTTCTTAGTTTACTGGTATATTGTTTCGCCTTGTGCATATCAGAGCTCATATTTTAACTTTTGTACTTTACTCATGTCCTTTTATAATAAAATCAATACTTTTTATGAAATACTGACTCTTTATTGCTGCTAAAAAGCCCCATGGGGAATCCTCCATCCTTTTTTTCAAGCAAAAATTGCAAGACAAAAGAAAAAATATTCTAATGAAAAAGCATGAGGAATCTGTGCAGTAAATACATAAACAGCTCAGCTGGTGATCAATAAATATATATAGTCTTCCCTATTGTCTACTGACCCAGTATGTGATAACGGGATGGTGTCCTACCCTTAATTATTTATCAAATAAAGCATCATATCCCTATAACTGGTGTAATGCAAATAAAACAATTAACTCGCAAATCGAGCATTATATCTCTAAAACAGGTATCATGTGAGTTGATTAATTAAAGAGGAGAAGGAAAAAGTAGGAAAAAAAAGGGTCAAGAAAAAGGGGCAAGAAAATGGGCAAAACTGATGAATCAATTTAACCCCGGCAGTTTTGTCGCTTTAAGGCAGGGGTAGGCAACCTCGGCCCTCCAGCTGTTTTGAAACTGCAAGTCCCATGAGACATTGCAAGACACTGACAATCACAGGCATGATTTCTAGAGGCAGAGCCAGGATCGGATTTGTAGTTTCACCACATCTGGAGGGCCGAGGTTGCCTACCCCTGTTTTAAGGGAATAAATCTATCTTGTTTAGATTTGCAATATTTTGCAATCCAAATCGCCTCATCTAGGGGCAGGGTGAATGCGTTCCAGGGCAAGGAATCGGAGACTGTCTGGTTTGTATTGAGGTTTGGTGGCGAAATGCCTGGCTATGGGATTTTCAATTATACCTAAAGTTGTATCCACAACATGGTCTTTAATGGGACGTTAAAATTCTCTCTTTGTTCTACCTATGTAAAATGAACTGCAGCTACATGTTAGAAGATATAAAATGCCAATAGTATTGCAGTTTACAAAGTGTCTTGGAGAGAATGGTATGAAGTTAGGTAGAAGCACATTCTTGCTGTTGTTAATATACTTGCAATAGTCGCATTTGCCACATTGAAAAGTGTCCTTTGGGAGCATTCCACAGGGATCAGTAGAGCCACCAGAAGAGAAGTGGCTGGATACCAGTGTATCCTTGATGGATTTGTTGCGACAAAATGTGATGTGTGGCTTATCATCCACATATCATCCAGCGGCTGGGTCACCTGTGAGGAGGTGCCAGTGTTTACCCAGAATTTGCCTTATCTGGTCAGATTGGTTGTTAAACTTGATAATCGGGCATATTTTAGATGATGTATCATCTTGTGTGCCTTGAAGCAAGAGTAGATCGCTTGGACTGTCTCTTGCTCGCTGGTAGGCCATTTTAAGGCATTTACAGCTGTATCCCCCTTGCAGGAATCTCTTTTGTAACTCACCCTCCTGCCTTACAAAATACGCATCATTTGTGCCGTTCCGGCCGTTTTGTGCACGTGCATTGATGAGCCCTTTGTGGGTTGATAGTTTTTTTTATTGTTCCTTCTTTGGCTGTTGCAGCTTGCTCTGGTCTATGTTTATGTACTTGAGGGTTGTCTTCCCATGAGCCGGCAGGCTGTCTCTGAGACCTTCAATTTCTCCTTCCATAAAGCATTGAGCACACTATATTGCATCCATCCTGGGTAAGAAACTTATGTTTTTCCCTAATGGATTGATAGGATCTTAGATACTAATTCATTGTTGCATGAGGAATGTATTGAACTGTGTATGAATATATTCAGATAAATGTGATACACCCAAGTCTATTGGTCCCGATGAAGCGGATGATCCGCGAAACGCGTTGACCCTTCTCAGAAGATTTACTGCGCTTATCTTTGTAATGTATTTCACAGACAACAATATTTTTTTTTTTTATTGTATGAAATAAAACATTTTTTTTATACAAACTGTATGATATAGGAAAAACATTTTTTTTTGCATGGTAAGTGTGCACACTGGGGTATATTTAAATATTTAAATCCCAAAATACTATGTCCTTTTGCTACTATATCAGGATGATACCCTAGTGTTCACACATTTTAGGCTTGCTGCATTCTTTCCCAAAAACATAAACTTGAAGCACTAACTCGCTAGTTGCAATGAACAGAGCCCTGTTCTATCTATCTCCACTCTAATATCACACTGTAAATGGCTGCTCTGGGAAGGATCCTTTTATAGTGGGGGGTGGGTCTATAAGAAATGAGCCATGATTGGGCACAGACATCATTACTTTTTCCTACGGTTCCACCAATGCCGATACTATTATCGGTATCGGCGACGATGTTGAGCATTTGCACGAGTACTTGTACTCGTGCAAATGCTCCTGATCCCTAATCCGATACCTGGAAGTCAGTGGGCGGAGCGGAGAGCGAGTCCTCAACAGGCTGGTAGCAGCAAAAGGTAAGCTGGCAGGGGTGCGGAGCTCAAGCCGCATGTTACATCAGAATCGGCGACCTGGGCCATCGCATTCAGTAACGGAAGTGCCGTTCTGTGTCTCCATCAACAGGTTAAACACCGCAACACCCATCTTGGTACACCCTGCACTCGGCCACAGTAAGTCTGCAGCAGACATCTTGTTACACCCAGCCCATATAGTTCAATAACTATATGGGCTGGGTGTAACAAGATGTCCGCAGCTGCCTTCTGACTGTAGGCTTACTGCGGCCGAGTGCACGGTGTACCAAGATGGGTGTCACAGCATTTGTACTAGCATTGCCACCTATCAGTGCTCATCAGTGCTGCATATCAGTGCCACCCATCAGTGCTCATCAGTGCTGCATATCAGTGCATCAGAAATTATGGGGCCCCTTACACGGCTTTAGGCCTGGGCCCTCTGGGGCCCGCCCACAGGCCATCCCACCGAGTCCTTCAGTGCACCCACTTTTATTTTAACTCTCTTATAACTTTGGAGATTGGAGGGATGGATAGTGCTGGGCATGGGTGGCGATGCGTTGTGGAGAATGGAGGGATGGATGGTGCTGGTGTGGGTTGCGATGCGTTGTGGAGACGGGAGGGATGGATGGTGTTTGGCGTAGGTGGCGATGCATTGTAGAGACTGGAGGGATGGAGTAGATGCTGGGTAGGGATGAAAATGATTGAGTTGCATTGTGAAAATGAATGAGGATGACTCTGGGTGGGGATGAGAGTTACATAGTAAAGAGGTTCTCCAAAATGTAACTCTCATCTGCACCCAGAGTCATCCATTTTCACAATGCAACTCAATTATACCAGCTTGTTAGCCTCAGGGTGTCCCATCCAAGAAGGAGATAAATAAAGTCCAAATAAAGTCTACAGGCAGCACAGGGGGCACAGGGGGCACAGTCAGCAGCACACATTACATTTTTGCGACTTACCCTCCATGCTGCACTCTTGGATCTATCTACATGCACCTGTTATTGCTGTGTCCATGTGCACCGTCGACGAGCTGGCCACTCCCCCTGCCCCTATGCCGGCCAATCACATTGCAAGCAAACCCAGCAGCAGCCAGCAGGCTCCGCCTCAGCAGGGAATGGATGAGGAGCTTGGTAAATTTCATTACTGTGTGCAGAATACTTAAAAAAAGATCTGCATAGCCACAGCCAACGGAGGGGGGGGGGGGGGGGGGCGATTGGGAGGGGCAAGTGAAAGTAAAAGTAGGCAGCGGAGGCTTGTCTTGTTTATGCTTCTCTGCAGCGGCACGCAGATTAGTGGCAGAGCTCTGCTGTAGGGGGGAGCAGGCCCTGGCCGGATGAGCCCCTAGGGACACTCGGGCCCCTTACATGATTACTTTCTGTACCCCCCTGATGGCGGCCCTGCACCTATCAGTTCAGTGCCCATCAGTTCTGAATATTAGTGCAACCTATCAGTTCAGTGCCCATCAGTGCCCATCAGTGCTGCATATTAGTGCCTCCTCATCAGTGCCACCCCATCAGTGCCGCCTCATCAGTGCCCATCAGTGAAGCCTATCATTACCCATCAGTGCAGCCTCATCAGCGCACATCAGTGAAGGAGAAAAAAATTTACTATTTACAAAATCGCACTTTGAAAGCTGTCACATTAAAAAAAAGTATCGGTACTTGTACTCGGTCTTAAAAAAGTGGTATCGGTGCAACCCTACTTTCTCCAATCATGGCTCTGACAGTGTTCTGTTCCGATTGGGCAAATCCTTCATTGCTTCAGCCAATCAGGGCATCCAATGCACTGGGCGGTGCCCAGTGCATTGTGGGGCACTCGCCGGCCTGAACAAGCGAACGCCCCAACAATTCGGGTGTTCGTCGAACTGGCAAACAGCCAATGTTTGGCCCGTATTCCTGCTTGGTCTGAACCGTTGGCCAAACACTACTTCCAACTTATATGTAGACTATATGTACAAAATTTTGTGGACACCTATCAAACCAATATGAGCTTGTTGATAGCTTCATGTCTCGTCTGTCCCTACCTCCCTTTCCTTCTCTGCTTCTCCCCATTTCTTGTAGGAGCTCTTCAGAAACAGGAAGTGAAAGAGAATGTACCCGTTGCGGGGTTTGGGCTGGGTCACAGACAGAAAATAAAGATCTGGTAGACCTTTAGTGCTTTCTCACTCTATCCAAAATGAATATTATATACAATTTTGCTGAAGGCTTTAAAGTGATAAAATGTGATATCAAGTTTTTAAGGACTTTCAGCAGTTGATTTAATCACTTACTGAATATGCAGCTTCTTTACCTTTGAATCCTTGCCTATGCTCCCATTTAAGCTGGTACCATGATCACTGCCCTTAGTTTGTTGTTTCAGGATTGCTCCTTTCTCTTGTAGAATCCTATGGAGCCATCCTTGCACGCAATCAAGGGCGGATGGTGTTTTTTTGTTTGGGGTGGGTTGCAACAACCACCCCCCATCCACAGCACCTCAAAACCCCCCCCCCCCCCCAGATGTCTGCCGGTCCACTGGCACTTATCCCATTGGTGGCGGATATCTGTTGGCACATCCGCGGGGATCGGCGGACACATCGGGCAGGGGATCAGGAGATCATCTTCTGTGTCCTCTTCTCTTTTGGGAGCACAGCAGCTTCCGCCGTACATCTCCTCCCCTCCTCCTAGGTGTCCAATAGGATCGCCAGACCTTTCAGCCAATCAGGATACGGGTATCAGACCCCTGCTTCCTTATTGGTGGAGAGGCTGTTCAGTGTTAGAAAAGCAAATATTCATTTGATTTTCTAAACGCACCTGGGTGGGCTCCGAGCGCAATGCTCTGCTATGCATCAACCTATCCATTAACCATTAAAAGGGGTTGGTGTGGATAGAGGGGGCAGCGCCGTGTGCCCTTAATGGATGGGCCGCCCCTGCATGCAATTGCAGAGATGTGTCTCCCTACACTGTGTGCATCATTAGAAACACACAACCCCATAGTCTAAGATGGCATGGCACTCCTCTCCTCCGAGCTAACAGACTGGCTGGAGAATGCAATGTCCACTGCTAACTCTTCTCTTGTGAAGACCAAAAGTTCAGGGAAGCATCACTGAGAGAGCGGGAGCCAGCAGCACTGAGAGCTGTAAACTGCAAGTAATGGGGTGACAATCTAACAAATAGTTTACTGGGGAATACAAAAGAACAATAATGGTTTAATCATACTTTAAATGTATTCATGTCAATAGGCTGTCGACATTCCTCATTAAATGCAATAGATTAAAAAAAAAAAAGAAATGAGTATTTTCCAATTTTGAGATGTTAAAGTTCAGACACATCACAGCACAGCTTACAGAAGCTGTATCTGGTTACTGCATTGCTGCTAGCATCATTATACAGTAGAGTTACATGTATATGATTAACTGTGATTCTGTGTTTTAACAATTACAAAGGTGGTGGTCATTTGTATTACTAATTGGAGACTCCAGCCAAGAAAACCGACTTTTTAAGCCCAAGTAAGGTCGAAATGTGGGTGCAGATGTTATGCTGAAGGATTTTTTTTTTTTAAGAAAAGATATACATTGTTAAAATGTAGGCAGCCAATCACTGCCTTGGTGGCCACCAGACTTCAGAAATGATCCCATCACTGTAGAGTTCATAGATGCCTACAAATTTTTAAATCCTGCCATCAATATTTTCTATAGCTGTAGAACTGTTGCCATTAAGTGTTAAAGCCCAGAACACTTTTCAAATGTATCAGCTAATAAATAACTGGGAGTTGACTTTTATGACCCAAGTTTCTTGGATAGTTAGGCACTTAGAGAGACAACTAAGAAAAACTTTGTACAAAAAAAATAAAAGAATAAACTGTACCATGCAAGGTCTCTTGGACGCCCACAAATTTTCTCTTAGATTACTGGACCTAAAAAGTCATATCCAATGCCAAAAAACAGAATAACAGATACAACGTAAAGTAAAAATTTGGCTCTGGACTTTTGTTTAGCTAGTCAAGTTTGGCAAGTGAAAAGTTTTGGAAAAGAAAAATGGCTGTTTTTACAATACCAAAATAAAAGAAGGTTTAAAAGGACATATTGTATGAAGAACTAGGGTTTGCATTTAATATAACTGTACTAACTGCAACTCATTCTTTATAAAAACACAGAAAGCCAAATTCAGAACTGAATGGTTCAAAATTAATATTAATTTGCAGAAATATTTTGGTGATATTGTTTAATTTATTGGAAGTCACTTTATGAGTTTTCTATCTCTCCTGTCTATCTAAGCTACATGTCTACCAAATAAGTTATGTCTTCTAATGTGTGTCTTCTTTGGTCTTGCGAAAATTGCCAATACCAACATGACCTTGAGTCAAGGATACAACCCTTGGAAATATGTTGGCTGTGCTTTTCTTTTTCACAGTTACCTTGGCTGCAGAAATGTCCTGGCATGTCTCATCTCAGATTAGATGAAGGAATTTACAAATGCTGTCTCAGGAGGCCAAGGAAAAGTGAAAAATGCTGCTCTATGGGTAAGCCAGGGTGGTCCCACGATTTAGCTGACCTAAGCAGATGACCCGGGCAGCATATATCTGGGCAGAGGAAAAATTTCAAAAGGGGTCCACATAGATTTTTCTTGCTGTTGTGAAATTCCACAGTGGCCCAAAAATGGTTTCTCATGCTGGAGTTGAATGCAAATATTTCCAGCTGAAAGAGAGAAGAACACTCTGGAGCTTACCATACACATGATAGGAATATAGAGTGTTCTCCATAACATTCCTAGGATGGCTTTATCTTCTCATTGTAGACACAAAAGATAGGAATGGCAACTCATTTCCATAGACTGCCTTTGGCTCAAAGTAAGTCCCTTTTCTTACAGAGGTAGGCAAACATATTAAAACGTATCAAACTGGATTGTATTTTATTATAACATTTTAAATGGTGGCACCTTTCTATAGTCTCGGCACCAACTTGGGACATTGTAGGCTGCCTTACTAATGCAGGAATCAAAAGTGACCCCTGAAATTTCCTCCGGTGCCAAGCTACCCAGAAAATTTTAACTTTGGCATTTAGTGTTTGATAACAACACATATCCGTGCTTCTTCCATAACACTCTGATGTGCCATTCATGTGCAAACTCACCCTAAAGGCCCACTCACATTTTTTATGCTACATTAACAAATGCATATTAACATGTGTTGTGTTAAGGTAGCTATGGGGTACTTGGTGGTGCCACTGCAGGCTGCGGTGTAGAGCCCCATTGGCACTCAGGGTAGCAGGGATGCCAGCGTAAGAAAAACTCATCCAGTGAGCATATGAACATTTTAGGATGAAAATGTCGCTTGCCATGACTGATCCTAGTATGGATGTATACAGTACATGTGAAAGCCCCAGTCAAGGCTGTTCCTCGATGGCGTGGCCCAGAGGAGCAGCATTGACTGAGGCTTTCACATATATACAACCATAATGGGATCAGCCATGGCGAGTGGTGTTTTCGTGCTAAGGTGTTAAGGCAGGCAATTAATTCAAAAGAGTTGCCAGCATACCACAACACCCAGTTACTTTTTTCTTTTTTGGGTCTTTTATTTTTTGGACTGTAGAATGTGAAGGTCCTTCTTTGGGTGCCCATGTGACTGCCTGGTTAATATGAACACTTACCATTGGCTGTAATGTGGTGGCGTTTTCTTTCAACACCATTGGCTGTTTAAACTGTCATGCCATGATGTCATGAAGAGGGGAAGAAGCAAGAACGGTTGGCAGCGGGCCTGGACGCCAGCACTGGATCAGGAGTCCTGACTCAAGGAAGAACCACTGTGGAGGGTCAGGTAGGTAAAAAAAACACCAGAGATGTTGTGAGATAATTCATAGCGATTAGTATGTTTACTATTTGCGTGTGTTCTGACTTCACTCTGTACATCAACAAAAGCTTGAATTTCAATAATGTTGTGAATTTTTTTGTGCCCAAAGTATATGAAGATCAATGTAAAGTTTTAACTCCAAGCATTTGTAGTGCTCAAACCCAATGGAGCCACTGTTTTTCGTGTCCACCTTTCTCAGGGCCCACAGCTCTGCAAGCGACGCCATGCTCTCTGACACACTTATGCCCCGTACACACGGTCGGACTTTGTTCGGACATTCCGACAACAAAATCCTAGGATTTTTTCCGACGGATGTTGGCTCAAACTTGTCTTGCATACACACGGTCACACACAAAGTTGTCGGAAAATCCGATCGTTCTAAACGGGGTGACGTAAAACACGTACGTCGGGACTATAAATGGGGCAGTGGCCAATAGCTTTCATCTCTTCATTTATTCTGAGCATGCGTGGCACTTTGTCCGTCGGATTTGTGTACACACGATCGGAATTTCCGACAACGGATTTTGTTGTCGTAAAATTTTATCTCCTGCTCTCCAACTTTGTGTGTCGGAAAATCCGATGGAAAATGTCCGATGGAGCCCACACACGGTCGGAATTTCCGACAACAAGCTCCGATTGGACATTTTCCATCGGAAAATCCGACCGTGTGTACGGGGCATAGGGCTGAAGAGGGGATATTTATTGCAAATACCCAAAAAACTTAAAGAAATAGAAACGGCAGTAGTTGAACAACAACTATATGGTTGGCAACAAATAAATGGAACAGATAGTAACTCCTGCACCGTGCAGGAGTTATTTTATAGACTGTGCACAAAGCAAGGTCCATAAAGATGAGCGAGTTTGGGGTGGAGGAACTCGACTGGCCTGCTCAGAGTCCTGACCTCAACCCGATAGAACACCTTTGGGATGAATTCGAGCGGAGACTGGGAGCCAGGCCTTCTCGTCCAACATCAGTGCCTGACCTCACAAAGGCGTTTCTGGAAGAATGGTCAAACATTCCCATCAACACACTCCTAAATCTTGTGGACAGCCTACCCAGAAGAGTTGAAGCTGTTAGTTGCAAAGAGGCCAACTCAATATTGAACCCTACAGACTAAAGCCTCGTACACACGATTGGATTTTCTGCAGACAAAACCTCGGACTTTTGTCTGAAGGGCTTTGGCCAGGAACTTGTCTTGCATACAAACGACAAGGAATTGTCGGCCAACAAACAAGAACGTAGTGATGTACTACGTGGTTTTTCAGCTCTTTAGCGCCACCCTTTGGGCTCCTTCTGCTAATTTCGTGTTAGAAGTTTGGTGAGTGTTGATTCGCGCTTTTCATTTTGGACTTTTCATTTCGCGCTTTTCATTTCGTGCTTTTCAGTTTGTTTCTGAACAGCCGTTCATCAACCAGACATGTTGCGGAATCGGAGGAGATAACGTGTTGTTTATTATTGGCCTTGGACCCAAGTCAAGTCCAGGAAACATTCCCATAGACACACTCCTAAACCTTGTGGACAGCCTTCCTAGAAGAGTTGAAGCTGTTATAGCTGCCAAGGGTGGGCCAACTCCATATTGAACCCTACGGACTAAGACTGGGATGTCATTAAAGCTCATGTGCGTTTAAAAGCAGACCCAATACTTTTGACAATATAGTGTAGTTTAGATGGATGACAACCTTAAAACATGGCTGCTGAATATTCCACTATTCATTATTATGCAAATAAAAGTATATAAAAATCTGCTGTGTTAACGCTAGCAGCAGACTGCATCATATTTGTCTGTAACACTGTTGTTATAGTAATTGTACACCTCTGAAATCAAAAATGAACAAAGCATATCCTTCTATAGTGTATACATGCCTTGATCCAAAGCAACTAGTGTGATTTCTGTCTACACTCTCATGCCTGCTGCATGAGTCACTTCTGACAATCTATGCTGACAACAAGCAATCCTGGGAGATTGTCCCACCCCCCACCTCCAGGACACAACAGGTGACTGACAGCCTCAGCTGAGTAGGTGAGAGTAGGTGATAGTCGGACAGATTGGGGTAGGGAGTTCCAGAGGATGGGAGAGGCTCGGTGAAAAGTCCTGGAGGTGAGCATGGGAGGAGGTGGTCTTGGGAGGAACGAAGAGAACGATTAAGTCTTTAGCTGACCAACAGCTACACTGAGAATGTCCTAAGCCCACTTTCTTGGCAATAAGGTCACAGGCACATCATTTCAGGGAGTGATTGTTGTCTCAGGATGTACAGAATGGTGGGTGCCAGTCACTTTAGTTTGAGCTTTTTGTACTTTTATTGCACTAGTGCATGGAGAACAGGAAGGAGGGTGGAGGGTACACAAGATACTTGAAGGTTTAAACATAGAACTCAGTCTCTGGTTTTCTGCGCATCATTAAAAACTTTCTTTGCCCCTCTCTAACATGGCTATGCTGGCTGCACACTTAAACGTACAATGTGGCTCCTTGACAATTGAAGTTCTAGTGGTGTCTCAATCTTAGCATTCAAGGCAGGACAGCATGGAAAGGTTCCTTTGTTGACATTCCACTCAGTCACTCACCACCTCCATTGTGGGTGGACAACTGCAGTTTGTTTCCTCTAGGCCAAGGGTAGGCAACCTTACAGAGGTGGAGATCTACCTGAACAACACGAGAGAAGTCAATGATCACCGGTCACAGTGCTGCCTCTTCATACCTGATTTAAACCTTTAATTGCAGGACTACTTTGTCGGATATGTGTGCATTGCACAGCAATCATGGGTTTAAATCAGGTGTTGAGAAGGCAACACATCACCTCCTCCAGATAGAACCCATTCAGATTCTCATACATAAACCATGGCTCAAACGGCTTCTGATCAATCTCTGTAAATTTCCATATTTCTATCCTAATAGACTCCGGTATATTACAGGTAATGCAATGATATAGAGAAGAGAGAAAAGCTTCCAATAGTGTAGTATGTTAAAATAACCTTTGGTTTCATTTTTTAAAACGCTGAAAAACGGACTCTTACATTTAAAAACAATCAAAAAGGCAAATAAACAGAAGGATCGGCGTTCACATCGCCTTCTCAAGTGGTTTCCGGTCTACGTCTGCTTACGAGCACGCCCTACGCGTTACGTCACGTGACTTTATCTGGGGACTCCATCTGCCCAGATGAAGTCACATCACGTGACGTAACGCGTAGGGCGTGGCCGTAAGCAGACGTATACCGGAAACCATGCGAAGGACATTTTCACATATCACCTCCTCACCACCTATAAACACACACTCGGATTGCTTTTCAGAGGAGCAGCACTTGTGCTCGTTCAAACGTAAAGTTATGGGGTGATAAAACAGCTGGATACATTAGAAGTCTAAGTTCAGCAAACCCACAGGAAAGTCGCAGGCACACTGCACTGCACCCGCGATGTGGGTAAACCGCAGCGCATTGGTGTGAAAGCAGTCCTATACTATTATGCCCAGTGTGTTGATTCACACTGACCTGAAGATCTCTTCTTTCCTGCTGCTGGCACTACTCTGGAGACCACTAGCCATTATAAGAGGTGAAGTGCAGTTGGTATCACTCTGCATGGGACAGGAGCCAGCACTACAGAGGAGGCATCGACTTATACGGCTCTTGCTCCCTTCTACAGCTCTAACTTTACAAGTAGTCCCTCTGCAATGCACTCTGTTTGATGTTCTGGAATGGCAGGTCAGCAAACTTAGCCACCTGTCCGTAATCTACTGGTGGATCACGATCTACAGGCTGCTGACCCCCGCTCTAGGCCCAAGTAGAACACCCATGGCTGTCAGCATCTTTAGGGGTTCCTCCCAGGTGGGGAGATTCTTGCGACACTTCAAATCCCCAGGCCCAAAGGCCAATGATAAGATTTTTTTACACTCGTGTCCTCACTAGGAAAAAGCCCAAGAGGGTACACCATCTGCATGGAAGTGCCTCAGATATTCAATATCTTATCCAGCATGCATTAGCAATCTTTTCAAGCCTGCTGATTGCCTAGGGGTCTCCAAACTACGGCCCTCCAGTTGTTCAGGAACTACAATTCCCATCATGCCTAGTCATGTCTGTGAATGTCAGAGTTTTACAATGCCTCATGGGACAGCAACAGCTGGAGGGCCACAGTTTGGAGATCCCTGGTAGGACATCATCTATATTACAAAATGTCACATCTAGTACACCCTGCTAGAGCTAACTCAAAGAGCAAGTGACTGAAATAAATCCCTCCATACTAGTAGAACACTAGCTGGTACATACAGACAAGCTGCTTAAAGTCTGTTTTCTACAGGATAACAAAATTTACAAAAAGAGAATTTTGCAAAAATTCTACTTTCCTACATTATTTATTATTATCATTTTTTATCCCCCAAAATGTTATTTTAATTCTATTTTCCTCCAGCAAAACGAACAGACAAAGTGGGTTCTCTCCGTGCCCTTCAGGCATTTCATCAGTAGCTTTGAGATCCACTTTAAGTCAACCAAGCTATTTCAGAAACGGGAATAGAAGGAATCTGAACTATTTCTGGCAGCAGGTTGGCTTGTGGATGTTTAATCCATCTCTGAATGACTATCCTCACCGGGAAATCTCACTTCTTCTTACCAGAGTTTTCCAAATTTTTCTCAAGTTTCCGACCTCAGATTTTTGCCACATAACGCGGATCCGTTACTCACTGGTCTTGGGCAGCTCTCTGATTTCCAAGCCTGATCCCGGTATTACTCGGTGTTGTTTTTACTCAATCCCTTGTTTGGCATCCGATTTTGGCTGCCATTGCATCAGTAGATATTTTCGTTTCTACTGCGAGTGGTAAAATAAAGGTCAGAGGGTTTTAAGAAAAGGACAGATACCATAAAAAAGGAAAAGGTCTAACCTGAAAATAAACATGTTAATCCACAATTATACAAGCCTACCTAGATCTTTTGAAGCTATAGTATGGCTGTGTTGTATAAAAAAAGTGTCCTGGTCCAGATTTTCCATCTATTAAAGAACGGATTCAGGAAAAATTCTGATATTTCTGCTTTGAAGAGAATACAGTAGACATCTACAAATACATTTGCAACCTTTAAAGTGTCACTAAACCCACATCATGAAAAACTATCAATAAATGGTGTATTACTATTCATACTCACTCAGTCCCTATGGGATTCGTTTTCTGTATTCTGCAAACAAAAACTTGCTTGAACCTGCTGCTCTCTGTCTCCACCTTCTGTCCATGTCCCCAATTCAGCTGGGGATTTTGCAGAGCAGTGTTGGCAACCCTGCACATGCTCAGTTTTCAGTGGCTTTCTATGCTGAGCATTTCCTCTCTATCACATCTGAGCAGCCCATGTGAGTATAGACCAGTGATGGCGAACCTTGGCACCACAGATGTTTTGGAACTACATTTCCCACAATGCTCAACTACACTGCAGAGTGCATGAGCATCATGGGAAATGTAGTTCCAAAACATCTGGGGTGCCAAGGTTCGCCATCACTGCTATAGAGTCACACATGTGGGCATATACACAGTGGTAAATGACAGCCCACTCTCTCCCTCCTCCTCCATGCTCACTAACCAGCTAAACACAATGGAGGCGGGATATTACTTGTAGATTGATGGAGGCTTCACCTCCCTGTTATAAGACACAGGCTGGAGCGGCGTGACACAGCCTGTGACTGGCAGAAATACACCCACACCATGTTATTGCCAAAGATTTATAAAGATTTGATTTCAAATATATATTTGTATGACAATTTAAAACATTTAAAAAATGTATTGATATTAATTATATATTTTTACTCTGTACTCCAAAGGCTGTTTTTTTATTTTATTTTGAACATGTGACCAGCAGCAGAGGACTAGAAGCTCCTCCTGCTTATGTTTCCCTGCAGACAGGCTGGGAAAGTGCTGGGTCATGTGACAGCTGGATATCGATTAGGAAAAAGGTACGAAGATGTTTTTTTTTTTTTTTTATGAAAATAATTACATCCATCATTCCCATACAGAAATAAAAGGTACAATGTAAATTAACCACTTCAGCCCCGGAAGATTTTCCCCCTTAATGACCGGGTCATTTTTTGTGATTCGACAGTGCGTCGCTTTAACTGACGATTGCGCGGCCGTGCGACGCTGTACCCAAACAAAATTGACGTCCTTTTTTTTCCCCACAATTAGAGCTTTCTTTTTATCACCTCTGCCGTTTTTATTTTTTGCGCTAAACAAGAAAAGAGCGACAATTTTGAAAAAATACTTTTTGTTATAATAAATATCCCCCAATTTTTTTTTTTTAAACAAATTTCTTCATCACTTTAGGCTGATATATGTTCTTCTACATATGTTTGGTAAAAAAAATAAAAAAAAATTGCAACAAGCGTATATTAATTTGTTTGCGCAAAAGTTATAGCGTCTACAAAATAGGGGATAGATTTCTTTTTATTATTTGTTTATTTTTTTACTAGTAATGGCGGTGATCAGCGATTTTTTATCGGGGCTCCGACATTGCGGCGGACAGATCGGACACTTTTGACAATATTTTTTGGGACCATTGACATTTATACAGCGATCAGTGCTATAAAAAATGCACTGATTACTGTATAAATGTCACTGGCAGGGAAGGGGTTAACACTAATGGTGATCAAGGGGTTCAATGTGTTCCCTCATGCGTGTTTCTAACTGTGGGGGGGATGGGACTGACTGGAGGAGGAGACAGATCGCTGTTCCTGATTACTAGGAACAGCAGATCTGTCTCTGCTGTCAGAACGGGGGTTTGTGTGTTTACACACACAAATCCCCGTTCTGGCTCTCGTGCCCGCGATCGCACGTGGGCGGCGGACATCGCGGCCGCCAGGCCACGCTCATCAGGTCCCCCCCGCCGTGCTGCGGCAGCGCCTGCTATGGCTCTTAAAGGAGCCGACGTACAGGTACGGCGATTCGTGGGGGCGAGCCACTTTGCCGACGTTAACGTATGTGAGCTGGTCGGGAAGCGGTTAACCAGTGTGTGTTTAGTATCACTTATATAACTGCAATAATTGGGTGAATTTTATTCAACAAATCAATTTTTAGTTTGATAATTTTTCGTTCTCTTTCATGATTATACTGTATATAGTGTAGAAAATAATTACCCATCTTGCATGAAGAGGAAATCTTTGACTCACCATTTTCATCTGGACAGGATCACTAAGGAATAATATAGGAATGGTTCAACATGCTCCATTTTGTTGCCATGTATATACATTTTCATACTTATGTATATATATATTTTTTTTTGTATGCACATTACAGAGCTCATTTGTACCTTCCCCCCCCCTTTGTTCTCTCCTCCCTACCGCTTATTCTAAATTCCATGTTCTGTTATAAGTCAGGAACTCAATATTGTAATGAATTGCAGCTGTATTTTTCAAATTTATGATATTTTTTTGGATAAATAAAGAGCATTTAAAAGAAACGTGTCCTGGGCTCAGTGTTCTGCAGAGTCGGCGTTGGTCTCCCATGCAGTGAAGCCCTTATTATGCAGCCAGGATTAAGTTTTTTGATTGGACTTATTTTTTTTTCGCATTTGCCAGGAACTGATATTTTACAATAAAAAAGTACTTCTGTGGCTCTGAGGGGAAGGTAGGGGGTGTAGACAGAAACGCATAAAAAAAAAAAAAAATTAAATCAGAGGGATATTTGTCTTGCTTGGAGATTTTAAAAAGAAATATGACATTAAAATATAAAATAAATATTAACCACTTCCATACCCGGTCTATTCTGGCACTCCTCTCCTACATGTAAAAATCATCATTTCTTTTGCTAGAAAATTACTCAGAACCCCCAAACATTATATATATATATATATATATATATATATATATATATTTTAGCAGACACCCTAGGGAATAAAATGGTGGTCATTGCAACTTTTTATCTCGCACGGTATTTGCGCAACAATTTTTCAAACGCTTTTTAAAAAAAAAAAAAAACAGTTTCATGATTTAAAAAAACATAACAAAACAGTAAAGTTAGCCCAATTTTTTTGTATAATGTGAAAGATGATGTTACGCCAAGTAAATAAATACCCAACATGTCACGCTTTAAAATTGCGCACACTCATGGATTGACGCCAAACTTCGGTACTTAAAAATCTCCATAGAGTTACAGAGGATGTCTTGTGCTATAATTGTTGCTCGTGCTCTAACGCACGTGGCGATACCTCACATGTGTGGTTTGAACGGCATTTGCATATGTGGGCGGGACTTATGTGTGCGTTGACTTCTGAGCGTGAGCTACCGGGGACAGAGGCGTTTTAAATTATTATTTTGTTTATTTTTTTTTATTTTACTTTTTTTTATTTTTACATTTTCTTTTACATTTATTTTTGATCATTTTTATTCCTATTACAAGGAATGTAAACATCTCTTGTAATAGGAATTGTTCATGAAAGGTCCTCTTTATGGAGATTCTGTCGGGTCAATAAGACCCCACATCTCTCCTCCAGGCTGGAAAGCATGAGATCAGAAAAAAAAATCCACGATCTCATGCTTACCAGCCGCGATCGCGGCTTTGCTCACATCCGCGGCCTGGACGTGACATCATAATGTCACGCCCGGGCCTCCGATGATCATAGAGATGACTGGTGGCCATCTAATCACCGGAAATCTCTATGGTCGTCATCCAACGGCGGCCAATTCTTCCCCGGTGGCACAGGAGAGTCGGGAGAAGCACCGGATGGCGGCGGGAGGGGGTGGGATGTCCACTGAAAACAAGGATATCTGAATGATGCCTGTAGCTGCAGACATCATTCAGATATTCCCACTAAAAGTCAAGGACGTCATATACGTTAATAATAAAAAAAAAAAAAAAATACAGAACATGATACAGATGTGGCAAAAGACCAAGCCTCTATGATTAACTGGAGTAGTTGGAGGTGGTGGATTGAGCTGGTAGGCAAGGAAAATACAGTGGTTCAAAGTGATGGCAGTTGTGTACACCTAATGCAACAGGTGAAGTAGATGACAGCTGCTGGAAGCTATGGCATTTGGCTACAATGGATTTGGAACAGCCTCTCAGCCTTTTTCAACCAGGGTGCCCAGGCTCCTTGGGGTGCCTAGAGGTTTCGTCAGGGGTGCCCTGGCAAAAATGCCTAAAAATTGATCAAAATTTGCATAGAAGCCAGCAGGTGGCTCAAGCCTGCCTTTTAGTTACACAAAGCCACGGGTTTTTATTATGCACCATTACGACTTTCTAGACACTGGCATCCTAACAACCAATGGCATCATCAGTTAATAAGGAGGATGTCTGTTGCCTCCACAGTATCCTTGTTTGAACCTCCCGTGCCACCCCCCCATCCCTCAGCACTGGGGTGACATTAGCTGACTGATGGAGAGAAATTGAGGGAGCAGAGAAACATTGGAATACTAGTCAGTACCAATGTGCAAAAGTGTATTTGCTTTGGAAGAATAAAGCACCTCTAACGTTGGGTGTCCTACATGTGTATGTTGCTGTATTATGTAAAGCTATTAGAATAGTTTTTCACATTTTAGAATGGGGTGCCTCAAGACTGTCCATAATTTTATAGAGTGCCTTAAGATTGTCTATATCTTTGAAGGGTGCCTCCACTAAAAAAAAGTTGCAAAACGCTGATTTAGAACGTAAGGTAGATTGCGGTGGCTGGGAATAAATACAGTTGGTTGCACAAGATACAGTAGGTTAGGGAAATGCCAATGGCTGGAGGTGATGGCAGTTGATTACCCTAAATAAAATTGGTAAGAGGGATGCAGTGGCTGAAGGAGATGGCAGTTGGGTATTAGGGATGAGATCAATGTGCCACGCGACCCCCGCAGCTGGTCATTTCTGGTTCTCCCCAATAGTTCAGAGTAGAGGTCGACCGATATGGGTTTTTCTCTGGCCGATGCCGATGCTGATATTTAGAAATCGCGGTGGCCGATGGCCGATATATGATGCCGATTTTTTTTGGGCCGATATATTAGGCCGATTTTTTTTTTTCCCTTCATCTCATAAAATCTAACAGTTAGACCCCTTTCACACTGGGGCGTTTTTCAGGCGCTTTTGGGCTAAAAATAGCGCCTGTAATGTGCCTGTAAAACGGCTCCCCTTCAGTCTGTGTGAAAGCCCGAGTGCTTTCACACTAAGGCGATGCGCTGGCAGGATGTTAAAAAAAAGTCCTGCAAGCAGCATCTTTGGAGCGGTGTATACCACCATTCCTGCTCATTGAAATGAATGCGCACCGCTGCCGAAGCGCCTGCAAAGCGTTTCGGCAGCAGCGCTTCAGGGGCGCATTTAACCCCTTCCTCGGCCGCTAGCTGGGTTATAAGCGCCCCGCTAGCAGCCAAATAGCGCTGCTAAAATGACGGTAAAGCGCCGCTAAAACTAGCAGCGTTTTACCGTCAACGCCTGCCCGCTCCAGTGTGAAAGCAGCCTTAAGTAATAAGTGATACAGAAAATTTTTTACATTTTAAACATTTATTAAACAAAACAAACCTCCAATCAGTTCACTTGTATGTAGAATTTAGATTTAAAAAAAATAACTATATCTTAAATATTAAATACACAAAAACAGGTAATCAAAACTTTTGGATGAAAAAAAAAATGGGCTAACTTTACTGCTTATTTTTTTTTTTTTATTTCATTAGTGTATTTTTTTCAAAAAAAATTGCGTTTGAAAGACCGCTGCACAAATACCGTGTGACATAAAATATTGCAACAACCGCTATTTTATTCCCTAGGGTCTCTGCTAAAAAAAATATATATAATGTTTGGGGGTTCTAAGTGATTTTCTAGCAGAAAATACAGGATTTTTACTTGTAAGCAACAAATGTCAGAAAAGATTGAGTCTTTAAATGGTTAAACTGAGAGCTTCTACACACAGAGCTCAGTCTATTGATAAAATAACCTGAAGAGATACAATGTATCTTCTTATTAGACTTGGCAGGCTGCCCAGAGGAGGAGAGAATCCTCTCCACAGATAATGTCAGGAAACTTGCATTGACTTCTATTACAGAAGTCATTTGCAAGTCCCGCTGAAGTTATAATCGGCTTTTTTTATCAGCACAATCAGCCGATGCCGATTAAGTAAAATAAGCCAAATATCGGCCGATATATCGATCTACCTCTAGTTCAGAGGCTGCCCACCACCACAAGCACCAGTCCATACACTTTGGCTCCAATAACTCAGTCTAGGAGTTGTCTTTTTAATTTTATTGCTTAAAGAACTTTAAACCAGAGAGAGGTTAAGGCATGGGATACAAAATGCTGCACAATAATCAGGAGCTCACTTTTCTCTAGGCTCACACTCCAGGATTTTGGAGGACAGGGGAATGGCCAGTACTCTGAGACCCACAGCTACCACTGGCATTTACATCCCAAAAGCAAACAGTCACCAGGAATCAGTTCAGGGTCATTACTCACAAGCTCCCAGGACAGCTGCACACCTTGCAACTTCTTCCCAACAAGGTCCATTGAGGAAGACGGTTCTTCACCACCAGACCAGATCCCTATGGTGAAGTCCCACAGCCAGCTCCTCAGAAAGTTCCCTCAAGGCCCGCAGTCCTGACATCATTAAGGCCTCAAGAACAGCTTCACAGTCCACAGGATATCTCAAAGGTTCAGTAGCCCTCCCCTTGGAACCCTCCTGGGGAAAGAGAACCATCTCTCCAGGGCTTCATACTATTCATCAACTCCTGAACCACCTTCTGGACACTCTTCTCCAGGTATTGGCCAGGCCATGATAAATATTCAGGATGATAATCTGAATCTCCCTCCCTATGTTATGGGAGGTTATTCCAGATGCAGAGGGAGGCAACCAAACTCCCAGCCTGTGAAACTCTGAACAGATCAGAACAATCACTGTTCCCTTGACTACAGATGGAGCCAAAAACTACATTTGCCTAGCATCCTACCCTAGGAGGGTGCTACGATTGTATTGGGTGTGGTTCCTTGAAGTACTCCTAAATTCAGATATTAGTTGGAACCCCATTGGAGTCAATGGAAGCCAAATCTTTAATCACATGCAGACTAACCGTAACACATATATTGTTCTTGGAGGGTACCTCTATGTTCTCCGGGAGAGTGCTTTTGCACACAGTATAGTGATTGCACTGTGATTGGACACAGAGTATCACATTCAAAAGGAACAGAGCTAATGAGAGTGGTTCTGTACAAC
The DNA here is from genome assembly GCA_037952835.1 of Lithobates septentrionalis. NCBI lineage: Eukaryota > Metazoa > Chordata > Amphibia > Anura > Ranidae > Lithobates > Lithobates septentrionalis. The sequence continues at coordinate 986,723 of JBBDGP010002646.1, read as the reverse complement.
GTGTCACTGCAGCAGTGCAATCCAGTAACAACAGTCAACAGTGTTAAAATCCATTCCTCTAATGTCGTTTACCCCTCTACAATATACATTTACCGGCCACTTTATTAGGTACATCTTGCTAGTACCTGCTTGGGGTTGGCCCCCCTTTGGCCTTCAGAACTGCCTGCATTCTTCATGGCATAGATTCAACAAGGTGTTGGAAACCTTCCTTGGAGATTTTGGTCCATAGTGACATGATAACATCACGCAATTGCTGCAGATTTGTCGGCTGCACATCCATGATGCATATCTCCTGCTCTACCTCATCCCAAAGGTGCTCTATTGGATGAGATCTGGTGAGTGTGGTGAGATCTGGTGAGTGTGGAGGCCATTGGAGTACAGTGATCTCATTGTCCAGTGGTGAGATGAATGTAGCTTTGCGACATTATCCTGCTGGAAGGAGCCATCAGAAGATGGGGACACTGTAGTCATAAAGGGATGGACATGGTCAGTAACAATACTCAGGTAGGCCGTGGCGTTTAACTGCTTCAGGCCCAAAAGATTTTACCCCCTTCCTGACCAGAGCACTTTTTACAATTTGGCACTGCGTCACTTTAACTGACAATTGCGCAGTCGTGCGACGGTGTACCATAACGAAATATAAACAAAAAAAGAGCGAGAATTTTGAAAAAAAAAAAAAACAATATTTTTTTCTTTTTGCTATAATAAATATCCCAAAAAGTTTAAAAAAAAAAACGAATTTCTTCATCAGTTTAGGCCGATATATATTCTTCTACATATTTTTGGTAAAAAAAAAAAAAATCGCAAAAAGGGGATATTGATTGGTTTGGTTTGATTGATTGGTGCACAAAAGTTATAGCGTCTGCAAACTATGGCAAATATTTATAGCATTTTTATGGTTTTTTTGTTTTTTTTTGACTAGGTGATCTGCGATTTTTAGCGACGGACAGATCGGAGATTTTTGACACTTTTTTGGGACCATTGGCATCTATACAGCGATCTGTGCTAAAAAAATGCACTGATTACTGCATAACTGTCACTGGAAGTCTCTTTGCTTTTTTTCTATTTAATGAGTGTCACACGGAACAGGAAGTATAGCTAAATCTCCCCATTTACATCTATTGTATAGATTTCATACAGGACAGGAAGTGAAGGTAAATCACCCCCACACTAAGTCATTTTAATAGGTGTCAGACAGAACAGGACGTATAGACTTTTAGCCTTTCTACTTGATGCTTATTTGATGGGAGTCGGATAGAACAGGAATTATAGATAAATCTTCCCACTTTACATCTATTGCACTAGGGGGCGATCAAGGGGTTAAATGTGTGTTCCCTCAGCATGTTCTAACTGTGTGGGGATGGGAGTGACTAGGAGAGGAGCCATATCGTTTTTCCTACTTAGTAGGAACAAACGATATGGCTCCTCTCCTCTGACAGCACAGGGATTTGTGTGTTTACACACACAAATCCCCGTGCTGGTGCTCGTGCACGCGATCGCACGTGGCCGGAGGTCCCCCGCCGTGCAGCAGGTGTCACGTGCGCGTGCACTCTCTGGTGGCCGAGAACAGGTAGGATGTACCCGTACGGGATTTCGCTGAGGAGAGCCAGTGTGCCGCAGTATATCTGTGCGACACAGTCGGCAAGTGGGTAAACAATGCTCATTTGGTACTAAGGGGCCCAGAGTGTGCCAAGAAAATATCCCCCACACCATTACACCACCACCACCACCAGCCTGAATCGGTGATACAAGGAAGGATGGATCCATGCTTTCATCTTTTTTACTCCAAATTCTGACCCGACCCTCTGAATGTCTGAAATCGAGACTCATCAGACCAGGCAACTTTTTTCCAATCTTCTATTGTCCAATTTTGGTGATCCTGTGTGAATTGTAGCCTCAGTTTCCTGTTCTTAACTGACAGGAGTGGCCCCCGGTGTGGTCTTCTGCTGCTTCAAGGTTGGATGTGTTGTGCGTTCAGAGATGGTATTCTGCATACCTTGGTTGTAACGAGTGGTTATTTGAGTTATACCCCGTACACACGGTCGGACATTGATCGGACATTCCGACAACAAAATCCTAGGATTTTTTCCCGACGGATGTTGCCTCAAACTTGTCATACACACGGTCACACAAAGTTGTCGGAAAATCCGATCATTCTGAACGCAGTGACGTAAAACACGTACGTCGGGACTATAAACGGGGCAGTAGCCAATAGATTTCATCTCTTTATTTATTCTGAGCATGCGTGGCACTTTGTGCGTCGGATTTGTGTACACACGATCGGAAATTCCGACAACGGATTTTGTTGTCGGAAAACTTTATATCCTGCTCTCAAACTTTGTGTGTCGGAAAATCCGATGGAAAATGTGTGATGGAGCCTACACATGGTCGGAATTTCCGACAACAAGGTCCTATCACACATTTTCCATCGGAAAATCCGACCGTGTGTACAGGGCATTACTGTTGCCTTTCTATCATCTGAAACCAGTCTGCCCATTCTCCTCTGACCTCTGACGTCAACAAGACATTTTCCTCCACACAACTGCCGCTCACTGGATATTTTCTCTTTTTCAGACCATTCTCTGCAAACTCTAAAGATGGTTGTGCTTAAAAATCCCAGTAGATCAGTGGTTTTTGAAATACTCAGACCAGCCCGTCTGGCACCAACAACCATACCACATTCAAAGTCACTTAAATACCCTTCTTTCCCCATTCTGATGCTCGGTTTGAACGTCAGCAAGTCATCTTCACCATGTCTATATGCCTAAATGCATTGAGTGGCTGCCATGTGATTGGCTGATTAGCAATTTGTGTTACCAAACAACTGAACCGGTGTACCTAATAAAGTGACTGGTGAGTGTATTTTTGTCAGTGGCATGGAGTTTTTTATTTTTTTATTTTTGGTACTGGTGAACTTTATCCTGATTAGAGCTCTCCTTCAAACTTCTATTACTTTTTCTCCATGAGGAAAGGAACATTATTTCTTTTTCGAGGCTCGGCCACACGGATACTACATATTAAACCAAATTGAAAGTGGCTGCAAGCTGTAAGCCTCAAATTTAATGGCCATTAACAGAGGTCCCATCATTGATCTTACTGCAGTACAGGCTCCATTATCTCTCCCATGGGTTGTCACACTTTATACAGAACCAAAGCGACACACATTGCTAAGAGTGCAACGGGAGGGCCCTTCTCGGCATATTAATCCCCTCTCCGTGTTTTACAAGGAGGGCCGGATTAAAAGGGCCATGAGATTTTTATGACCAGGAGCCGCAACTGTTGTTATTGTTCCATTTTACCCCCTCTTTAATAAAGCCATTCAGTCTTGGGTGTAATGGGAGCAGAGGATACCTGGAGAGGTGAAAAGCCGGCTCTTTGTGACAGGGACACGCAATCCAGGAAGGGCAGGGAGGAACGGGGGATGCAGACGAAATGGAAAGTATGGCATAAACTGGGGGAAGATTATGGGGGCGCAGACCATAAAATAAGCTTCAAAAACTAATACAGCATAGACGCCATTTTTTTTTTTTTTTAGAGAAACAGTTTATTAAAGCCTCAACTGTGGCTTATTTTATTGTGAAAGGGTTAGAACTTTAGGTCAACTTTTTATAGCTGACCTCATATGGGAGATTTCTCATTATTTATTGTTTATTTGATGGGTGTCAGATAGAAAAGAAATGGAGGGGGATCCCCCTATGGTATGCCCCCTATGGTATGGTATGTGATGGGTGTCAGACAGAACAGGAAGTGAGGGGGAATCCCCCCAAGTTATGTCTATGTGATGGGTGTCAAACAGAGCAGGAAGTGAGGGGGAATCACCATAGGTTAGGTCAGTGTTTCTCAACTCCAGTCCTCAAGGCGCTCCAACAGGTCATGCTTTCAGGATTTCCCTCGGATGAAACGGCTGTGGTAATTGCTAAGGCAGTGAAACTGATCAACTGATCAAATCACCTAATGGAAAGCCTGAAAACATGACCTGTTGGGGCGTCTTGAGGACTGGAGCTGAGAAACACTGGGTTATGTCCATGTGATGGGTGTCAGACAGAAAAGGAAGTGAGGTGGATTCCCAAAGGGTATGTCTATGTGATAGGTGTCGTCAGACAGAACAGGAAGTGAGGGGGAAGCCCCCCAAGTTATGTCTATGTGATGGGGGTCAGACAGAGCGGGAAGTGAGGGGAAATTCCCCCAAGTTATGTCTATTTGATGGGTGTCAAACAGGACATAAGGTGAGGAAGGATCCCCAAAGGTTATGTCTATGTGATGGGTGTCAGACAGAGTGGGAAGTGACGAGGAAATCCCCCCAAGTTATGCCTATGTGATGGGTGTCATACAGAACAGGAAGTGAGGAGGGATCCCCCCAAGTTATGTCTATGTGAAGGTTGTCAAGCAGGGCAGAAAGTGAGGGGGGATCCCTAAAGGTTATGTCTATGTGACGGGTGTCAGACAGAAAAGGAAATGAGGGGGAATCACCATAGTGTTTCTCAACTCCAGTCCTCAAGGCGCCTAAGAGGTCATGTTTTCAGGATTTCCCTCAGATGAAACGGCTGCGGTAATTACTAAGGCAGTGAAACTGATCAAATCACCTGTGCAAAATAATGGGGAGGCTGAAAACATGACCTGTTGGGGTGCCTTGAGGACTGGAGTTGAGAAACACTGGGTTATTTCCATGTGATGGGTGTCAGACAGAACAGGAAGTGAGGGGGAAGCCCCCCAAGTTATGTCTATTTGATGGGTGTCAGACAGGACATAAAGTGAGGGGGGATCCCCAAAGGTTATGTCTATGTGATGGGTGTCAGACAGAGTGGGAAGTGAGGGGGAATCCCCCAAGTTATGTCTATGTGATGGGTGTCAGACAGAACAGAAAGTGAGGGGGGATCCCCAAAGGTTATGTCTATGTGATGGGTGTCAGACAGAACGGGAAGTGAGGGGAAATCCCCCCAAGTTATGTCTATTTGATGGGTGTCAGACAGGACATAAAGTGAGGGGGGATCCCCAAAGGTTATGTCTATGTGATGGGTGTCAGACAGAGTGGGAAGTGAGGGGGAATCCCCCAAGTTATGTCTATGTGATGGGTGTCAGACAGAACAGAAAGTGAGGGGGGATCCCCAAAAGTTATGTCTATGTGATGGGTGTCAGACAGAACGGGAAGTGAGGGGGGATCCCCAAAAGTTATGTCTATGTGATGGGTGTCAGACAGAACGGGAAGTGAGGGAGAATCACCATAGTGTTTCTCAACTCCAGTCCTCAAGGCGACCCAACAGGTCATGTTTTCAGACTTCCCTCAGATGAAACGGCTGTGGTAATTACTAAGGCAGTGAAATTGATCAAATCACCTGTGCAAAATAACGGAGAGGCTGAAAACATCACAATTAATGGCAGGCAAACAATGAGAGGTTCATCAACAGAAATTTAGTAGTAAAATTATAATATCTGATAGAACTTGCAAGGCCTATGGCCTTATTGATCCTGGAGTGGGCATTGACAATAAATTCAGTTTGGTAAGAAGGTATGGATGGAGATATAACCAAATGAAAACAGTGGTAACACTGCGCTAACCCAGTGTAAAAAACACAAAGCTGCTACACACGAATGTGACAAATATTCAAAATGGGCTAGTGTAAAAATGTAGCGCTAAAACCAAGCAAAAACAAAATATGTATATGAATAAAATTCAGTGACCAGTGGGTGATGTCCCCTGTAACATAAAAAGAAAAAAAGTCAAAATATATGAAAGTGAATAAAGTTCAATAACTCGTGAATAATATCCACTGTGACATAAGTAAAGGCAACATAAGTGATAAAGTCCTACAGTGCAAGAAGGTAAACAATCCAGTATGAGTGGAAAATCTTCTAGTGTGTGATTCATCAACATGGAAATCTTGAGGTAGAAAGAGGTGAAATACTCTTACCAGAACAGGTGGATTCGAATGCCAATGACATCGAATCAAACGGGCTTATGCCCCGTACACACGGTCGGATTTTCCGACGGAAAATGTGTGATAGGACCTTGTTGTCGGAAATTCCGACCGTGTGTAGGCTCCATCACACATTTTCCATTGGATTTTCCGACACACAAATTTTGAGAGCAGGTTATAAAATTTTCCGACAACAAAATCCGTTGTCGGAAATTCCGATCGTGTGTACACAAATCCGACGGACAAAGTGCCACGCATGCTCAGAATAAATAAAGAGATGAAAGCTATTGGCCACTGCCCCGTTTATAGTCCCGACGTACATGTTTTACGTCACCGCGTTCAGAATGATCGGATTTTCCGACAACTTTGTGTGACTGTGTGTATGCAAGACAAGTTTGAGCCAACATCCGTCGGAAAAAATCCTAGGATTTTGTTGTCGGAATGTCCGAACAAAGTCCGACCGTGAGTACGGGGCATAAGAGATCAAGATAGATGGCTGTCCTGGAGGGAAATGGAAGTCCCGGATCTCAAAGGACGTCTCCTTTTGACTGGACCAGCTGCAGTGATGCTCATCAACCAAAAGGGACCGTGTAGGGAAGGAAAAACATCCAGATCACATATCCAGTCCGAAGAGTATGGGGAGAGAAAAAATTGGAGTATTCCAATAGTACTCCAATACTCCAAAAGAGGTAGATTTATTGGGTCAAACCAATATACAAATAATAAAAGCGTGATCACGTAGATGCCCCTGTAGAAATCCAATTGGATGAAACGCATCGGGCAAGGCACACTATTTCCTGCACTTGATTTTATTCTACGTGATCATACTTTTATTATTTGTATATTGGTTTGACCCAATAAATCTACCTCTTTGACCTGATTTAGACCATGCAAACATGTTGGCTATCTTACCTTATGACTTAACTTCAACATTAAAGAATTTTGGACTCCTAGATCTTTAGTCTTGTGCTCTCTTTAGGCTTTTCATCTGAATATTTTATTTCTGTCTGTGGCCCTTTGAAGGAGATTTGCCCTGGTGAATCGTATCAGAAATTGATGTGCTTATGTGCTTTAGTCAACCTACCACTAATGCCCCCAATACTACCCTCTGAAATATGTTCTGCGCTGACTATCTCTACCTCTGGGCCCTCCCCCCCATCGCCTAGTTTAAAAAACCTTCTAACTTTTTGGCCATCTTTAGTCCCAGCTGATCTGCACCCTCCTCATTTAGGTGCAGTCCGTCCCTTCTATAGTACTGGTGATTGACTAAGAAGTCAGCCCAGTCCTCGAGGAACCCAAACCCCTCCTTACTACACCAGCTCTTCAGTGATTTATTTACTTCCCTAATCTCCCTCTGCCTTTCTGGTGTGGCTCGATGTACCATAGTATTCCTGAGAATTATACCTTGGAGGTCCTTTTCCTCAATTTAGCTCCCAAGTCCCTAAAATCTTTTTTTTAGGACACTCCATCTGCCTCTGACTTTGTCATTGGCGACAACGTGCACCATGACAGCCGGGTCTTCCTCAGCCCCTCCCAGCATTCTGTCCACCAGATCCGTGATGTGCCGAACGTGAGCGCCCGGTAGACAACATATAGTTCGGGACTTCAAGTCTTTGTTACAGATTGCCCTCACTGTCCTTCTAAGAATTAAGTCCCCTACCACCAGAATCTGTCTTTCCTTTCCTTTCGCTTCCCCCTCCCACTCTCACTGGAAGAGTTCTTCCCCCGGCAGCTAGGAGAGTCCCTCAGCTCCAGCAGTGCTGGTCCCTGACTGGTTTCACAAATGTCACTCAATAGAGCGTACTTATTGGGCCTTGCTGTAAAAAATTACAATGATATGCACCTGTTACAGGTACAGAAAAATTACTCTTTGGGTGTCGGGGGCACCTTCCCACGGTAACCCTATAGAGGTACTCTTGATGAAAGCAAGAATTGGCCTTGCTGTAAAAATTGCAACGATATGCACCTGTCAAACAGGTGCTGAAAAATTGGGTGTTAATTGTGCCCATGAAACCCATACCAAAAACATTGTTCCAGATGAAATGATTAAAAACCCTCAAAGCTACGCAGCCTCAAAGTCCTGCATAGATTCCACATCCCAAAAAGACTTAATCAGTGACATCGGCATCAGGGACTTATTAGCTGGCAATCCAGGACTGATTCATTTTTATAAAAGTCAAACGGTCCACGGAGTCTGTGGACAGACGCGTTCTATGATTAACAAAACCTCTTGCAGCACTGAATGCCCGTTCTGAAAGCACGCTGGATACAGGGCAGCCCAATTTAATAGCATACTGGGAAAGTTCTGGCCAGTGGTCTATTCTCATGACCCAGTAAGTTAGTGGATCGTCAGCTGGAAAGCTCTCCATCTCTGTTTTGGCCCCGAGGTAATCATCCACCATATGATGCAGACGCTGCCGATGGGATGTGGAAGCTGACAGCCCTGGGCGGCGAGGACTAAAAAAATTCCGAAATGCCTCACTTAGGCGGACACTTTCTCCAACACTCCTCTCTTGACCAACAGAATACTCAAAACTACATTTTCCATAACACTGTAACCTACTGGAGTCAGGAAAAACATTCAATAAAATCCTCTTTAACGTGTCCTCAAGAGATTTTCTCTTCTGCACTCTCTGTGGGGATGGGATGAGTTCTGAGACCTTCCCCGTATAACAGTTCGCAAGGAGGGTTGCCAACCAGTAATCATCATTCTCCTTTATGCCACGTATTCTTGGATCCTTTCACAGGCTTTGAAGCATAAGGCTGCCCATGCGCCTCAAATTTTCCTGAGGCTTGAGAAGCAAACTCCTCAGGGTCACTCAGGATAACAGCATCTAGAACTTCCTCCTCCCAGCCATGTACTACTCCCAAGGGTCCTGGGGTTGGAAAACCATCGCTTACAGATTGACGCATGTCTTCCTCTTCTTCGAAGCCTATAAAAGTGCCAGAATCCTCCTCCCCTCTCTCCTCCTGTTTGTTCTGTGACATAGGAATGATGGTGTCTAGATAAAGTGGACATTGAGAGGAAAGGAAGTCCTCCTCTTCCTCCTGCTGCTCTGCCTCCAGTGCCCTGTCCATAATGCCACACAGAGTCTGCTCCAGCAGAAACACAACAGGGATTGTGTCACTGATGCATGCACTGTCATTTCTCACCATCCTTGTGGCCTCCTCAAATGGTAACAATACAGTGCATGCAGTGCTGGGACAAGGCCATCTGGTGCCCAGGGCGAAGATGGCAAACTGCGCCCCCCCCCCCCCCCCGGGTATAAAGAAAGAGTCAGTGACTTTCAAAACCAGAAAACACTTAAAACAATACAACATTACAATACAACAATACAATACTGTAGCTGCAGCCCTGTCGCAGTATATGTACTGCGACGGGTCGGCAAATGGTTAAATTGTAAGTTCACCGCACCTCTGGACCCCTTTACATTACACAGCACCCTTCACCTCTGGACTACTTTACATTACACAACTCCCTGCACCACTGGACCCCTTTACATTACACAGCACCCTGCAATTCTGGACCCCTTTACATTACACAGCACCCTGTACCTCTGGACCCCTTTACATTACACAGCACCCTGCACCTCTGGACCCCTTTACATTACACAGCACCCTGCACCTCTGGACCCCTTTGCAGTACACAGCACCCTGCACCTCTGGACCCCTTTACATTCCACAGCACCCTGTACCTCTGGACCCCTTTACATTACACAGCACCCTGCACCTCTGGACCCCTTTGCAGTACACAGCACCCTGCACCTCTGGACCCCTTTACATTACACAGCACCCTGCAATTCTGGACCCCTTTACATTACACAGCACCCTGTACCTCTGGACCCCTTTACATTACACAGCACCCTGCACCTCTGGGCCCATTTACATTACACAGCACCCTGCACCTCTGGGCCTCTTCACATTACACAGCACCCTGCAATTCTGGACCCCTTTACATTACACAGCACCCTGTACCTCTGGACCCCTTTACATTACACAGCACCCTGCACCTCTGGGCCCATTTACATTACACAGCACCCTGCACCTCTGGGCCTCTTCACATTACACAGCACCCTGCACCTCTGCGCCTCTTCACATTACACAGCACCCTGCACCTCTGGACCCCTTTACATTACACAGCACCATGCACCTCTGGGCCTCTTCACATTACACAGCACCCTGCACCTCTGGGCCTCTTCACATTACACAGCACCCTGCACCTCTGGGCCTCTTCACATTACACAGCACCCTGCACCTCTGGACCCCTTTACATTACACAGCACCATGCACCTCTGGACTCCTTTACATTACACAACTCCCTGCACCTCCTGGACCCCTTTACATTACACAGCACCCTGCACCTCTGGACCCCTTTACATTACACAGCACCCTGCACCTCTGGACTCCTTTACATTACACAGCACCCTGAAGCCTTTGGGTTCACACTGGTGTCCTGGAGTTTGTCGCAGTGCTGGCATATACGCAGTTTTTTTTTGCATTGTATCCCTATTTTTAGCTGCTGTTCCACAGAATTCTATTAGCTTGTGTAATTTTACTGTGTTTTCTGAAAGCACACCAAAGATTCAGTATAGAGGACATTTGGTGCACTTTCAGAAAATGTTGTAAAAATATGTAACCTAATAGAAGTCTGTGGGACTGTAGTGAAAATTAAGGTAAATGCAGGAAAACTGTGTATACACCAGCACTGCAACTGAACCACAGGGTATCAGGCTTGATTCACACCTATGCATTTTTAGTGCTTTTTGCATTTTGCAGATTTGCTCTACAGAAAGTGTTCCATAGGAAACCATGTTTAATGGGCTGTAGTGCAAATCTGCAAAATGCAAAAAGCACTAAAAATGCATAGGTGTGAATCCAGCCTTAGTTTGAACCCACTTGAGTCCTGGTTAAGGATGATCTCCGGCGTGTTCGCATGCTGCACGCGCCGAGCCCGCTAGGAAGTCGGCATTGCACGGCGCTAATCACAAGCAGTGAGACATTTCCCGATGTGCGGCTGCAGAGATCAGGAAATGTCTCACTGCCTGTGATTAGAGCATTGCCGACTTCCTGGCGGGCTCGGCATGTGCAGCATGCGAACACGCCAGAGATCATCCTTAGTCCTGGTTCACATATATGCGATGCAGGAATCCGACCGATTCCAGTGTGGATTCCTGCATTGCATGTTGCTTGTCGGCCGTCCATGTTGCCCTTTGCAAACTTCTATGAGTGTCAATGTAAAATTAATGACACCCCCAGATCAGTTTGCAGATTGCAGTGAGAACTGTAAAATGGTGCAGGAATCGGATTGCATAGGTGTAAACACCCATCCAATCCGATTCCAGTGCAGACCAAAAAAAGGGTCCTGCACAGTTTTGGTGCAAATGCGATTTCAGCCATACAGTTTGTATGGCTGAATTCGCATTGCACAGACATTGCATGTGATTTGTACAGCAATGCGGTGCGAATCACATGCAATGTCTATGATCATACTAGTGAAAACCCTGGCTAAAGGAACATGATGGGAACATGATGGGGCCAACTATTAGCATAGAGTTAATGAAAGACTCTGCTGGAGGACAACAGAGGAAAGATTGGGAGTGAAAGATTTGGGAAAGAGAGAGCAGAGTCTGGACACAGTGACAGCTCTGATAACTCACTTGGATGTTCCCAGGTTGCTAAAACTAGTTCCATCGGCGGCTACTTGTTTAAATGTTCCCGCCCCCACATTCCTTTCAGAGGCAGCACACGGGCTGCACGGAGCATGGACGGGACACAGAAACAGAGGGGAGGGAGGGGCAGAGCCTCTTCCACCTCTGTGGAGGGAGGGGGGAGTTGAACTCACTGGGCTATTAGAATTTAACAGAGAGTGAGACACACAGCATTGTGACAATGGGACAGTCCGCCTGAGCTCTCCCAGCGCTGTCAGCATGTCACATCGCCGCTGCACAAGCAAGCCTGTCCCGCTCTCACTGTTTCATACAGGGGAGGATGAGGGAGCTGCCTGACACCCCCCCCCCCCTAGTTAGTACTCCACTGCTGCGCCCCCCTTCCTGCAATAAATTGATCCGCCCAGGGCATCCGCCCCTTCCGCCCACCCCTTGTCCCGGCCCTGAGTGCATGCATCCTTAATGATCAGCCATTGGCATGGGGAAAAAAGCTGAGGCAGCCTGAGCCTGTTGTTGTGCCGTACTGGCACAGGTACTCGTTGACGGCCCTCTGCTGCAAGTATAGCCGCTGCAGCACTCCCAAAGTTGAGTTCCACCTGGTGGGCATGTCACAAATCAGGCGGTTTATGGGCAGGTGGAATTCCCACTGAATTTCAGCGAACTGAGCACTGGCTGTGCATGACCGCCTGAAATGGCTACAGACTCTTCTGACCTGCTTCAGTATATGTTGCAACCCTGGGTATGCACTTAGGAAACGCTGCACCACCAAATTGAGGACATGTGCCAGGCATGGCACATGTGTCAACTTTCCCTGTCTAAGGGCGGACAGGAGGTTTGAGCCATTATCGGACACCACCATTCCTGGCTCCAGCTGGCATGGTGTGAACCACCTCTGGGCCTGTCCCTGTAGAGCTGTAAGAATCTCTGCTCCGGTGTGGTTCCTGTCCCCTAAACACACCAGCTGAAGCACCGCATGGCACCTTTTAGCCTGACTCATGGAATAGCCCTTTGAACGCTTAGGGGGTACCTGATGTTCATAGGACAATTCTGCAGAGGAGGGCATGGAGGTGGTGGAGGAGGAGGAGGGGGTAGAGCTCACAGGTCTGGCATTATCACCACCAGCTGTATGGAGACGTATGATTACCAGTAAAAACAATAAAAAAAATAAAAGTCCCTAAATCTATCCAGTAGTTTGTAGACGTGATAACTTTTGCGCAAACCAATCAATATACGCCTATTGTGATTTTTTTTTTTTTTTTACCAAAAATATGTAGAAGAATACATATTGGCCTAAACTGATGAATAATATAGGTTTTTTTTTATATTTTTTGGGGGATTACAGGCATACCCCACTTGTAAGTACAAAATGGGACCAGAGCATGTATGTAAAACGAAAATGTACTTAAAGTGAAACAATAACTTTTTTCACTTCTGGGGTGTCAGGGGCTGTAGTGGGGGTGTCAGGGGCTGTAAAGGGGGGGGTCAGGGACTGTAGTGGGGGTGTCAGGGGCTGTAGAGGGGGGTGTCAGGGACTGTAGTGGGGGGGTCAGGTGCTGTAGTGGGGGGGTCAGGGACTGTAGTGGGGGGGGCAGGGGCTGTAGAGGGGGGTGTCAGGGACTGTAGTGGGGGGGTCAGGGACTGTAGTGGGGGTGTCAGGGGCTGTAGAGGGGGGTCAGGGGCTGTAGAGGGGGGTGTCAGGGACTGTAGTGGGGGGGGTCAGGGACTCTAGTGGGGGTGTCAGGGGCTGTAGAGGGGGGTGTCAGGGACTGTAGTGGGGGGGGGGGTCAGGGACTCTAGTGGGGGTGTCAGGGGCTGTAGAGGGGGGTGTCAGGAACTGTAGTGGGGGGGGTCAGGGACTCTAGTGGGGGTGTCAGGGGCTGTAGAGGGGGGTGTCAGGGACTGTAGTGGGGGGGTCAGGGACTCTAGTGGGGGTGTCAGAGGCTGTAGAGGGGGGTCAGGGACTGTAGTGGGGGGGTCAGAGGCTGTAGAGGGGGGTCAGGGACTGTAGTGGGGGGGGTCAGGGAGTGTGTTTCCCAGTAGCAGGGAATCTAAACTATCTGGGCACGGATTATTCAGCTTTAGCTTGAAAGCCACTTTACATACACACAAGGGTATGTCCTTACTCGCGAGTGTATGTAAAGTGAGTGTACTTAAAGCGGGGGTATGCCTGTATAGCAGAAAGTAAAAAACATAAATGTTTTTTCAAAGTTTTCACTCTTTTTTGGTTTATAGCACAAAAAATAAAAACGTCAGAGGTGATCAAATATCCCCCAAAAAAAGCTCTATTTGTGGGAAAAAAAAGGACATCAACTTTGTTTGGGTACAACATCGCACGACCGCGCAATTGTCAGTTAATGCGACGCAGTGCCTTATCGGTAAAAAATGGCCTGGTCATTAAGGGGGCAAATCCACCCAGGGCTGAAGTGGCATATCAGTGTGATATTGTGTAAAATGTTTCCTTTTTTTTGGTAAAAAATTCAATAAATATATTTACTCAAGTTGTCTTCATCACATCTAGATGCCTAAATGCATTGAGTTGCTGCCATGTGATTGGCTGATTAGCCGTTTGTGTTACCAAGCAATTGAACAGGTGTACCTAATAAAGTGGCGGTGAGTGTACATTTTATATTATATATATATATATATACAGTGCCTTGCAAAAGTATTCGGCCCCCTTGAACTTTTCAACCTTTTGCCACATTTCAGGCTTCAAACATAAAGATATAAAATTTAAATTTTTTGTGAAGAATCACCAACAAGTGGGACACAATTGTGAAGTGGAACGAAATCTATTGGATATTTTAAACTTTTTTAGCAATTAAAAAACTGAAAAGTGGTGCGTGCAAAATTATTCGGCCCCTTTACTTTCAGTGCAGAAAACTCGCTCCAGAAGTTCAGCGAGGATCTCTGAATGATCCAATGTTGTCCTAAATGACTGATGGTGATAAATAGAATCCACCTGTGTGTAATCAAGTCTCTGTATAAATGTACCTGCTCTGTGATAGTCTCAGGGTTCTGTTGAAAGCGCAGAGAGCATCATGAAGACCAAGGAACACACCAGGCAGGTCCGTAATACTCTTGTGGAGAAGTTTAAAGCTGGATTTGGATACAAAAAGGTTTCCCAAGCTTTAAACATCCCAAGGAGCACTGTGCAAGCGATCATTTTGAAATGGAAGGAGTATCAGACCACTGCAAATCTACCAAGACCTGGCTGTCCCTCTAAACTTTCAGCTCAGACAAGGAGAAGACTGATCAGAGATGCAGCCAAGAGGCCCATGATCACTCTGGATGAACTGCAGAGAACTACAGCTGAGGTGGGAGAGTCTGTCCATAGGACAACAATCAGTCGTACACTGCACAAATCTGCCCTTTATGGAAGAGTGGCAAGAAGAAAGCCATTTCTCTAAGATATACATAAAAAGTCTCGTCTAAAGTTTGCCACAAGCCACCTGGGAGACACACCAAACATGTGGAAGAAGGTGCTCTGGTCCGATGAAACCAAAATCAAACTTTTTGGCCACAATGCAAAACGATATGTTTGGCGTAAAAGCAACACAGCTCATCACACTCAACACACCATCCCCACCGTGAAACATGGTGGTGGCAGCATCATGGTTTGGGCCTGCTTTTCTTCAGCAGGGACAGGGAAGATGGTTAAAATTGAGGGGAAGATGGATGCAGCCAAATACAGGACCATTCTGGATGAAAACCTGTTGGAGTCTGCAAAAGACCTGAAACTGGGACGGAGATTTATCTTCCAACAAGACAATGATCCCAAACATACAGCAAAATCTACAAAGGAATGGTTCACAAATAAACGTATCCAGGTGTTAGAATGGCCAAATCAAAGTCCAGACCTGAATCCAATCGAGAATCTGTGGAAAGAGCTGAAAACTGCTGTTCACAAACGCTCTCCATCCAACCTCACTGAGCTCGAGCTGTTTTGCAAGGAAGAATGGGCAAGAATTTCAGTCTCTCGATGTGCAAAACTGATAGAGACATACCCCAAGCGACTTGCAGCTGTAATCGCAGCAAAAGGTGGCTCTACAAAGTATTAACGCAAGGGGGCCGAATAATTTTGCACGCCCCACTTTTCATTTTTTTATTAGTTAAAAAAGTTTCAACAATCCAATAGATTTCGTTCCACTTCACAATTGTGTCCCACTTGGTGATTCTTCACAAAAAATAAAAATTTTATATCTTTATGTTTGAAGCCTGAAATGTGGCAAAAGGTTGAAAAGTTCAAGGGGGCCGAATACTTTCGCAAGACACTGTATATACATATATATATATATATATATAGATAGATATATATATCTATATCTATATAGATAGATATAGATATATATATATATATATAGATATCTATCTATCTATCTATCTATCTATCTATCTATCTATCTATCTATCTATCTATCTATCTATCTATCTATCTATCTATCTATCTATATCTATCTATCTATATATATATATACATATACACACACACACATAGATAGATAGATAGATAGATAGATAGATAGATAGATAGATAGATAGATAGATAGATAGATAGATAGATAGATAGATAGATAGATAGATAGATAGATAGATAGATAGATAGATAGATAGATAGATAGATAGATCTATATATATATATAGATATATCGATCTATATATATATGGGATTTTTTTGAGCTAAGAATACATTTAAGAATTCTTTTCATTCATTCAGAAATAATCTTTTATTAAACAGATTTTATTGTCACAAGAGATGAGGAACAGTAGATCTAACTTTTACGCGCTCTATCCTAAACTAAGATTAAAAATAAAAGTCTAGAGTTGGGCTTTAATTGTGTGTTAAATGCAGAACAATCAAACGCAAAGTAATACAATATAAACCGATCCAAACTAAAGGTTCAGTTTGTGGCAAAGGCAGCCCGTGCTAATTAGAGTCCATACTAAAGTTTTTCTCTGTTCCCAAATAAATCAAATTTGATGTGTCGGGTCAAGTTCAAAACATTTCTAAACTATTAGAGAGAGGCGGGTGCTTGAGTGAGTGACCCCTCCATGTCCCACGCATGTCACTTCTCAGACTTGTAATTATTAGCGCAGGGTCGGTCACCCCTGCCTACAGGCCTCGCTGTAATAAAAATCCTTCCTAGTTACTGTGGACTTCTACTAGGCTGATTTATGGTGGAAAGTAAAAAAGTTATGTAGCGCTATTAGTAATGACTTCAATAAGGATTGACCTTCAATGACGAATGGCTTACATTAGGAATGACCCGAGCACACTTACAGGGCAATGGAGTGTCAGGAACAGGCAACCTTAGGGGGTGACTCTTCATCTTCACCAGGTTGTCCTAGAAAAATGGGTGTCTGTCACTAGGACTGGAATAAAACTAAAGCTGAATTCTAAACATTTTTTAAATACAAGAGGCGTGTGTGTTTCACTTAAAGTGATTGTAAATCCATTTTTTTTTTTAACCGCTTGCCGACTGCTGCACACACATATACATCGGCAGAATGGCACAGGTCAGGCAAATGGGCGTACAGGTATGTTCCTTTTAAATTTGCCACCTTTCGGGCGTGCCTGCTGCACGCCACGGGAGCGTGCCCGCGGGTCCCTGGAGCTCGATGTTCTCCGGCGGCCCGCGATTGGAGAAGTAGAACGGGGAGATGCCTATGTAAACAAGGCATTTCCCCGTTCTGCCTAGTGTCATGACAGAGATCACTGCTCCCTGTCATCGGGAGCAGTGATCGCTCTCATGTCAGTGGTAGCCCATCCCCGCCCCACAGTTAGAATCACTCCCTAGGACACACTTAACCCCTTGATCGCCCCCTAGTGTTTAACCCCTTCCTTGCCACTGACATTTACACAGAATTCAGTGCATTTTAATAGCACTGATTGCTGTATAAATGACAATGGTCCCAAAATAGTGTCAAAAGTGTCCGATGTGTCCGCCATAATGTCGCAGTCCCGATAAAAATCGCAGATCGCTGCCATTACTAATAATAAAAAAAAATAATAAAAATGCTGTAAATCTACCCCCTATTTTGTAAATTTGGCGCAAACCAATCAATATACGCTTATTGCGGTTTTTTTTACCAAAAATATGTAGAAGAATACGTATCGGCCTAAACTGAGGAAAAAAATATTTTTTTTATATATTTCTGGGGGATAATTATTATAGCAAAAAGTAAAAAAATATTGCTTTTTTTTTTCAAAATTGTAGCTCTTTTTTTGTTTATAGTGCAAAAAAATAAAAACCGCAGAGGTGATCAAATACCACCAAAAGAAAGCTCTATTTGTGGGGGGAAAAAAGGACGTCAATTTTGTTTGGGTGCAACGTCGCACGACTGCGCAATCGTCAGTTAAAGCGACGCAGTGCCGTATCACAAAAAGTGCTCTGGTCAGGAAGGGGGTAAAAGCTGAAGTGGTTAAAACAAACATGCCATACCTACCTTTTCTGTGCAGTGGCTTAGCACAGAGTAGCCCCGATCCTCCTCTTCTTGGGTCCCCTACCGACCCTCTTGGCTCCTCCCCTCTGCCGAGAGCCCACCATAGCAAGCCACTTGTCAATGCAGGGTCCGGGGTTTAGTAACACTTTAGCTGTTAACAAAATAACTTATGATACAGATATGTGTGAACTGTATCTTGTTTTTAACCACTTGCCGACCAGCCGCCGCACTTATACTGCGGCAGGTCAGCTCTCCTGCACGGACTGTTGTACCCGTACATCGGTCTGTGCATGTGAGATTGTGGGTGCGCGCGCACGCCGGCTGCGTGCTGCGAGAGCGTGCCCGCAGGCTGGGCAGATTCGATGTCCGCTGGCTGCCTGTGATTGCTGTACACAGAGGCAGAACGGGGATCTGCCTTTGTAAACATCTCAGAGATCTGCTGTTCCCAGTGATTGGGAACAGCGATCATTATCATGTCCCAGGCAGCCCAGCCCGCCTACAGTTAGAACACGCTAAGGAACACATTTAACCCCTTGATCGCTCCCTAATGTTAACCCCTTCCCTGCCAGGGTATTAGGGTAAAAAAAACCTTCCGCCTTTAACCCCTTCCCGCCCTCGCTATAGCCAAAAGATGGCTACAGCACGGGCTTACTTTGCCCGGAGGGCGTACAGCACAAGAGCGCGATGAGAGAAAAATAGAGTGGTATAGGGACATAGACACTGATAATCAGGGCACTGATTATCAGTGTCCTGAATATCGGTGCAGTCCTAACAGTGCCCATCAATGCTGTCAAACAGTGCTCATCAGTGCCTCCTCATCAGTGTCACCTATCAGTGCCCATTATTGCCGCCTACCAGTTGCCATCAGTGCTGCTTCTCATTGCCCATCAGTGCCCCCAATAGTGCCACCTATCAGAGCCCATCAGTGCCGCCAATCAGTGCAGCCTCATCAGTGCCACCTATCAGTGCCCAACAGTGCAGCCTCATCAGCGCACATCAGTGAAGGAGAAACATTACCTGTTTGCAAAATTTTATAACAAACTATGAAAAATGTTTTTTTTTTTTTAAATGTTGGGTCTTTTTTTAACTGTTTAGAAAGAAAAAAAAAACCCAGTGGCAATTAAATACCACCAAAAGAAAGCTATATTAGTGTGAAAAAAAAATTATAACAATTTCATATGGAGTACAGTGTTGTATGACCGCGCAATTGTCATTTAAAGTGTGACAGTGCTGAAAGCTGAAAATTGGCCTGGGCAGGAAGGCGGTGAAATTGCCCGGTAGGCAAGCGGTTAAATCACCTTAAAGCTGAACTCCATCCTTACCTTCTATCAGGTTCCTCTTCTGTACTAAAACATCTTATTCTGAGTTCACTGCACACTGAGATTTTCACAGTGTGCATGCAAAGCTGCAGTATGTCGAAAAGAGCCTGCCTCGTTTTCTGGTCCAGCATCATTTAGCCTGACTTTCCCTGGCCCACCCAATTCATTCATTGGATTTCAGTTCTATCAATTAGGGAGGCTCAGCATCACATGTGGATGTTACCACAGTTTTGTGTTTTCAGGAAGATATGTACAGCATGCTGCTGTCCCCTCCCACCAGCTATGATCTGCTTGCACTGCATAGAGAAACACATAGGTCCAGTAATGTTGTCACTGGGTTTAAAATAAGGTCTTTGTCATGCAGGTCAAATTGATGAAAGGCTTTCCTTTGCACCTCCTGCCAAGTACCTGGCTAGCAGGATGAGGAGTGGCACAGGTACCTACAATGGGTCTAGAAGTAGCAGAGGGTTAGAAGCCTGGTTGCCGCTGTGCTTCTGGAGATGCTTGGACCAGGACCATGCAGAAAGCCCAACCTATGTGTGTGATTTTTTATTTTTTTTGTCAGTATTACCTTGTATATCCCTGTATGTTGTGGTTGTTCAGGTGCTTATCTAATGGTTTTTTGAAACTATCGATGCCCCCCGCTGAGACCACCGCCTGTGGAAGGGAAATCCACATCCTTGCCCTCTTACAGTAAAGAACCCTTTACACAGTTTAAAGTTAAACCGCTTTTCTTCTAGTTTTAGTGAGTGGCCACGTGTCTTATTAAATTCCCTTTCGTAGAAAAGTTTTATCCCTAATGTGGGGTCACCAGTACAGTATTTGTACATTGAAATCATATCCCCTCTCAAGTGTCTCTTCTCCAGAGAGAATAAGTTCAGTGCTCGCAACCTTTCTTCATAACTAATATCCACCAGTCCCTTTATTCCTTTTGCTGCCCTTCTCTGGAGTCTCTTCAGTTCCAGCACATCTTTTCTGAGGACTGGTGCCCAGAACTGGACAGCATACTCCAGGTGCGGCCGGACCAGAGTCTTGTAGAGCGGGAGAATTATCGTTTTATCTCTGGAGTTAATCCCATTTTTAATGCATGCCAATATTCTGTTTGTTTTGTTAGCAGCAGCTTGCTGAGCCTATCATCTACTAGGACCCCCCCGGTCCTTTTCCATTCTTTTTTTTTTTTGTTTGTTTCACAAACTGTTCCATTCTAGATTCCCCCAGAGATTCTCCCCCTAGTGAGTAGATTGAATTCATATTTTTGCCGCCCAAATGCATTATTTTACATTTTTCTACATTGAACCTCATCTGCCATGTAGTTGCCCACCCCATTATATTGTTCTGATTTTCTTGCAAGGTTTCCACTAGACATGTGCATTCGTTTTCGTCCGAATGCATTTTCGTCCGAATTTTAGGTATTTTCGTTATCGTTTTAACAAACGATAACGAAAGTGCAGAGTCCGAAAAACGAAAGATCCGACATAAACAAATGCTTTATTTTCGTTTTCGTTGCTACAACAGTTCGATATAGATAGGAGAATCGACATGATGATGACAATAACAATCTGTGTCCATCAAACCTGTGGCCGAATGTGCCTAACCTTAACTCTATTAGTCCAAGATTATTCTACATAGAGAGAAAAGATTCGACGTAGGGGAGGAAAGATTCGACGTAGGGGAGGAAAGATTCGACGTAGGGGAGGAAAGATTCGACGTAGGGGAGGAAAGATTCGACGTAGGGGAGAAAAGATTCGACGTAGGGGAGAAAAGATAAATAAAAATAATGATGATGATGAATGTTATTGGCTGATTGTAACCAAAGAGGAGGAGCAGTAAAATAGCTAGAACTAAGTACACACGTACTTTGGCTTATGGTGTCTGTTGAAAGTTCTAAGAAGATTCGACGGAGTAGGTAAACTATACGGCATTGTACAGTTTAGCTGCTCCGTCGAATCTTCTTTGAACATTCGACAGACACCATAAGCCTTCAATGACAGATTCGACCTTAATTTAGATTTTCGGACGAATGCAATTTTTAACGAAAAACGAAATAAATAAAAACGAATTTCGGGAGTAACTAAATAAATTTATTTTTCAGACGAAAACGAAATTCCGAAACAAAATATTTCAGTGTGCACATGTCTAGTTTCCACATCCTGCGGAGACGTTATTGCCCTGCAATTGAGCTGTTTATCCCATCCTCCAGTTTGTTTATGAATAAATTAAATAGGATTGGTTCCAGCACAGAACCCTGGGGGACCCCACTACCCACCCCTGACCATTCTGAGTACTCCCCATTTATCACCACCCTCTGAACACGCCCTTGTAGCCAGTTTTCAATCCATGTACTCACCCTATGGTCCATGCCAACGGACCTTACTTTGGACAGTAAATGTTTCTTGGGAACTGTATCAAATGCTTTTGCAAAATCCAGATACACCACGTCTACGGCCTTTCCTTTATCTAGATGGAAGCTCACCTCCTCATAGAAGGTTAATAGATTGGTTTGGCAAGAATGATTCTTCATGAATCCATGCTGATTACTGCTAATGATACCATTGTCATTACTAAAATCTTGTATATAGTCCCTTATCATCCCCTCCAAGAGCTTGCATACTATTGATGTTAGGCTAACTGGTCTGTAATTCCCAGGGATGTAACTTGGCCCTTTTTTAAATATTGGTGCTACATTGGCTTTTCTTCAATCAGCTGGTACCATTCCAGTCAATAGACAATTACTTGACTGAGTTCCTTAAGGACCCTCGGGTGCAAGCCATCTGGTCCCGGTGACTTTTTTAATGTTAAGTTTTTCAAGTCTAATTCTAATTCTGTCCTATCTTAGCCATGAGGGTGCTTCCTGTGACATGTCATGAGGATAAACATTGCAGTTTTGGTTACTGAAGCCCCACCCCGATTCCCTCGTGAGGACTGAGGAGAACAATACCTTTGCCATCTCTCCATCCTTAGTAACCAGATTCCCCTCATTATTTTTTATGGGACCAATATGATCTGACCTCCCTTTCTTACTATTTATGTACACCCAAGAATTTCTTGGGATTTTTTGTACTCTCCTCCGCTATGTGCCTTTCATGTTCTATCTTAGCTGCCCTTATTGCCGCCCTTATTGCTGATGATGATCCCTCAGCCTTGTATTTTTTGAAGGCCTTCTCCTTTGCTTTTGTATGCATTTTTACATTGGAGTTAAGCCATCCAGGACTTTTATTAGCTCTTAAATGTATTACCCAATGGGATGCACTGGGTAATGCCCTTATTTAATATTCTCTTGAAGCATACCCATTTTTCCTCTGTGTTCCCACATCCATGATCAGGTCTGTTTTGTTGGTAATCAGTAGGTCTAGTAATGCTTTGTTTCTAGTTGGTGCATTTACTGTCTGACCCATGAAATTGTCCTGCAAGACATTTAGAAACTGGCGAGACTTAGAGGAATGTGCGGTTCCTTCCACCCAGTCTATGTCTGGATAATTAAAATCCCCCATTATAATGACACTTCCTATTCTTGCCGCTAATCCAAATTGTGATAGGAGTCTCCCCCTCCTTCCTCTAGTTAGGGTTCTTTAAATAGGGTTCTTGGCACCAAAGCTAGTGCTGCATGTGCATGCTCACTCACACTAGTACACATGCGCATTGGCACCTATACACAGCCGCGACCCTATGTGGTGGGCAAAGAGCTGTTTTATGCATATACACAGTCATCTTGATTGGCCAGTGTAGGGTGACGTAACTCTGCATATGCGCAGGATAACAACATAGCTCCCAACTGTCCCTGATTTTGAGGGACTGGCCCTGATTTGGAACAAAGTCCCTCTGTCTCTCTTTCCTCCTCATTTGTCCCTTATTTTGGTCTGATCTACAGTGCCTTGAAAAAGTATTCACACCCCTTGAAATGTTCCACATTTTGTCATGTTACAACCAAAAACGTAAATGTATTTTCTTGGGATTTTATGTGACACAAAGTGGCACATAATTGTGAAGTGTAAGAAAAATCATAAATGTTTTTCCAAATCAAATTTTTTACAAATAAATATCTGAAAAGTGCATTTGTATTCAGCCCCCTTTACTCTGATACCCCTAAATAAAATTGCCTTCAAAAGTCACCTAATTAATAAATAAAGTCCACCTGTGTTTAATTTAATCTCAGTAAAAATACAGCTGTTCTGTGAAGCCCTCAGAGGTTTGTTAGAGAACCTTAATAAGCAAACAGCATCATGAAGGCCAAGGAACACACCAGACAGGTCAGGGATAAAGTTGTGGAGAAGTTTAAAGCAGGGTTAGGTTATAAAAAAATATCCCAAGCTTTGAACATCACACGGAGCTCTGTACAATCCATCATCCGAAAATGGAAAGAGTATGGCACAACTGCAAACCTAACAAGACATGGCTGTCCACCTAAACTGACCGGCCGGGCAAGGAGAGCATTAAGCATAGAAGCAGCCAAGAGGCCCATGGTAACTCTGGAGGAGCTGCAGAGATCCACAGCTCAGGTGGGAGAATCTGTCCACAGGACAACTATTAGTCGTGCTCTCCACAAATCTGGCCTTTATGGCAGAGTGGCAAGAAGAAAGCCATAAGATGTCCCGTTTGTAGTTTGGGAGAAGCCATGTGGGGAACACGGCAAACATGTGGAAGAAGGCGCACTGGTCAGATGAGACCAAAATTGAACTTTTTGGCCTAAAAGCAAATGCTATGCGTGGCAGAAAACTAACGCTGCACATCACCCTGAACACACCATCCCTACTGTGAAACATGGTGGTGACAGCATCATATTGTGGGGATGCTTTTTTACAGCAGGGACAGGGAAGCTGGTCAGAGTTGATGGGAAGATGGATGGAGCCAAATACAGGGCAAACATAAAAGAAAACCTGTTAAGCCGCGTACACACGACCCGACTTTCTGGCAGACTAGGTCCAACGGTCTTATCGACGGACTTCCGGCGGATTTCCGACAGACTTTCCGAACGAACGGACTTGCCTACACACGACCGGACTTTCCGGCAGACTAGGTCCGCCGGTCTTCCCGACGGACTTTCGACGGAGTTACGGCGGACTTCCGAATGAACGGACTTGCCCACACACTGACTAAAGTCCATTCATTTTGAACGTGATGAGGTACGACAGGACTAGAAAAGGAGGTCAATCGCCAGATTGACACCTTGTGAGCCCTGTCGCAGAGCATACCAGGCCCTCAGGTCTGGTATGGATTTTAAGTGGAACCCCCTACGCCGAAAAAAACGGCGTGGGGGTCCCCCTAAAATCCATACCAGATCCTTATCCGAGCACGCAGCCTGGCCGATCAGGAAAGAGGGTGGGGACGTAAAGGGGGAGGGGACGGTGGGGAGGAGCTCTCTCGCCCCCCCTCTTTTCCTGCAGCCTGACAGGTTGCGTGCTCGGATAAGGGTCTGGTAAGGATTTTTGGGGGGACCCCACGGCATTTTTTTAAAATATTTTGGCACGGGGTTCCCCTTAAAATCCATACCAGACCTGAAGAGTCTGGTATGGATTTTGAGGGGGACCCCCACACCATTTTTTAAAAAAATTTTGGCGCGGGAATCCCCTTAATATCCATATCAGACCTGAAGGGCCTGGTATGGAATTTAGGGGGACCCCCACGCATTTTTTATTTTAATTTTGGTTCGGGGTTCCTCTGTGGGGAAATTCCATGCCGTTTTTATCAATGAACTTTTATGTATTGCCGGACCGACAATTCATTATAGCCGGCACTAGCTCTAGCACTTTTAAATGACTTTTTTTTTTCCCTTTAGAAATGTAATTTTGCTGTCAGACTGTTTTAAACACGGGAAACATGCGCCCCTTTACAGGCATACTATAGACACCCCCAGGAACAAAATTTAAAGGAAAATTACACTTTTATTGTTTCACTTTCAGCATTATTAAAATCACTGCTCCCGAAAAAACTGCCATTTTTAAAACCTCTTTTTGCATTGATCCATGTCCCCTGGGGCAGGAACCGGGTCCCCAAACACTTTTTATGACAATACCATGCATATAAGCCTTTAAAATTAGCACTTTTGATTTCTCCCATAGACTTTTAAAGTGTTCCGCGTTTTTCGAATTTGACGCGAACACCCCAAATTGTTCGCTGTTCGGCGAACGGGCGAACAGCCAATGTTCGAGTCGAACTCATGTACGACCCGAACATAAAGCCCATCCCTACTCTCCATAGGCTATCCCCTCCCCTTACCAACCGCTCAGTGTCTGCCAACCCTCTCCTCCAATCCCTACACTGGCTCCCGATTACCCAGCAAATTAAATTCAAAATACTAACCCCAACATCCAAAGCCATTCACAACTCTGCCCCGAGCTACATCACCAACCTTGTCTCCAAATATTACCCAAACTGTCCTCTCCGCTCTTCTCCGGCTCTCTCATCTCCAGGATTTCTCCAGAGCCTCTCCCATCCTCTGGAACTCACAACCTCAACCGGTCCGGCTATCCCCTACTCTTGCTACCTTCAGGCGATCCCTGAAAACTCATCTCTTCTTCATCTTCAGGAAAGCCTATCACGTCTCCAACTAATCTTTTACCACTTCCATCAGCTCATTTCCCACAGTTACAACCTTTTGTACCACCTGCCCCACCCTATTAGATTGTAAGCTCTTCTGAGCAGGGCCCTCTTAATCCTCTTGTATTTTATTGTATTATAACTGTATTGTCCCCCTTTTATATTGTAAAGTGCTGCGTAAACTGTTGGCGCTATATAAATCCTGTATAATAATAATAATAATAAAGAGGTAATAGGCTTGAATTTATCTGTGGAAGAGGCAACCACAATAGATCTAAAGCAGGGGTCTCAAACTGGCGGCCCTCCAGCTGTTGCAAAACTACAAGTCCCATGAGGCATTGCAAGGTTGACAGTTACAAGCATGACTCCCACAGGCAGAGGCATGATGGGACTTGTAGTTTTGCAACAGCTGGAGGGCCGCCAGTTTGAGACTCCTGATCTAAAGCTTAGCACATACGTGTTACAATCTGGCTGTACAATATCCTTTAGATATACCAACAAGTATTTAGTGCATGTGCCTGCCTGATTGGATACAGATTGATTGGATATTTTAGGCAGGTCCTCCTATTACATAGTGTTCATAAATCTAAGGTTGATTCACAGAGATTGTACAGTCCGATTGTAACATGTATGATGAGCCTTGATGTAGAATCCTACTATTGAACTGTTTTGCCACTGGCCAATCTATATGCAGTTGAGGGGTTTAGCTTTATTTATTATTAAGAGTAAATGTTCTTTTAGTTTTAAAGTATAATTCCAGCCTAAATCTAACTGCGCTTAAAAACTAGACATGTGCACTGCCGAAAAATTTCTTTTCGTTTCATTGTTTTTTCGTTTTTTTCACTTTTCGGGTCATTCGTTATGATCGAAATTCGTGAATTCGAATTTCGTAAATCTGAAAATCTGGAAAATTTGCTAATTTTAAAATTCGTAAATTCTAAAATCCGTACATTCGTAAATTCGTACATCCAGAAAATTCAGAAAGTTTGCAAATTCGCAAATGCGAAAATTTGTAAATTTGAAAATTCGAAAATTTGTAAATTCATAATCGAAAATTTGTAAGTTTGAAAATCCAAAAATTCGAAAATAAGAAAGAAAATTCGAAAGAATAAAAATCCGAAAATTCGAAATAATAACTAACTAACTAATAATAACTAACTATTAAATTATAGGTATTGGAATTTCCTTTCAAATTTGGCTGTTAGCAAACAAAACAAATACAAATTAATCCGAAGTTATGAATTATGCGAAATAAAGAATGCTGCATCTAAACAAGTGGAAAGGAACAAATTAATAATTAATAATAATAATAATAAAACGTTTTTTGTATTGTTATTTATTATTATTATTTTGTTATGTTCCATTAGTTTAGATACGGCATTCTTTATTTTGGATAACTCGTAACTTCGGATAAATTTGTATTCATTACGTTTTAACAGCCAAATTTGAAAGGAAATTCCAATACCTATAACTTAATAGTTAAGTTATTATTAGTTAGTTATTATCTCAGATTCAAATTTTTAGATTTTCCAATTTTCGCATGTCCGAATTTCTGGATTTTTGAATTTCAAATTTCCGACTTTCCGAATTTCCATATTTCTGAATTTTCTGAATTCTCGAATTTCTGAATATTCGAATTTAGAAATTTACGAATATTCAAAAAAATTCGTTTAACGGGTTTTCGTTAATTCGGATATTTCCGAATGAACGAATTTGTTGAAAATTGTTAAAAAACGAATTCGTATTTGAATGCGGAAAGAAACAAACTACACGTCTATTAAAAACATCCCCTCCTCCCTCCTGCTCTCTATCCTGTCTAACCTAAAAAAAGTGTATACTTGCCCATTTTCAGTCCGCTCTGGTCACGTGATCCCCTGTGTCAGTGAGAGGCAGCTGCAGGGGAGATGAAGGAGCGCTAGACAATGGCTGGGAATTTCGGGAGCCGTGACGTCACTCATAGGCTCCCATGTCACAACTGTTGTCAGTGTTCCCTCCTCCCCCTGCAGCTGCCGACCACTGACTCAGGAGAGCCAAAGGAGTGAACTGAATTGACTCCAATGAATTGATGGTGAATACATTGAACTCTCTAAACTATTAAACTATCTATTCTGACACCGAGCCCTGACACCAAGCCCTGACACCAAGCCCTGACACCGATCCCTGACACCAAGCCCTGACACCGAGCCCTGACACCGATCCCTGACACCAAGCCCAGACACCGATCTCTGACACCGATCCCTGACACCGATTCCTGACACCGAGCCCTGACACCCATCCCTGACACCAAGCCCTGACACCGATCTCTGACACTGAGCCCTGACACCGATCCCTGACACCGATTCCTGACACCGAGCCCTGACACCAAGCCCTGACACCAATCTCTGACACAGAGCCCTGACACCGAGCCCTGACACTGATCCCTGACACCGAGCCCTGACAACGAGCCCTGACACCGAGCCCTGACACCGAGCCCTGACACCGAGCCCTGACACTGAGCCCTGACACCGAGCCCTGACACCGATCTCTGACACCGAGACCTGACACCGATCTCTGACACCAAGCCCTGACACCGATCTCTGACACCGAGCCCTGACACCGAGCCCTGACACCGAGCCCTGACACCAAGCCCTGACACCGATCTCTGACACCAAGCCCTGACACCGAGCCCTGACACCGATCCCTGACACCAAGCCCTGACACCGATTCCTGACACCGAGCCCTGACACCGATCCCTGACACCAAGCCCTGACACCGATCTCTGACACTGAGCCCTGACACCGATCCGTGACACCGATTCCTGACACCGAGCCCTGACACCGATCCCTGACACCGAGCCCTGACACCGATCCCTGACACCGAGCCCTGACACCGATCTCTGACACCGATCTCTGACACCGATCTCTGACACCGAGCCCTGACACCGAGCCCTGACACCGAGCCCTGACACCAAGCCCTGACACAATCTCTGACACCGAGCCCTGACACCGAGCCCTGACACCAATCCCTGACAACGAGCCCTGACACCGATCCCTGACACCGATCCCTGACACCGCGCACTGACACCGATCCCTGACACCGAGCCCTGACATCGATCTCTGACACTGAGCCCTGACACCGATCCGTGACACCGATTCCTGACACGAGCCCTGACACCGATCCCTGACACCAAGCCCTGACACCGATCCCTGACACTGAGCCCTGACATCGATCTCTGACACTGAGCCCTGACACCGAGCCCTGACACCAAGCCCTGACACCAAGCCCTGACACCAAGTCCTGACACCGATCTCTGACACTGAGCCCTGACACCGAGCCCTGACACTGAGCCCTGACACCGAGCCCTGACACTGAGCCTTGACACCGATCCCTGACACCGATCCCTGACACCCTGACACCGAGCCCTGACACCGATCCCTGACACCCTGACACAGAGCCCTGACACCGATCCCTGACACCCTGACACCGATCCCTGACACCCTGACACCGAGCCCTGACACCGAGCCCTGACACATGATGCTGTGAGCGAGGCTTCAGCCATATGAATGCTATCAAACCCTCTACAGATCTGTCGTGTTGGTGCATGTTTGTGTATTGCTACTTCATCCACATCTACAAAGGACTCTGATGCTGCTGCTGTGTCTCAATACAACCGAAAAATACAAAAAGGTAAGAACTTTGAAGATCTTTTAACAACTTCCAGCCCGGTCGTCATTCTACAGAATGATGGCCGGGAAGTGGGTCAGTTATCCTGACTTGGGGTCATATGCCCTCCAGCAGGATACATGCTGGTGCGTGCCCACGGGGGATGGGGGATGGGGGGGCGCGCAGCGTGGCGATCGGAGGTGCTGTGTGTCAGTCTGACACACCGCGACTCCAATCGTGGTATGAAGCCTCTGATGGAGGCTCCCTACCACGTGATCAGCTGTGACCAATCACAGCTGATCATCGCGTGAACCAGGAAGTGCCGGTAAACGATTGGCAGCTCTCCCTGTCGGGGGGGGGGGGTCTGCGCTGATAATCAGCACATTGATTATGAGCACAGCCCCATCAGATGTGCCACCACAGCTGCCAAAAAGGTGCCCATCAACTGCCAGTCAGTGCCCGATCAGAAAGAGCTGTAGGTGCCCATTACAGTGACAATCAGTGCCCACCACAGTGCCAATCAGTGCCCACCACAGTGCCAATCAGTGCCCTACAGTAACACCTGTCAGTACCTCATCATCAGTGCTGCCCATCAGTGCCACCTGTTTGTGCCAATCAGTACCGCCTATCAGTGCCAATCAGTGCCCATCACAGCCGCCTGTCAGTGCTTATCAGTGCCCATCAGTGCTGCATATCAGTGCGGCATATCAGTGCCCCTATTGGTGCCTATTAGAGCTGCATATCAGCAACTATCAGTGCCCAGCAATTCTACATATCAGTGCCTCCTGACTGAGGCACTGATGATTCCTACTGTAACAAAGTGTATTGTATTTGTACTGTCTACCCTCAAGTTGCAAAGCGCTACGTAAACTGTTGGCGCTATATAAATACTGTATAATAATAATAATAATAATAATAATAATAATTAGTGCCACCTTAACAGTGCCAACTCATAAGTGCCCACCAGTGCCACCTCATTAGTGCCCGTCAGTGAAGAAGAAAACAAAATTTTATAACCAAAACAAAGAAAACCTTTTTTTTTTTCAAAATTCTTTTTTAGTTTGTTTAGCAAAAAATAAAAACCGCTGAGGTGATCAAATACCACCAAAAGAAAGCTCTAATTGTGGGAAGAAAATGATAAAAATTACATTTGGGTACAGTGTTGTACAACTGCGCAATTGTCATTCAAAGTATGACAGAGCTGAAAGTTAAAAATTGTCCTGGGGAGGAAAAGTGCCCGGCATTGACGTGGTTAAACATTTTACAACCGTATACCACAAGCAGTCTTTATATAAATGTAATTTTAAACGTATTTGTACTTGTAGAACTAGGCCAGAGAGTAGACGGAGTGTTTTTTGAAATGTACCTTGGAGTCCTTCACTAAGGTCTGTACTTTGGAAAATGTCTGCCACAGCCTTGGTCCGTGCCCATCCCCGAACGCCGGGTACTGCTGTAGAAATGCAGCTTTCTTCCACACGGCACCCACCTCAGCCACTGGTGGGCTTTAACCATTTAGGGACCGGGCCTATTTTTTACACTTAGTGTTTACAAGTTAAAATCAGTTTTTTTTGTTTTTTTTTGCTAGAAAATTACTTGGAACCCCCAAACATTATTATTTTTTTCAGACACCCTAGAGAATAAAATGGCGGTCATTGCAAGACTTTATGTCACACTCCGTATTTGTGCAGCAGTCTTACAAACGCAATTTTTGTGGAAAAAATACACTTTTTTTTAACTAAAAAATAAGAAAACAGTAAAGTTAGCACAATTTTTACTTTGAGAAAGATAATGTTACGCCGAGTAAATTGATACCCAACATGTCACGCTTCAAAATTGCGCCCGCTTGTGGAATGGCGACAAGCTTTGACACCTTAAAAATCTCCATAGGCGGAGTTTAAAAATTTCTACAGGTTACCAGTTTTGAGTTACAGAGGAGATCTAGCTCTAGAATTATTGCTCTCGCTCTAACGATCATGGCAATATTTCACATGTGTGGTTTGAACACCATTTACATATGCGGGCTCGACTTCCGTATGCATTCGCTTCTGCACGCAAGCTTGGCGGGACGGGGCGCTTTACATTTTTAAAAAAATTTTTTAATTATTTATTTTACTTTTTATTTTTACACTGTACCTTTAACCACTTCCCACCCGGCCACTGCACATAAACGGCCGGGTGGGCTATCTCTCCTTCTGAGTGGACGTTCAGGAACGTCCCTCAGAAGGAGCGGTATCGCGCGCGCGCTTGCCCACGCAGCGGCGTGATCCCGATGCGCTCGTGTCACCCGGACACGGCGCATCTCAGATCGGTAGGAGGGCTCTGCGATTGGCCTTCCTGATCACATGACGGCCGTGTCGAATCACAGCCGTCATGTGATGTAAACACAGAGCCGGTTGCTAGGCAATCTGCTCTCCTCTCCTCACACGGAAGTTGTCAGTGAGGAGAGGAGAGCGGATCGCTGCAGCCGGCTGGTGATTAGTGAGTATGAGCTGTTTTTTACAGCTTTTTACTCACTGATCACCAGTCTAGTGTCCTGACAATGTAAAAAAAACACCAAGTAAACACACAATGTCCCCAACACACGTCCCCAAAACACATGTCTCCAAAACACATGTCCCCACATAGTAAAAACACCCGTCCCCCACATATTTACCAGTAAAATCACATGTCCCAATGATTATCTGCACACATATGTCTGTGATCACCTGCGCACATCTGTACATGATCATTTGCGCACATGTGTCCGTGATCACACGAACCAATTATTATACACTTAACGGGATTTTTTTTAACAAAAACATGTAGCAGAATACGTTTTGGCTTAAATTTATGACAAAATTCGATTTTATTGGATTTTTATTAAAATAGAAAGAAGAAAATATTGTTTTTTTTCCAAATTTCCGCTCTTTTTTTCGCTTATATCGCAAAAAATAAAAAACGGAGTCATAAATAAATACCACCAAAAGAAAGCTCTATTTGTGTGAACAAAATGATAAAAATTTCATTTGGGTACAACATTGTATGACCGCGCAATTGTCATTGAAATTGTGAGAGCGCTGAAAGCTGAAAATTGGTCTGGGAAGGAAGGGGGCGAAAGTGCCCGGTATTGAAGTGGTTAAAGAAAAAAAATTGGATCACTTTTATTCTTATTACAAGGAATGTAAACATCCCCTGTAATAGAAAAAAAGCATGACAGGACCTCTTTAGGCCTCATTGCACACTGGACGTTTTTACAGCAGCTGTTCTTGGCTGAAGACGTTTTTTTCTACAGTCAATAAACTCTCCATCATGTTATCCTATGTGTCCCATGCACACATAGGCTGTTATCAGCAGTTTTGGGCAGTAACGTTTTTGAGCAGTAAAAAAACCTCAAAACTAGTGGGTTCTGAGAGATGTTTTTCAGCTGTAAAAACGCTCTAACGCTGATAAACACTGACGAACATCGATAAACGCTCAAAAACGTCGCTCACCAGCGTTTTTTACCGTTTTTGATCCATTGAAGAAAAAAAAACCGCTAATGCGGAAAAACACTAATAAACACTAATAAACGCTAAAAAACGCTATTGCAAAAACGTTGAAAAAAGTTAAAAAAACTCACTGCAAAGCTACTGGTGTTCTTATAACGTTATTGTAACATCCAGTGTGCATGAGGCCTAATGTGAGATCTGGGGTCAAAAAGACTTCAGATCTCATATTTACACTAAAATGCAATAAAAAAAAAAAAAAAAGTTCCCCTTTAAGACCATTGGGTGGAAGTGAGGTTTGACGTCACTTCCATCATCCAATGGTATGGAGTCAAGTGGGGGCCATCATTCTGTCACTTGACTTCATGCCTCTGAGGGGGAAAGGATCGGATTGTCTCCGCCGCTACCGACGGCTCCGGTAAGCGGCGGACACGACCATAACGTGGCGGAAGGGGGATGAGCACCTCTCCTGCCGCCGATAAAAAGGATCTTGCGGCGAATCCGGCGCAGAGAACACTTCTACCTGAAAGCGGACCGCCCGCCATTTAAAAAAAAATACCGTTGTTATGGCAGCTGCCATAACAACGGAATTCAACGTCAAAGTACCTACGTATAACGGCGGTGGGTGGTCCGGAAGTGGTTAAAGAGGAACTGCAGTCTGCCCACATAATTTGTAATAAAAACATCTTTGTCATTCTGAAGCTTCCCTCCAACCACTTTGCATATTATTTTATATATACTGTGATTCTGTACTTGCCAAATATGCTGCAGAAATCTCCCTCCACCGAGTCCGGCTGCAGCCATTTTAACTGTGGGCAGCTGAAGCTGCTGCCTGTTCACTGCCTGGATTTACACAGAGGCACACCTCCGGCTCTGCAGCTCTCATTGGCCCTCTTATGACTCACCCCCCCTCCCTTCCTGGCAAGCTCTCACGAGAGTGAGAGAGCGGGCCGTGCAAGCCTAGGCTAATGACCAGACAAGAAACGGGAAGTGGGCTGTATAAGGTATTTACTGGCAGAAAAAAAAATGTTTTACTATCCAAAGTTAAAAAAAACAACAAGGGCAGAAGATTTAATACATGGAAAGATGAAAAAATGACTGAAGGCATAACTCCCAACATTTTGAGATGGGAATGAGGGACACCTACTAGAAAATGTATATAGGCATAGGACACACCCCCTGCCACACCCCCTTAAAGGAGAATAACCACACAAAAAAGTTAATACAATCCACAAGTGCTTTTTTTTTACCACTACCATTCCTTTATATTGACTTTTACAATTTACAAATGCAGCAATTTAGAATTTGGATGAAAGTTTTGCGCTGGGAAACACTTTTTGAAATATAAAAAGTGCATTTTATATACAACTATATAGATCAGACCAAAATGAGGGAGGAAAGAGGGACAGAGGGACATTGCTCCAAATCAGGGACAGTCCCTCAAAATCCGGGACAGTACTGAATGTGGAAGAGAGTTGCCAATGTTGGGTCTAACCCCTTCACTATTGTATCCCAAAAAAAAAAAAAATTGCCCCTACATACAGGTACAAGAGCTACTGAATAGCTTGGATCCACATTGAAATAATGTTTGAACATTTGGATGGAGTAAAAAGGACTGCTCACTTCTCAAACAGTAAAAAAAAAAAATCCAGTCTGACATATCTGCTTTATTCAACATAAATGAACGTCTTTTACAACCTGGGCATGACAGGTTCACTTTTACCGCCCCCTTGACTTTCCTCCAGTCCTGAGACAGCAGCCAAGACTAACAGGAACATTTGTCCTGACACAGGGCTTAATAAAAGCAATTATAGACAATTGAAAACTTCGCTCCAGGAAGGGGCCAAATTAACAGTTGGATTCCTCCTTCTGAGCAAAAACAATCGGGGATGGAAGGGGAACTCCGCACCATGCCATACATTTGTTTTGTATTTCAGGGAGATTGCCTGCCAGGTATGGGATCAGTGTACCCCGCTACAGCACCGGGACCCCTCCACTATATACAACAATGTCATCAACAACAACAATAATAATATAGAAAGCTTCCCATTCCCTTCATCTCTTTAACACTCAGGCTGCCAAAAACAATAAAAATCTGCAGAATCCGTTCAGAAATCCTATCCATGGAGCCGAGATGTATTGAAAAATTCCTTTATTTTAAGACTAAACGGAGGCAGCTATAAAAGACAATTCTATAATCACTAATACATCATTAACGACTTCCCACCCACGCTATTATTATATTATTATTATTATACAGGATTTATATAGCGCCAACGGTTTGCGCAGCGCTTTACAATGTAAGTAACAGTACAATTCAAAACAAGAGGGTTAGAGGAACCCTGCTCCTGCAAGCTTACAATCTAAAGCCTCGTACACACGATCGGATTTTCCGCAGACAAAACCTCTGACTTTTGTCCGAAGGGCGTTGACCGGGAACTTGTCTTGCATACAAACGGAATTGTCGCCCAACAAACACGAATGTAGTGACGTACTACGTGGTTTTTCAGCTCTTTAGCGCCACCCTTTGGGCTCCTTCTGCTAAATTCTTGTTAGTAGAAGCTTGGTGAGTGTTGATTCGCGCTTTTCATTTCACACTTTTCAGTTTGTTTCTGAACGGCCGTTTGTCAACCAGCCATGTTGCAGAATCTGAGAAAATAACGCGTTATTTATTATTGGCCTTGAAGTTATTGCTTTGACCCAAGTCCAGTCCAGGAACAGGAGGAGGAGGATTTCTTGGACCAAAATTTGGTTGCCTTATTAATGGTGACCAATTATGTCATATGCCTTTGCTGCGGGAGCTCCAGGAGAATAATCCGGATGATTTTCGGAATTATCTCTGGATGACGGACCCCTGCTTTCACCAACTCTTGGCATTGGTGACCCCCTATATTAAGAAGCAGGACACATGCATGAGGCTTTTATTTTATTTTTTGGTTGAATAATAATGATTTGATTTGTTATATTTTCTATATTTTTGGATGCATAGAATGCACTTTATGGTTAATTTCTTTTGGCAGATAGCATGTCTAATTGTATTTGTTTTCTTTTTTTAATGCACAATAAAGAAATTGGAGAATAATACTTGGCTATGTGTTTTTTTATTATTTTTGATATCACTATAATAAAAAAGCCTTTGAAAATTTGTTTGCAATAACTCCATCAGTATCACCAGCAAAGCAGCTTCATTATTATCCCATTAAAGAAGAAGAGAATTGTGCGCTGCATTTCGAGATTTCATAATTTGCCTTGTCATGATTGTTAATTCTCCATTACGAACGCTAGTTTACAAGACCGACCGCTTCTGGCTCATCCTTGCTTCCGAGCATGCGTGTTTGTACTTTGGACTTTTGTCCGACGGACTTGTGTACACACGCTCGGAAAATCCAACAACAGACATTTGTCCGCGGAAAATTTTAAAACCTGCCATCCAACATTTGTCCACGGAAAATCCGACAATTGTCCGATGGAGCGTACAAACGGTCGGATTTGCCGCCAACAGCCTGTCATCACACAATTCCCGTCGGAAAATCTGATCATGTGTACGCAGCTTAAGAGGGAGGGGCTGGTGAAACAAAAGGTAGGGACTGTGAGGGATGAACTGTTGAGGGGGGTAGAAGATTTGGTTGTTAGCTGGAGGCAGGATCGGTCACCCTGAAGAGATGAATTTTCAGGGATCGCCTAAAAGTGGAGAGAGTAGGGGATAGCCTGGGGTTGTGAGTTCCAGAGGATGAGAGAGGCTCTGGAGAAGTCCTGGAGACGAGCATGGGAGGAGGAGACAAGGGAGCAAGAGAGCAGAAGGTCTTGGGAGGACCAAAGAGGACAGTTTGGATGATATTTGGAGATAAGATTGGTGATGTAGCTCGGGGCAGAATTGTGAATGGCTTTGTATGTTATTGTTAGTAACAAAGAAAAGAAAAAAATTTTGCGCTAGGTGCATGTGATATAAATCTCAATAAATGTTATGAAATAAAGCTACCGTGATGGAGGTCCTGCCGCTAAACACTATAACCCCGACATAAGGGCAAAAAACAGTAAATACATATAAAAGAGTGCAGCGCTGGACAAAAGTGCATAAATTATAAACACAATAAATAAATACAGTGAAAATGAAATAAAGTGAAAAAAACATACTACATACAATGGAATAAGTTAGGATACTCAAACTAAAAAAATTAAAAAAATTGAACAATTAAGTAAAAAACAATTCAAAAATAATAAAAAAGTCCAAAGGGAATCAAAGCTTGCTTGCATATACAGAGAGCTTGTTCAGAAAGACCCTGTGTGGTATTCCAGATGAAAAGTGCTTCCCATCACCAGGTATAGGGGAATGGAGGCTTACCAGAAAGCCTGCGACCGCCCTTACTCAGGGGGGTCAGTACAGGCTTAGTAGATCTCGTAAGAGGTCGCAAAGAGGTATGTGCTGATGGTCATCTACCCTCCTTCCTCGTTCGCAAGGATGTCTTCAGTGGTGGCTGCTACCTTCCCAAATGATCAGAAACTCAGGTACTCCAGCAGGTAGACCGAATAGGAAAAAAGGAGGGGATTCTCATAGTGCAACTTGCCAAAAAGATTTATTTAAATGTTCCAAGTGAATGCCATGTATAGGCACAAATACAGAGTAAAAACTGAGTAAAAACAGCAAAGGGATAAAAAAAACCGCTATAGCGCCGTTTAAAATCAAATCGCGCATGTAAAACCTTGCAATGTACAGAGATCACCCAGAGGGGAATGCTTTTTTTCTCAACAAAAGTGGAGGTACTCTTTAACCACTTCGCCACTAGAGCAGTTTTTTCATTTTTTTACATATGTAAAAATCAGCAAAGATTTGAGGACACTTTGTTGGGAGTTTAGAGGTGCTCAATATACACAATTATAGACTTGAAAAAATATATACAACGCAAAGTTTTTTCAAACATGATTTAAAAATATTCCATGTTAAAAAATATGTATACTCATAAAATAACCTCACGCATTCTTTTTGTCAAAGCAGTGTACAGATGTATATTCCCAACATGTTTCGCCCACTTAGGGATTTTTCAGGGATGAAAATGCTTCTGCCAGAGCCACGTGGGCGGCCAGTGTTTATACCAAATCCAATAAGTACCTTATGTCCTTTTAAAGCTTGCTATGATTTTTCTGATGACTAGGCGCCCCCGAGTGGTTCTGTTCAATATTACATGTCTTGGTAAGATTGATTCTTATATATGCAGTCACTCCTCCTATCCAGACTGCTTCTGCTGCCCCCATGCTCTCTGGCCCCCCGTGCTCTCATTCCCCCCCAGTGTTCTCCAATCCCCAATACTCTCCGCACCCCCGTGCCCCTGTGCTCTCTAACCCCTCAGTGCACCCCCCATGCTATCAGGCCCCCCATGCTCTCCACCTCTGTGCTCTTAGTTTCCCCCCAGTGCTCTCCGTCCCCCAGTGCTCTCAGCCGCACCCCCGTGCTCTCAGTCCCCCCAGTACTCTCCAGCCCACAGTGCTCTCCACCTCCCAGTGCTCTCCAGCCTCCCACTGTGCTTGCTCTCCGCTCCCCACAGTGCTCTTCAGCCCCCAGTGTTCTCCTGCCCCCCAATGCTCTGACCCCCCCGTGCTCCCCCCCCCCATGCTTTCTGCCCTCCCAGTGCTGTCTGCCCCCCTCAGTGCTCTCGACCCCCGTGCTCTCCACCCCCCCCCCCAGTGCTCTTCAGGCTCCCCGTCCCTCCTACTCTCTAAACCCCCCTGTGCTCTCCAGCCCCCCCAGTGCTCTCCACCCCCATGCTCTATGGCCCCTTGTACTCTCCAACCCCCCCATGCTCTCTGACCCCCCTGGGCTCTCTGCCCCCCCCCCCCCCCCCCGCTGGCTGGAACCCGCTCCGTTCACATGGATGTAACTGTGCGTGCACCCGGTCTGGCAGTGCTCCAACCGGGATTGTTGTAAACTGTTGCTGCAATGCCTCAATACAAGTTTATTATTGCACCTGGCTGTGAATTATTGCTGTCGCACCAAGCTGCACCCCCCCACCCCCCTACAAGATTTAAATACAAATTAAAGCCAAACTCCAGCTCACACTTTATAAGAAGCAGTTACAGCAAACTGTTTTTTTTCTTTTGGGATAAATTGTAGGCACTCTTGCCAGTGTGAAATGTTTTGTCTCGTCCCTCTATATTCTTCAGCTGCAGGAGTGCTTGTTCTGCTGAAAAACAAGAGACGTGCTGGCTGGATCACCTGATTGAAAAAAAAAAGAAAACGAAAGCCTAAAAAGAAAATGAATGCAGCCATCACACATAAGAATTAGTAAGCTGCAAAATAATTAAATTTTTTCTTTTGGGTTTAATACTGCTTTCAGCTTGAGGTCCTGATGAAGGGGGCAGCTCTCAAAATGCACTGGATACATGTGCATATTTATTGTAGAATTTTGGTGAAATTAATACTGGTTTTCAGCAATTAAAACCTTACAGAGGTTCTACCCCCTTCCCACTCCATCTAAAACTAGAGAAAAAAAAAGGGAGATTTACTAAAACTGGATCTGGAGCAGCTGTGCATGGTAGCCAATCAGCTTCTAACTCCAACTTGCTCAATTAGGCTTTGGCAATAAAACCTGGAAGCTGATTGGTTTCTATGGAGAGTTGCACCAGATTTTGCTCTCTCTGGTTTTAGTAAATAACCCCCACTGTCTGAGTTGGGCTTTAAAAATGTCTCCTTAGGGTCATGCTTGCTCCATCTATACCGGGCCTGAAGTAAAATAAGCCGCGTTCAGAGACTTCTAACCTCCGGGCAGCTGTTCCTCATCATGATTTTTCCCTTGGAGGAAAAAAAGAGGGTCTTTATGCATTTTTCCCCTCCGCACTTATCATCTCCTTCACTTTAACGCCATCAATAGAAAACAGGTGCGGCTGCTCTAGCGTCCCCGGAATTCCTATCTGGGAACTGCAAGGTGAACTCTCTCTCCGCGCACTTCACGCCTGTCTCGCCGCCCCGTACGTCGAGATTAACTGAAATAACAATCGTTTAGGAAGTGCAACCTTTACTCCGATGAAAAAGAGAACTCTTGGTTCCATCCCAGGCTCTTTCTTTGTTCTACCACATCTGGAAGTGATCAGCCCCAACGGTGTCAGTAGACCCACGCCATCCCACCAGAAGTCATAAATTAGCTTATTTCCAAGCCTGTCTAGGAGGCAGGACTTCATATCGGGTCACCGGGTAAAATCAAAGCCATCCAACCATAGCACAGGTTGCTTCTGACCGAAAAAGTGGCGGACGCCAATACCAAGGTGGGGCCACAAGAAGCCCATTTATAAAACACATTCAGAGATCGGTTTGGGGCCAACTCCAACCTAAACCTATCAGAGGTTGAAGTTTAAAGTGGAAGTCTAGGCTCCCTAAACAGCTCCCACCCCCCTTCTAACTCCTATTCCTACTACTCTGTAGAAGGATCATATTCATGACTGATGTAATGCTGATTTGCTAGATGACCTACTAACCACCCTTAACCCCCCCTTTACCATTCAACTTAAATTATTAGAATTAAACAGATAACACCTTCTGGATTAAATGGCCAAACAAATGGCCCCTTTATTAATTAAAAAATAACAACTTTATAAAAACATATTAAAATTGTGTATATATATATATATATATATATATATATATATATATATATATATATATATATATACACACACACAGTATCTCACAAAAGTGAGTACACTCCTCACATTTTTGTAAATATTTTATTTTATCTTTTCATGTGACAACACTGAAGAAATGACACTTTGCTACAATGTAAAGTAGTGAGTGTACAGCTTGTATAACAGTGTAATTTTGCTGTCCCCTCAAAATAACTCAACACACAGCCATTAATGTCTAAACCGCTGGCAACAAAAGTGAGTACACCCCTAAGTGAAAATGTCTAAATTGGGCCCAAAGTGTCAAAATTTTGTGTGGCCTTCATTATTTTCCAGCACTGCCTTAACTCTCTTGGGCATGGAGTTCACCAGAGCTTCACAGGTTGCCCCTGGAGTTCTCTTCCACTCCTCCATGACGACATCACAGAGCTGGTGGATGTTAGAGAGCTTGCGCTCCTCCACCTTCCGTTTGAGGATGTCCCACAGATGCTCAATAGGGTTCAGGTCTGGAGACATGCTTGGCCAGGCCATCACCTTTACCCTCAGCTTCTTTAGCAAGGCAGTGGTCATCTTGGAGGTGTGTTTGGGGTCGTTATCATGTTGGAATACTGCCCTGCGGTCCAGTCTCCGAAGGGAGGGGATCATGCTCTGCTTCAGTATGTCACAGTACATGTTGGCATTCATGGTTCCCTCAATGAACTGTAGCTCCCCAGTGCCGGCAGCACTCATGCAGCCCCAGACCATGACACTCCCACCACCATGCTTGACTGTAGGCAAGACACACTTGTCTTTGTACTCCTCACCTGGTTGCCGCCACACATGCTTCACACCATCTGAACCAAATAAGTTTATCTTGGTCTCATCAGACCACAGGACATGGTTCCAGTAATCCATGTCCTTAGTCTGCTTGTCTTCAGCAAACTGTTTGTGGGCTTTCTTGTGCATCATCTTTAGAAGAGGCTTCCTTCTGGGATGACAGCCATGCAGACCAATTTGATGCAGTGTGCGGCGTATGGTCTGAGAACTGACAGGCTGACCCCCCAACCCTTCAAACTCTGCAGCAATGCTGGCAGCACTCATACGTCTATTTCCCAAAGACAACCTCTGGATATGACGCTGAGCACGTGCACTCAACTTTTTTGGTCGACCATGGCGAGGCCTGTTCTGAGTGCAACCTGTCCTGTTAAACCGCTGTATGGTCTTGGCCACCGTGCTGAAGCTCAGTTTCAGGGTCTTGGCAATCTTCTTATAGCCTAGGACATCTTTATGTAGAGCAACAATTCTTTTTTTCAGATCCTCAGAGAGTTCTTTGCCATGAGGTGCCATGAAGAACTTCCAGTGACCAGTATGAGAGAGTGAGAGCGATAACACCAAATTTAACACACCTGATACCCATTCACACCTGAGACCTTGTAACACTAATGGGTCACATGACACTGGGGAGGGAAAATAGCTAATTGGGCCGAATTTGGACATTTTCACTTAGGCCCCATTCACACCTGAGCTTGGTGTTTTCAGGCAGAAAATTGCACGATTTTGTGGCGTTTTTTGCGGTGTTTTTTTTACCGCGATTTTGCGGCGTTTTTTACCGCGATTTTGTGCAGGGCAAAAGGTCACCAATGAAAAAAGCAGAAAAACGCCCAAATCTGCCCAATTCACGTGACAGAAAAGGGTCCAGAACTTGTTTGAGCTTCAGGCATTTTGGAGTGGAGATGTAAACTATCTCCATAAAGAATAATTGATTTTTTCCCCGTTTTATAGCTTCAGGGTTCAAGCTACAAAACGCTCAGGTGTGAATGGGCTCTTAGGGGTATACTCACTTTTCTTGCCAGTGGTTTAGACATTAATGGCTGCGTGTTGAGTTATTTTGAGGGGACAGCAAATTGACACTGTTATACAAGCTGTACACTCACTACTTTACATTGTAGCAAAGTGTCATTTCTTCAGTGTTGTCACATGAAAAGATAGAATAAAATATTTACAAAAATGTGAGGGGTGTACTCACTCTTGTGAGATACTGTGTGTATATATATATATATATATATATATATATATATATATATATATATATATATATATATTTATACAGTAACATATATAAACATATATAACCCAACCAATTAACTGACTGCTACATCTGAGGTTCCTGAATAAAGGTAATGTTATCTCATTGGCTGACCACCATCACAACATCCTGGCCCCTAGCCACGATCCCACCAGCACAGGGACAAATGATTATCACCTTCTTGCACCATACAGCTCGATGACTGATAGCCCAAA
The DNA here is from genome assembly GCA_037952835.1 of Lithobates septentrionalis. NCBI lineage: Eukaryota > Metazoa > Chordata > Amphibia > Anura > Ranidae > Lithobates > Lithobates septentrionalis. Next base: position 943,854 of record JBBDGP010002646.1, on the reverse strand, counting down.
TTCCAGATAGGGAAGGTACCCATACCGAGATAGGTCCCAACCCGTACCACACCATATATTATTTTATAATATACTGTATATATATATATATATATAATGGGACAGTTCACACCACATGCAGTCCAGTGCGTTTTTTTCTGCACCAAAAACGCATGGAAAGTAGGTTATATGGTTTCCAGTGGCATAGTTCACACCAGTGCTTGCAGTTCCACTGCGTTCCAGTTCCAGAAAAAAAAATAGAACATGCCGCATTATTCCTGCACTGGACTGTACTGGAACGCACCCAGGGCCGATCCTAGGCGGGTGCACGGGGTGCAGTTCACCCAGGCGCCACAAAGGTGGGGGCGCTCAAGCGAGAGAGTGCTCCTCTCCCTCCTCCTCCTCTTCTTGGTGTCCACAGGCTGCTCTCTCCGCCGCCGCTGTGTTTCCTGCTTAAGTCCGTCCCCGCCCGCTCCATCCTCCTGTCAGAGGAGATCGGAGCGGCTCTCTCTGTTCGGAGAGAGACCCACGCAGTGACGTTGTTGGGGGGCGGGGCGGTCCGTGCCGCGCGGGGCGGTCTGTGCCGCGCGGCGCGGCGTACAGTGCCTGTCATTTATTTTTCTCCTCTCCGTCACGATCTTCTCCACCCGGGTGGCGCGGCTGCACGCCCGGATGGGGTTTGTCCTGGGGGGGGTCTGTGGGGGGACTCGGGGAGTCTGTACTAATAGAGGAGGGGGGGTTTGTGGGGGGGAGTCTGTACTAATAGAGGTGGGGGGGAGTCTGTACTAATAGAGGAGGGGGGTTTGTGGGGGGGAGTCTGTACTAATAGAGGAGGGGGGGTTTGTGGGGGGGAGTCTGTACTAATAGAGGAGGGGGGGTTTGTGGGGGGGAGTCTGTACTAATAGAGGAGGGGGGGGTTTGTGGGGGGGGGTCTGTACTAATAGAGGAGGGGGGTTTGTGGGGGGGAGTCTGTACTAATAGAGGAGGGGGGGTTTGTGGGGGGGAGTCTGTACTAATAGAGGAGGGGAGGTTTGTGGGGGGGGAGTCTGTACTAATAGAGGAGGGGGGTTTGTGGGGGGGGTCTGTACTAATAGAGGAGGGGGGGTTTGTGGGGGGGAGTCTGTACTAATAGAGGAGGGGGGTTTGTGGGGGGGGGGAGTCTGTACTAATAGAGGAGGGGGGGTTTGTGGGGGGAGTCTGTACTAATAGAGGAGGAGGGGTTTGTGGGGGGGGGGGGTCTGTACAAATAGAGGAGGGGGGGTTTGTGGGGGGGAGTCTGTACTAAATTAGTACAGACTCCCCCCCTCCTCTATTGGTACAGACTCCCCCCACAACCCCCCCCTCCTCTATTAGTACTACTAATAGAGGAGGGGGGGTTTGTGGGGGGGGGAGTCTGTACCAATAGAGGAGGGGGGGTTTGTGGGGCTGGAGTCTGTACTAATGGAGGGGGGTAGTTTGTCCTGAAGGGGGTCTGTACTAATGGGGGGGTTAGTTTATCGGGGGGTCTGTACTAATGGAGGGGGAGTCTGTACTAATGGAGGGGCGGTGGTTTTTTTTGGGGGGGTCTACTCTGTACTAATGGAGGGGGGGTGGTTGGTGGGGGGATCTGTACTAATGGAGGGGGGGTGGTTTGTCCTGAGGGGGGTCTGTACTAATGGGGGGTGGTTTGTCGGGAGGTCTGTACTAATGGAGCGGGGAGGTTTGTCCTGAGGGGGGGTCTGTACTAATGTGGGAGGTGGTTTATGGGGGGTCTGTACTAATGGAGGGGGGTGGTTTGTGTGGGGGGGTTGTACTAATGGAAGGGGGTAGTTTGTCCTGAGGGGGGGGTCTGTACTAATGGGGGGGTGGTTTGTCGGGAGGTCTGTACTAATGGAGGGAGAGGTTTGTCCTGAGGGGGGGTCTGTACTAACGGACGGGGGGTCTGTCCTGGGGGGTCTGTACTAATGGAGGGGGGGTCTGTACTAATGGAGGGGGGGTCTGTACTAATGGGGGGGTCTGTACTAATGGAGGAGGGGTCTGTACTAATGGAGGGGGGTCTGTACTAATGGAGAAGGGGTCTGTCCTGGGGGGTCTGTACTAATGGAGGGGGGGTCTGTACTAATGGAGGGGGGGTCTGTACTAATGGATGGGGGGGTCTGTACTAATGGAGAGGGGGGTCTGTCCTAATGGAGGGGGGGTCTGTACTAATGGAGGGGTCTGTCATGGGGGGTCTGTACTAATGGAGGGGTGGTTTGTCCTGTGGGGGTCTGTACTAATGGGGGGGTCTGTCCTGGGGGGTCTGTACTAATGGAGGGGTGGTTTGTCCTGTGGGGGTCTGTACTAATGGAGAGAGAGATCTGTCCTGGGGGGGGGTCTGTACTAATGGAGGGGGGTTACCTGGGGGGGATCTGTACTGAGTAAGGTCTGTACTGAGGGAGGGGTTTATTCTTAGTGCGGGTTCTGCACTGCCGGAGGGGGGTCTATATGTAGTGGAGGGGGGTCTGTACTGAGGGGCAACTATAGTTGGTGAAAGGGGGGTGACCCCAACCCTAGTGAAGCCAATGCAGCTGCGGGCTCTCCTTTCCCCCCTCCCTCTCCTTTCCCCCCTCCCTCTCCTTTCCCCCCTCCCTCTCCTTTCCCCCCTCCCTCTCCTCCTGCGTGCTGCTGTACTAGTGAGCGGTGCTGGCCAGCACAGCTGCCCACTATGTTTCTTCCCCCGCCTTCATATCAACCAGGGAGGAAACAGAATAGAAAAAGGAACAGAGAAGAGGATTGTGGGACATATAGTCCCGAGGACTGGCAGCCCCACTGTAACACGGAAACTGCAGCTCACACAGCATGCTCAGCTGAATGGGAAAGAGAGAGAGAGCCAGGAGCCGGGAAAGCTTTCAGGGAAGTACACCCAGGACTCCAGAGGGAGAGGACAGTGCTGAGGGAACACCATCAGAGAGAGAACCCCGCTGCCCTGCGCCACCAGAGGGAAAGCCACACAGCCTAGCGCCATCCCTGGCAGAGAAAGGAATGGAGTCATTGCAGGAATACAGATCTGGGTGCTACCCAGCGGAGTCACCATGGAAAATTCAGAGTGAGCTGACTCCTGATCAGAGGAACTGTTGCTGTATCGCTAGGTCAGGTGAGAGGGCCGATCGGCCATTATGTACTAATGTCCATAGGAACTGCAGTCTCTGACCATCTCTTGTAACATGTCTGCAGTCTCTGACCATCTCCTGTATTATGTCTGCAATCTCTGAGCATCTCCTGTACTATGTCTGCAGTCTCTGACCATCTCCTGTAGTATTTCTGCAGTCTCTGGCTATCTCCTGTACTATGTCTGCAGTCTCTGATCATCTCCTGTATTATGTCTGCAGTCTCTGACCATCTCCTGTAGTATTTCTGCAGTCTCTGGCTATCTCCTGTACTATGTCTGCAGTCTCTGACCATCGCCTGTAGTATGTCTGCAGTCTCTGACCATCGCCTGTAGTATGTCTGCAGTCTCTGACCATCTCCTGTACTATGTCTGCAGTCTCTGACCATTGCCTGTAGTATGTCTGCAGTCTCTGACCATCTCCTGTATTATGTCTGCAATCTCTGATCATCTCCTGTACTATGTCTGCAGTCTCTGACCATCTCTTGTACTATGTCTGCAGTCTCTGACCATCTCCTGTATTATGTCTGCAGTCTCTGACCATCTCCTGTACTATGTCTGCAGTCTCTGACCATCTCCTGTACTATGTCTGCAGTCTCTGACCATCTCCTGTACTATGTCTGCAGTCTCTGACCATCTCCTGTACTATGTCTGCAGTCTCTGATCATCTCCTGTATTATGTCTGCAGTCTCTGACCATCTCCTGTAGTATTTCTGCAGTCTCTGGCTATCTCCTGTACTATGTCTGCAGTCTCTGATCATATCCTGTATTATGTCTGCAGTCTCTGACCATCTCCTGTAGTATTTCTGCAGTCTCTGGCTATCTCCTGTACTATGTCTGCAGTCTCTGACCATCGCCTGTAGTATGTCTGCAGTCTCTGACCATCTCCTGTATTATGTCTGCAGTCCCTGACCATCTCCTGTACTATGTCTGCAGTCTCTGACCATCTCCTGTACTATGTCTGCAGTCTCTGATCATCTCCTGTATTATGTCTGCAGTCTCTGACCATCTCCTGTACTATGTCTGCAGTCTCTGGCTATCTACTGTACTATGTCTGCAGTCTCTGACCATCTCCTGTACTATGTCTGCCGTCTCTGGCTATCTCCTGTACTATGTCTGCAGTCTCTGACCATCTCCTGTATTATGTCTGCAATCTCTGACCATCTCCTGTATTATGTCTGCAGTCTCTGACCATCTCCTGTATTATGTCTGCAGTCTCTGACCATCTCCTGTACTATGTCTGCAGTCTCTGACCATCTCCTGTAGTATTTCTGCAGTCTCTGGCTATCTCCTGTACTATGTCTGCAGTCTCTGATCATCTCCTGTATTATGTCTGCAGTCTCTGACCATCTCCTGTAGTATTTCTGCAGTCTCTGGCTATCTCCTGTACTATGTCTGCAGTCTCTGACCATCGCCTGTAGTATGTCTGCAGTCTCTGACCATCTCCTGTACTATGTCTGCAGTCTCTGACCATTGCCTGTAGTATGTCTGCAGTCTCTGACCATCTCCTGTATTATGTCTGCAGTCTCTGACCATCTCCTGTATTATGTCTGCAATCTCTGATCATCTCCTGTACTATGTCTGCAGTCTCTGACCATCTCCTGTACTATGTCTGCAGTCTCTGACCATCTCCTGTATTATGTCTGCAGTCTCTGACCATCTCCTGTACTATGTCTGCAGTCTCTGATCATCTCCTGTATTATGTCTGCAGTCTCTGACCATCTCCTGTAGTATTTCTGCAGTCTCTGGCTATCTCCTGTACTATGTCTGCAGTCTCTGATCATATCCTGTATTATGTCTGCAGTCTCTGACCATCTCCTGTAGTATTTCTGCAGTCTCTGGCTATCTCCTGTACTATGTCTGCAGTCTCTGACCATCGCCTGTAGTATGTCTGCAGTCTCTGACCATCTCCTGTACTATGTCTGCAGTCTCTGGGCATCTCCTGTACTATGTCTGCAGTCTCTGATCATCTCCTGTACTATGTCTGCAGTCTCTGATCATCTACTGTACTATGTCTGCAGTCTCTGACCATCTCCTGTACTATGTCTGCCGTCTCTGGCTATCTCCTGTACTATGTCTGCAGTCTCTGACCATCTCCTGTATTATGTCTGCAATCTCTGACCATCTCCTGTATTATGTCTGCAGTCTCTGACCATCTCCTGTATTATGTCTGCAGTCTGTGACCATCTCCTGTACTATGTCTGCAGTCTCTGACCATCTCCTGTAGTATTTCTGCAGTCTCTGGCTATCTCCTGTACTATGTCTGCAGTCTCTGATCATCTCCTGTATTATGTCTGCAGTCTCTGACCATCTCCTGTAGTATTTCTGCAGTCTCTGGCTATCTCCTGTACTATGTCTGCAGTCTCTGACCATCGCCTGTAGTATGTCTGCAGTCTCTGACCATCTCCTGTACTATGTCTGCAGTCTCTGACCATTGCCTGTAGTATGTCTGCAGTCTCTGACCATCTCCTGTATTATGTCTGCAGTCTCTGACCATCTCCTGTATTATGTCTGCAATCTCTGATCATCTCCTGTACTATGTCTGCAGTCTCTGACCATCTCCTGTACTATGTCTGCAGTCTCTGACCATCTCCTGTATTATGTCTGCAGTCTCTGACCATCTCCTGTACTATGTCTGCAGTCTCTGATCATCTCCTGTATTATGTCTGCAGTCTCTGACCATCTCCTGTAGTATTTCTGCAGTCTCTGGCTATCTCCTGTACTATGTCTGCAGTCTCTGATCATATCCTGTATTATGTCTGCAGTCTCTGACCATCTCCTGTAGTATTTCTGCAGTCTCTGGCTATCTCCTGTACTATGTCTGCAGTCTCTGACCATCGCCTGTAGTATGTCTGCAGTCTCTGACCATCTCCTGTACTATGTCTGCAGTCTCTGGGCATCTCCTGTACTATGTCTGCAGTCTCTGATCATCTCCTGTACTATGTCTGCAGTCTCTGATCATCTACTGTACTATGTCTGCAGTCTCTGACCATCTCCTGTACTATGTCTGCCGTCTCTGGCTATCTCCTGTACTATGTCTGCAGTCTCTGACCATCTCCTGTATTATGTCTGCAATCTCTGACCATCTCCTGTATTATGTCTGCAGTCTCTGACCATCTCCTGTATTATGTCTGCAGTCTGTGACCATCTCCTGTACTATGTCTGCAGTCTCTGACCATCTCCTGTAGTATTTCTGCAGTCTCTGGCTATCTCCTGTACTATGTCTGCAGTCTCTGATCATCTCCTGTATTATGTCTGCAGTCTCTGACCATCTCCTGTAGTATTTCTGCAGTCTCTGGCTATCTCCTGTACTATGTCTGCAGTCTCTGACCATCGCCTGTAGTATGTCTGCAGTCTCTGACCATCTCCTGTACTATGTCTGCAGTCTCTGACCATTGCCTGTAGTATGTCTGCAGTCTCTGACCATCTCCTGTATTATGTCTGCAGTCTCTGACCATCTCCTGTATTATGTCTGCAATCTCTGATCATCTCCTGTACTATGTCTGCAGTCTCTGACCATCTCCTGTACTATGTCTGCAGTCTCTGACCATCTCCTGTATTATGTCTGCAGTCTCTGACCATCTCCTGTACTATGTCTGCAGTCTCTGATCATCTCCTGTATTATGTCTGCAGTCTCTGACCATCTCCTGTAGTATTTCTGCAGTCTCTGGCTATCTCCTGTACTATGTCTGCAGTCTCTGACCATCTCCTGTATTATGTCTGCAATCTCTGACCATCTCCTGTACTATGTCTGCAGTCTCTGATCATATCCTGTATTATGTCTGCAGTCTCTGACCATCTCCTGTAGTATTTCTGCAGTCTCTGGCTATCTCCTGTACTATGTCTGCAGTCTCTGACCATCGCCTGTAGTATGTCTGCAGTCTCTGACCATCTCCTGTACTATGTCTGCAGTCTCTGGGCATCTCCTGTACTATGTCTGCAGTCTCTGATCATCTCCTGTACTATGTCTGCAGTCTCTGATCATCTACTGTACTATGTCTGCAGTCTCTGATCATCTACTGTACTATGTCTGCAGTCTCTGACCATCTCCTGTACTATGTCTGCCGTCTCTGGCTATCTCCTCTACTATGTCTGCAGTCTCTGACCATCTCCTGTATTATGTCTGCAATCTCTGACCATCTCCTGTATTATGTCTGCAGTCTCTGACCATCTCCTGTATTATGTCTGCAGTCTGTGACCATCTCCTGTACTATGTCTGCAGTCTCTGACCATCTCCTGTAGTATTTCTGCAGTCTCTGGCTATCTCCTGTACTATGTCTGCAGTCTCTGATCATCTCCTGTATTATGTCTGCAGTCTCTGACCATCTCCTGTAGTATTTCTGCAGTCTCTGGCTATCTCCTGTACTATGTCTGCAGTCTCTGACCATCGCCTGTAGTATGTCTGCAGTCTCTGACCATCTCCTGTACTATGTCTGCAGTCTCTGACCATTGCCTGTAGTATGTCTGCAGTCTCTGACCATCTCCTGTATTATGTCTGCAGTCTCTGACCATCTCCTGTATTATGTCTGCAATCTCTGATCATCTCCTGTACTATGTCTGCAGTCTCTGACCATCTCCTGTACTATGTCTGCAGTCTCTGACCATCTCCTGTATTATGTCTGCAGTCTCTGACCATCTCCTGTACTATGTCTGCAGTCTCTGATCATCTCCTGTATTATGTCTGCAGTCTCTGACCATCTCCTGTAGTATTTCTGCAGTCTCTGGCTATCTCCTGTACTATGTCTGCAGTCTCTGATCATATCCTGTATTATGTCTGCAGTCTCTGACCATCTCCTGTAGTATTTCTGCAGTCTCTGGCTATCTCCTGTACTATGTCTGCAGTCTCTGACCATCGTCTGTAGTATGTCTGCAGTCTCTGACCATCTCATGTATTATGTCTGCAGTCTCTGACCATCTCCTGTACTATGTTTGCAGTCTCTGACCATCTCCTGTACTATGTCTGCAGTCTCTGATCATCTCCTGTATTAGGTCTGCAGTCTCTGACCATCTCCTGTACTATGTCTGCAGTCTCTGGCTATCTCCTGTACTATGTCTGCAGTCTCAGACCATCTCCTGTACTATGTCTGCCGTCTCTGGCTATCTCCTGTACTATGTCTGCAGTCTCTGACCATCTCCTGTATTATGTCTGCAATCTCTGACCATCTCCTGTATTATGTCTGCAGTCTCTGACCATCTCCTGTATTATGTCTGCAGTCTGTGACCATCTCCTGTACTATGTCTGCAGTCTCTGACCATCTCCTGTAGTATTTCTGCAGTCTCTGGCTATCTCCTGTACTATGTCTGCAGTCTCTGATCATCTCCTGTATTATGTCTGCAGTCTCTGACCATCTCCTGTAGTATTTCTGCAGTCTCTGGCTATCTCCTGTACTATGTCTGCAGTCTCTGACCATCGCCTGTAGTATGTCTGCAGTCTCTGACCATCTCCTGTACTATGTCTGCAGTCTCTGACCATTGCCTGTAGTATGTCTGCAGTCTCTGACCATCTCCTGTATTATGTCTGCAGTCTCTGACCATCTCCTGTATTATGTCTGCAATCTCTGATCATCTCCTGTACTATGTCTGCAGTCTCTGACCATCTCCTGTACTATGTCTGCAGTCTCTGACCATCTCCTGTATTATGTCTGCAGTCTCTGACCATCTCCTGTACTATGTCTGCAGTCTCTGATCATCTCCTGTATTATGTCTGCAGTCTCTGACCATCTCCTGTAGTATTTCTGCAGTCTCTGGCTATCTCCTGTACTATGTCTGCAGTCTCTGATCATATCCTGTATTATGTCTGCAGTCTCTGACCATCTCCTGTAGTATTTCTGCAGTCTCTGGCTATCTCCTGTACTATGTCTGCAGTCTCTGACCATCGCCTGTAGTATGTCTGCAGTCTCTGACCATCTCATGTATTATGTCTGCAGTCTCTGGGCATCTCCTGTACTATGTTTGCAGTCTCTGACCATCTCCTGTACTATGTCTGCAGTCTCTGATCATCTCCTTTATTAGGTCTGCAGTCTCTGACCATCTCCTGTACTATGTCTGCAGTCTCTGGCTATCTCCTGTACTATGTCTGCAGTCTCTGACCATCTCCTGTACTATGTCTGCCATCTCTGGCTATCTCCTATACTATGCCTGCAGTCTCTGACCATCTCCTGTATTATGTCTGCAATCTCTGACCATCTCCTGTATTATGTCTGCAGTCTCTGACCATCTCCTGTATTATGTCTGCAGTCTCTGACCATCTCCTGTACTATGTCTGCAGTCTCTGACCATCTCCTGTAGTATTTCTGCAGTCTCTGGCTATCTCCTGTACTATGTCTGCAGTCTCTGATCATCTCCTGTATTATGTCTGCAGTCTCTGACCATCTCCTGTAGTATTTCTGCAGTCTCTGGCTATCTCCTGTACTATGTCTGCAGTCTCTGACCATCGCCTGTAGTATGTCTGCAGTCTCTGACCATCTCCTGTACTATGTCTGCAGTCTCTGACCATTGCCTGTAGTATGTCTGCAGTCTCTGACCATCTCCTGTATTATGTCTGCAGTCTCTGACCATCTGCTGTATTATGTCTGCAATCTCTGATAATCTCCTGTACTATGTCTGCAGTCTCTGACCATCTCCTGTACTATGTCTGCAGTCTCTGACCATCTCCTGTATTATGTCTGCAGTCTCTGACCATCTCCTGTACTATGTCTGCAGTCTCTGATCATCTCCTGTATTATGTCTGCAGTCTCTGACCATCTCCTGTAGTATTTCTGCAGTCTCTGGCTATCTCCTGTACTATGTCTGCAGTCTCTGATCATATCCTGTATTATGTCTGCAGTCTCTGACCATCTCCTGTAGTATTTCTGCAGTCTCTGGCTATCTCCTGTACTATGTCTGCAGTCTCTGACCATCGCCTGTAGTATGTCTGCAGTCTCTGACCATCTCATGTATTATGTCTGCAGTCTCTGACCATCTCCTGTACTATGTTTGCAGTCTCTGACCATCTCCTGTACTATGTCTGCAGTCTCTGATCATCTCCTGTATTAGGTCTGCAGTCTCTGACCATCTCCTGTACTATGTCTGCAGTCTCTGGCTATCTCCTGTACTATGTCTGCAGTCTCTGACCATCTCCTGTACTATGTCTGCCATCTCTGGCTATCTCCTGTACTATGCCTGCAGTCTCTGACCATCTCCTGTATTATGTCTGCAATCTCTGACCATCTCCTGTATTATGTCTGCAGTCTCTGACCATCTCCTGTAGTATTTCTGCAGTCTCTGGCTATCTCCTGTACTATGTCTGCAGTCTCTGACCATCGCCTGTAGTATGTCTGCAGTCTCTGACCATCTCCTGTACTATGTCTGCAGTCTCTGACCATTGCCTGTAGTATGTCTGCAGTCTCTGACCATCTCCTGTATTATGTCTGCAGTCTCTGACCATCTGCTGTATTATGTCTGCAATCTCTGATCATCTCCTGTACTATGTCTGCAGTCTCTGACCATCTCCTGTACTATGTCTGCAGTCTCTGACCATCTCCTGTATTATGTCTGCAGTCTCTGACCATCTCCTGTACTATGTCTGCAGTCTCTGATCATCTCCTGTATTATGTCTGCAGTCTCTGACCATCTCCTGTAGTATTTCTGCAGTCTCTGGCTATCTCCTGTACTATGTCTGCAGTCTCTGATCATATCCTGTATTATGTCTGCAGTCTCTGACCATCTCCTGTAGTATTTCTGCAGTCTCTGGCTATCTCCTGTACTATGTCTGCAGTCTCTGACCATCGCCTGTAGTATGTCTGCAGTCTCTGACCATCTCATGTATTATGTCTGCAGTCTCTGACCATCTCCTGTACTATGTTTGCAGTCTCTGACCATCTCCTGTACTATGTCTGCAGTCTCTGATCATCTCCTGTATTAGGTCTGCAGTCTCTGACCATCTCCTGTACTATGTCTGCAGTCTCTGGCTATCTCCTGTACTATGTCTGCAGTCTCTGACCATCTCCTGTACTATGTCTGCCATCTCTGGCTATCTCCTGTACTATGCCTGCAGTCTCTGACCATCTCCTGTATTATGTCTGCAATCTCTGACCATCTCCTGTATTATGTCTGCAGTCTCTGACCATCTCCTGTATTATGTCTGCAGTCTCTGACCATCTCCTGTACTATGTCTGCAGTCTCTGACCATCTCCTGTAGTATTTCTGCAGTCTCTGGCTATCTCCTGTACTATGTCTGCAGTCTCTGATCATCTCCTGTATTATGTCTGCAGTCTCTGACCATCTCCTGTAGTATTTCTGCAGTCTCTGGCTATCTCCTGTACTATGTCTGCAGTCTCTGACCATCGCCTGTAGTATGTCTGCAGTCTCTGACCATCTCCTGTACTATGTCTGCAGTCTCTGACCATTGCCTGTAGTATGTCTGCAGTCTCTGACCATCTCCTGTATTATGTCTGCAGTCTCTGACCATCTGCTGTATTATGTCTGCAATCTCTGATCATCTCCTGTACTATGTCTGCAGTCTCTGACCATCTCCTGTACTATGTCTGCAGTCTCTGACCATCTCCTGTATTATGTCTGCAGTCTCTGACCATCTCCTGTACTATGTCTGCAGTCTCTGATCATCTCCTGTATTATGTCTGCAGTCTCTGACCATCTCCTGTAGTATTTCTGCAGTCTCTGGCTATCTCCTGTACTATGTCTGCAGTCTCTGATCATATCCTGTATTATGTCTGCAGTCTCTGACCATCTCCTGTAGTATTTCTGCAGTCTCTGGCTATCTCCTGTACTATGTCTGCAGTCTCTGACCATCGCCTGTAGTATGTCTGCAGTCTCTGACCATCTCATGTATTATGTCTGCAGTCTCTGACCATCTCCTGTACTATGTTTGCAGTCTCTGACCATCTCCTGTACTATGTCTGCAGTCTCTGATCATCTCCTGTATTAGGTCTGCAGTCTCTGACCATCTCCTGTACTATGTCTGCAGTCTCTGGCTATCTCCTGTACTATGTCTGCAGTCTCTGACCATCTCCTGTACTATGTCTGCCATCTCTGGCTATCTCCTGTACTATGCCTGCAGTCTCTGACCATCTCCTGTATTATGTCTGCAATCTCTGACCATCTCCTGTATTATGTCTGCAGTCTCTGACCATCTCCTGTATTATGTCTGCAGTCTCTGACCATCTCCTGTACTATGTCTGCAGTCTCTGACCATCTCCTGTAGTATTTCTGCAGTCTCTGGCTATCTCCTGTACTATGTCTGCAGTCTCTGATCATCTCCTGTATTATGTCTGCAGTCTCTGACCATCTCCTGTAGTATTTCTGCAGTCTCTGGCTATCTCCTGTACTATGTCTGCAGTCTCTGACCATCGCCTGTAGTATGTCTGCAGTCTCTGACCATCTCCTGTACTATGTCTGCAGTCTCTGACCATTGCCTGTAGTATGTCTGCAGTCTCTGACCATCTCCTGTATTATGTCTGCAGTCTCTGACCATCTGCTGTATTATGTCTGCAATCTCTGATCATCTCCTGTACTATGTCTGCAGTCTCTGACCATCTCCTGTACTATGTCTGCAGTCTCTGACCATCTCCTGTATTATGTCTGCAGTCTCTGACCATCTCCTGTACTATGTCTGCAGTCTCTGATCATCTCCTGTATTATGTCTGCAGTCTCTGACCATCTCCTGTAGTATTTCTGCAGTCTCTGGCTATCTCCTGTACTATGTCTGCAGTCTCTGATCATATCCTGTATTATGTCTGCAGTCTCTGACCATCTCCTGTAGTATTTCTGCAGTCTCTGGCTATCTCCTGTACTATGTCTGCAGTCTCTGACCATCGCCTGTAGTATGTCTGCAGTCTCTGACCATCTCATGTATTATGTCTGCAGTCTCTGACCATCTCCTGTACTATGTTTGCAGTCTCTGACCATCTCCTGTACTATGTCTGCAGTCTCTGATCATCTCCTGTATTAGGTCTGCAGTCTCTGACCATCTCCTGTACTATGTCTGCAGTCTCTGGCTATCTCCTGTACTATGTCTGCAGTCTCTGACCATCTCCTGTACTATGTCTGCCATCTCTGGCTATCTCCTGTACTATGCCTGCAGTCTCTGACCATCTCCTGTATTATGTCTGCAATCTCTGACCATCTCCTGTATTATGTCTGCAGTCTCTGACCATCTCCTGTATTATGTCTGCAGTCTCTGACCATCTTCTGTACTATGTCTGCAGTCTCTGGGCATCTCCTGTACTATGTCTGCAGTCTCTGATCATCTCCTGTACTATGTCTGCAGTCTCTGATCATCTCCTGTACTATGTCTGAAGTCTCTGGGCATCTCATGTACTATATCTGCAGTCTCTGACCATCTCCTGTAACATGTCTGCAGTCTCTGACCATCTCCTGTACTATGTCTGCAGTCTCTGACCATCTCCTATACTATGTCTGCAGTCTCTGACTGTCTCTTGTATCATAACTACAATCTCTGATCATCTCTTGTAACATGTCTGCAGTCTCTGATCATCTCCTTTATTATGTCTGCAGTCTCTGACCATCTCCTGTTCTATGATTGCAGTCTCTGACCATCTCCTGTTCTATGATTGCAGTCTCTGACCATCTCCTGTTCTATGATTGCAGTCTCTGACTGTCTCTTGTATCATAACTACAGTCTCTGACCATCTCCTGTATCATGTCTGCAGTCTCTGACCATCTCCTGTACTATGCCTGCAGTCTCTGATCATCTCTTGTATTATGTCTGCAGTCTCTGACCATCTCCTGTACAATATCTGCAGTCTCTGACCATCTCCTGTACTATGTCTACAGTCTCTGATCATCTCTTGTATTATGTCTGCAGTCTCTGATCATCTCCTGTAGTATGTCTGCAGTCTCTGATCATCTCCTGTAGTATGTCTGCAGTCTCTGACCATCTCCTGTAGTATGTCTGCAGTCTCTGATCATCTCCTGTACCATGATTGCAGTCTCTGACCATCTCCTGTACTATGTCTTGGGGCTCTTTCTAACAGACTCTCTAACAGAAGCTCTCTTTGTATGCATCAGAGAGACTCCCCTCCACGTCCCATTAGTGTACTCTCTTCCTGTATTTTTTTTATTGTTAAAAGATCATGGGAGGATCCCAGGGTAACAAAGACTTCTTAGGGGAGCATCTCTGTGTTTGAGTCGTTGCCATAGAAACATTTGTAAAGGGGAGGAGTTGGTAAGATGACCACGCCCATGTGGGGGCGCCAGAAATATTTCTGCACCCAGGCGCCGGTGACCCTAGGATTGGCCCTGAACGCACCTAAAAGCACCAAAAATGCACTGGAACGCACCTAAATGCACCAAAAAGGCACTGGAACGCACATGTTCTTAGGGTTAAGAAAAAATAGGGGGAAAAAATGCACTGGACTGCATCAAAAATGTGTCAAATGCAGAAAAGCATCTGGAACGCACCCGGACTGTGTTTCTATCTATATATATATCTATATATCTATATATACACACAAACCTAGACATGTGCACACTGAAATATTTCGTTTCGGAATTTCGTTTTCATCCGAAAAATAAATTTATTTAGTTACTCCCGAAATTCGTTTTTATTCATATCGTTTTTTGTTAAAAATTGCATTCGTCTGAAAATCCAAATTAAGGTTGAATCTGTCATTAAAGGCTTATGGTGTCTGTCGAATGTTCAAAGAAGATTCGACGGAGCAGCTAAACCGTACGACGCAGTATAGTCTACCTGCTCCGTCAAATCTTCTTAGAACGTTCAACAGACACCATAAGCCAAAAGTGCTCATTTTAAAGGCTAATTTGCATGGTATTGTCATAAAAAGTGTTTGGGGACCCAGGTCCTACCCCAGGGGACATGTATCAATGTAAAAAAAAGTTTTAAAAACGGCCGTTTTTTCGGAAGCAGTGATTTTAATAATGCTTAAAGTCAAACAATAAAAGTGTAATATCCCTTTAAATTTCGTACCTGGGGGGTGTCTATAGTATGCCTGTAAAGGGGCGCATGTTTCCTGTGTTTAGAACAGTCTGACAGCAAAATGACATTTCAAAGGAAAAAAGCCATTTAAAACTACCCGCGGCTATTAATGCATTGCCGGCCCGACAATACACATAAAAGTTCATTGAAAAAAACGGCATGGGAATTCCCCACAGGGGAACCCCGAACCAAAATTTAAAAAAAAAATGACGTGGGAGTCCCCCAAAATTCCATACCAAGCCCTTCAGGTCTGGTTTGGATATTTAAGCATTAAAATCACTGCTCCCGAAAAAACGGCCGTTTTTAAAACTTTTTTTTGCATTGGTCCGGGTCCCCAAACACTTTTTAGGACAATACCATGCAAATTAGCCTTTAGGCACATTCGACCACAGGTTTGATGGACACAGATTGTTATTGTCATCATCATGTCAAATCTCCTATCTATATCGAACTGTTGTAGTAACGAAAACGAAGCATTTGTTTATGTCGGATCTTTCGTTTTTCGGATTCTGCACTTTCGTTATCGTTTGTTAAAACGATAACGAAAATACCTGAAATTCGGACGAAAATGCATTCGGACGAAAACGAATGCACATGTCTACAAACCACCATTCCGACCTTCAAAAAAAACACAAACACGCATACCATATTGCTGCCTAAAGGGAGGGTGGGAAAACAACTGCTTGTGTGTTACCTCTTCTCCTGCACGTGCCTGAATGGCTGACTCCGCCTCTTCTCCTGCACGGGCCTGAATGGCTGACTCCTCCTCCGCCCCGCCCCCACTACTAGACCAGTGTTATATTTTGGCAGCAAATTTCGATTTAGTTTTAGTCCCATTTAGTGGCATTTTGGTTTTAGTCCCATTTTAGTCTTCTGCAATTGTTTTAGTTTTAGTCGTATTTAGACTAAATCTCCAGTACATTTTAGTCGTCTAAAATCTAATGGGTGTAATTAAATTGTAATGCATTAGTTAACATTTCTCTACCATTTCCAAACTCATTATATACTGCTGGAGTAAAAAAATCTAATATGTTATTTATTATGGTATTGAGATATGAACATGCACTACAGACCAGTGGTAATTTTGAAGTCAAATTTCAATTTAGTTTTTTCCTTAGTCTTTTGACTAAAAGGCCATTTTAGTTTTAGTCGTATTTTAGTCGACTAAAATAATATTCATTTCGTCGACTAAAATGTAGTAGTCGTCTTAGTCGACGAAATTAACACTGTACTAGACACAGGACTTGCTGGCTAGCACCGCCCTGTGTCCACCTAATACTGGCATTTCCTGCACCTGATTTCCTGGTGCATCTATCCCCAGCGTCCCCCAGTCATGTGCCCCTGCACTAAGGTTCCCTTGCCCTGGGACTTTCTTTCTTACCTATTCTCACTTACCACCAGGTGGACGTCCACAGGCCTCCTTAACTTTCAGTTGTTCCACCGGGATGATGCCTGCAGCCACGGGCAGCATCTTGGTATCTCCTTTTTTTTCAGCCAGCAATTCTCTGTGGAGCCACCCGCGATCGCTCCACAGAAAGCCAGAACACTGACAATGGGGATCTGTCAATGTAAACAGACAGATCCCTGTTCTGTCAGGGGAGTACAGAGAGATCGTCTGTTCCTAGTGATCAGGAACAGCAATCTCTCTCTCACTCCTCCTCCAGTCAGTCCCCTCCCCCCACAGTTAGAAACCCCTCCCTAGGACACACTTAACCCCTTGATCGCCCCCCTAGTGTTAACTGCCAGTGACATTTATACAGTAATCAGTGGCTATTTATAGCACTGATCGCTGTATAAATGTCAATGGTCCCAGAAAAGTGTCAAAAGTGTCCAAAAATGTGTAGAATACATATTGGCCTAAACTGATGAAGACATTTCTGTTTCAATTTTTGGATAATTATTATAGCAAAAAGTAAAAAAATATATATTTTTTTCTAAATTGTCTGTATTTTTTTTATAGCGCAACAAATAAAAACTGCAGAGGTGATCAAATATCAAATAAAAATAAATAATAATGTGATGCCCCTGTAGATGTCCAATAAGGACAAAACGCGTCGGGGAGGCTCATCGCTCTCCACATTGCTTTTATTTTCACGTGATCACCATTTTAACCATTTTATGCCTGTCGGTTTCAATATACCTACCTCATTGGAGCACTCCCTCTCTTTTTTTCCTAACATTATGGTTGGATGAGAGTTGTTGTGGTGTTCCTGCTGGACAAGTCGCCCCTCAAGTTTGGTTGATACTGCTGAGGTCTCTCCAGCCGAGAGGAGATGCCACCTGAGATCCGGGGTCCTCACCTTCATCCGGGAGAGCCACCTATCTGGATATCCAGGCTTGTCTGATTGGGTGCCGCTGACATCCGGATCCACCTGTTCCGGTAAGAGTGTTCAATCTCTTTCACTTTAAGGATTCACCAGTTTTGGATTATATTTTATATTGGAAGATCATCACTTCACTGTTGGACTTCTATATATATATTTTTTCCCTACAGGATCGGTGTTATAGGACTTTATTATATATTTTTTGTCGTGCACGTTTATGTATTGCACTATGCAATATGTTGGACTCTAATACTTAATTTTGAATATTGGAATGTGCTAGTATTTTTTATGTATCACCACTGCACTATTTGTCTTAGTGCTACATTTTTTACACTATCTTATTTGAATATTTGTCACATTCTTGTGTAGCCGCTCTTCCATTCGTTTTCTATTAGGTTTGCGCAGTTATATTATATTTTCGAAAACACCACCAAAAGAAAGCTCTATTTGTAGGGAAAAAAAGGACGTCCATATTTTATTTCTGTACAGTGTCGCACGACCGCGCAATTGTCAGATAAAATAACACAGCGCCGTTTCGCAGAAAGTGGCCTGGTCATTAAGGGGGGGTAAATCCTTCCGGGGCTGAAGTGGTTAAGGGCTCAAAAAATTCATACATTTAGATGTGTACAATGTATAAGATTTTTGCGCATCTGTAGTCAGGGCCGGATTAACATAGGGGCTGGTGGAGCTGCAGCTCCAGGCCCCTCCCTCAATATAGGCCCATGCCAGTGGCTTGTCAATTCCTGTGTGCCTTCCTGAAGGAAAAGGAGCCCTCTGTGCTCACATGGAGGAGACAAGTCACTGCAGCCAAGTCCTGTCTCTGCCGATGCCTGACCCCTATCACATGATCTGTTCACTCACACAGATCCTCCATGTCTGGGGGAGGGGCGCTGATGTCCTATCCAGCAGGATCCCGGGAGGAAGGACATCTCCCATGCTGTTATGATAAGGTCAGTACATTTGTTAGGGGGATGTTGTGTAATTATTGTGCTAGGGGACAGACTGCTGCTTCCCCCCATGTAATGTGCTCTCTTGTGCCCAGTGCCCACCATGTCATGTGCCTTGCAGTGCCCCCCATGTAATGTGCTGTGCCCATCATGTCCTGTCATGTGCATTGCAGTGCCCACTATGTAAAGTGCTGTGTCCACCATGTCATGTGCATTGCAGTGCCCCCATGTAATGTTCTGTGCCCACCATGTCCTGTCATGTGCATTGCAGTGCCCACTATGTAAAGTTCTGTGCCCACCATGTCATGTGCATTGCAGTGCCCCCCATGTAATGTGCTGTGCCCACTATGTCATGTCATGTGCCTTGCAGTGCCCCCCATGTAATGTTCTGTGCCCACCATGTCCTGTCATGTGCATTGCAGTGCCCACTATGTAAAGTTCTGTGCCCACCATGTCATGTGCATTGCAGTGCCCCCCATGTAATGTGCTGTGCCCACCATGTCATGTCATGTGCCTTGCAGTGCCCCCCCATGTAATGTGCTGTGCCCACCATGTCATGTCATGTGCCTTGCAGTGCCCCCCATGTAATGTGCTGTGTCCAGTATGTCATTTGCTGTACGTTGCAGTGCCCACCATGTAATGCGCTGTGCTGAACAATGTCATGTGCTGTGCATTGCATTGCCCTTCATGTGATGTGCAGTGCCCACTTTGTCATGCTGTGCCTTGCAGTGCCCACCATGTAATGTGCAGTGCCCACCATGTCATGTGCTGTGCCTTGCATTGCCCACCATGTAATGTGCAGTTCCTAACATGTAATGTGCAGTTGCATTTCCCACCATGAAACGTGCTATGCCATGCAGTGCCCACCATGTAATGTGTTGTGCCCACCATGTAATGTTATGTGCCATTCAGTGCCCACCATGTAATGCACTGTGCCCACCATGTCATGTCATGTGCCTTGCAGTGCCCCCCATGTAATGTGCTGTGCCCACCATGTCATGTCATGTGCCTTGCAGTGCCCCCCATGTAATGTGCTGTGTCCAGTATGTCATTTGCTGTACATTGCAGTGCCCACCATGTAATGCGCTGTGCATTGCATTGCCCTTCATGTGATGTGCAGTGCCCACTATGTCATGCTGTGCCTTGCAGTGCCCACCATGTAATGTGCAGTGCCCACCATGTAATGTGCAGTGCCCACTATGTCATGCTGTGCCTTGCACTGCCCACCATGTAATGTGCAGTGCCCACCATGTCATGTGATGTGCCATCCAGTGCCAACCATGTCATGTGCAATGCCCACCATGTCATGGCTGTGCCTTGCAATGCCCGCTATGTAATTTGCAGTGTCCACCATGTCATGTGCTGTGCCATACAGTGATCCCACCATGTAATGTGCAGTGCCCACCGTGTAATGTGCAGCGCCCACCATGTCATGTGCACTTCCCACCATGTCATGTGCTATGCTGTGCCCACCCTGCCATGTGCTGTGCCCAG
Organism: Lithobates septentrionalis; assembly: GCA_037952835.1. Lineage (NCBI taxonomy): Eukaryota > Metazoa > Chordata > Amphibia > Anura > Ranidae > Lithobates > Lithobates septentrionalis. The sequence continues at coordinate 924,030 of JBBDGP010002646.1, read as the reverse complement.
CATGTAGTGTGTTGTGCCCACTGTGTAATGTGCTGTGCTGTTCAACAGTGCCCACCATGTCATGTGCAGTTCCTAACATGTAATGTGCAGTTGCATTTCCCACCATGAAACGTGCTATGCCATGCAGTGCCCACCATGTAATGTGTTGTGCCCACCATGTAATGTGTTGTGCCCACCATGTAATGTTATGTGCCATTCAGTGCCCACCATGTAATGCGCTGTGCCCACCACGTCATGTGCTGTGCCATGCAGTGCCCACCATGTAATGCGCTGTACCCACCATGTAATGTGCTGTGTCATGCAGTGCCCACCATGTCATGTGCAGTGCCCATCATGTAAATTGCTGTGCAGTGCCCACCATGTCATGTGCTGTGTTGTGCCCACCATGTCATGTGCTGCACCATGCAGTGCCTACCATGTAATATGCTGTACTCACCATGTAATGTGCTGTACATTGTCCACCATGGCATGTGCCGTGCAGTACCCACAATGGAATGTGGTGTGCAGGGCTCATCATGTCATGTGTGGTGTCCACCATTTAATGTGCTGTGCTCACAATGTAATGTGCTGTGCTGTGTCATGCAGTGCCCACCTTGTCATGTGCTGTGCAGTGCCCACCATGCTATGTGCAGTACCCACTATATAATGTGTTGTGCCCACCATATAATGTTCTGTGCAGTGCCCACTTGTAATGTCCAGTGCCCACCATGTAATGTGCTCAGCTGTGCCTGCCATGTCATGTGCTGTGCCCACCATATAAGGTCCTGTGCCCACTGTGTGCATGAGCTGTGCCCACCATGAAATGTGTTGTGTTGTGCAGTACCAACCATGTCATGTGCTGTGCCCACCATATAATGTACTGTGCCTACCTTGTAATGTGCTGTATTGGGCAGTGCCAACCGCGTAATGTGCTGTGCCCGCCATTAAATGTGCTGTATCCACCATGTAATGTGTTGTGCCAACCATGTGATGTACTGTGCTATACCCCCCCTCCCGTGTAATGTACTATGCTGTGCCCCCCACAGACTCACCCCCTCACTCCCACCCCCCTCTCTCTCTCATCCCCTCTCTCTCACCCCCTTCACCCCCTACCACCCTCTCTCTCTCTCTCTCTCTCTCTCTCTCTCTCTCTCACCCCCTCTCTCTTTAATTTAAATTTCACAAAAAATTGTTTGCGTTTTCATTTTATTTATTTTCATAAAAAGGCCCACCAACATCCTTAGCACCAGGCCCATGGTGCTCTTAATCTGGGCCTGTCTGTAGTAATCAATGAGCCCATACACACAGCTGTGTCTACATGTGAAAATGCATGCTATGTTTATCCGTGCACAAAAAAAAAGTAGGGTCCAGGGCCACACAGATCCACATACGCACAAAAACGCATATAAGCGCACATGAATGAGTGCACTTGTACATGTGTAGTCATCCTTTGGGATCAAAGATGAAAGAATTGTACACATCTAAATGTTGTGCTCGTCTATTCCTGAGTAGTTTTACCACTTGACCTCCAGAAGATTTTACCCCCCTTCATGACCAAGGCATGTTTTGCCATTCAGCACTGCGCTACTTTAACCGCTTAAGGACCCAGCCTCTTTTTGAGATTTGATGTTTACAAGTTAAAAACAGTTTTTTTTTGCTAGAAAATTACTTAGAATCCCAAACATTATACATTTTTTTTCCTAACACCCTAGAGAATAAAATGGCGGTGGTTGCAAAACTTTCTGTCACACCGTATTTGCGCAGCGGTCTTACAAGCGCGCTTTTTTTTTGGAAAAAATACACTTTTGAATTATGAAATAAGAAAACAGTAAAGTTAGCCCGATTTTTTTTTTAAATTGTGAAAGATAATGTTACGCCGAGTAAATTGTTACCCAACATGTCACGCTTCAAAATTGCGCCCGCTCGTGGAATGGCGACAAACTTTTACCCTTAAAAACCTCCATAGGCGGCGTTTAAAAAATTCTACAGGTTGCATGTTTTTAATTACAGAGGAGGTCTAGGGCTAGAATTATTGCTCTCAGTCTGACAGGACCTCTTACATATGAGATCTGGGGTTAAAAAGACCTCAGATCTCATATTTACACTAAAATACAATAAAAAAAATAAAAAAATAAAAAAAGGCTCTTTAGGAACTATGGGCGGAAGTGGTGTTTTGAAGTCGCTTGCATTGATATGGGGACGGGGGGGGGGGCATCTTCCCCTCACTCGTCTCCATGTCACACAAGGGGAAACATCCGATCGCCCCTCTCCCACTGCCAATAAAAGTGATCTTGCGGCGAATCCACCACAGAGACCACCTTTATCTTGAAGTGGACCGCCCGCTGAAGAAGAGGAAGCTATCTGCTGCCATAACAACGACAAACCTCTTCAAAGTACCGACGTATAATGACGGTGGGCGGTCCGGAAGTGATTACCTGGTAATTGCGCGGTCGTCCAACACTGTACACTAAGGAAATTTATATCATTTTTTTCACACAGATTTCTTTTGGTGGATTTTGATCACCACTGGGTTTTTTATTTTTTTTTATATTATATAAACGATATAAAACATATTCCAATAAAATCACATTTCTTCATAAATTTAGGCCAAATTGTATTCTGCTCCATTTCTTTGGTTAAAAAAACCCCCAAAAGTGTACTTCAATACCGGGCACTTTTACCCCCTTCCTGCCCAGGCCAATTTTCAGCTTTCAGTGCTGTCGCACTTTGAATGACAATTGCGCGGTCATGCGACACTGTACCCAAATGACGTTTTTATCATTTTTTTTCACACAAATACCCTGTTTCCCCCAAAATATTATGGCTGCAATATATGCCCTACCCTCCAAATAAGCCCTAGTTAAAGTCCTTGTAGGTCTTATTTTCAGGGTAGGGCTTATTTGGGGGGAGGGCTTATATTGCAACCATCACGACAATCCTGCTAGGTCTTATTTTCGGGGAAACAGGGTAGATCTTTCATTTGGTTTTTGCTAAATAAATGCAAAAAAAGACAGAAAATTATGGGGGGAGGGTTTTTCTTTGTTTCTGTTATAAAATTTTCCAAATAAATAATTGTTCTTCATGAATTTAGCCCAAAATGTATTCTGCTACAGGGTGAAAATAACCCAAATCAGTGTATATTATTTAGTCTGTAGGGAAGTTATAAAGTCCACAAACTATGATATATATCTGAGAATGAATCAGTCTTATGCCCCGTACGCACGGTCGGATTTTCCGACGGAAAAAAGTGCGATCGGATTGTCTTGTCGGACATTCCGACCGTGTGTGGGCTCCATCGGACTTTTTCAGTCGGAATTTCGGACACACAAAGTTTGAGGGCAGGCTATAAAATTTTCCGACAACAAAATCCAATCGGTTAAATTCCGATCGTGTTTACACAAATCCGACGGACAAAGTGCCACGCATGCTCAGAATAAATAAAGAGATGAAAGCTATTGGCCACTGCATCGTTTATAGTCCCGACGTACGTGTTTTACGTCACCGCGTTTAGAACGATCGGATTTTCAGACAACTTTGTGTGACCGTGTGTATGCAAGACAAGTTTGAGCCAACATCCGTCGGAAAAAATCCATGGATTTTGTTGTCGGAATGTCCGATCAATGTCCGACCGTGTGTACGGGGCATTAATGTACTGATGGTCTATCTCATTTCTTAGGGTATTTAAAATGTCAGCAGAAATAATATCCCCCTTAACCACTTCAATACCCGGCCATAGTCAAATGACGGCCTGAGATGGGATCTCCCATCCTGGGTGGACGTCATATGACGGCCTGGGCTTCCCGGCAGTCTAGGGGGCGCGCGCGCGCCGCCGCGTTGCTCAGGAGCCGGTGCATGTGCCCGGCGGCTGCGATGTCCGCCGGGCACCCGCGATTGCCCGTTAACCAGGCCGGACCGTGGATCTGTGTGTGTAAACACACAGATCCACGTCCTGTCAGGTGAGAGGAGAGCGATCTGTGTTCCCAGAACGGAGGAACACTGATCGGTCTCCTCCCCTTGTGCGTCCCCTCCCCCTACAGTTAGAATCACTCCCCTAGGAAACACATTTAACCCCTCGTGTCCCCCTAGTGGTTAACCCCTTCCCTGCCTGTCACATTTATACAGTAATCAATGAAATTTTATAGCATTGATCGCTGTATAAATGTGAATGGTCCCAAAAATGTGTCAAACGTGTCCGATGTGTCCGCCATAATGTCGCAGTCACGAAAAAAAAAAAACGCAATCGCCGCTATTACTAGTAAAAAAAATAAATTAATTTTTTTTTAAAAATGCCATAAATCTATCCCGTATTTTGTAGAAGCTATAATTTTTGCGCAAACCAATCAATATACGCTTATTGCGATTTTTTTACCAAAAATATGTAGAAGAGTACGTATCGGCTGAAACTGAGGAAAAATTTTTTTTTTTTTTTTTTTTAAATTGGGATATTTATTATAGCAAAAAGTAAAAAATATTGTGTTTTTTTTTCAAAATTGTCGCTCTTCTTTTGTTTATAGCGCAAAAAATAAAAACCGCAGAGGTGATCAAATACCACCAAAAGAAAGCTCTATTTGTGGGGAAAAAAGGACGTCAATTTTGTTTGGGTATAACGTGGCACGACCGCGTAATTGTCGTTTAAAGGGTGACAGCGCTGAAAACTAAAAATTGGTCTGGGAAGGAAGGGGGTGAAAATGCCCGGTATTGAACCGGTTAATGACCCCTTTTTGGAAAGTAGACAGTCCAAGGTATTTAGCAAGGGGCATGGCGAGTTTTTTGAAGTTGTAATTTTCTTGTCAAAATTGTGGGAAAAGAGAAAAAAATTAATAAAATTTGTTTTTTCAAAAAAAAATTTTATTTTATTTTTTATTTTTTTATGCGCTGTCACCAGCACAGTACAGCGTCATCATATGACTGGTGTGATGTTGATCAATGAAAAAAACAAAAAAATACATTTTTAATAGTTTTTTTTATTCCAATTTAAAATTGTTAATAGTTTGTTTACATCTTTCTTTACAATAAAACTGGTTTTATTATTACTATTTAGTTTAAATTTTTTTTTTTTTACATGCTGTCACCAGCGCAATTTAGCATCGTTATGTGACTGGTGTGGCAGTGATCTGGACTGGTGACTGTATTTAAAAAAAAAATAATAATAATGTTTTAATAACATTTTTTAAATTTTAAATTTTTTGTTAACTTTTTTTTTTACAATAAAATAGTTTTTTGTTTTACAATTTGTATTACATACTGTCACCAGTGCAATACAGCTTTATCATATGACTGGTGTGGCAGTGATCAGGACTGGTGACATTATATAAAAAAATATATAGAATGTTGTATTCATTTTTTTAAAACATATTTTTTATATTGTTTCACAATTTGGGGGGGGGGGGGGGGTGATCTGGGATTTTTTGTTTTCTATTTTACACTTTGCTGTTACAATGATGATCATAAATGGGTTACATTTGTGATAGCTGTGATTGCTAGTGATCTGTGATTGGCTACAGGTAATCACATGGTACAGGGTGCTGTGGTTTGATCCAGGTACCATGTGATAGCTGTGGGCCAATCACAGAATCACTGTATAGAAAGCACAGCTGTTACGAATGTAATTCATAGCAACTCATAGCAGCCGGGCACCAGGAGCCGCAATCTGCTGTGTCCGTAGGAGAGGAGCCTAACAGAAGCCCTAGTATAGCTCATGGTTGGGGTGAGCTAAGGTTTGGGCAGAACCCACTCGGGCCACCAGCTCAATCAACTGCGGCCGAGGAAATCCCCTGCCCTGCCCATGACGTTGGTGACATCATGGACTTAATATGGCCACATGGCCAAATCTGGTCAATGGCATTGTCCTTAGCTCATCCACTACTCATGTTAATCCACATAAGAACATTTTATCAATTATCAATTATTATTATATATTTATCAATGTCATTTTAACAATTTATCAGCATTTGCTATTTACTGTAAGTCGCCAAAATCCACTTAAAGCTTTTATGATCTTTTTGTTCTGTTTCAAATGCCGCTTTATGCATACCTCCTTAGACCCAGTCTGTCTGGACAGTATGCTCATCTCCTGATTTGGCACTATCCACAAGCAGCTTTACTCTTCAAAAAGGGTGCAGAAGTTGAATCCAATGCATTTTTCCTTCAGCTAATTACAGTACAGAGGATTTTTTTTTGTTCCCCAGTCTTTTAAAGTGTAAGAGGACAATGAATTCCCTGAGCCTTGCCTCTGCCAAGTACTAACACTAACTGAGGGAACATGGAAGACATACGGAGGGTATAGCGAGGACCTAGCACTAAACAGGAGGGAAGGACAGTAGGGGATACCAAATCACATAAGTGAACAAGTTGCAGTGGCCCACAACTGCCACTAGAGGTCAGCATACTATAGAATACTAATAATCTGATGCTGGTCAATACAAAACAGAAAAGATACATATAAATGGGGCAGAAGAGTATCTCTAGTGGAACATAGATGTTCTTTTAACTGCAGCTTACCACAATAGGACTTTGTCAGATGTGCTTTGTCAGCGATCCCTGGCAGAAATGCCTTTATGTTGCCTCCTGAGTACTCACCACTTATTTTACCCTTAAAATGCTAAACCACTGCATTGCATGCATGTATGGTGGCATGGCCCACTTAAATGGGTCATGTTCGGGAGTGGTTGAGGTAGCATTTGTACAGACCTGAACAGCTGCATTCAAACCTGGGAGCCAGGCCTTTAAATAAGCTCTGCCTGACCCAAGGTGGCTGCCAGAGTCACATGGGGCAACAGCATCCAACCGGATCACTTTCCAATGACCCAGGAAGCCATAGAGAAACCAGGTTCCTCCTGACTTTCTTTAAGCTGCAAAGCTGCTGCAGTTGAGTGCCACCTGCAGTGTAGAACCTAAACTGCACCTGCCTACAAACAGCTTGCTTTTACAGCCCGTGGGCCGCCGTGTGTATGAGCCCTTACAGTCTGACTACATATGGAGTGAATATGAAGGCCGATACTTTACTCTCAACTTATGATTGATATCAAAGGGATAGACAAACACACCCGAAACATTAAACATCTTTTATTACATCTAGAAAATTGAAGATTTAATTATAACTCCACTTATGTCCAGTTATGGATCCCAGCGATTTAAATTGACTTTGCATGCAATGGATGAAAATTGTTCATATGCGATTTGCTGGATAAGCTAAACATTGGAACCAATTCACCGAGTGACGTCATTGTGTGCTCGCCCTTTGATATCACAATTGGCAATGACTCAACTTTCCATAGGCAAGCTTATGTGGACTACCATGAGCTATTGTCTAGGGGCTCTCTGAAAGTGGAGCTTTTTCTTGTATTTTTAAATGTTTTTAATACAAAGTGGTCAGTTTTGGCTATTAGAACAAGAATCTTTTGTAAATTTTTTTTTTTTTTTTACTTGCTCTATATATTGTTGTGATATGCTAAGATCTGTTGAAAAAGTTCCATATTAATATTATATATATTATTAGAATAAGAATCTTTTGTACAAGAAATTTTTTTTTTTGTCGTATATGTGTGTGTGTGTGAATATATTGTAATAATTTAGATGCAACTTTCTAATGCAAGATTTTGTGGGCTAACATAGCTAGAATAGTATACTAGGAGTTATCTTAACGTGTGGTTTATTTTTCTTCTTCTTTTTTTTTTTTTTTTAAATGGAAAATGTAAATTAAAAATTTAAAAAAAAATGCTAAGTGGTCAATTTTGGCTATTACAACAAAAAATTTGGGAAAAAAATGTTTTTTTGTTGTTTTTGTGTATATACTGTAAATATGGTTGTGATATCCTAAACGCTTTTGAAAAAGTTAAATATTAATATTTTTTTAAAAATTGTATAATAATAATAATAATAATTATAATATAGATATGTATGAATATATATAATTTTATAAAACAGACAGGAAAATAATAATTAAATGGCGAAGGAGACTAATGCTGCGTACACACGATCGGACTTTTCGGCTACAAAAGTCCGACAGCCTGTCCGACAGACTTTCGACGGACTTTTGTCAGACTTTTGGCGGACTTTTGGCGGACTTGCGGCAGACTTTCTTACGAACGGACTTGCCTACATACGATCACACAAAAGTCCGACGGATTCGTACGTGATGACGTACACCGGACTAAAATAAGGAAGTTGATAGCCAGTAGCCAATAGCTGCCCTAGCGTGGGTTTTTGCTCGTCGGACTAGCACACAGACGAGCGGATTTCTGGGTCCGGCGTAGTTACGACGTAAAGATTTGAAGCATGTCTCCAATCTAAAGTCCATCAGATTTGCGGCTGGAAAAGTCCGCTGAAAGTCCGCTGAAAGTCCGGGGAAGCCCACACACGATCGGATTGTCAGCCAGCTTTAGTCCGTCGGCGTCCGTCGGACTTTTGTAGACGAAAAGTCCGACCGTGTGTACGCGGCATAAGAAGTTAATTAAGGCTGATTAGAGTAAATTAAGGGTTAATAAGAGGTTAAACAGAGGAACATTTATTAAAAACAAAAAAAAAATATTTTTTTTTACTTGACAGGTTGCTTTAAACTGATTTCATCTGCAGATCGAAGTTCATCCTTTTGATCTGCAGACGAATAAACAGACAAATACAAAAGGAAATAATGTTGTTAATGGGGTTTTGTCTGGCTATGGATAGACACCTAAAGTTGAGCACCTCATCCCAAGAAATCGATTATTTAAAAAAGGGGGAAGGTTTGGGAAGGGATTATAATGGTACTTTACAGATAATAATGGGAACTACAAATATATTTAAAAATATAATATAGTTTTAATAGAAACATTACTAAAACCAGTAACACATGGCAAGTCATTGAGTTTTGCTGAACATCTCCATTATGGTGGTCAAATATAGAAGGTTCTGGTTGAACAGCGATGGAATAGTTGTATGTTATCCCGACATGTTTCGCCTTATGGCTTCATCAGGGGATATACGTGTCAACCAAAGGTTACCAGAAAGGCTATACAAAAACAAAAAATGCTGCATAAGAAAATACATCAAAAATAAACATATCACATTACACAGAGAAGACAAGAGATCATTTGCCAAAGTTCACCAAAGTTCAAAAAATGCCTCTAAACTCAACTGCCTATAAACAAGTGTAAATGACCCTGTGTACATGCACTGATAAGATAACATAGAGGAGAGTTCAGGGGCAGTTGAAAAAAACTCCCAACTGCTCCTAAACGTCCATTTAGCAGCAGCAGTGTACATGAGGCCTTAGTTTCTAGATTAGAGGGGGATCAGTGCTAGCCAGGGTTATAGGGAGATTAGTATTGGGGTTACAGGGAAGGTTAATTAAAGCCTCAAAGTAGTGCATGGCTTTTTGGCCCTACCTGCACTAAAAACTACACAAACCGATCTCCGAACACTGAAAGTTTATATACTACCAGTCCTGAACATTTTCGTGTCTGCAAGGAGGAACTCTAGACCAGGTCTCTCCCAGCAGGACTACAGCTCTGAAAAAACACTTGATACCTGTGAATTAAAAACCATGCACCAATCACCAGAGGCAGGACAGACGCAAAGCCCCCTGAGAAAGTCCACGTGTTACTTTGACTCCTGTTTAGTCTTTTAACCTTGCCAGGATGTGTTTAGGATGTTGGAGGAGATGGAATCGCCTAGAAAAGGAAACATGAGGAAGCATACTAACACCATCTATATACAATAGTCTTGTGGGTGTGATCTGAATTCGGCACCCCGGAGGTGGAATTTTAGACCATCACTTTGTGGCATGGTTCATAATTGAAACCTTTATTGTGGAACTTTAGGGTTCCTTTAAGGCCTCTGATGTCTTGCGGAAAAAAGAAAAAAAAATCTGCATCTCTGACAATACCGCGCTCACAGACCAGACAAGACAGATCTCAGCAAATGTCAAGGATGAATGTAAAAGCCAAATAAAGTAGAGAGTGAAAGGAACAAAACAACATAATTGAAATTGATAGAGAAAAGGAACAAGACCCTCTGACCTCCCCAGCGATTTCATGTCATTACCTAATAAGTGAGATTTAAGAGCCTATTTCCACCATACAGACATTACATCAGTGGAATGATTTTTCTCAACATCGCTGCTTTGATCAGGCAACAAACCCCCATTAAAGTCCCTTCCTGTTCTCTATCAGTGGGCCGGCTTCCATCTTGTCACATCGCTGCAAACCCATTTTTACGGCAGCCACCAGGACGTCCTACATCACCTAAAAAAATATGTATTCTGAGTCATTGGCTGTCTACTATGGTCACAAAATGTGACAAAACCCCGCAGGTTTATGTTTAAAAACCTCTGTTTTGTCATTTGTGGTTGAAACCTTCTTAAAAAATATATACAAACTCCTTCATCTCACAACTCTACCACTACAGTATTAAAAACAATTGTTCCTGGGGATCAGGAAGGAGTTTTTTTCTACCACTGGAGTGTAGCACCCTCCTGGTGTAGTGTAGGCTGCTGGGTAAATTTAGTTGGCTCCTCTGTAATCAGTGAATCAAGGGTCAATTAGTAGTAGGGAGAACAGAGTGGATAGCCTTTATATTTTTGGGACTCCAGCCAATCCCTGTGGATGTGTGCCCAGTAGGTGGATGGAGAGCCCTTAAATAGTCTGAGGCAGTAGGTGCAGAGTTCCTGGGCCCATCCCTGCTGGAGGAGACCCCTGTGCTGGTGACGTGTGGTCGAGCTTGCGTTCGCACCATGCGTGTTCCTTCATCAGACATACGCAAGCTCGACCATGCCTCCTGTCCATCACCGCTGACGTGCTTGTTGTGTGACCATCTCATCTTTAGCCCCAGATCTTTGGGAACCACTGGAGCCTCCGGGAACTGCTGACCACCACCGCTGCCCAGCTAGACTACAGGAGCCCAAGCTACTTATGCCATGCACGTTATATCTCACCAAAATGTGAGTTGATCTTACTTTTATCAAACATTAAATTTTAACTGACATACTGCACTCAGAGTAGCGCCACTCCTCTCTCTCACCCATATCCACAGAGTCGCTTCTGCTCTCTACAGCTGGCTGTCCACACTGATACAGACCAGAACCCCTAAACCCTGGTCTAGTCTCAGCAGTGAATAAATCTGCCTACTGGCACACCTTGACTTTGGAAATATTTTCATATCGCACTAGCTGCGTTTCTAGTGCTCCAACTTTTTTAATTTTAATCTCAATAAAGATTGACTTCCAAGGCCAAGCAAGGCAGAAGTGATTCCAGGGTTGTCTGCATTGATAGTGGAGGAAGTCTTCTTCTAACACGAATAAGCCTCAGGTACAATCCTCAGTTATGCTCACTACATTCGTAATTGTTGGCCAACTATTGTGTGACCGTGTGTATGCAAGACAAGTTTGAGCCAACACCCTTCGGACAATTTTCTACGGTTTTCATGGCGGAAAGTCTGATCGTGTGTACGAGGCATAAGAGTTATGCCGCGTACACACGAGCGGACTTTACGGCGGACTTTGCCCGGCGGATTTTTCGACGTACTTTCCGACGGACTTTCTGAATGAACGGACTTGCCTACACACAATCCACCAAAGTCCGTCGAATTCGTACGTGATGACGTACGACCGGACTAAAACAAGGAAGTTCATAGCCAGTAGCCAATAGCTGCCCTAGCGTGGCTTTTTAGTCCGTCGAACTAGCATACAGACGGCGGACTTTTCGACCGGACTCGATTTCAATGGATAAATTTTAAACAAGTTTCAAATCTAATTCCGTCCAACTTTTGAGAAAACAAAGTCCGCTGGAGCCCACACACATCGAATTGTCCGACGAAATCCAGTCCGCCGGGCAAAGTCCGCCGTAAAGTCCGCTCGTGTGTACGCGGCATTAGGCTGCCACACAAATATTGCTTCTTGGATTTAATGTGCAGCTAGTACAGAGTTGGGAATATTCAAGGGTATCAGATTAGCACAGGGAATGACCTATCCAGAGACCACCCAGGCAGATAAATAGTCAGCTTGTTTTTACCATGAAATAATTTAACTATGGAGGCTGTCACTGAGAAAAACCACCAACTCATCACAAAATTCACTACTTTACCTCCTGAGTCTACATGTAAAGGCCTTTGTGTATTTCTTAGCATTTATGCCCCTGGGAGCCTCACATAAATTTATTTTCGATCCATAGCTGAGAAAGGAGACCAAGTCACGTAAATGTCATATTTAGTTTTCCTCCTATACAGCAGAATAATTATAATCATAACATTATACAAGTCTTTCTATGGCCGTAATATAATAGTCTGGGTTTTTAGAGATATTTTCATCTATTTACTCATTTTTTTAAATGTAAGTCCCAAGTAAAGTTTTTTTCTACTTACACTTGAATATTCCACCAGTAAGATACCCCTGCTAAACCTCCTGACCCTGTTTTAGCCCTCTTGGAGTTTTGGGTGTTTCAGCCCATCTTTGTGTGTTCTGAATCCTCCTATTACATTCTACATAATATAAACTAGTGATCCTAGAGGCCCAACACGATGGGCACAGCATATATACAGAGAGAGTGAATCCATCCCTTAAAATAGGGGAAAATCCTACATTTAGAATTTTCATCAGAACAAGAATTGGGGAGATATCTTCCAATGTTCCGGTGACAAATAGAGGACTTTTCTTCACTTTGCCTCCTCACTTTTCCTCAGATTTTCTTTCTGTTGTGCCTATGGGAAAGGAACTAAAGGGAGATCTCCCCAGTGTCCATGGGACAGGAACTAGGGAGATCGCTCCCAACTCCCAAGAGACACAAACAGAAAAAACAAAACAAAAATTTGATGGGGATTTTAGCAGGTAGAAGATAAGCCCCCATAAAAGTCAACTGGAACGCAAAAGCATCATGGTGTAGGTTGATGCAGCTTAGAAGGAGCTCAAATACAGGCCATCTGGGCTGATTGCTACAGCTTAGAATAAGCCATCTGGGTCCCAGCTCCATAAAGAGATGGGGAACTCACCTCCAGACTCCCTGAAAGCAGTGCAGGAAGTCTACAGAGGATTCTACCTGGAGGCATTCTGTACAGAGACTGGCTGGTACTACAAGAGAACATTAAAATACCCAGGGCTGGCTATTACATGGAAATTCTGAGTCGTACTCAGTCGATTTGATGTTGACATATACCGTGGCTAATTGACCTACATGTCTTACCCAAGTTTTACCGTTGGCTACATTGTAAGTAGGCACCATGCCGGGTCTATGTTTTTCTATGTTTTTCTAAAATAATGCATGCCTTTCTGTATCTTCTGTCGGAAATTGTTGAAATCAATAAAACTGTCTTTCAGTTTTCAAAAATACCCAGGGCACGGTGAGTACTAGCCTTAAAGATCCTAGAGACTGTCCTTGTCACCTTTGTGGGAGCTCACTTCAGTTTGCTGAGGGGGTCCCCTAAGTTATAGTTCACCAAATACTCAACACAAAAGGGTGCTTGTACCCTGAAGAGGCAGAACAGTTACAGGTGCCCTCCTTTGTATTTCTACTCGGCTCACCCACACGCCAAGTTAAACCAGCAAATAAACTGCAAAAATACATGCTTGGCCTGTTTCCTGAGTTGAGTGACTGTCAACACCTGTGTGCCTGGCTGCCATGTGCCCTACAGGGAATGGAACCCGAGATAATACAGACAGCCCAGTCTGGGGTCTGTGCTACTGTCAGGATGCTTGTGCAGCAGGTGCTCATTCTCATTCAGCAGGTACTCATTCATATTCAACAAATGCTCATTCCTGTTCAGCAAATGCTAATTCTTCTGCGCATGTACAGAGTCCCCAGCATAGACCACGTGCGGGCATGTGCGCACACGTAGGCGTACGCATCCATAGATTCTGGCACCGAGCAGCCTATTTAAACTGAGAGTCGGCTTGGTTTCAGTGCTGGATTGTCTTTAGCTTTGGTTACTGTGTTCTTGATTCTAGTCCATGTCTGCTAACCTTGTTCCTGACCTGGCTACGTCTGACACCTCTCTTGGATTACCCCTGCCTGCTATATCTGCTTCTCGCTTATGTTACTGACCCGGCTTGGATTTATGATTACGTCTCTGCTTCCTGATTTGGTACACCACCGCCAGCACGTTACTGTCAGGGAAATGGCCGTAGGATGGTCAATCCTGACAGTACTCGTCATGGTTGCACCAGGCGAATCCCTGTGCGCATGCGTGCACACAGGTGCGTGATGGCGGGTGTACATAGGTGCACAACGGCGGGGGGCGCGCAGACGCGCACGCTGACGCGCTTGCGCACCTTCACAATTTTTGGCGCCCTCTGGCCTATTTAAACCTGCCGCGGATACACGCAGGTTGCTATATTATCGTCAGCTTCCTGTGTCAACTGTACCTGTTATCTGCATCTGATTCCTGTTACCTACCCGGCTTGCTTGACCACTCCTGCTCTCTGGACTTTGACCATTCTCCAGTCTCTGTATCTGTACCTTGTCTGACTGCACAGTGTATGATCCCTGGTCTGGCTATTGACTCTGTTCCTGATTTATCCTGCTGTACTCATCTCGGACTGATCTATTGACTCTGTTCCTGGCATGCTCTGCTGTTCCATAACCTGGGATCTCTCCTCACATGGTTGCCCATTCAGCTCACCCAGCGCACCCCAGCTGCCCTCTGCTAACCAGCTTACCCAGCAGCAGTACTAGGCAATCCGTGCTCCTTTGGGCACCGTACTTCCTGTCTCACTCCCAGGGATACGTTGCACTTAGCCGCAAGGGGCGCCCTCTCAGCAATCTGGCCTAGCACCCGGGATTGGACAGTCTGCCTGTCCCTACCTTGAGCTTTATCCTGATTCTGCACCTGTTTGCCTGGCTCCCGCTGAGCAGGGCTTGTGACCAGACTCCACACCATCACTGGAAGGACTCCTGCGTCTCTAAGCTACAGCTTAGTCCTACAGCTCCTAGGCAGCTGCGCCCTTCCTCTGCCCTAGCAGGCCCTGTCTCCACTACCAGGGGTGCTTGGACGGGAATTGTGCAAAAGGCCACCCTCATCATCTCGGGCTCGACATTCAGGTAAGTTACAGATACATTATTAATCTAATGTCGTGTACACACGGGCGGACTTTTCGATATTGAAGGTCCGACGGACTTTCGACGGAGTTACGACTGACTTTCTAACGAACGGACTTTCCATACACATGATCACACTAAAGTCGCATTCGTATGTAATGACGTACGACCGGACTAAAGTAAGGAAGTTCATAGCCAGTAGCCAATAGCTGCCCTAGCGTCAGTTTTCATCCGTCGGACTAGCATACAGACGAGCGGATTTCTCGATAGGAACTGGGTCCAGCGGAGTTTTGGCGGAAAGATTTGAAACATGTTCCAAATCTAAAGTCCATTTGATTTTCGACAGAAAAAGTCCGCTGAAGGTCCGATGAAGCCCACACATGGTCGGATTGTCCAATTTTTTTTCCGTCGGATCAGTCCGGTCAAAAAGTCCGCATGTGTGTACACGGCATAAGAAGCATTTTAGACTGGTGTCAAATAGAAGCTGAATGCATCTGAAAGTAAGCTGTGTATATTTTCCCATCAACACACAAGTCTTTAAGTAGTTGTAACATGTCCCAGTACCTATTGAGGTTAGCTACATTACAACAAGACACATTTATTTATTTCAGGTACTTATAAAGCGCCGTCAATTTACGCAGCGCTTTACATATACATTGTACATTCACATCAGTCCCTATCCTCAAGGAGCTTACAATCTAAGGTCCCTAACTCACATTCATACATACTAGGGACAATTTAGACAGGACCCAATTAACCTACCAGCATGTCTTTGGAGTGTGGGAGGAAACTGGAGTACCCAGAGGAAACCCACGCAGGCACAGGGAGAACATGCAAACTCCAGGCAGGTAGTGTCGTGGTTGGGATTTGAACCAGCGACCCTTCTTACTGCTAGGTGAAAGTGCTATCCACTACACCACTGTGCCGCCCTATTAGCAATACTGCATTGGCTAATGCCAGATTCTGTAAATCTAGCAATTAGCACTAAAGGTTTCCATTAACATCACACATGTAATTAAGATCTATCTCAGTTACACCATGCCTTCTGGAGGAATGGTGTACTTTTGACTTCCTCAAGTTGACCAAGCTCCCAAGAGAACCAAAAACAGTCAAAGGGAAACACCACACTACTCTGTTTTATAGCAATCCTAACATCAAACCTTTCTTAGCTTCTTTTACCCCAGAGGAACCCTTAAAACTATTTTCAGGTCTTGGGGAACCCCATTAAAAATTAAATAATTGGGGGCAGTGGAAAGAATGTCCCATACATTGGTCAGTGGTAATAATGCTTCTCTTACAGTGGTTATAGGAATGCCACCCTTACAGACAGCTAAAAAGATCATTGGTATCATGCTGCTGGCTCTGCCAAGTGGTGTTGGACCCTGAATTATACCATCGGGTGAGAGGTCAATCAACCTCTAGCAACCTCTGGAGGAACCCTAGGGTGGCACAGAACCCTGGTTGAAAATGGTTACTCTGACATGCCACTTTGTCACCCATGACTGAAATTCCTTCTCTCAAACTTGGTTTATTAGCTAAGTAACCTCAGCTTTATTTCCAAATCCTTGCTACACCTTTCGGGCTTTGGTTTGTAAGATTTACTAAACTATGATTATAGTCTGTTAAGGAGTTGACTTATGGATTTCCATTCTAGCTGTTCTTTCATTCAGCAGCTTCTCATTATAAAACACTCTTTAGCTTTTTAATTAGTTTGGAATTCGTTGCTATCACTTGAACATGTTCTGTATTTACTTAGCCCAGTGCGGATAACAAATGATGATTGCAATGACACCCAGACACTATGTAACAGGAGCCTAGTCTGACATTGTTCCTCCTGCTCACTGGGCTTCCATCTGACTCAACTCTAGCGGCAGGGAAGGGCAAGAGAAGTGACATCAGTCAGCAGCCTTAGACGTAAGTGACAATTTTAGCTCATTACAAAATATTTTATTAGTGGGATGGTTTTCCTTGTCATCATTTAACACTGTGTGAGTTCTCCTGTAATGTTGACTTCAATTCTTTTCCACTAGAAAAGTTTACTGTGAAACATTTTCTTTAGGTCTTTTGTTTATGAGTTTTAACAGGGCTGCTTAGGATTCTCAAGGGATCCTCGCAAAGTTAGTTGTGGTTCTTTGATCTCTTCACAGATCCCAGGGCCTTATTGTTGAATGGCCATTATTAGTATATTGTTCGAAAGATAAAACAAAATATTGTGAAAGGGTTATATGTAGCATACTCTGTTCCCACCAGTCACACCACTCCTGGGCACCTGTCTGGGCTGGGCTCAGCCCTTCCTTCTCTGAGCTGGCCGCTCAGCTGTCGGCTAATTGCCAGCTCCTATCTCTCCACAGTTACTCAGCTGTTGATGACATCCTGCTCGTCAGTCCTGCCTATTTAAGCCATCCAGTCCAGAGGTTCTCTGCCTTTGCCTTGGTCAACATTACAGAAACTATCTCCTGCAATCCTGTTTAAGACTTGCTTTGCTGACATCCCTTCTGGCTCCAGATCCTGCTTGCTGTTCCACTACATTGATCCCTGACTTCTGGCTTGGCTGACTATCCGTTCCGGTTTCTGAACCTTGGCTATGTTTTGACTACATTTGTTCTTTTTACTTTTATTATTAAACAAGTGTGATTTAACTGTACTTCTGCCTCGGCCTGATTTCATGGTTTCTGACAGCACCTCTCCCACTGCCCTCCTCTTCCAAACTTCTTCCCCTAGTCAAACTGCTCTTCTCCTACACGTTCATTGTAACTTATATCCTTTAAAATGGCTCCTCTCCTTTCCAGCACTGGCTACCAGGGATTGTTGGTATGAATGGGTTTTCAGACCCATTCATAATGTAGAAATGAATTTGAAGGTACAAAACCATTTAAATGAATATCAGCAGATGGGTTGAGATTAAAAAGAAAGGAACCCCCTGTGTCCAGTGATATGTGACTTCCAAAATACGGTTCATGGACGTTTGTTAAAAAATAGCAGGATGCTGGCTTTAGTTGAATAGCCAGCCTATACAACTACAGCTGGCATCCTGCCATTCAGAAACCTTGATCCAATATAACCACTCATGGGAATTGTTCCCACCAAATAGTACACAGCAACAGCCCTAAAGCCTATTCCCCGAATCGTGTTGTCCACGAACCATATTTTAGAAGTCACATTTCTATGGCCACCGGGCCTTCCTTTCTTTTTATCTAAGTCTACAAATTGAAATGATCTTAAAGCGGACTTCCACCCAAAAGTGGAATTTCCACTTATTTGTCTCCTCCCCCCTCTGGTGCCACATTTGGCACCTTTTGGGGGGAGGGGGAACAGGGAACTGTTTTTGACAGGTCCCCACTTCCGGAGACAGCGTCGCAGAAGGTTTTCAAAGTTCGGCCCCCCTCCGCTGCCTGGCCAATTAGGAGGCGCAGCACGATTTGCGCATGCACAGTAGGGAACCGGCTGTGAAGCGGTTCCCTTCCCTGTGAAGCCTCCACTTTAAGGTCGCACAGAAAAGGCAGCAGCTCAATACCGGAGGGGGCCTATCACCATCATCCATCTCACTGGGCACTATCCACCGGAAGGCATTCCTTCCCTTTTGCCAATCCGAGTACTCACTCAGGACCAGTGACCAATCAAGGCGGTCCAGTGCAGTCTCCAACACAAACAGATGAATTAGGGGAAATAGTGACTCATCAATGTGAGTGCTATGAATGGATTGTTTACAAACAAAAATCTGTTCATAATTGTGAAAAAAAATGTTATACAGATTAAAAAACAAACAAAAAAAAATGTTTTTAAAATAATATATACAAAAATTAAATTAAAATATTTAATAAAATAATTATATCTCCTTTCCATTTTTTTTATTTTTTTTAATTAAAATATTTTACAGAAAAAAAAAAAACAGTCTGAATAGCTACAATAAAAGTGTATGGTGACACAAGCATGTGCCTAGTGTTAAAAATGCAATGTTGCAATTTTTGAATCCCTGCACCCTGAGCCCATCCAGTTGTGTGACAATAGCAAACTAATATTCGCTATTGTCACACTAAATCTCCTCCCAGCCAATCAGGAAGTGGGTCGTGAGACCCGTTTCCCGATTGGCGGAAAGGAGAAGCAATCTTATTGGCCAAGGAGGAGGAGGAGGGAGGAGACGCATGGCTGGAGGAGAAGCCAGGGGGAGCCATACTGACCCACCAGCCGCCACTGACTCCAGGAATGGTTCACCCGCAGCGCCTCAGCCATTCAGCAATCGCCAGCTACTGGAAAGTAACATCCCAGTTATGAACATCATTGATAGTTAGAACCATTAAAAGGTAAGATGGTAGGCTCTGTGACTGACTGTTGGTACTTTGGGTATGGAGGAAAGGATATTTGGGAAATGACTCCCTACCCATCCCATAATTTTTGGTTGCCTATCCTCCAGAGACATAGAATGGTTTGACAATAGGATGTGGACAAGCCCCTAGCTCTCTTTTGCTTGCTTTGAAACATAGATGGCGATGTGCCTTTACCTTCTAATTGATGTGTCCATCTAGATTATGGATGACCATTGAGGGCTCTTTAACACTTTTTGTACATACCTACCTTATGAGAACCTCCTACCCTGCCCCCCATATGGGAGAAACAATGACACACACATGTAGGATTCCAGTGAATCTATGGTTTTAGTAGTATGAAGATTATGAGTTTCATCATGGTGATCGTTCACATGTACTCCTGAAGAAGATCTACCAAAATGCGTTGAGTCTATATGTGGAGTGTTTTGGATCTAAGCAAATACTTGAACCCTATATTTAATATTTTCTTGTCTGGTTTGTGTTTTGGCTTTTATTGAATGATCATCTAGGGCTTAAAGTAATACTAAACACACACTGTTTCGTTTATATTATCCCTTCTCTTTCCGTATGGGGATGATGGCACTGTAATTATTTTAATTAAAAAATATAAGTACCCTTTTCCATAATCAATATTGATATACAGCTGTCACATCAGCCAGCTCTTTCCCAGCCTGTCTGTAGATAACAATGGCAGGAGGAGCTCTGCAACTGGTCGCATGTTCAAAATGAAAAAAAAAAAAGCCTTTGGACTACATAGTAAAATCAAATAATTAATATCAATAAACTGTTTTAAATTGTCATACAAATATACTGTATATTTGAAAGGAAATTTGTATTATTTTTGGCAATAACATGGTGTGGGCGGATTTCTGCCAATCACAGGCTGTGCAATGCCCCTCTAGCCTGTGTCATAGAATAGTAGGGAGGTGAAGCCTCCATCAATTAAGTAATACCCCCCCCATTGTGTTAACTGGTTGGTGGGTATGAAGGAGGAAGGAGGGAGTGGGCTGTCATTTACCACTGTGTATACGCCCACATGTGTGACTCTATAGTCACATGGGCTGCTCAGATGTGATAGGGAGGAAATTCTTAGGGTACAAAATACATTGAAAACTGGGCATGTGCACTAGCTGCCAACACTGGTCTGCAAAGTCCCCAAGTGCAGTGGGGGACATGGACAGGAGGGGGAAATAGAGAACAGCAGGATCAACAAAGTTTTTTGCAGAAAACAGAAAATAAATCTCATAGTGATCAAGTGAGCATGAACAGCATGTAATACACGATTTTTTAAATAGTTTTTAATGATGTGAGTTTAATGACACTTTAATTTTTAGAAAACACATCTAAAATCTTCTTCATCCTGCTACTCTATCAGGTACATCTACATGGATTTCAGGTGTTATTGTCTGGTCTGCCAGGAGATTCCAACCATCACTCTGGTTTGCTGACCGGTAGTCTTCTTATCCCAGTATCAGGTGGAGGGACGGTTGAGATCATGCAGCCAGAAATAAGGCACCACAAAAGAAAGTGCCAACAGACTATATCAAGGAACAACCAGCAAGTAACTCACGGTTAGTAATGGCTGAAGTCAGGAATCAGGCAGAAGAAAGGGCAATCCAAAACGATCCATGTCAGCAGACCAAGGCGGAAGTCCACAGGGGGTAAACCAGAAGGCAGTGTTGGGAACAGGCAGGGTCGGCAACAATAATCAGTGAAATCCAAGAAGCGAAGTCGGGAACAAGCAGAAGTAAGTAACCAGAAATACAATGTATATCATATACCAACAAGCAGGAAATAAAACCTATACTAGGGCAAGGACAGGAAGGGGAAGTGGTGATTTATAGGTCACTAGATCAGGTGACTGCCTATAGCTGGTCACTGGGTGGAGCCAGGGTCCACAATCAAGCAGCAGGGAATAACAAGGGCTCTACACAGATGAAAGTTCCCCAGTGGCTCAGGCAGTAGGGAACCATCCAAAGAACACCAGGATCGGATCCCGGACACGGTGTGACAGTTATCAGGCCAGATAGATAAACTATGTCTGAGTTTGAGGATTCTTAAAAACTTGCACAACAAAATATATTCTTTTTGGCCAAAGGTATCGCCTCTAGACTTTCCTGCTCCTAGAAATAAGCTTAGATTTCCTTGTCACATACTCATACAGTGGCTTCAAAACTTGAGTCAAAAAATGAATCACTCCCAAGGTAGCTACATTCTTTTAGATAAACTGAAACGTTTTCAAGGAAAATTTCCATGGCCAAAGATTCTGAAGGACTGATCTTCATCCTGGCCCCTTCCCATTTAGCAGCAAGCCATGTAAGGCAATTTTGAGCTCCCGAACAGATGGGGCCAAAAAAAGATGACATTGTTACGGGAAAGAATTTGTATATTATATCTGTATTTCAAAATGTTTGGTACACACATTATTGAAAAATTGACTGAAAAACAATATTGCGGTGGAAAGCCAACCTCTGTTTACAAGTCAGTTCTCCATATCAAAACAGCCTGATTATATCCCTCTTGGTCATTGACACTCAGCCCGTGTCAATATCAGCACGGGTATACAACTACATCCTGCTCATAACTTCCCATTTGGAGATAATTCCATTTACAGTTTTCACTGTAAACAACCCTCTGGGTACGAGCTGCTTATTGAAACCATTTGCTTCAAAGAATGTTGTTTAATGTGAAAGTTGTTTGTGGGTTGACTTGTGATAACACTTTTTTGGGGGGAAACTGATCCTTTATGGCTTTACGGAATGCACAAGTTGAGTCTTATGGAATCTTTTGCAACAAAGAACAATTCTAGCGAATACATTGACTCCCTGACTACATGGGAGGTGCTGTTTATACTTTGGGGTTTGCTGATGGAGTGACATATAACATGTGATGGTTGAATGAGCACTGAATACTCTTAAAATAGCTTGTGCTCTAAATTACTCATGAACTTTCACATTTCGTTATGGCATCATTACCTTAAAAAATAACAGAAGACAGCCTGTAAGAAGATTGAAATCACAAAAAAGAAAAAGGAAGAAAAAAAAATATAACCTATAGGTTTCTATATAAAAGGATTAGCCATTTTGGATTTAAAAGTTGAAAATGTCTTCAATGAGAGTTTAATGTCTAGAGAGTTGCCCTCTGCAAGAGCCCAGCCAATCAGCTTCTGGACCTGCTCCAAGTCTGCCAAAGGGGTGGTTGATGTTCTTCGGTTCATCTTTTTCCTCTGCAGCAGTATGGTGCTATGTCAATTTTTTCCAAATACTCTAGAGGCCTTGGAGCAAGTTCCAATCAACAGGTTGTGAGGGCAGAGAGGCTCACTACTGAGAATTACTTGAAAGTCTTTTATAAAAGGGATTTTGAAAGAAAATTCACTTTTTAAAATCTTTTTATTATGTATTAGTTTTCTAGCTCTATATCATCCCAAGGGGAAATTACAGTCCGTTGTCTTTATGACTGCTATAAAGTATCAGCCACATACACACTGTAGGACCATATTACACAGAATCCTAAAAAACAAACTGTGCACTTTGTGAAAACCCATGCAAACATATGGGGAAGCTACACATATTATGTGGGTTAAAGTGGTTGCAAACCCTTACAGACCACTTTTCACTACAGGTAAGCCTAGAACAAGGCTTCCCTGTAGCTACCCTGGATATCTCCTAAACCTGCACGGTTCAGGGGATATCCACTGTATCAGCATGTGCCGACATCATCGGCACATGCGCACTTAAGCAAAGGCGCGTCCATGCTGTTGTTCGGCTGATGTGCTGTTACCGGTTTACCACTCTAGAACAAGGCTTACCTGTAGCTACCCTGGATATCTCCTAAACCTGCACGGTTCAGGGGATATCCACTGTATCAGCATGTGCCGACGTCATCGGCACATGCGCACTGAAGCAACGGCGCGTTCATGCTGTTGTTCGGCTGATGTGCCGTTACCGGCGGCTCCTGCGCGCACACGTGGGGGTGACGTCATCACGGCTCCGGTCAATCACAGCGCCGGTGCCCACGATACCCAGAAATAACTCCGGGAGAGATGTCGTCGGCCAGAGCAGAGGGCTGGGACCGCTGCGGGGGGCTTCGAACTAAGGTAAGTATTTCATAATGAGGTAGTATGCTATGCATACTAGCTCATTATGCCTTTGCTTTGCAGGTTTTTGTTTGTGTTTTGTTTTTGTTCAGTGGGCTTACAACCACTTTAAACTCTGGTGAAATACAGTATATGATCAAAACTTTTGTGTACAGCTGACCATCATCACACAGCTTGTTGCACATCCCATATCCAAACCATGGGCCTTAATATGGAGTTAAATCCGCTTCTCCCTCATCCTTTTGTGGCTATAATATTTCCCACTGAAAAAGGCCTTCCAGAATGTTTTGGGGTGTATCTGTGAAAATTGGTTCCTATTCTGCCAAAAAAAAAGCATTTGTGAGGTCGCTGACCTCACAGCACCTCACAGAACTGGAAAACGAAAAATTATATCAACTTCTTATCTTAATTTTCCTTTCCTGGTGTCAATCCATGGTAGCATACTACCACAAGTATGCTGCTATGTTGGCAACAGAAAAATGGAAAATTGTATTACATTTTATCAAATACTTACCACACGTTCTTACTACATGTGGTAGTATGTGGCCATGTTGACACCACAAGGTTTCACAAGGTTTTGGTGTGTGGCTGTGGAAATTCGTGCTTATTCTGCAAAAAAATAAATAAAAAAATTGTGAGGTCAGCTATTGATGTTGAATGAGGAGACCTGGCTTGACTACGGGATGTGCCATATCATGAGGCTCCCATAAATAACCCTACATTACTTACCACCCTTTA
Organism: Lithobates septentrionalis; assembly: GCA_037952835.1. Taxonomy (NCBI): domain Eukaryota; kingdom Metazoa; phylum Chordata; class Amphibia; order Anura; family Ranidae; genus Lithobates; species Lithobates septentrionalis. The sequence goes on along the minus strand of JBBDGP010002646.1, from coordinate 899,890 downwards.
CTACCAAATGACAAGATGACACAACACCTTTTTGGAGTCGAACGGCCATAGCAGCCTTTTATTACAACAAAAATAACAAATTACCAACATTCTTCAAACATATAACTTAATGCATAAATACATTTTAATAACATTAACCCAAATACACATCTTTATAAACTTTTCTGATCCAGAGGTCTTTGAAGGCCAAATATAAATTCCAGCCAACTAGTTGTATCGGTACACCCATGCAAGGCCCCACGCCGTGTATTATGCGAGCTCAGGGACAACCAGTTACTTCCTTCCAGATACAACCTATTCCAACCATTGTTACCATTTTGAGGGAAAGGTCGCCCATACCTCCATATGGGCCCAACCCCCTCCCAAACCTCCATTATTTTTCAGCACCGCCTTCAAAGACCACATAGACCTACCGCCACAGCACACACACGTAATATCCTTACGTGTGTGTCGCCCTCCATACCCTAAATGCCCGTTGAACACCATCCTGCAAATCCAGCTGCCACAGGTCAATTCCGATAGCATTCAGGTGCACACCGTCGGAGCGCAAAAAATGCCACGTTTCATCCTCCAATTCCCTGTGCCGAACCGCCAAACCCCCGTTCCGTACAAAAAACTTAGCCACCGCTTTGTTGACTTTTATCCTGGCTCTGTTCAAACCTGCCACAGAGCGAGCCAAACGCCACGCCATTCTGGCCACAATATCAGACCAGATAAAAATAGTATCAGGGAAAAATGATTGCAGCCGCAGCAAGTCAAATTTAATGTCTCTGATCAATTCCCTCGCGCAATGCAAACCCAGATCATTGCCCCCCACATGTAGCAAAACCACATCGGGGGGCGGTTCAATTGAGCAAACTTTTGCATTTCAGGAACCACCCTGGACCACAGCATGCCCAGGAATCCAATCCAGCGCACTATCCCTTCTATCCTCGACAAACCCAACAACCTGCCATCCTTCCTGCCATCCGCCCTCCTGGCACCCCAATACACATATGAGTGTCCAAGTATCCACACCAAGCAGGTTGCTGACTCTGAAAGAAAAGAAAACAGAACAAGAGGGATAGGGAAAATTAAAGCATACCACACCCGTTGCACAACAAATATCCCACTTAATCGCCCAACAAACATTAAAAGAAATATAGAGAGAGAGGGGCCCCACTTTAATCCCTTTTTTTTTTTCTATGTTATGCTTACAACAAAGTTGGGCGAACATATAATTTAAACCTTGCCGATTCCCAACGCCCAATACGCTGTACCACCTTTTCATCCAAACCCCACCGGAAAGTTTCGGTGGCCGCACCGATGCGGAACGAGTGAGAAGAATAATCGTCCGCCTTCAGACCCGCTGCCCTCAAACATTTTCTAAACACAGCTTGAAATTGAAAACGAGACACAGCCGTACCGTCCTCATGGCGGAAGAAAACCCCCCCTTGCCTGCAGGTCTAATTCTACAAAATTCCCCCACAGCCGCCACCGGACACATAGGAAAACCTGGAACCGACCTCAACTCCACCCAAGCCCCCTTTCCCAATTGATCAGTCTTATGCCGCGTACACACGAGCGGACTTTAAGGCGGACTTTGCCCGGCGGATTTTTCGACGTACTTTACGACGGACTTTCTGAATGAACGGACTTGCCTACACACAATCCACCAAAGTCCGTCGAATTCGTACGTGATGACGTACGACCGGACTAAAACAAGGAAGTTCATAGCCAGTAGCCAATAGCTGCCCTAGCGTGGCTTTTTAGTCCGTCGAACTAGCATACAGACGGCGGACTTTTCGACCAGACTCGATTTCAACGGATAAATTTTAAACAAGTTTCAAATCTAAGTCCGTCCAACTTTTGAGAAAACAAAGTCCGCTGGAGCCCACACACATCGAATTGTCCGACGAAATCCAGTCCGCCGGGCAAAGTCTGCCGTAAAGTCCGCTCGTGTGTACGCGGCATTAGACTTCTTTAGGAACACCCCCAGAGCATCCCTGTGCACCCACACATCTTGAACATCTAAACCACTGTCCCCATCAGCCACAGAATTATCAATTCCCGGAACATGCACAGCAGTCACAAAACAGTTAATACATAAACAAAGCAAAACCAAATGTCGCAGTAAACGCACAACCGGTGGAGAAGACGCAGTATTGTTATTGATAGCCTGTACCACCCCCAAATTATCGCAATGAAAACGCACATGGCGATTCTGAAATTCTTCCCCCCATAGCTCCACTGCAAGCACTATGGGGAATAACTCCAAAGCCGCTAAATTGCGTACTATTCCCTCCTCCTTCCAAGACTCCAGCCACTCCCCGGCGCTCCACCTACCTTTGAAAAAGGCCCCAAAACTGCCCAAACCAGCCGCGTCCGTGAACAACTCCATATCACAGTTTGAAACAACCCTTTGCAACCACAGCGATTGGCCATTATAGGTCGCCAAGAAAGAGTCCCAAACCCTCAAATCTTCCTTACGATCCAACCCTAGTCGGATAAAATGATGGGGAGCCCGGACACCGGCCGTGGCCTTCGCCAAACGCTTGCAGAAAACACGCCACATGGGCATGATGCGGCAGGCAAAATTCAGCTTGCCCAGCAGCGATTGCAAAGCGCGAAGCTGAATCTTCCTTACCCGTAAAGCCCCGGCCACTTCGTACTTTAAACCCTCCAATTTTTCCAAGGGCAAACGGCACTCCATAGCCATGGTATCAATAACGATCCCCAAAAAACACAACTCCCTCCAACTTATCAGCGGCCAGGGGCACTCCAAAATTAGCAAACAGTTGCTGAATTGTAGCCAACAGAGACGCATATACCATGCTCTCCGCAGGCCCTATACACAAAAAATCATCCAAATAATGGATGACGGATGACAGGCCTGACACGTCCCGCACCGCCCATTCCAAAAAAGAACTAAACTGCTTGAACAAGGAACAGGAGATAGCACACCCCATGGGTAAACATCTATCAACAAAGTACTTTCCCTGCCACCGACATCCCAACAAACGGCAGCACGTAGGATGAACTGGCAAGAGGCGAAAAGCAGCCTCTATATCCGTTTTTTCCAACAAGGCCCCTTTTCCCAAACGCTGCACCCATGCGACCGCCTTATCAAACGACGTATAAGACACAGTGCAAAGGCCCAGGTCAATGGAATCAATAACTGACCCCCCCCCGCGGGTGGGACAAATGGTGAATAAGCCAAAACTTGTTCGGCTCCTTCTTAGGAACCACACCCAAAGGGGATATCACCAAATCAGGTACCAGCGGCAACTCAAACGGGCCAGCCATACGACCCAACGCAACTTCTTTAAACAATTTTTCCGTAACAACGTCGGCGTGCTCTTTCACTGACTTTAAATTATCCGCCACAGGTGGAACCACCTGGAGTCGACTATTCAATTTGAAACCCTCCGTAAACACCGAATCCAATAGCTGAGCTGCATTCCGATCAGGATATCGCCTTAGAAAGGGGACCATCTTTTTTACCATCACCGGTGTCCTCCCTTTTTCCAACCTCCCCACCTTTTCCCTGTCCCTGTTTAAAGCACTGGGACTGTGAATGTGAACCCCCACATGTGGAACACTCATGCCTGAATCGACACTTGGCTCCAAATTTACATGTGCCTGCGTTAAATTGCCAGCAGAAACCCATGCGACTACCGGCCGGTTGTCCGGCCAAACCCGAACCCCCGGCCCCACCCTGAAAGGGAGGCAACGAACTTCTCGGAGAGGACATTAGCTTCATCCAAAGACTAATGTCCTTATGATCCCACCGAATCGAAGGACGGACTGCCTTCCTCTGCCGGAACTGCTCATCATAGCGCAGCCATGCAGTCCCCCCGTACACTCTTTGTGTTTCCCCAATAGAATCAAGGTAACAAAATAGCGGTGAGCAGTTTTCGGGCGCCTTTTCCTCAATCACGCTTGCCAAAATCGCAAATGCCTGCAACCAGTTTACAAACGTGCGCGAGATCAGTCTATAACGCAGTTTTTTCTCCTCTTCTTTCTTGCTCTCGTCAGGCTTAACTTTGTCCAAGGTAAACTTTTCCAAGGGCAACAAAGAAAACATTTTGACATACTCACCTTTCCAAATGCGCTCTTTTACCTCAGTCTTTAAATAAGCGCCTAAAGGCCCCTCGAAACAAACGTAGACTTTGTATTTGGCAGCATCCGCCAAGCGCACCCCATCTACACCTACCGTACCTTTTACAACAAACGTGGCATCCCGCCGCTGGTGCTGTACCCACTACCACTGGCGGCGACGCCGGCGGGGCCCCTGTATTGGCCACACCTACCCCACCAGTACTCGGGCCCCTCACCATCCCTGTTCCTCCAGCTAACACTATAGTGCCGGGCACTGCCAGCACAGATCCCTGAGCAGTGGACACGTGGGGTACCGCCCACGCCGCCAATGGGGAGGCGTCAACCACAGGCTGTGTACCAGCCTCACAGCATGCCAACACCTCCCGGAGGCCTGCCAACAATGTTTGCACCATCCCCACATCTTGCTCCCCTGTTGTTCCAAGTGCCTGGGAACCAGAATTGGGATCTACCCCGACTGAGCTACCGCTTTGCCCCAGTGGTACCCCTGTACCCACAACCCCGCTCCCAGAAACCCTTTTTCTAGATACAGAAGAAGAAAAAGGTACAGTAAGGTGCTCACCTGACTATAGCTGCCGCACCGGCATCCAGCCGCACTTCCTGTTCCACGCGCCGCCTCCTGGGTCATGCTCGTGTCCCGCTCATCAAATTCACCCTCAGACAGACTGTCCTGGGAACTCCCAGCCCCTCCTTGAGCCGCGTCAGCAGGCCGCTTAATCGGATTCCTCGCCGCTGTCGAGCGCCCAGCGGTGACGTCATCACAGTGTGCCGTTCCAGGCCGGACCTCCTGCTTAATATGTCTGCCCTGCTGAGCCTCAGGACGGGCTGGAGAAGCCCGCCTGGCCACCGATCTGGACCGCATACAGACATGGTCCCCCCGATGACGCGTCATACCTGCCGCCGCTCTCCGTCTTCCTCTCCCCTCAGGACTATAGGCCCTGGCCGCCCCTGGCAACAAGCCGTCACCCACTGAGGCATCTCTCCCTCACCGAGCCGCCCTCTGATCGGGCGGAGAGCCCGAAGAGGCAGCCGTCACGCATCTGGCTTCCACCGCAGGGGGGGCGTGAGCAGGTCCCGCCGACAAACTCGCTTCCCGTGACCACCGTAACCAGGGATTCACCCCGGCCGCCGCACGCTTCACAGCAGGCTTCTTCTTGGCAGGCGGAGCCAGATCTTGTGTAGTGCCCCCATTCCGCTCCCGGGCCCCAGCGACCGTCGGACTAAAACGCTCAGGAGGCCTTGACCTCCTAGCACGTGGCGGCTCAGAAGGAGGGGGGCTGGCGGGCACGCCGGAGGATGCCAGGGTGGGGCCCTGGAGCAAACTGGATACCTAGGCCTGCAGCCATTCAGTGCCTCTCGCCGCCGTCTCCTCCCTCAGCCGCTCAAACAAGCGCTCTAAATCGCCCATGTTGACTACACTGCCGAACCAGGAATCGCTGGAGAAATCATCTAACCTGCACGCTTTCTTCTTCCCACTGACCACCGCTCCTAAGCTCCACCCCCCAAAGTTAACCTAAAATCCCCCCACTGTCCTACTTTCTAACCAATTGCCTCCGCCTCACTGTCCCACCCCAGTCATGCTGGCCCTCCTCCTAGTTTTTTACTTAGCTCCGGGCCATTACTTTCCAATTCATTCCAAAGGCAAAAGATAAGGTTGAGGTCATGGCTTTATGCAGGCCACTTGAGTTCCTCTTCCACTCCTAACGCATCACACCAAGTCTTTATGGAGCTGGAATTGTACACAGGGCACAGTCATGCTGGAATAGAAAAGGACCTTTCCTAAACTGTTACCACAAGGTTGAAAGAACGCAATTATCCAAAATGTCTTTGCGTGATGTAGAATTGACAGTGCCCTTCACTGCAAACAGAACTGAACTCAGTCATTTGGAGGGGTGTCTACATATTTTCGGTCATATATTGTTCAAAAAAGTTTCCTTAAGGCTACACTGCCAGATAACTGTGAGTGGATCTATTTGTTATATACAGCCTGGGTCAGGCCAACCTGCATATTTTTGAAGATCAAGAAGTGACCACAGAAGATTCTAATATGCTCAAAAGGGACTATCAAAAGGGAAGTCCTAATGCGTCTCACACATTGGGTGCCTACTCATATGGTTTTATATAATGTCCTTATAAGCAGGTACCCAGTGTGCGAAATGTGTTAAAGTGGTTGTTAAGCCACTCTAACCTGTATACACCATCAGCACTGCCTCCTATTTTAGTATCCCCCTCTGTGTATGATTTATAAAAATAAATGCAAATACCTAATTTCACTGCCGAGATTGTGATCACATGACTGGCCAGCTTTCTCCTTTCCTCCTCTGAGAGATGCAGTGGGCGGGGCTGAGATTCCTCTACTGATGTCAGTCTGGAGGGGAGGAGGAGGGGGGGAGGAGAGAGCTGGCTGGTCATGTGATCACAATCTCGGCTCTTAAATGAAGTATTTACAGCATTTATATTTATAAATCATTCACAGAGGGGGACACTTCAATAGGAGACAGTGCTGATGGTGTATACAGGTTAGTGTTATGAGAGCAGCAGGAGGGGCGGCTCACACACAGACAGAGAGGGAAGGGGGGAGGAGGACACAGGAGCAGAGAGGAGAGCAGATAGCAGGCTGCGGATGACGGAGGCATATAAATTGACCACAGTGTCTGGTCGCAGCAGCCTTGATACACTGTGGTCAGTTTACAGAGGGGTGGGGAGAAACTGTAAGGATCAGACAGGTTTTTTAGGTGTTACAGGGGGCCAAATGACACAGGACAAGCACTATGTCATGTAACATGCTTTAAAGGAGCAGGATCCATTTTTTTTGGGGGGGGGGGGGTAAACAAACGCTTTAAGGCTTTCCTTTTGATACCTGACTGTTTGAGCCTTTTACCAGCCTTCAATCCAGCAGCAAGTACTATGGAACGATTTGTTTAATGTATATACAGTGGAACCTTGGTTTATGAGTAACGTGGTTAATGAGCATTTTGAAAAACGAGCAACTTTTTAAAAAAGTTCTGACTTGGTTTGCGAGTATTGTCTTGCAAAACGAGGAGAATTCAAGCCAATGGGATGTGCAGTACCACATTTGGCCCGAGGCACGGGGGCGCTGTGACACTTGGAATGGTTCGGAGCCGTTCGGAAATACTCGGAATCACTTGGAAATACTCTGAAACACTCGGAAATACTCCATTCCCAAGTGTTTCCGAGCCTTTCCGAGTTCAGTCGAGCTGTCCCCGAGTATTTCCGAGGCTCTCCAGCTCCACATGCGGTATTGCATGCAATAGAAGAATTATCTTCGCTTCCATTGACTTCTATGGGGAAACTCGCTTTGATATGCAAGTGCTTTGGATTACAAGCATTCTCCTGGAACAGATTATGCTCGTAATCCAAGGTTCCACTGTACTTGAAGAGGCATGATCTGGAAAGGTCCAAGAAAAAAGAGTTACCCTTGCACATTGCATGTGAATACCAGTCTCCCTAGCAGCAGCAGAGTGAATTATAAAAGGTAAACCTTCAGATTAGGGGTTTTTGCCCTTGTAATATTACAAAAACGTTAACCACTTCCCGCCCGCCCTATAGCGGATTGACGTCCGGGAAGTGGTTCTGTTATCCTGACTGGGCGTCATATGACGTCCAGCAGGATAACATGCCGCAGCGCGCCCCCGGGGGCGATCGGTGGAGCGGTGTGTCAGCCTGACACACCGCTACACCGATCTTGGTAAAGAGCCTCCGGTGGAGGCTCTTTACCATGTGATCAGCCGTGTCCAATCACGGCTGATCACGCTGTCAATGGGAAGAGCCGTTGATCGGCTCTTCCTCACTCGTGTCTGACAGACGTGAGTAGAGGAGAACTGATCGGCGGCTCTCCTGGCAGGGGGGTCTGCGCTGATTGTTTATCAGCGCAGCCCCCCCTCAGATCACCACACTGGACTACCAGGGATGCCACTAGGACCACCAGGGAAGGGGCAATGTGTATGGCCAGGTATGTACCCCATGGCCATCCACATGTGCCCAATCTGTGCCAATCAGTGCCCACAAATGGGCACTGATTGGCACCATTATGTCCCAGATCTGCCCAGCAATGCCCCCAATGTTTTATCAGTGCCACCTGTCATTGCCCATCAGTGCCACCTGTCATTGCCCATCGGTGCCACCTGTCAGTGCCCATCTGTGCCCATCAGTGCCCATCTGTGCCCATCAGTGCCCACCTATCAGTGCCCATCAGTGCCACACATCAGTGCCACCCATAAGTACCCATCAGTGCCACCCATATGTACCAATCAATGCCGCCTATGAGTGCCCATCAGTGCCGCCTATGAGTGCCCATTGGTGCCACCTATGAGTGCCCATCAGTGCCGCATACCAGTACCACCTATCAGTGCCCATCAGTGCCACCTATCAGTGCCCATCAGTGCCGCCTATCAGTGCCCATCATCAGTGCCCGTTAGTGCCACCTCATCAGTGCCACCTCATTGGTGCCACCTCATCTGTGCCTATCAGTGCCGCCGTATCAGTGCCCATCAGTGCAGCCATATCAGTGCCCATCATTGAAGGTGAAAACGTACTTATTTACAAAAAATTTTAACAGAAACAAAGAAAAACTTGTTTTTTTTTCGAAATTTTCGGTCTTTTTTTATTTGTTGCGCAAAAAATAAAAACCGCAGAGGTGATCAAATACCACCAAAAGAAAGCTCTATTTGTGGGAACAAAATGATAAAAAATTTGTTTGGGTACAGTGTAGCATTACCGCGCAATTGTCATTCAAATTGCGACAGCACTGAAAGGTGAAAATTGGCCTGGGCGGGAAGGTGTCTAAGTGCCTGGTATTGAAGTGGTTAAAGACGCCAAGAAAATGTTTCATCTTGTACCATACTTGACCACCAGAACATGCTGAGGAAGAAGGTGGCCACAAACAGCTGTTATCAACTTTTTTACCCAGGAGAAACCCTTAAAATAAACCCTTAAAATAATTTTAAGGTCTCGGGGACATTTGCTATAGTAACTTTATGAAGGGGGGGGGGGGGGTATTGAGAAAATACTCCTTATATCGTTGGTCAGTGGGAAGAACTGGCATTCTGACCAACCCTCACAGTGGTGGTCTGACTGCCACCCTTAAAGACAGCTAAAAGATCATTGGTGTCATGCGGACTCTTATGGATGGTCAGTCATCCATAGCTCAAGGAACCCTTAGCAACTTCTGGAGGAACCCTAGGGGTCTGTGGAACCCTGGTTGATAATAGCTGCTCAATAGTGTTTTTTGTTTTTTTTTAATATATACAAAGATATACAAAGATGTGTAGTGTTTCTTAAGCCATGATTGGGGTTATCATTATTGCTAGTTTAGATGTATAATGTGCTTGGCGTTCTCTGAAACGTCATTCATTTTCTTTAAGACATTCTATACTACTTTTGGGTTTTTTTTATGGAAGAATGACTTCTTGTCCTCCAGTTTAATTTCATCAAACACTATCGAGGCAGAAAAAAATATCCCTATCACGTTGTGCTCAACTTTCTCTTTTTTTGCCAAAAACAAATTTGCACGTAGATACCATAGACTTGATTATGGTTTGCGGTTACCATACTGCTTATAAAATGTTTAGGTTCATGGATCATTGCCTTACGTCTTTTTCTAAGGACATCTGTTCCTGTTTGTTCCATCTCCAACAAACAATAATCAACCTCACAGATCTAAAGCAGACATCAAGAAGAAGAAGATCCCTTCAGGCTAGTCCTCCTAAGACAGAAATCCTAACCAGTGAATGCCAGTCCAATCAGACTACAGGGGTCTTTGTAGAATGTTATGGCTTGTGGTTTCGATAAACCTTAAGCACCAAGAATCTAAGACCTGAAGGGCTTGCAATCTCATCCTGCCTCTGTGATGACCTGCCAATGATGATCTGACTTGATCTTCTAAACACTTAACATTTCTGCCTAGAGGATGTGCTGCAGACGCAAAATACTTACGCATATATATATATATCCATATTTAGATAACCAGCTCCCTTTACCCATACTATGAAAGTATAAAAAGTGGGATATCACAGTATTAACAGTCTTATGAACAAAACACAGAAAGGAAAAAGATTCACTTTTTTGAAATACTGAAAATTTCCTAAAGTGTCTGCTGTTACGCAATGTTTTGATTCACTTTTTTTTTTTTTTTTTTCGAGACATCAATAAAGCCCAACTGGACCTTCTTTTACATCAGCTAAATACTTTCCAGGGGCTTCAAAACAAAAAGTGCTCATTGCCTTATAGTTTTGTTCTCTTTCAAAAGCAGCTTCAGCCTGAGTAGAAAAGCGTGACCCATGCCAGCATACTGCAGAGGAGGAGCCTTGCTCTCTATGCAGAAACAGTGGTCTCTCTGCAGAGGTTCAAAACACCCCTGCGGAGTCAGAGCCAGAGCCCTCCAATAAGCAAAGTTCATGCTCTCCACTAATTGGAGAGCTGTAGCTGTGACTCAGCAGGGGGCATGTCACACCTGTGCAGAGAGACCACTGCTTCCACACAGACAGCAAGGGTCCTTTTCTGTGGCATGCTGATAGGGGACAAGCTTTTCTACTCAGGATGTGGCTAACATTTCAAGAAAACACACCTTAAAGCGGAAGTAAACCCATCCATAAAAAAGTTTCATTTCCGGCACGTGCCGGAAATGTAACACTACCATTGGTTGTGCTCTCAACCAAACTGTCAAACCATCCAATGGCTGGTGTCATAACTGATCACATGTGCAGCATCATGGCAGTTGTAGATTAAACAGAGGCAAAGATGGCAGCTTCCTTGACTGAAAACGGTAGGGGGGTTTACTTACACTTTAAGACTTTGCACACCTTTTGTTTTGCTGTATATGGAATGTATTATGCTGATTTAAACTGAAACTTCAATTGAGCTTTAAACGGCAAGTTTGATAAAAAAAACTTTAAAAAATCCAAAACCCAAACTCTAGAGAGTCCCCTCCCTAGCAATCTATATGCATTAAGTTGAACAATCTGCCCTAAGATTCTTACTTCTGCACCTCCTCCAATAGCAGCAGCCTGCGGCATTGTCTACATCCCAGCAGGTAACAATCCAGTACCGGTTACTGCATTTAAATCTAAAACGATAATAAGGGCAGACATAATCAGCAAATAGCACCACATCCCATAGCTTATGAAAAATAAGGAGGAAGAAGGGGAAAAAAGGGTCGAGAACAACCCGGGGACCTTCAAGCAGAAGTAAACCCATCCATAAAAAAAGTTTCATTCATGGCACGTGCCGGAAATGTAACACTCCCATTGGTTGTGCCCTCAACCAAACTGTCAAACCATCCAATGGCTGGTGTCATAACTGATCACATGTGCAGCATCATGGCAGTTGTAGAATAAACAGAGGCAAAGATGGCAGCTTCCTTGGCTGAAAATGATAGGGAGGTTTAATTACACTTTCAAGGTGCTTCAATTTCAAGGTAAGTAGAGTAAGGAAACATGTACAACTTATCCATAAAAAATAGTTTTTTATTATTAATTACAATTAAAACAGATTTTATTATAACTTGACACCATTTTAAAAAAAAATAAAAAAAAGTGTATCTTAATATCCACACCTCGTAGTGAGCAGACATGTTTCGCTCATTTGGAGCGTCCTCAGGAGTTTTGGCATAGATTGTGGTATACTCTAAATAGTAATAAAGAGAACATGGATAAGGTATATTGTTACATTGAGATACACATATTGTTTTTTTTTTTTTAAATGGTGTCATGTTATAATCAAATCTGTTTTAATTGTAATTAATAATAAAAACTATTTTTTATGGATAAGTTGTACATCTTTCTCTACTCTACTTACCTTGAAATTGAAGCACCTTAAAAGTCCCCGGGTTGTTCTCAACCCTTTTTTCCCCTTCTTCCTCCTTATTTTGCATTTAAATCTATTCAATGCCCCATTCACATGCATTGTGCATTAAAGTGGGCTGTCAGAGATGGTACGTAAAGACCTGATGAGGGATGGTTCCCTTACGTGTATAGCAATTTTTCTAATTTCCCTACCTGAAAAATGTTTAAAGCCCCACTCCGGACAATTCATTTTTAACTATACCTCCCACCCACCTATAACCTAATGTTATACCCTCCCCCCACCACCCACCTACCTGGTGAATGCAGATATACTCACACGAGCCCCCAGTCCAGGTCCCTCACTGGTTCTGCAGAGAGGCTTTAAAGTGAAACCTTAGTCCCCTTTTTACTGTCTACCCCTTATATACCACCATTATAACAGATGGGCAGATATGCCTAAGGGCTCTTCCAGTCCTTTGGGTCCTGGCAGAGCCGTTCAGCAAATCTACCCATGAGGCTTGGGACTTTGATCACTTTCTTTGCATATGTGCTGTACACAGATATACTTCCTGTCAGCCATGAGCTTGGTGCCAATTTGTACAACCGGCAACCACTTTTATGGTACTAAGAAAAAATGCAAAACTTGGAACTCTGGAGTAGTTAACCCCTTCCTGCCAGCCCTGGTGTTCCATTAAAAGGTTCTAAATGCCCAGGAGGCAGGAATGGCAGTGGTCGTAGAATCAGCAGCTGGTCCTGTCAGCTACCAATCGTTAGTGGGGACTGAGAGCTGTCTTTAGCAGCTTGGTCTCTGTGCTGGGAACACACAGCGAGTGCGCTCCAAGCACAGAAACATTGGCCGCCTAGTGATGCATATGTGTTAAGCGTGTGGGGAGGTGCAGCAAGGTACAGCAGCAGTAATCACTCAAAGTCCAGTTGCAGAGCACAGAGTTTGTATTTTTGTTATAGTTCAGCAATACACAACAAGCCCAGTGGGAAGGCGTCTGATCGGGAACACTCACAGAATGCAAGAGCATTACATGTGTACAAATCATTAGTAAGACCTCATCTGGAATATGCAGTTCAGTTTTGGGCACCAGTTCTCAAAAAGGATATCGGGGAACTGGAGAAAGTGCAGAGAAGGGCAACCAAACTGATAAGAGGCATAGAGGAGCTCAGCTATGAGGAAAGATTAGAGGAACTGAATGTATTCACTCTTGAGAAGAGGAGATTAAGGAGGGATATGATCACCATGTATAAATATATAAGGGGTCCATATAGTGAACTTGATGTTGAGTTATTCACTTTACGGTCATCACTGAGAATAAGGGGGCACTCTTTACGTCTAGGGGAAAAAAGATTTCATCTCCAAATACAGAAAGGTTTCTTCACAGTAATGCCCCGTACACACGGTCGGATTTTCCGATGGAAAATGTCTGATCGGAGCGTGTTGTCGGAAATTCCGACCATGTGTGGGCTCCATCGGACATTTTCCATCGGATTTTCCGACACACAAAGTTTGAGAGCAGGATATAAAATTTTCCGACAACAAAATCCGTTGTTGGAAATTCCGATCGTGTGTACACAAATACGACGGACAAAGTGCCACGCATGCTCAGAATAAATAAAGAGATGAAAGCTATTGGCCACTGCCCCGTTTATAGTCCCGACGTACGTGTTTTACGTCACCGCGTTCAGAGCGATCGGATTTTCCGACAACTTTGTGTGACCGTGTGTATGCAAGACAAGTTTGAGCCAACATCCGTCTGAAAAAATCCTAGGATTTTGTTGTCGGAATGTCCGAACAAAGTCCGACCGTGTGTACGCCCTATTAGAGCTGTAAAAATGTGGAATAGACTCCCTCCAGAGGTGGTTCTGGCCAGATCAGTAGATTGCTTTAAGAAAGGCCTGGATACTTTCCTAAATCTACATAATATAACTGGGCACTGACATTTATAGGTAAAGTTGATCCAGGGTAAATCCGATTGCCTCTCTGGGATCAGGAAGGAATTATTTCCCCTGCTGTAGCAAATTGGATCCTGCTTTTCTGGGGGTTTTTTCGTCTTCTTCTAAGTCAACAGTGGGTATAGGATTGGGTATATGGGATTGTATGATATTTTTTATTTTATTTATTTATTTATTTAATTATTATGGCTGAACTGCATGGACTTGTGTCTTTTTTCAACCCGACTAACTATGTGTAGCAGAGCAGGCCTTGGATATGTCTCGAGGTGTGGAATGCAGTCTGGTCAGTCCATGCCCAAATAGGGAGCTATCCAGAAGAATGGCTTGTCCCTATACTTCCCCTACTTGTCTGGAACCTCTCCCTGCCACTAATCACTGTCCCTGTCAGATGGGTGGACCTGTCCCTACACTACCCACATATGAAAATGTGCGCCAAGCCTGGGAACATGGACCTTAAATAGGCTCTGCCTGACCCAAAATAGCAAAATGGCAGCATCCAAACAGATAACCTCCCCAGTGAACCAGGGAACCATAGAGGAACCATGTTCCTCTTCACTTCCCCTTCAAATGCAATACTGTTGCGGTCGAGTGCCACCAACAGTGGAGAAAATAGACTGCACCTGTGGGTGGCAATAGGTTAAAGTGTATCCAAAGCCAAATCTTTAGAGGGCTGAAGCAGAGTCCTCAAGCAGTACAATGTACTTGGGAGAGGAACATTTGATATTTTAAGGTCCTTTAGTAATACAGAGTCATGATGTTTCTTTCATACAAGCCGATGAAAACTGAATTCTGAACCATGTCTGTGGACCTGGTTTTCTAAAGTGGATAAAGCCCAGTAAAGTAGAGTGGAGGGATCACCAACATCCATCCATATGCTTGGGAAGTAAATGAAAGTACAACTTCTCTTGCCTATGGTTGGATATATGAGCTGAGCATGGTTTCTTCTCTCTTCGACTTTGGTAAATAAAGCTCCTGTGTATAAGAATTGGCTGGGCAGCCGGCATTACATGGGACAACAGCCCTCGGTGGAAATGTCCACCTCCCCTTTTTATGGAAGAAATAATGCGCAGTTGGTTCCGGGCTTTCCTTCACCCAAGCTGCCGTTTTCAGTTTAAGCACAAAGGCAGACGCCGGAGGGACAAAGCCAATTCTTGTTTTAAAAGGCTTAGCACCTTCTTCCCTTTGAATCTTTGCTGGGTTTATGTTGCTGCCATCCAACGCCAGCTCCCAGGCCTCGGAATAATGTTTCCTTTTTTCTCCACGGAGAGTCGAAGGTCTCCGAAGCTCCACGATGATGAAAGGGAGTTAATGACTTTCACATGAAGCGCAGAGCCACAAACAGCAGCAGAAGCAACACAAACAGCTAGTGCTACAAGGCTGCTTTCCATGCACGCCGATCGAACCATGCACATTGCCCACAGGCCCACTGCACCTTCTTTCCAAAGAAACTGCATATAAAAAACTACTTTCCTAGCTTTTTTCAGGAGAGAAATTATACCAGTTGTTATTCCATGTTATTATATGTATTTGAGTTTTTCAATGAAAGTGTTTTTAAGTGTTTTTTATGTGTTTGTGTTTTTACTGTTCATTAACAATGCCTTGAAAAAGTATTCATACCCCCTGAAATTTTCCACATTTTTCATGTTACAACCAAAAACAAGGCTTTGAACAGGAGAATCTGGATGCCGCACACCGGCTAAAGTTGAAAAAATCGTCTTTATTATAATAATTGGATCATCAAAAATACAGGACAATCAGGCAAATCGTACAGACTTAGCTGACGCGTTTCGCACTCTAGATTGAGTGCTTACTGATTTTTATTTTTTCAACTTTATCCGGTGTGCGGCATCCAGATTCTCCTGTTCAAAGCCTTGCTCTATTTTGCATTTAGCCAGCAACTGGGACTCTTCACCTCTGAAGGATTTACAATTACACACCTGGGATCAGGTCTACCTGAGCGGTGAATCACTCTCTTTGTTTTGATTACAACCAAAAAGATAAATGTATTTTATTGGGATTTTATGTGATAGACCAACACAAAGTGGCACATACCCTGTTTCCCCGAAAATAAGACCTAGCGTGATTGTCGGTGATGGCTGAAATATAAGCCCTACCCCCCAAATAAGCCCTAGTTAAAGTCCTTGTAAGTTTTATTTTCAGGGTAGGGCTTATTTTCAGGGAAACAGGGTAGGGCTTATTTTCAGGGAAACAGAGTAGGGCTTATTTGGGGGGTAGGGCTTATATTGCAGCCATCACCGACAATCACGCTAGGTCTTATTTTCGGGGAAACAGGGTAATTGTGAACTGGAAGGAAAATTTTAAATGGTTTTCAACATTTTTACAAATAAATATCCGAAAAGTGTGGCGTGCATTTGTATTCAGCCCCCCTGAGTCAATACTTTGTAGAACCTCCTTTCACTGCAATTACAGCTGTAAGTTTTTTTGGGGATGTCTCTACCAGCTTTGCACATCTAGAGAGGGACATTTTTTGCCCATTCTTCTTTGCAAAATAGCTCAAGCTCTGTCAGATTGGATGGAGAGCGTCTGAACAGCAACTTTCTAAGTCTTGCCACAGATTCTCAATTAGATTTAGGTCTGGACTTTGACTGGGCCATTCTAACACATGAATATGCTTTGATATAAACCATTCCATTGTAGCTCTGGCTGTATGTTTAGGGTCGTTGTCCTGCTGGAAGGTGAACCTCCGCCCCGGTCTCAAGTCTTTTGAAAATTCTAACAGGTTTTCTTCTAAGATTGCCCTGTATTTGGCTCCAACCATCTTCCTATCAATTCTGACCAGCTTTCCTGTCCCTGCTGAAGAAAAGCATCCCCACAACATGATGCTGTCGCCACCATGTTTCACGGTGGGGACGGTGTGTTCAGGGTGATGTGCAGTGTTAGTTTTCCACCACACATAGTGTTTTGCTTTTAGGCCAAATAGTTCAATTTTGGTCTCATCTGACCAGAGCACCTTCTTCCACATGTTTGCTGTGTCCCCCACATGGCTTATCGCAAACTGCAAACAGGACTTCTTATGATTTTCTTTCATCAATGTCTTTCTTCTTGTCTCTCTTCCATAAAGGTCAGATTTGTGGAGAGCACGACTAATAGTTGTCCTGTGGACAGATTCTCCCACCTGAGCTGTGGATCTCTGCAGCTCCTCCAGAGTTACCATGGGCCTCTTGGCTGCTTCTCTTATGAATGTTCTCCTTGCCCGGCCTGTCAGTTTAGGTAGACGCCGGCCATGCTGTTTGTTCACTAAGGTTCTCTAACAAACCTCTGAGGGGTTCACAGAACAGCTGTATTTATAATGAGATTAAATTAAACACAGGTGGACTCTATTTACTAATTAGGTGAATTTTGAAAGCAGTTGGTTCCACAAAATTTTAGTTAGGGGTATCAGAGTAAAGGAGGCTGAATACAAATGCACGCCACACTTTATTTATTTGTAAAAAAATGTGAAAATAATTTATCATTTTCTTTCCACTTCACAATTATGTGCCACTTTGCGTTGGTCAATCACATAAAATCCCAATAAAATACATTTAAGATTTTGGTTGTAACATAGCAAAATGTGGAAAATTTCAAAAATTTCAAGGGGGTATGAATACTTTTTCAAGGCACTGTACACTATATTGCCAGAAGTATTGGGACACCTGCCTTTACACGCACATGAACTTTAATGGCATCCCAGTCTTAGTCCGTAGGGTTCAATATTGAGTTGGCCCACCCTTTGCAGCTATAACAGCTTCAACTCTTCTTGGAAGGCCGTCCACAAGGTTTAGGAGTGTGTCTATGGAAATGTCTGACCATTCTTCCAGGAGTGCATTTGTGACGTCCGGCACTGATGTTGGATGAGAAGGCCTGGCTCGCAGTCTCCACTCAAATTCATCCCAAAGGTGTTCTATCGGGTTGAGGTCAGGACTCTGAGCAGGCCAGTCAAGTTCCTCCACCCCAAACTCATTTATCCATGTCTTTATGGGCTTTGCTTTGTGCACTGGTCCAACTCATCTGGTGTAGGGGGAGATTATGATGCGGGGTTGTTTTTCAGGGGTTGGGTTTGGCCCCTTCGTTCCAGTGAAGGGAACTCTTAAGACAGCAGCATACCAAGACATTTTGGACAATTTCATGCTTCCAACTTTGTGGGAACAGTTTGGGGATGGCCACAGATTCTCAATTGGATTTAGATCTGGACTTTGACTGGGCCATTCTAACACATGAATATGCGTTAATCTAAACCATTCCATTGTAGCTCTGGCTGTATGTTTAGGGTCGTTGTCCTGATGGAAGGTGAACCTCCACCCCAGTCTCATGTCTTTTGCAGAATCTAACAGGTTTTCTTCTAATGCCCTGTACACACGACCGGTTTTACCGTCGGAATAAACTCTGAAGGTTTCTCAGACGGAACTTCCGACGGAATTCCGCTCAAGCAGTCTTGCCTACACACGATCACACCAAACTCCGATCGTCCAGAACGTAGTGACATACAACACTTACGACGGGACTAGAAAATGGAAATTCAATAGCCAGTAGCCGATAGCTTCCGTCTCGTACTTGCTTCAGAGCATGCAGCGTCTTTGGTCCGTCGGAACAGCATACAGACGAGCGGGTTTCCCGATAGAAATTGGTTCCGTTGGAAATATTTAGAAAATGTTCCATTTCTAGGTCGGTCAGAATTTTTGAAAAAAAAAAGTCCAATGAGGCCTACACATGATCGGAATAGATGATGAAAAGCTTCCGTCTGACTTTTTCTGTCAGATATTCCACTTGTGTGTACGTGGCATGTATTTGGCTCCATCCATCTTCCCATCAACTCTGATCAGCTTCCCTGTCCCTGCTAAAGAATTAGCATGCCCAGAACATGATGCTGCCACCACCATGCTTCACGGTGGGGATGGTGTGTTCAGGGTGATGTGCAGTGTCAGTTTTCTGCCACACATAGCGTTTTGCTTTTAGGCCAAAAAGTTAAATTCTGGTCTCATCTGACCAGAGCACCATTTTCCACATGTTTGCTGTGTTCCCCACATGGCTTCTCGCAAACTGCAAACCATACTTCTTATGGCTTTCTTTCTGCCACTATTCCAAAAAATTCAGACAAATTCTTCCACCTGAGCTGTGGATCTCTGCAGCTCCTCCAGAGTTACCATGGGCCTCTTGGCTGCTTCTCTGATTCATGTTCCCCTTTCCCAGACTGTCAGTTTAGGTGGACGGTCATGTCTTGGTAGGTTTGCAGTTGTGCCCCGAGACGACGTCCTTTTGTGTGACGAAACTTGTAGGATAAGCAACATACTGACGTCACGCGTACTGTCACGCTTCGCTTTGCACGGGTGTGTTCTTCTGTTGTTTTTAAATTTTGCTGGCCGGCTTCTATTGTGCACTAAGACTTGGTGCTCTTTCTGTCTTTATAGACTTATATTGACAATTTTTTTTTGTTTTAATAATCCATCGGATTTTACCTATGGCGGTGCATTTCTGTTTTTTCCCCATGGTTATACATACCCGATGAGATCATCCACCCTTACCTTTTCTCCCTCCGCTGGACCGAGTGTTTCACTACCCATTATTCAGTGTGTCAGCTGATACTGACATATTGGGATTGTCGGATTGTCTAAGCTGGAATTTCCGGAGACGCCAGGCCTGTAAGTGTGTAACGGCCGTTTGCAGCAGCGGGAGACCTTTACTACCCAGGATTGGGTGACAAGCCCTTTTCAGCTGGTAATCTGGTAAGCCTGCATTACTTAAGGTGGTGGAATCACATTGTTCCCTGACCCATGAAGATTTGTCACAGGGTGTCGCAGCATCATCATCGTGTTGATTATTACTGTCACTGACTGTTTTGTGCTTATTTGCTTTTAATATCAGCACCATTGTTTTTTCATGCATTTTTGATCTGGTCCATAGTGTTCATTAACAATATGGTAATTCTGGTGTGACACACCGATACATATGCACAATTGCACTTTAAGATTGTGTATTTTTTCACTTAATTATTTTTGGTTTTCATTCATTGTCTATTTATCACTAGCGCAGCTCCTTTTGTTTTAATGTTTTGTTTGTGTTGTATATCACTTTGAGTTGCAGCTTTTTAGCACTTATTTTGAATAGCGCAGTTTTTCTTTTGCCAGGTTTGCAGTTGTGCCATAATGTTGCCATTTTCAGATGATGGATTGAACAGTGCTCTGTGAGATGTTAAAAGCTTGCAATACTTTTTTATAACCTAATCCTGCTTTAAACTTCTTCACAACTCGATCCCTGACCTGTCTGGTGTGTTCTTTGGCCTATCATGTTGGAATACTGCCCTGCGTCTCAGTCTCTGAAGGGAGGGGATCATGCTCTGCTTCAGTATGTCACAGTACATGTTGGCATTCATGGTTCCCTCAATGAACTGTAGCTGCCGAGACCATGACACTCCCACCACCATGTTTGACTGTAGGCAAGATACACTTGTCTTTGTACTCCTCACCTGGTTGCCGCCACACACGCTTGACACCATCTGAACCAGATAGGTTTATCTTGGTCTCATCAGACCACAGGACATGGTTCCAGCAATCCATGTCCTTAGTCTGCTTGTCTTCAGCAAACTGTTTGTGGCCTTTCTTGTGCATCATCTTTAGAAGAGGCTTCCTTCTGGGACAACAGCCATGCAGACCAATTTGATGCAGTGTGCGGCGTATGGTCTGAGCACTGATAGGCTGACCCCCCCCACCACCCCTTCAACCTCTGCAGCAATGCTGGCATAACTCATACGTCTATTTCCCAAAGACAACCTCTGGATATGACGCTGAGCATGTGCACTCAATTTCTTTGGTCGACCATGGCGAGGCCTGTTCTGAGTGGAACCTGTCCTGTTAAACCTCTGTATGGTCTTGGCCACTGTGCTGCAGCTCAGTTTCAGGGTCTTGGCAATCTTCTTATAGCCTAGGCCATCTTTATGTAGAGAAACAATTCTTTTTTTCAAATCCTCAGAGAGTTCTTTGCCATGAGGTGCCATGTTGAACTTCCAGTGACCAGTATGAGAGAGTGAGAGCGATAACACCAAATTCAACACATCTGCTCCCCATTCACATCTGAGACCTTGTAACACTAGCGAGTCACATGACACCGGGGAGGAAAAATGGCTAATTGGGCCTAGTTTGGACATTTTCACTTAGGGGTGTACTCACTTTTGTTGCCAGCGGTTTAGACATTAATGGCTGTGTGTTGAGTTATTTTGAGGGGACAGCAAATTTACACTGTTATACAAGCTGTACAATCACTACTTTACATTGTAGCAAAGTGTCATTTCTTCAGTGTTGTCACATGAAAAGATATAATAAAATATTTACAAAAATGTGAGGGGTGTACTCTCTTTTGTGAGATACTGTATATATATATTTTTGCAAATAAACATTTAAGTTTTCTTTCAGGCATGCTTTCTCTAGCTGAAACCCCCTATAGAGCCCTGGTGCCCAACAGGTAGCCTGCAGGCCCACTGCATGCGGCTGTCAGGAGTCACTGTTCTAGCCTATTCAGTGGTATGTATAAATTCCTACTTGAAATTTAAACAATGGGCTATTTGTCAATAAAGCAGTTAAAGATAGCCTGGAATACATGTGAAAAAAGAGTCTAGAGCTCCACCTGGAGGCTGAAAATGACAAGATTGTATATTGTATATGCAATGGTACATAATTACCTAACAAAAATACTCTGTATCAATGCCCACAGCCTGATATTGATGAAATGGTACAAATGCCCCAATTCAATTAATAAAATAGTCCCAAATAGATCATCCCGATGTTGTGGTTGTACTAAATAACTGGGTACTATTTTACACATCTGGTGAATCTGCCCTTCTTGAACCAGATATTTGACATACAAGTCATAGGCTTGTCCATCCCTAGCTGGCTTCAAGTTCCTCTCCTTTTCCTCATTCCTGGCCCTATCTCTTATATCAAAAAGAGTTTAATTAGCGTTTTCTTTGCCACTGTGTGCACAGTAATAATCAGTCATTGAAACTCAAATAATGAACAGAGGACCTATGCCCAATAATAAGACTAGAGAGAATAATATAACATCCCTTTTACCTGGACACCATGGATCCTTTATAAAAATGTGGATGCATTTGGAAAACTATAACTCATATTGCTATATACTATATGTGGTCATACTTGGGCTATAGGACTTTGACCAAGGCCATCGCATTGGAATGTCTGCCTTCTATTCCCTTAGATGCCCATGGAACACATTCCTATCTCTGTCTTTAGGCCAATACAGGAACTGCTCATTCCTCAATGGACTCTAATGTAACATATGGGTCCCATACTGGTTCAAAGGCCAGTAAACTGTACAATCAAGTTCTCTTAATTTCTTAAATGTTCATGTTATCTCATATATATATATATTTATGTATAGACTGTATTTAATGGTCCTATTTTGCCTAATGTCTAGGATTTATGTGCTTTGAAGCCTTCAACTGACTTTATACCTAATGTAAATCAAGGGCAACTATGCTATTGCTTTCTTCATTCCTTATAGAGGAGACAGCTGCCTAAACAATGGCCTCTCAAAGTTGTGCAATCCTTGAGCCAGAGTATATGGCTCTATAGAGAGACACTTTTTGGTGGCAGCTTTAACCAGTAAGAACTGTTTTCTGGGATCAGATATAGCACAGAGGCTAATGCCATGTACACACAGGCGGACTTCTCGACCGGACTGGTCCGACGGAACGAATCTGTCGGACAATCTGATTGTGTGTGGGCTTCATCGGACCTTCATCGGACCTTCATCGGACCTGGACCCTTCATCGGTCGAAAATCAGATGGACTTTAGATTTGGAACATGTTTCAAATCTTTCTGATGGACTCGAGTCCGTTCGAAAAATCCGCTCGTCTGTATGCTAGTCCGACGGACGAAAACCAATGCTAGGGCAGCTATTGGCTACTGGCTATCAACTTCCTTATTTTAGTCCGGTCATACGTCATCACGTACGAATCCATTGGACTTTGGTGTGATCGTGTGTAGGCAAGTCCGTTCGTTCGAAAGTCCGTCGGAAGTCCGTCAATAGTCCGTTGAAAGTCCGTCGGAAAGACCGTCGGACCTTTGATGCCGAAAAGTCCACCCGTGTGTACACGGCATTAGAGATTAGCACTCCTTCCATGTAGCATTAGGGTCCCTAATCCAACTTCCAATCAGGACACTACCGCATGGAGTTTGCATGTTCTGCCTGCTTGCATAGGTTTCTTATTCTGGTTTCGTCCCACATTCTGAAGACATGCTGGTAGGTTCATTGGCTCCTGTCTATATTGGTTTCCTTGCATGTGCATGTATACATGAGAGATGGGGACCTTAAATTGTAAGCTCTCAGAGGGCAGGGACTGATTTAAATATACATTATATATGTACATGTAAGCAAAATGATAAAACACAACACTTTTGTGTTTGCCCCTATTTATCATGAGCTGAACTCAAATATCTACGACATTTTCTATGTACACAAAAGGCCTATTTTTCTCAAATATTGTTCAAAAATCTGTCCAAATCTGTCTTAGTGAGCACTTCTCCTTTGCCAAAATTATCCATCCACCTCACAGATATGGCATATCAAGATGCTGATTAGACAGCATGATTATTGCACGGGTGTGCTTTAGGCTGGCCACAATAAAAGGCCACTCTTAAATGTGCAGTTTTATCACACAGGACAATGCCACAGATGTCCCAAGTTTTGAGGGAGCATGCAATTGGCAGGCTGACTGCAGGAATGTCCACCAGAGCGGTTGCCCTTGAATTGAATGTTCATTTCTCTACCATACGCCGTCTCCAAAGGCGTTTCAGAGAATTTGGCAGTACATCCAACCGGCCTCACAACCGCAGACCACGTGTAACCACACCAGCCCAGGACCTCCACATCCAGCATCTTCACCCCCAAGATCGTCTGAGTCCAGCCACCCGGACAACTGCTGCAACAATCGGTTTTTGCCTAACCAAAGAATTTCTGCACAAACTGTCAGAAACCATCTCAGGGAAGCTCCTCTGCATGCTCGGTGTCTTCATCGGGGTCTCGACCGGACTGCAGTTCGTCGCCGGAACCGACTTGAGTGGGCAAATGCTCACATTCAATGGTGTCTGGCACTTTGGAGAGGTGTTCTCTTCACGAATGAATCCCGGTTTTCAGTGTACAGGGCAGATGGCAGACAGCGTGTATGGTATTGTTGTGGATGGAGTGGCCCAAGGTGGCGGTGGGGTTATGGTATGGGCAGGCGTATGCTATGGACAACGAACACAGGTGCATTTTATTGATGGCATTTTGAATGCACAGAGATACCGTGACGAGATCCTGAGGCTCATTGTTGGGCCATTCATCCACGACCATCACCTCATGTTGCAGCATGATAATGCACGGCCCCATGTTACAGGGATCTGTACACAATTCCTGGAAGCTAAAAACATCCCAGTTCTTGCATGGCCAGCATACTCACGGGACATGTCACCCATTGAGCATGTTTGGGACTCTCTGGATCGGCGTATACGACAGGGTGTTCCAGTTAGTGCCAATCTCCAGGAACGTCACACAGCCATTGAAGAGCAATGAAAAAGGAATAGTAAGGCGCCTCTAAGTGCAGTATGCAAAATTTAATAAAGTGCACAAAGGGTTAAAAGCACTTACAAGATCGTTGAGTGTTAAAAAACATAATAAAATCAGGAGTCCTCATCTGTGGCATGTGTCCATCCTCGGCACGGTGGTAGAGAGCAGTGTAGAGCCGTCCAGCAGTAAAGCATTCTCGTACGTGCTGGAGAGAGGAGGCAGCAGGGAAGCCTGTGTCCCAGGTTCGTTGCGGGACACAGGAGGCTGATGGTGTCAGTGGGGAGATGGGAATGGTAACGCGTTTCGGAGCATGTGCGGCTCCTTCGTCAGACCGACGCCCATACTGCTCAAGCTCTCTTATGAATAATGAGGGGGAGGAGTAAGGGGAGGGATTTGGGCAGATCTTGCATACACAATGATAAGGGAAGTGACAGGTGTATTACGCGGACGGCCAAGACGCCCGTGCACCCCAAAAAGTCAATTCTGCCGTTTCAGACATAATTGCACCATGCAGTCAGACTATCAGACACAAAGCATAAACCTCAAACAAAAATGTATTGAAAAAGGCTACCCTCTATCACTCATCGAACAAGCCTACACCACATACGTCAATCCTTATACTCATACCCATAAAACGAATTCATCAAAGGACATTCGGCTCATGACCCAATTTCATAACAAATACAAAAATATGGAAAACATAGTTCATAAACATTGGCCAATACTACTGCAGGATCTCCATCTCAAAGACAGTATACCAAATAGACATGTGCACTGACAATTTGTTTTACTTTCATTCGTTTTTTTGCTTTTTCGGAAATTCAGAAATTCGGAAATTTGGAAATTCAAACATTTGGAATTGGGAAACTCGGAAATCCAAAAATTCGGAATTCCTGAATTCCGAATTTTCGAATTTTCGATTTTAGAATTTTAGAATTTCGCATTTCCGAAACCATTACAATTCACACAACATCCACTATATACTATCGCTTATTCCTATTTTTTAAATCCCCTTTTATTAGATTTATTACCTCATTTGCATGTGTATAGACGCCTGGCCGCCCTGTAACACATGTTTGTAGACCCCCTGCCGCCCTTGTAACATGGCTGTATATTTATTCATTGTCAACTCAACATCAGACTAACGACCTTATTTTCATGTGTACAAATGCCCAGCCGCCTTTGTACACGCGCATATAGACGCCCGGCCGACCATGTAACGCGCTTGTATACTGATTCAGTGTCAACCTTATTTTGTATACTTATTTACTATTGCTAATTTAACCACTGCCATCTGTGCCCTGTACTTCTGTGTCAAAATTCCTTCAGGACTTCATTGTATGTGGCACTGACATTACCGATCCAATTTGCGGGTGCACGGTCATCTTGGCCGTCTTCGTAATACACCTGTCACTTTCCTTATCGTGTATGCAACATCTGCCCGTACCCCTCCCCTTACTCCTCCCCCTTACCATTCATAAGCCAGCTTGAGGAGTATGGGCGCAGGTCTGACGAAGGAGCCGCACATTCTCAGAAACGCGTTACCGCCCCTTTCTCCCCACTGACACCATCAGACTCGTGTGTCCCGCAGTGAACCCGGAACACAGCTTTACTGCTGGACGGCTCTACACTGCTCTCTACCACCGTGCTGAGGATGGACACATGCCACAGATGAGGACTCCTGATTTTATCATGTTTTTTTAACACTCAACGAGCTTATAAGTGCTTTTAACCCTTTGTGCACTTTATTAAAATTTGCATACTGCACTTGGAAGCGCTTTTCTTTTCCTTTTTTATATCTTCAGAGTTGCTACTCCTCTAACCAAAGTGCTGCCAGAAGTGCCACCTCATCACTATCACCCCTCTGACCAGCTACCCACCTCCACCAGAGCGCCCTTATCTCCTCTCACAGGTTTAGACAGATTTGTGAACAATATTTGAGAGAAATAGACCTTTTGTGTACATAGAAAAAGTCATAGATCTTTAAGATCAGCTCATGATAAATAGGGGCAAACACAAAAGTGTTGCATTTATAATTTTGCTCTGTGTGTATATATATATATATATTTGGCTAATAATAATATTAGTAAAAATAACTGAACACAAAATAAGTAAAATATATATATATATATATATATATATATATATATATATATATATATATATGTCAAGGCAGTTGTAATAGATGCACATTAATGCATGTCTCTATTTATACTTTATTAGCAAAAGTATTGGGACGCCTGCCTTTACACACACATAAACTTTAACGGCATCCCAGTCTAAAGCCTCGTACACGCAATCGGATTTTCCGCAGACAAGACCTCTGACTTTTGTCCGAAGCCGTGTGCCTGGATTTTTGTTTTGCATACAAATGGCAAGGAATTGTCAGCCAACAAACACGAATGTAGTGACGTACTACGTGGTTTTTCAGCTCTTTAGCGCCACCCTTTGGGATCCTTCTGTTAATTTCGTGTTAGTAGAAGTTTGGTGAGTGTTGATTTGCGCTTTTCATTTCACGCTTTTCAGTTCGTTTCTGAACGGCCGTTCGTCAACCAGACATGTTGCGGAATCGGAGGAGATAACATGTTATTTATTAGTGGCCTTGGAGTTATTGCTTAGGCCCAAGTCCAGTCCATGAACAGGAGGAGGAGGATTTCTTGGACCGAAAATTGGTTGCTTTATTAATGGCGACCAATTATGTCATATGCCTTTGCTGCGGGAACTCCAGGAGAATAATCCGGATGATTTTCGGAATTATCTCCGGATGACGGACCCCTGCTTTCACCAACTCTTGGCATTGGTAACCCCCTATATTAAGAAGCAGGACACATGCATGAGGCTTTTATTTTATTTTTTGGTTGAATAATAATGATTTGATTTGGTATATTTTCTATATTTTTGGATGCATAGAATGCACTTTTTGGTTAAGTTCTATTGGCAGATAGCATGTCTAATTTTATTTGTTTTCTTTTTTTAATGCACAAAAAAAAAATTATGGAGAATAATACTTGTCTATGTGTTTTACTTCAAATGACAGTTTGGGGTTCGGCAGTTACATTTAAAAAAATACAATGTAAAATTGACAAGGGACACCAACATAGTTGTATCTTTGATCTTAAAAACTACAGGATAATGGTGTTGTGGTAACTTGCCCAAAAAAAAAAAAAGCATAATAATATTATTCTTGATATCACTGGGAAAAAAGCCTTTGAAAATTTGTTTGCAATAACTCCATCAGTATTACCAGCAAAGCAGCTTCATTATTATCCCATTAAAGAAGAAGAGAATTGTGCGCTGCATTTCCAGATTTCATAATTTGCCACGTCATGAATGTTAATTCTCCATTACGAAGTTTACAAGACCGACCACTTCTGGCTCGTCCTTGCTTCCGAACATGCGTGTTTGTACACGATGGACTTGTGTACACACGCTTGGAAAATCCGACAACAGACATTTGTCCGCGGAAAATTTTAAAACCTGCTATCCAACATTTGTCCACGGAAAATCCAAAAACAATTGTCCGATGGAGCGTACAAACGGTTGGATTTTCCACCAACAGCCTGTTATTACACAATTCCCTTTGGAAAATTTGATCGTGTGTACGAAGCTTTAGTCCGTAGGGTTCAATATTGAGTTGGCCCACCCTTTGCAGCTATAACAGCTTCAACTCTTCTGGGAAGGCTGTCCACAAGGTTTAGGAGTGTGTCTATGGGAATGTTTGACCATTCTTCCAGAAACGCATTTGTGAGGTCAGGCACTGATGTTGGACGAGAAGGCCTGGCTCACAGTCTCCGCTTTAATTCATCCCGGGTTGAGGTCAGGACTCTGTGCAGGCCAATCAAGTTCCTCCACCCCAAACTTGTTCATCCATGTCTTTATGGACCTTGCTTTGTGCACTGGTCCAAATCATTTGGTGGAGGGGGGATTATGGTGTGGGGTTGTTTTTCAGGGGTTGGGCTTGGCCCTTTAGTTCCAGTAAAGGGAACTCTTAAGGCGTCAGCATACCAAGATATTTTGGACAATTTCATGCTTCCAACTTTGTCTGAACAGTTTGGGGATGGCCCCTTCCTGTTCCAACATGACTGCACACCAGTGCACAAAGCAAGATCCATAAAGACATGGATGAGCGAGTTTGGGGTGGAGGAACCTGACTGTTATAGCATCTACAAACTATCGTATATATATTTGAAAATTGATCAGTCCTCATGTACCTCATCAGTCCTCATGTACTGACATATAAAATGGGGGAAAAAACTGCGCTAAACCAGAAAAGAGAGTATAGCTGCTACTCAAACAAACAAAGTCCAAGTAAATGTGTAAAAAATTAGTGTAGCGCTAAAATAGTGAAATTATACAAGTGAATGCATCTATACACTATGGAGTGCACAGTAGTGAGAATCATAAATATAGGGAAGAGTGGTAATGAGCCACTCAATTTAGATACATGTGCAAAAGTGCTGAAACATAAAACGAATGAGAAAAAATGAACCATGGTCACAATATACATAAAAAGTGAGTACACTCAAGTACATAGAAAAGGAAAGTCCACTATAAAGCAATAAAGCAAAAAATAATGTGTATTTCCAAAAATTGAACACCAAAGTCCAAGCAGTGACAAAGGAGAGGGGTCCACTTCCAACAGTGATGGATGGCTGAAGTTCAAATCAAATAACTGAAATACATGTGAGGACTTCAAATCGATGTTCGAAATAGAAAAGATGAGGTACTCTTACCAGATATGGTGGACACACCTACCATACGGCAGTGAGTCAAACAGGCTCTGAACGCTTAGTTCTTAGCGCTCTAGTGTGGTGTTGATGGAGAAGCCAGACGGGACCAAACGGTAGATTTCTGGACTCCGAACCATACGACCGGACAGCAACGAGCCAGCATGGGGGGTCAATCTAGAGGATACCCATGGGGGTGGGCATTCTCAACAGGAGCCACATACTAGCCTAAGACACATGCATTATTTTTTAATTCCCTCCCCCTCTCCTTTCTTCAGCAGCTCTGCAAGGATTGGCTGTTCCACACCTCGGCATGATTTGGCATGCTGAAGTCATGTGGTTACTTTCCTGTCTTTTCACTGGATGTTAGAGATCATAGCAGAAGTTCAGTGTAAGAAATACACAGGAGAAAATGTATATTGACAAGGGGAGTGTAGAGGTGGGCGGGGAGTCTAGCACGAGATGTAAATCACCTGTCACTCACAGCAAGGGGGAGGATTTGACAAAGTTTTTCTCAGTTTGTCAAGATTTATCTCACTGAACAATAAAAGAGGATTGCTCAGAGATGGATTAACCCTGTGTGGCAAGACTGGGCTCAAATGATAGGAAATCTTATACTCTACATCAGGGACCTCCAGCTGTTGCAAAACTACAAGTCCCATCATGCCTCTGCCTCTTGGTGTCATGCTTGTGGCTCTCAGAGTCTTGCTATGCCTCATGGGACTTATAGTTCTGCAACAGCTGGAGGTCCGCTAATTGCATATCCCTGCTCTACATTTTAAAATAAAAAAAATAAAAAAAAATTTCGGGTTTACATCCACTTTAAGTAAATTACACATTTGCATGTAAATTTAACAACACAGGTACAAATAAGGTACAAATAACCAGCAAGACATCTGGTGGACAGAACAGGGGGAACTACAGGGAATATGTTTTAGTAAATGCTCCCTGCCACACCGATCATCTCTCCTGTAAATAATCTTCTTCCCCCTGCTGACAAGCCCCCCTGTGTGCTCCTCCGGCAGCGCCAGGGCCGCTGTTAGAAATCATGAGGCCCCATGATTTCGCCTACCTGACAGGGCCCCCCTCCTGGATCCCGCACTCGACCCCATACTGTCAGGGGGGGGGGGATCCGGGAAACTGGTGGCAGGAACATGTTACACGTTCCACCCTAAAAACAGTTGAAACATGTAACATGTTCCAAAAGGTGAACTTATCCTTTAACCACATTCCGACCAGCGCCCTGAGATGTACGTCGGCACAATGGCACGGCTGGGCAAATGGGCGTACAGGTACATCCCCTTTAAATAGCGGAATTGTGGGTGTGCGCGCCCGCTGCATACTCCATTACTATGCCCGCGGGTCCCGCGGACTCGATGTCCGCCGGGGGCCTGCGATCGTGTCTCAGAGCGCAAGAACGGGGAGATGCCTTTGTAAACAAGGCATTTCCCCTTTCTGCCTTGTGACATGACAGGGATCTACTGCTCCCTGTCATCGGGAGCAGTGATCGCTGTCAAGTCAGTGGTAGCCCCTCCCCTACAGTTAAAACACCTCCCTAGGACACACCACCCCCCTAGTGGTTAACCCCTTCCCTACCAGTGTCATTTACACAGTAATCAGTGCATTTTTATAGCACTGATCGCTGTATAAATGACAATGGTCCCAAAATGGTGTCAAAAGTGTTCGATGTGTCCGCCATAATGTCGCAGTCACGATAAAAATCGCAGATCGCCGCCATTACTAATAAAAAAAAAATTATAATAAAAATGCCATAAATCTATCCCCTGCTTTGTAGATGCTATAACTTTTGCGCAAATCAATCAATATATGTTTTTGCAATTTTTTTTTGTAGAAGAATACATATCGGCCTAAACTGAGGAAAAAATTTGGGGTTTTTTATATATATTTTGGGGATATTTATTATAGCAAAAAGGTAAAAATATTGCTTTTTTTTCAAAATTGTCCCTTTTTTTTTGTTTATAGCACAAAAAATAAAAACTGCAGAGAGGATGAAATACCACCAAAAGAAAGCTCTATTTGTGGGGAAAAAAGGATGTCAATTTTGTTTGGGTGCAACGTTGCCCGACCGCGCAATTGTCAGTTAAAGCGACGCAGTGCCGTATTGCAAAAAGTGCTCTGGTCAGGAAGGGGGTAAATCCTTCCGGGGCGGAAGTGGTTAATAACCATTAATGTTCTTAACGTAATACACATATAAAGCAGCAGAGATGTCGCATTTTCAAACTTTTTTCAGAACTAATTAGATGGGACGAGCTCGGGTGTGTTCGGACCCTAGTCTGAACCCAGCTTAGCTATCCTGCCAGGAAGCCGTCACAGCGCCCCACCAATCATACAGTAATTGGAGCTGAATGGGACAGATGTCAAGTGCTTTGATGTCCATGCCCGTTCAGTGTGTCTCCACATACATACACCACAGACTTGTGGTGGCTTTATGGGTGGCCAGATGTAAATGGACTTTAATTTACATCAGGCTAACTCTGATCTGCCACATTTAGGGCACAGGCCTTTTCAATTTTTTTTGGACCTAAATGGACATGGAGGTAGGTGGGTGTAAACGGACACAAGCC
Source organism: Lithobates septentrionalis (assembly GCA_037952835.1). Taxonomy (NCBI): domain Eukaryota; kingdom Metazoa; phylum Chordata; class Amphibia; order Anura; family Ranidae; genus Lithobates; species Lithobates septentrionalis. The sequence continues at coordinate 868,155 of JBBDGP010002646.1, read as the reverse complement.
CATTTACATCCAGACTCCCTAGACCTACATGGAGCTTTCAATCAGGTCCACAAGAAAAACTAACAGGTGGACCCTTTCGGAAAGCTGGGGTGAAAGGTTCCTAAATTGGAGTAGTTTGGGGGGTGGGGGTGGCAAAAATGTGTGTTTTTACTGCCACCCCCCAAAAACAAGTGTAAAGTAGCTGTGTGCCTATGATGATAATGATCATCATCATTATAGAGATCACAGCACAGCAGGTTCTCTACGGCTCTCTGTGCCACATGGCTGTTGGGTGCTGACTTTGGTAAAGTGATTATAAGGCTTTCTTTTTTTTGTGTTTTTTTTTAAGAACAAACATGTCATACTTACCTCCACTGTGCAGTTCGTTTTGCACAGTGTGGCCCCGATCCTCCTCTTCTGGGGTCCCCCGCAGCTCTCACAGCTCCTCCCCACATCAGATAACCCCCTAGGAGAAGCGCTCTCCTGGGGGGGGGGGGGGGGTTACCTTGCGGGCGAGCTCCCGAGTCCAGCATTCGGCGTCCACAGACACCGAATGTAGGACTCGGCCCCACCCCCTGGCGCCCGCGTCATTGGATTTGATTGACAGCAGTGGGAGCCAATGGCTGCTATCAATCTATCCAATTAGGACATGAGACACTGGCCGGAGCTGGTGTGCTCGTTGCAGTCGTGCGAATTTTGGGGCTCAGGTAAGTATAAGGGGGGCTCGGAGGCTCTGCTACAGTAAAGAAGGTTTTTCACTTTAATGCATAGAATGCACACACAGTACAACCATAGCAAAGTTAGCATCCAATAGCCATGTGACACTGAGAGAACCATAGAGAACCTGCTGTGCTGTGACCTCTATATTGATGATACCATGGGTCAAGGTGGGTCCATCGGACCCAGGCGGCACTTTAAGAGGGACGGCAACAGGGGTGGACTGCCCGAGGGCCCGAGGCTCCCTCCCTCTAGCTTTCAGTGTCATTCTTGCATCATGCTCCCCTCCACTCCCCCCGCAGTACAACTTGTACTGCGGGTGGTGGAGCAGCTCACCGGTCCCAGGACAGCCCAGGATTCAATAGCAGGAGCGCCAGTCGCCATATGTTGCATTAAAGGAGGGCCTAGTTCTGGAGCAAACTTTCACTAATTGTGTGACTTCTGAAGGTAATTGGTTGCACCCGAGCTTTTTATGAGCTTCATAACAAAGGGGGTGAATACATACGCACATGTCTATTATCAGTTTTTTTATTTCTGAAAAATAGTTTTATGTACAGCGGGGAAGGAAAGTATTCAGACCCCCTTAAATTTTTCACTCTTTGTTATATTGCAGCCATTTGCTAAAATCATTTACGTTCATTTTTTTCCTCATTAATGTACACACAGCACCCCATATTGACAGAAAAACACAGAATTGTTGACATTTTTGCAGATTTATAAAAAAAGAAAAACTGAAATATCACATGGTCCTAAGACTTCAGACCCTTTGCTCAGTATTTAGTAGAAGCCCCTTTTGATCTAATACAGCCATGAGTCTTTTTGGGAAAGATGCAACAAGTTTTATACACCTGGATTTGGGGATCCTCTGCCATTCCTCCTTGCAGATCCTCTCCAGTTCTGTCAGGTTGGATGGTAAACGTTGGTGGACAGCCATTTTTAGGTCTCTCCAGAGATGTTCAATTGGGTTTAAGTCAGGACTCTGGCCGGGCCATTCAAGAACAGTCACGGAGTTGTTGTGAAGCCACTCCTTCGTTATTTTAGCTGTGTGCTTAGGGTCATTGTCTTATTGAAAGGTAAACCTTCGGCCAAGTCTGAGGTTCTGAGTACTCTGGAGAAGGTTTTCGTCCAGGATATGCCAGTACTTGGCTGCCTTCATCTTTCCCTCAATTACAACCAGTCGCCCTGTCCCTGCAGCTGAAACCCCGCCCCCAGCATGATGCTGCCACCACCATGCTTCACTGTTGGGACTGTATTAGACAGGTGATGAGCAGTGCCTGGTTTTCTCCATACATACCGCTTAGAATTAAGGCCAAAAAGTTCTATCTTGATCTCATCAGACCAGAGAATCTTATTTCTCACCATCTTGGAGTCCTTCAGGTGTTTTTTAGCAAACTCCATGCGGGCTTTCATGTGTCTTGCACTGAGGAGAGACTTCCGTTGGGCCACTCTGCCATAAAGCCCCGACTGGTGGAGGGCTGCAGTGATGGTTGACTTTCTACAACTTTCTCTCATCTCCCGACTGCATCTCTGGAGCTCAGCCACAGTGATCTTTGGGTTCTTCTTTACCTCTCTCACCAAGGCTCCTCTCCCCCGATAGCTCAGTTTGGCCGGACGGCCAGCTCTAGGAAGGGTTCTGGTCGTCCCAAACGTCTTCCATTTAAAGATTATGGAGGCCACTGTGCTCTTAGGAACTTTAAGTGCAGCAGAATTTTTTTGTAACCTTGGCCAGATCTGTGCCTTGCCACAATTCTGTCTCTGAGCTCCTCAGGCAGTTCCTTTGACCTCATGATTCTCATTTGCTCTGACATGCACTGTGAGCTGTAAGGTCTTATATAGACAGGTGTGTGGCTTTCCTAATCAAGTCCAATCAGTATAATCAAACACAGCTGGACTCAAATGAAGGATGATCAGAAGAAATGGACAGCACATGAGTTAAATATATGAGTGTCACAGCAAAGGGTCTGAATACTTAGGACCATGTCATATTTCAGTTTTTCTTTTTTAATAAATCTGCAAAAATGTCAACAATTCTGTGTTTTTCTGTCAATATGGGGTGCTGTGTGTACATTAATGAGGAGAAAAAATGAACTTAAATGATTTTAGCAAATGGCTGCAATATAACAAAGAGTGAAAAATTTAAGGGGGTCTGACTACTTTCCATCCCCACTGTATATATTTTTCTAATTTTACTTCACCAACTTAGACTATTGTGTTCTGATCCATCACATATCATTCAGATAAAAAAAAACATTGAACTAAAGGCTGTAATGTAACAAAATAGGTAAAAAGCCAAGGGGGGGGGGGGGGGGGAATACTTTTGCAAGGCACTGTACGGGGGAAATTAAACAGTCTATGGTTCTTTTTTTGTCTCCTCTCCCCCATTTTATAGTAGCCTACATAGGTGTCCAGGACCTTTCCTGTCTTCTCAGACTCTCCACCCGAACTCTCCTCTCTCAGGCACATAGGGCGCCACCCAGTGGCCGAACTACAAACTTGTATAACACCCCTTTACATATGCATGCATAGATGTGCTGAAGGGCTCTGGCATTGCCCGAAGGTTGGGTAGAGCCCTTTGGCACATCTGTGCGCACTCTGGAGTGACAGTGCCGGGTGGTGGCGGGGCAGAGCCACACAAAAAAAGGACTGAAGCCCCTCTTTAAGCTGCAAAGGCTTCAGAAAGGGCTTTTGACGTGCTGATATTCTAAATCTTTGGCAAACATTATCTTCTCTGTTGCATTTGGTGGGCAGTACAGTTGCCGAATGCAACCTATTTAAGCATATATAGGATGCACACAACCACCCATCAAACCCATGCAATGCACAAGGTTGTGGCATTTATAGATTTAAAATAGGTAGTAAGGAGACTTCATATCTTCTCCTCAAATGCCTCTGAACGCAACAATTTTGCTGCTTTTCTATACCCAACAGCTCATCAAATGGTGTTATTTGTTGCTTTGAGGTGCTGTTCAGCTGGTGACAAAACTTCTCCAAAGGATCTAACACCATCCTCGTTCTTTATCAGCGATCGGGCCAAATAAGGTCTGCAAAGCATGCAACTAAGGCTCCCCATGGAGAGCACAGAAGCCAGCAACGTTACCGCTAATAACCGATAACATAAACAATTTAACATTACTCTTCTCAAACAGCCAAGGAGCGTTTTGGTGTGACAGCCATTATCTCTCCCAGCTCGCCCCTCTCCTAAACATTCTCTCACTTTTCAGGTTTAACTGAAGTGATGCCTAATGCTTTTGAGAGCCTGGGCAAGCACTTGCCTGTACGGAACGTGCGGAGCTTAGCATGATGGAAGGACTTTGTTTAAACTTGAGGATTAGAGTGAATCCTAAACTATGCTGGAAATAAGTAGCTCTAATTAAAGCCTAATTGCAACAGAGCGAGGGGAAAAAAAAAAAAAAAAGTATCACCCTCGCCTGTAAATGTTCTAATGTGAAGAGTGAGGTCACCGTGGAAGACGATGGAGCCATTCTTTATATAGACTCCGCAGAGACAGAAATGGAAAGGTCTGAGTCTCCACACAGGCATCCATTTTTCCTTTGCTTCCCATCACCGTTAAAAGCCCAAAAGATGAAGAGATTATTTGAAAGCATTTGAGGTTAGCCTATGCTCTCATCACAGGGGGTCCGCTAAAAATATGCTAAAAAATACCATCCCCCGATGCATTTCTTCCAAATGAAATCTTTCATCCCTCTGGATCGCTCAAGGTGGCTGATGGCCAAAACAGAAGGAATTATTGTACAATAACATTGACTCTGTCCCTTCCATGAATGGTAACATGCATGATAAAGAGTCCCGTGAGAGGGTGCAGGCCAAGCTGAGCAAAAAAAAAAAAAAGGTTTTATTTAAAGGGGTTTTTGGACCTTTGACACCAAAACCGGCCTAAAGCTCAACTCTAGACTAAAAGGAATATATGGTAGCTTTTGTGTATTGTAGGAATTTATATAACGCTGACAATTTATGCAGGGCTTTACATATTATACATTCTCATCAGTCCCTGCCCTGAAGGAGCTTCCAATCGAAGGTCCCTATTTAACATACATACAGTGTCTTGAAAAAGTATTCATACCCCGTGAAATTGTCCACACTTTTTCATGTTACAACCAAAAACGTAAATGTATTTTATTGGGATTTTATGTGGTAGACCAACACAAAGTGGCACATAATTGTGAAGTGGAAGGAAAATGATAAATGGTTTTCAATTTTTTTTTACAAATAACTATGGGAAAAGTGTGGCGTACATTTGTATGGCGCCCCCCTGAGTCAATACTTTGTAGAACCGCCTTTCACTGCAATTACAGCTGCAAGTCTTTTCGGGTATCTCTCTACCAGCTTTGCACATCTAGAGAGGGACATTTTTGCCCATTCTTTTTTGCAAAACAGCTCAAGCTCTGTCAGATTGGATGGAGAGCGTCTGTGAACAGCAATTATCGAGTCTTTCATAGATTCTCAGTTGGATTTAGGTCTGGACTTTGACTGGGCCATTCTAATGCCCCGTCTGAAGGAAAATGTGTGATAGGACCTTGTTGTCGGAAATTCCGACCGTGTGTGGGCTCCATCACACATTTTCCATAGGAGTTTCCGACACACAAAGTTTGAGAGCAGGATATAAAATTTTCCAACAACAAAATCCGTTTTCGGAATTTCCGATCGTGTGTACACAAATCCGACGGACAAAGTGCCACGCATGCTCAGAATAAAAAAAGAGATGAAAGCTATTGGCTACTGCCCCGTTTATAGTCCCGATGTACGTGTTTTACGTCACCGCGTTCAGAACGATCGGATTTTCTGCCAACTTTGTGTGACCGTGTGTATGCAAGACAAGTTTGAGCCAACATCCGTTGGAAAAAATCCATGGATTTTGTTGTCAGAATGTCCGATCAATGTCCGACCGTGTGTACGGGGCATAACACATGAATATGCTTTGATCTAAACCATTCCATTGTAGCTCTGGCTGTATGTTTAGGGTCGTTGTCCTGCTGGAAGGTGAACCTCCACCCCGGTTTCAGGTCTTTTGAAGAATCTAACAGGTTTTCTTCTAAGATTGCCCTGTATTTGGCTCCATCCATCTTCCCATCAACTCTGATCAGCTTCCCTGTCCCTGCTGAAGAAAAGCATCCCCACAACATGATGCTGCCACCACCATGTTTCACGGTGGATATGGTGTGTTCAGGGTGATGTGCAGTGTTAGTTTTCCGCCACACATAGCGCTTTGCTTTAAGACTAAAAAGTTCAATTTTGGTCTCATCTGACCAGAGCACCTTCTTCTACATGTTTGATGTGCCCCCTGCATGGCTTCTCGCAAACTGCAAATGGGATTATTGTTCTTTTAACAATGGATTACTTCTTGCCACTCTTCCATAAAGACCAGATTTGTGGAGAGCACGGCTAATAGTTGTCCTGTGGACAGATTCTCCCACCTGAGCTGTGGATCTCTGCAGCTCCTCCAGAGTTACCATGGGCCTCTTGGCTCTTCTCTGATTAATGTTCTCCTTGTCCGGCCTGTCAGTTTAGGTGGACGGCCATGTCTTGGTAGGTTTGCAGTTGTGCCATACTCTTTCCATTTTCGGATGATGGATTGAACAGAGCTCCATGAGATGTTCAAAGCTCGGGATATTTTTTATAACCTAACCCTGCTTTAAACTTCTTCACAACTTTATCCCTGACCTGTCTAGTGTGTTCCTTGGTCTTCATGATGCTGTTTGCTCACTAAGGTTCTCTAACAAACCTTTGAGGGCTTCACAGTACGGCTGTATTTACTGTAAACTGAGATTAAATTACACAAAAGTTGACTTTATTTACTAATTAGGTGAATTCTGAAGGCAATTGGTTGCACTAGATTTTAGTTAGGGGTATCAGAGTAAAGGGGGCTGAATACAAATGTACACCACACATTTCAGATATTTATTTGTAAAAAAATTGAAAACCATTTATCATTTTCCTTCCACTTTACAATTATGTGCCACTTTGTGTTGGTCAATCACATAAAATCCCAATGAAATACATTTAGGTTTTTGGTTGTAACATGACAAAATGTGGAAAATTTCAAGGGGTGTGAATACTTTTCCAAGGCACTGTAAGAGGGGGCTTTGCAATTAGTTGGATGTTGGCTTCAAAAGCACAAGTCCTTTCCCGGCTCCTCCCTTGTTAGAACAGTGACCCTCCTGCTGAGGTTGTACCCTCCTTCTGTTGTTCCCCACTCCATGTCAGAGGCCTCCACATGATATTTCTGGTCATTATATCCCTAAGGAAGGAATATCCACACATAAATAGGGTTGCTACACTTTACTGGTGGTAATTGGAATATGGCACAGCAAGCACATCACACTGACATACTTTTGTATGACAGTACATAGTCAATCACATTTGGAGATTTAATCTCCAAATATGGAAAGGTCCCAACCCTGCACTGCCATCTTACTTCTGGATAGGCCCTCACACAGCCTGGCAGCCAAATGCCCCCGGGATAGGCCCAATCTCCGGCCTAACATCCTGGAGCAGACAACACACGTACACCCAGACGGCAGTCCGCTTGGCACAGAACATAGATCACCAGACTCCACCAGAATATAGGCTCTCCCAGCAAGCCAAGGGATTCAAGAAAAATGATGTGCATTAGCTGAAATACCCCAAATACACATAACCTGACCTTGAGTTGTCCTTCTCATATCTAGTACCACCATTTGCCCGGCCACCTAGTGGTAGAAGAGAAAAGTACAACAAGGCCACACTTAGGGAGAATCAATGGATCTCTAACAATTTAACTATGGTAGCTACCCCTGACAAGGAATTTGGTGAGGAGTTCCCTGATTAAACCCCAGGGCACTACACACACACGAACTTTAATGGCATCCTAGTCTCAGTCTGTAGGGTTCAATACAGGCATACCTCACTTATAAGTACACAATGGGGTTTATTTTCTAAAGCTGGAAAGTGCAAAATCAGGCTTACTTCTGCATAGAAACCAATGAGCTTCCAGATTTTATTACCAAAGCTTAATTGAACAAGCTGAGGTTAGAAGCTCATTGGTTTCTATGCAGAAGTGAGCCTGATTTTGCACTTTCCAGCTTTAGTAAATAAACCCCATTGCGTACGTAAAAGTGGGGTATGCCTGTATTGAGTTGGCCCACCCTTTGCAGCTATAACAGCTTCAACTCTTCTGGGAAGGCCGTCCACAAGGTTTAGGAGTGTGTCTATGGGAATGTTTGACCATTCTTCCAGAAGCGCATTTGTGAGGTCAGACACTGATGGATGATTGGATGAGAAGGCCTGGCTCGCAGTCTCCACTCTAATTCATCCCAAAGGTGTTCTATCGGGTTGAGATCAGGACTCTGTGCAGGCCAGTCAAGTATCTCCACCCAAACTCGCTCATCTATGTCTTTATGGACCTTAATTTGTGCAGTGGTCCAAATCACTTGGTGGAGCCTCTGGTGGAGATCTTTCTTTGGGTGTCACCCTGGCTATTCCTAGCTCCCTTTCCAAGCACACAAGAAATTATTGTTCGGGACTCTTTCCTTTTTTTTCTTATACTCACCTTGGAGGTGCACAGATCTTTACATGTCACAGTGTATTTTTGGACAATTTTTCACAATAATTATTGTTGAATATGTTGCACAATGATTATCACTTTTTTATGAATATAGCATAGCGCTGCTATGAGCTATGAGTAAGCGCTCCGCAGAGCGTGAAACGCGTTAGCTGATTATCTGTACATTCTATCCATGGTGCTTTGTACATGATTTGTTCCTGATTTTACAATAAAGAAATTTTGTTGGATTATATTCTCCTGGTGTGCGGCTGTCCGGACTTTTTTCTTCCCTCGCAACATGGATTAGCATTAGCCAGCACCTGGGGCTTTTCAACTCTGGAGAGCAACATTCAGTTTATACCTGGTTTGGATACAACCTGGTGCGGGGAAAACGCTTGTGCTGCAATAGCATAGCGCTGCACTTTTGTTTTCGTTATTCATCGATGCCATTGTGTCAGCTTAAAATGTATACACTAGGGTCCTAACACCCTGTTACATACAATCATCAATGTAATATTTCCATAAATTTTTGCATCTCAGTGCTGCTGATCTCCTCTTTGCAGCCATTTCCTATCTGCATGCACCTGATCTAGCAGCAGCTGTACATCATTTCCCAGGGAGGGCTTTGAGTGGACAAAGGCAGAACATGCCTGCACATTAAGATGTGGCATGGCTACTTAAAGTCTCTACTGTAGGCACATGTGACATGGTGACAACGCAGGAGAGCATTGGGAAATAGGCACAGGGCATTTTCACCAAATTATCAGGAAATGCTTCAGAAGGATCATTGTGGCAGGAAAGGCAGGCATTCTTTAAATGAAATCTGCAGATTCAAAAAGTTTGACAACGGTTTTTGAAATTTTATTAGCACCCCAGTGGGTGTCCTTCAACCCAGAAAATGAGCATCAGAGAAGGCCATACTGGAGTGTGGATACCATAAGCGGTACATTCAGAAGCATTTTCTCCCAAACAGGTCGGGGAACATCAGACTTAAAAAATACTGATGATGGGTTTTAAAAAGTTTCAGCCATGGAGTGCACAAACTGTGGTATGTTGGTGTTCCCCACCATCTCCTTGTAGTCACAGAAGATCATTCACTGTGTGAAATTCAAGCAGCTGCTGTAATGCTAGGCCTGCTAATTCATTAGTGACAGCAGCAATTGTTGGAAAGTCATTAACGTTGGACTTGGAGGGCATAACGTAAACACAGCTAAGTACCAGTCGGATTATTTGTTTTTATGCTCTCATTAGATACCAACGCCGATCCCCGAGGGCGTTGTCCCTCCGCGTGCCAGGTCATTTTTGTTTCCTAACACTTTTCAAAGCCCTTCCGTCATCCGTTTCCGCTCTTCTTTTGTCTGTCACGTCCCCACAAACATTTGTACAGCAATTTCCAGCGACGGCAAGATGGCTGCCATCCAAGCGGAGGCCGTGCCAACTTATGCCACGCTGCGATGATGGATTAACTAAAACCTTGAAATAATTGCTTTTGTCAGAACTGAATGCCTTTTAAACGAAGGCTTGTAAAAAAATAAAGCCACTTCACTACGTAATCTGTTGTTTAAACAATGAGTTTATTTTTGTTCTGAATTTAGACTTTAATATGTTTAGGTCATAATCTAGTTGTGGTTCAAAAAGAACTGACTCAGAGGAAGCTTCAGCAAACCCATGTTGACTTTAAAGAGACCCTGTCAGGAAAAAAAAATGGCCAAGAAGATCTACCTGCTAAAGAAGACCTAATGCTAAAGACCTACATCACGCAAATTTACCTACTTCTCCTGCTGCCCACGACGCCAACCACTGTTTTGCTCAAAAAAAATCTTTCTTTGAGGAGCCAAAACTTCCAGGAACATCCATCTCCATAATCCCCTGCTGTGCTCACTGGGTTCTCTTGCCGACCTCCACATCGCTAAAGGACAGAGTAGCTACTTGAGTCAACGGTGCTCCAGGACAGAGACAAGGAGAAAAGGAGGGATGAAAAGCCATGAGAGAGATCCATCTAAAAGTAGAGTTCCTTATACATAGAGGAAAAGCATAGCAAAAAGTGTGGTAAGCATATACCCACATTATTCATAACCTATCCTAGGGTCAAGCAATCTATTTTAGAACAAGTGAAGAATATGATTGTCCCCAAGTGTGGGAAGTCGCACTCAATACTCAGGTCTGGTGAACAATGGTAAAGGGCACGAGGCCTCAAAATGGAACCAGTGTGTGGTCAGCAAAGGTGCCCTCTAAATAAAAAGGTGGTTCTAAGCTGATCTTCAGGAAGGTCAGTATTTACTTATCACAAGAACATTTAAAACAGATCTTAAAAAATCATTCCCTACAGTTTTCAACTCCTACCCCTTAAGAGAATCCGGAAACTAAACACTCTTACGTATACTATAAAGCTATGATCCACAATCTACTACTACCCTGTTTCCCCGAAAATAAGACCTAGCGTGATTGTCAGTGATGGCTGCAATATAAGCCCTACCCCCCAAATAAGCCCTACCCTGTTTCCCCAAAAATAAGCCCTACCCTGAAAATAAGACCCACAAGGACTTTAACTAGGGCTTATTTGGGGGGTAGGGCTTACATTGCAGCCATCACCGACAATCACGCTAGGTCTTATTTTCAGGGAAACAGGGTACTTGAGATAGCAATTGTTGATGTTAGTTTACTCGATTTATTTTTATTTAATTTGATTTATTTTGTTTTCTCTCTTTTATTTAGAGATATTTTAGGAAAACCTCTATTGATATAAGGTTGTTTTCTAATCAAAAACATACCTACTTATCCACGCTTCTACTATGGTTACAGACCCCCTTTCCCTGGCTATTCCAGGTTGAGTCAGTATAATAACCAATATGTAGGGTCTTTAGCCTTTGGTTCCTATTGTTTGCCAGAAGCTCAGATAAACAAACTAAATAAGAACATGGTTGGTTAATGCTCTTTGACTTGGCAATTTCAAGTCTTATTTCTTTTTCTTTTCTTTTGTGTTATTTTATGCTGTTTATTTATTGTTATGCATTTTAATTTTCAGTTTTCTTATCTGGATCTTCTTTTCTGGATAATTTTGTTGTACATTTGTAAAAATTCAATAATGATTTTGGAAAAAAAACCACATCATCAAAGATCGCACTCAAATGCACTTTCTAGTGTGACTTGACCCTTATGCCGCACACACATGAGCGGACTTTACGGCAGACTTTCCCCGGCGGACTGGATTTCGTCGGACAATTCGATCATGTGTGGGCTCCAGCGGACTTTGTTTGCTCAAAAGTTGGACGGACTTAGATTTGAAACATGTTTTAAATCAATCCGTCAAAATCGAGTCCAGTCGAAAAGTCTGCTCGTCTGTATGCTAGTTCAACGGACAAAAAGCCACACTAGGGCAGCTATTGGCTACTGGCTATGAACTTCCTTGTTTTAGTCCGGTCGTACATCATCACGTACGAATTTGACGGACTTTGGTGGATTGTGTGTAGGTAAGTCCGTTCATTCAGAAAGTCTGTCGTAAAAGTCAGTCGAAAAGTCCGCCGGGCAAAGTCTGCCGTAAAGTCCGGTCGTGTGTATGCGGCATAAGGCTTTCAATTTTATCTGGATTTAGACTTTAAGTTAGAAAAAGACAAAACTTTGTTGATTTCACACATTATGCTTTACTGTAGCCATAACAGTGAACAAAACAAACAAAAAGAAAAACAACCTGTGCTAGTCAAAGATGGATGGTGAGTAAATGACTGACTTACATAGCCAAAATGCCTGTCTGTCACACTTACCCCTAAGGCAGGTGGTCAGACACTATAGCTAGCTTCTGTGTTCGTCACACATAGCAGCCCCCTCTCCCATAAGGCAAGCAGGCCTACTGGGACTCGGTTGCCCCCAGGACTTGTACACAATGCTGTAGCACCTGGCTACCATGCCAGGGCAATAAGCGCAAAGCAAACAGGTACTTGTGGTTCGCAGACGGGCAAGGTTCAGAATAGTCAGGGTCAATGTCTGAAGTCAAAAGGCAGGCAGAATTCAGAGAATAGTCAATATCCGATCCAAGGTCATCAAAGAGGGAATCCAATCAGGTATTACACATCACAAGCATGAGACTGCAAGCTTGGTTGGCTTATATCAGATTTGGTTTCCATCCAGAGTCTGGCCGCATCAATTACCTTGCAGGTGGACAGACAGACAAGGGGAATGCCACAGCCAAAACAAGGATGCTGGAATGAGGAGCAGTCAGACGCTCCTGACACTGTCTTCTCCATAGGTTCCAGACAGATATCCGACTCTCCAAATCCTAAAGACGATATAACTAGAAGATCATTTAAAATGCTGGAAAGGTAAATCCTGCTAATAAAGCTGCCAAAATAAATAGAAAAATAAAATCAAGGAAGAAAGTTGGGAACTTGGGTGGCTGGAGGAACCTTGTTGAAGGTGGTCGTCCCCTACACCTACTCTAGCCACTGCAACCAACTACTCTTACAACAACATGGCATTCTTGCCCCATGCACAATATTCCATAGCACAAGGGGCCCCTTACTTATTTTGTTTAAGGGATTTATAATTGCAGAAGAGCAAATCATTGTTAGTCCACTCTGCCACTGAAGGAGCAGACACTTATGCCCCGTACACACGGTCGGATTTTCCAATGGAAAATGTCCGATCGGAGCGTGTTGTTGGAAATGCCGACCGTGTGTGGGCTCCATCGGACATTTTCCATCGGATTTTCCGACACACAAAGTTGGAGAGCAGGAGATAAAAATTTTCCGACAACAAAATCCGTTGTCGGAAATTCCGATAAATAAAGAGATGAAAGCTATTGGCCACTGCCCCGTTTATAGTCCTGACGTACGTGTTTTACGTCACCGCGGTTAGAACGATCGGATTTTCTGACAACTTTGTGCGACCGTGTGTAGACAAAACAAGTTTGAGCCAACATCCGTCGGAAAAAATCCTAGGATTTTGTTGTCGGAATGTCCGAACAAAGTCCGACCGTGTGTACGCCCTATTAGGGTTGATATACTAAAGCAAAATAGACTGTGCACTTTGCAAAGTGCAATTGCACTCTACAAGTGCAGTTGCTCCAGAGCTTAGTAAATTAGGTTAAAGTGGTTGTAAACCCTTTACAACCACTTTTGCCTACAGGTAAGCCTATAATAAGGCTTACCATAAGGCTTACCTGTAGGTACCGTGAATTTCTCCTAAACTTTCACTGTTTAGGAGATATTCATTGTATACGCATGTGCTGACGTCATCGGCACAGGCGCACTAAAGAAATGTCTCGTACGTGCCATTTCTTCAGCTGCTGTGCCATTACCAGCGGCTCCCGCGTGCATGCACGGGATTGACATCATTGCGGCTCTGGCCAATCACAGCGTCGGAGCCCGCAAACACGAAAGTAACATTCCGGAGATATGTCGCCCGTCACAGCGGTATACGGGGACCGCTGCAACAGCTTCGTTCTAAGGCAAGTATTTTATATTGAGCTCATTATGCCTTTGTCTTGTAGGTTGGTTTTTTTTGTTTTTTTTCTAGGGTTCACAACCACTTTAAGCTTCTCTTTGCAAGGAAAATCCAATCATGTGCAGGAATTGTAAAATTGCACACAAAAAAAAAACCAAAATTTTTTCTTGCACATGATTGGATGATAATTGGATGATGGAAGTCAGCAGAGTTTCTGTTCATTTACTAAGCTCTGGAACAACTGCTTTTGCAGAGTGCAATAGCACTTTGCAAAGTGCACAGTCTATTTGCCTTTAGTAAATCAATCCCTATATTCTGTTCAACTGGGCCAAATATTTAGATTGGAACAGCATCATTTTGAATTGGTAAAAGGTGGTTTGGAGAGCCATATGCCAGTTCACCATTTTGTTTGCAGCCCCCAGACAAGAGGCGCTATGCACCAAAAGGTTTTCTTTTGTTCCAATCAGCAATTGCAATCAATATACAATTTTTACTTTATCCTCCTACATGCAGTGGTGTGGTGAACCATGATAAAACACTAAAGACTCTTTCACACCTCTGTGCATAGAAGAACAAGTATTTATGACTTTCTGTAGTGCATGGGGGCTCCTTGATCTATGGGATCATGGAAACATGATGTGTTGTGGGTAGTAGGATCAATTTCATTCCCCCTCCTTGGCAACCTTTATTCTTGCATCATGTACAATATGTCATAGATCTTATTTTGTAAGGGAGTTTTGATTAAAGATGAGCAAATCATGGAGATTCCACTTTACCACTAAAGGAGCAAAGGGGCAAATATTCAATTGACACAATTGGGTTGATTTATTAAAAGTGGAGAGCGTAAAATCTGGTGCAGCTCTGCATAGAAACCAATCAGCTTCCAGGTTTTATTGTCAAAGCTTAATTGAAAAAGTTAAAGTTAGAAGCTAACTGGCTACCATGCAGAGCTGCACCAGATTTTACACTCTCCGGTTTTAGTAAATCAACCCCCATGTATTTCTGAATTGGTGCAAAGTGGTGTGGAGGACCACACACCAGCTCACCATTTTGTTTTTAGAGTGCATAGCAAACCCACAAACAGGAAGTCCATGCACCACAAGATGTTCCTGTGATGTCACAACCCAAATAAGGAAGTATGCTATTTTCTTCCTGCGGCATGCAACCATGCTCCTGCTCTTATCCCCATTTGCATTCAAACATAAATCCCTACTGGATCTTGCCATGTGACTCATGGGTAGGAAGCCTGGGCTCTTGTTGGATTGAAACATTCTCCCGCTCATATCCCTACTTCTATTCAAACCTAAATCCCTATTAGATCGTGCTATGCGCCTCATGGGTAGGAAGCCTGGGCCCTTGCTGGCTTAAACCACACTCCTGCTCTTATCCCTATTTACATTCAAACATAAATCCCTACTGGATCTTGCCATGAGACTCATGGGTAGGAAGCCTGAGCCCTTGTTGAGTTGAACCACACTCACACTTACATCCCTATTTGCATTTAATCCTGAATCCCTATAGGATCTTGCTATGTGATTGATGGGTAGGAAGCCTTGGCCCTTTTTTGGGTTGAAGCAAACTCCCATTTCTATCCCCGTTTGCAATCACATCAGCTGTTTTGTTTTTTTCTGCACAAATACAGTGTCCATGAATTTGCAACAAATTAAATTCTATTGTTCTTTAGGCAATTGTCCTGTGCCGATATGGACAAAGGAAATTGCACCCATTCTGCTTTATCGTCTCACTTGTGGTGATGTGATATGCCATTATAAACACACTAAAGACTCTTAAAGCGGACATAGCAGCCACCTGTTTTCTGGTAATTGAAGTATGGAAGCCCTTGTTCTACTGTTGTCTCATTGGCTGAATATTTATGATCTGTTGGCAGCTCCACAGAGGTCCAGATGCTTCTCTTAATATAGCAAAATACTGTGCTCATATTCTCCAGTTAGAATTGTTTACTTTGGTCCTCTGTGGATGCCTCCCTTATCCGAGCGTGCTGTTGTTTGTGATTCATAAGCGTTATATGGCTCAGGAGAATTCCCGCAGCTTCCATGACGGAGTCGCTAGGACATACTTCTAATGCCTGCAGTGATGAAATGTGAACTGGCAGGATTAGGGCCATCCAAGTGACCTGCGATGGGGAATCTCTGTAAAAAATAGAAAGTTCATTCAAGGCTGTTAAACCCCCCCCCTCCCTACTTCCACTAAGAAATGAATATAAGATATATAATTTTTTCATTTTTTTTTTTAATGCAATGTTATTAAAAGTGATATTTCCATTTCAATCGGCAGCTAGTTTTTTATTAAGACATAGTAAAAAAAATAGATTACATTATTGCTTCCTAGAAATTCCATATAACATATAGAAGTACGTAGTCTCCTTATCCCCAATGTGTTTGTGTTTTAGCGAACCCAACAGTCAAAGAAAATGAAAAACCTATTTTGTACATACAGTATCTACAATACATGCGCTTTTTATCTTGTTTTAACACTGTAGCCCAAATGTTAAAACATCCCGAAGACATGTCGATTTGCGCTAATTAAATAATTTGTCAGTAAATTTGGCAGTATGGAGGTGTATAATATTGCAACAAGATGATGAGCAATAGCACAAGATAGTCAAGATGATGACGCAAGACATTCCAGATCATTGCTTCTGCACCTAATAAACTATACGCTCTGTGACACGTAGTTTATGTGAAAAACAACTCTCCGCAATCAAATGTGCCATGCCACACTTTGTGTTCCTCTACAATTTACCAATCTTTTCTGGCAAAATCAACGGGTAATTAGCATTTTTATTTAGTGTACCAAAGGGAATCAAATAGAAGAAGTTCATTGCTGGGGTTTACATACATGTTAGTCAACCTGGACAACATGCTGACCTCTCATCCACAAGATCTTCCTTATCTCATCATAAGCCACATGACCAATGGAAAACATGATTAAACAAAAAAAGTTGTTGCGCGTCTTCAAATTTTGCTTTAATTATGGGTGCCAAAGGACAAGAGGAAGGACCCATGATGTCACCGGACCAACCTGAGGATGCAGGATCAAACAGAAAAAAATTCATTGTTGGTGTTTATAGAACGTTATTCAACCTGGACCACCTGCTGAACTCTTGTCCACAAGATATTCCTTATCTTAGCATAAGCCATCTGACCAGAGTGGAGCCAGAATAAAAAAAAGTACCCCCCAACATCTTAAATTTAGCTTTAATTAGGGGTGCTAAAGAAGAAGAGAAAGGTCCCATGATGTCACCAGATCACCATGAAAACTGCAGCTATAGATACTGTATGTGACACATGTGAATACAGATCTCAAAATGTGTTGAATCCATAATGGTACTATAGAATGCTCTGACAAATGATTTTTAAAAATTTCCATATGAACGCTTGAACAAAATACACTGGCGTATGGCCAGCCCTACTCTCAGCCTGTGTGAGTCAGTGACAGCAGCAAGATCTACCTTAACTATGCATACCCAGCCTCTGCACAGCCAACATGATTCCTAAGGGGAGACTCAGAATAAGACCAGTGCATGCATTATGTCTAATAACAGTATAGAGGATGGAACTCCAATCTGTAGGATTTTCTAAAGAGACTAAAGAGTATACTCTTCTGATGGATATCTGGTGTTAATTCCCACTGTTACCCTAATATACACTGTGTTGTGGTCAATCGATTCTCTCATTGCAGTTACTCATTTCAACAACGCCAGGGTAGGAGGCAAGTGGGGACCATCACAGTCCAGAACAGGGTGATGGTCCTAACTAGAGTAGAAAAAATATCAACGCACCAATTTCAACTTACCTCCTGGTGATGTCAGAGGGATTCATGAGGATTTTCAGTGCACTGGGAAAGTTCTTTAGCAAAAAGGTTTCTGATGGCCCATCGTGGGGCTTTGATATTTGTTCAACTCTAGTGTAGCTAACCCCTAATTAGACGCTCATGAATTTTGGTTCTATTTCTCCTTTAGAGCATGCAGCATTTCTTGCGCTCTTCTACTGGCTCCAAAGAACAGTTTAGGGCTTTCTTTTTGGGATATTATTAGGAACAAGGAGCTGGGATAGGGAGCAGAGTTAAAAGCTACTCACAGTCACTACTCTTCAGCGCTGGGGTCATTTACTCACATAGCCACAGGATCATCAGTTACCCCCTACCAATATCCACCAGGATCTTCCTAGTGAGGGAAATGTAGACTCACTCCACCATAGGACAGCTGGACTCTTTCCCACCAACTTTCTGCTAGCTCTTTCCAGTGAGCTTCTCCACAACAAACTCGATCCCTGGACTTGAACTTGTGAATAGGCCCCCCAGCTAAGCCTAGCTGTGATCTCGGTGTCTTCCTGAAAGCTTCTTCTAAGGTCCAGAATAATGGGCAGAGCCCCAGCACAGGGGTCATCTCCTGCAGGACTGGACCCAGGAACACTACACTTCTGCCTCAGGCCTCAGACTATTTACGGGCTCTTAAACCACCTACTGGGCACACTTCCCCAGGGATTCTGCTGAAGAAGTCCCCGCCCACTGGGACGCAACGCGTCCAGAACGAGGATACGTTGTGAAGTCACCCGCGGCCATCGCGCATCCTCATCAGCTGTGTGTACACACCTTCGTTTTCCGCTCTTTTACTTGCACTGGAGAAGTGCTGTATTTGTAAGTGAAATATTTTAATCTTTACAATAAACTACACTATATGGAGAACATTATTTTGTTCCCTTTTTGTTCCACATGCCATCACTTATATCGAGAGTATCCTAATTTTCAACACCCTGCCATTTGACGGAAGTCTTGTATGCTGATCTGCAGTGCTACATCTATGTATGACCCACATGGGATTGCCTATATGACCCTCTGTAATTAAAGGGTCCTGGCTGCCAGGTGAGAGGCTACTCTTATTAATGGTGGAGGGCACATCGATTAGTCACTTATACCGGCATGCTGTTTCATCACACCTGATTGATTGAAAGTCACTGGATGTTTCAATGGACTTTTGTCGTTGCTCTTTGATATTTTAATGATTTTATTGCATATATGTTTTGCGGATATTTATTTATCATTTATCTACACGCAACTGAGCTGTATTCTGTGCCAGTTTTTCAATATTATCCCATTTATGTATTTTGATTTATTGCTTGTTTGATTTAGCGCTGCACCTTCTATATACAGTGGCTTGCGAAAGTATTCGGCCCCCTTGAACTTTTCAACCTTTTGCCACATTTCAGGCTTCAAACATAAAGATATAAAATTTTAATTTTTTGTGAAGAATCACCAACAAGTGGGACACAATTGTGAAGTGGAACGAAATCTATTGGATATTTTAAACTTTTTTAGCAATTAAAAAACTGAAAAGTGGTGCGTGCAAAATTATTCGGCCCCTTTACTTTCAGTGCAGAAAACTCACTCCAGAAGTTCAGCGAGGATCTCTGAATGATCCAATGTTGTCCTAAATGACTGATGGTGATAAATAGAATCCACCTGTGTGTAATCAAGTCTCTGTATAAATGCACCTGCTCTGTGATATTCTCAGGGTTCTGTTGAAAGCGCAGAGAGCATCATGAAGACCAAGGAACACACCAGGCAGGTCCGTAATACTGTTGTGGAGAAGTTTAAAGCCGGATTTGGATACAAAAAGATTTCCCAAGCTTTAAACATCCCAAGGAGCACTGTGCAAGCGATCATTTTGAAATGGAAGGAGTATCAGACCACTGCAAATCTACCAAGACCTGGCAGTCCCTCTAAACTTTCAGCTCAGACAAGGAGAAGACTGATCAGAGATGCAGCCAAGAGGCCCATGATCACTCTGGATGAACTGCAGAGAACTACAGCTGAGGTGGGAGAGTCTGTCCATAGGACAACAATCAGTCGTACACTGCACAAATCTGCCCTTTATGGAAGAGTGGCAAGAAGAAAGCCATTTCTCAAAGATATCCATAAAAAGTCTCGTCTAAAGTTTGCCACAAGCCACCTGGGAGACACACCAAACATGTGGAAGAAGGTGCTCTGGTCCGATGAAACCAAAATCAAACTTTTTGGCCACAATGCAAAACGATATGTTTGGCGTAAAAGCAACACAGCTCATCACACTCAACACACCATCCCCACTGTCAAACATGGTGGTGGCAGCATCATGGTTTGGGCCTGCTTTTCTTCAGCAGGGACAGGGAAGATGGTTAAAATTGAGGGGAAGATGGATGCAGCCAAATACAGGACCATTCTGGATGAAAACCTGTTGGAGTCTGCAAAAGACCTGAAACTGGGACGGAGATTTATCTTCCAACAAGACAATAATCCCAAACATACAGCAAAATCTACAAAGGAATGGTTCACAAATAAACGTATCCAGGTGTTAGAATGGCCAAGTCAAAGTCTAGACCTGAATCCAATCGAGAATCTGTGGAAAGAGCTGAAAACTGCTGTTCACAAACGCTCTCCATCCAACCTCACTGAGCTCGAGCTGTTTTGCAAGGAAGAATGGGCAAGAATTTCAGTCTCTCGATGTGCAAAACTGATAGAGACATACCCCAAGCGACTTGCAGCTGTAATCGCAGCAAAAGGTGGCTCTACAAAGTATTAACGCAAGGGGGCCGAATAATTTTGCACGCCCCACTTTTCATTTTTTTATTAGTTAAAAAAGTTTCAAAAATCCAAAAGATTTCATTCCACTTCACAATTGTGTCCCACTTGTTGGTGATTCTTCACAAAAAATAAAAATTTTATATCTTTATGTTTGAAGCCTGAAATGTGGCAAAAGGTTGAAAAGTTCAAGGGGGCCGAATACTTTCGCAAGCCACTGTACTTATTCATTTTAGGGATTTGATTGTTTGACCCTGGTGTTCAGCTGCTCATTATTTTTACATACATTTACGCGCTGATTTACATTTTTTATAGTTCCCCAGGGATTGCCTGGAGTCCTGTAAATATTCAGGCTGCCTGCCTTGTTCCTCCTACCACTATGGATATAGAATCCTCTAGAAGACAGGGAGAAGCAACAGAGCAGCAGCCCGTGAAACAATGAGCAGCCCTAATAAATAAACCACTTGCTGTTCTGATTACAGTGGAGCTAACTAAATTGACCTAACAGTCGACTGACTCTACACTAGGAGGGTGCTACATTAGTTCTGTGTTACTCTTTATTTTTGCCTACAGACTAAAATATACACCAAGATGCGCTGATGGTTTCTGTCAGGAAAGGGTCCATTCGCTGGTGAGTTATATTATTTGGCATGCAGTACTGGGGCCCACCAGCAGGTGTCTCCTGGCAGTGTTGAACTGTCAGGAGAATATTTCCCTGCTGGTGTCTTGTCATCTTTTGGCTGCAGTACTGATGTCCACCAGCGGATGGATCCTGGCAGTATGGAACAGACAACACTCCCTGCGCTCAGGTGTGACTTGAAGCCAATTAGTCAGCCCTATATATACCCTGCAAGCCCTCACATGCTCGCCTTGGTATCTTTCTCTCTCCCTGCGTTCTGACCTTGCTGCCTGATTGACCTTGAGCCTGCTATCTGCCTTGTCCTGATCTGATCCCATCCCTATCCTGAGGCCTTCCTAGTCCTGTCCCTTCTGTTCCTGGCTCCTTTGGATCTCTGCCCTGAACCCCATCCATCCATCCTCTCCTTGTCCTGTTCAGTTTCCCGTCCTTACCCTTCTGCTGACTTCCCTGTGTATGACCTTGGCTTGGCTTTGATTACGATTACGGTATCTCCTTTTACCATATATATATTGTTGTTTGTAGTGGGTTGTTGTGTGGGTTTTCACTGTTTATATTCCTTATCACTTGTTAATAAACACCATTATTTCACATATATATGTTTTGGGTTTCCTCTGTGTAGTCCACACAGTCTGGTCAATTAGATATCCTGACAGTATACCAAGGCCATCCCTGACCAGACGTGGCTGCACTGAGAAACCGTCCTGTTACGGTGGGCGCACAAAATGGACTTTGATGAAATTGTCTATTATTCTCTGCTGGCGGAAGAGGATAATGAATATTGTTGTCAGACTCTTAAAGATTGGACCCGAGACCAACTGCTGGAAACGATACAAACCGCCCATTTACTTGTAGATCAAGGTCATGTGTTATTTGAGGATGTTCAGCCTTTGATCCAATTATGTACAAAGTCAGTCTTGTCATGCATTCCTGAAGGTAGTGACGATTTCTCCCCTCCTTTCAGTTGTGACCAGGTTGAATCCCTGGTATGGTTGTTAGAGGATGATCCGGCTTCCTTTGATGAACACTATTCCGCTTGTTCCCAGCAGGTGTTATCCGATTGCATTTATTCAGTACAATCTTTGGTTAGTCAGGCTGTATGTGAATCAGCGTTTGTTCAACCTTTGCTGCAGGCATGGTCAGACCTCCTGTCTTTAGCTAAGCCACACTATTCCAGCCCTGCCATTAATCATCTGCTTTCCAAAAGATCTATTTCCCCATCACCTATGGCAACCTCAGCTACAACCCAGTTTAATCAGCTCCCTACCAAATACTACCACCCAGTCTCCAAGTGTTGCACCCATCCTGCCTTCAATTCACCTGTCTCTTCTCCTCCACCTGTAACAGTCCCACAAAATCCCTCTCTAGCTACAGTTCCTTGGTCTTCCTTCTGCCCAGCTACTTTCTTTGCTTACAGCCCTGCACCTACATACAAAACTGCACGGGCTAAACCAAAGAAGAAGCAAAAATTCTTCCCGACCCACACCATCCTGCCAGTAACCCAACCTGTTCCAGCTTTGCAGTCTGACGTTCCAGCTCGCCAGTCTGATGTTCCAGCCTTCCAGTCTGATGTTTCAGCCTACCAGTCTGATGTTCCAACCTTCCAGTCTGATGTTCCAGCTTTGCAGTCTGATATTCCAGCTTTGCAGTCTGATGTTCCAGCTTTGCAGTCTGATGTTCCAGCTTTGCAGTCTGAAGTTCCAGCTTTGCAGTCTGAAGTTCCAGCTTTGCAGTCTGATGTTCCAGCTTTGCAGTCTGATGTTCCAGCTTTGCAGTCTGATGTTCCAGCTTTGCAGTCTGATGTTCCAGCTTTGCAGTCTGATGTTCCAGCCTTCCAGTCTGATGTTCCAGCCTTCCAGTCTGAAGTTCCAGCTTTGCAGTCTGATGTTCCAGCTTTGCAGTCTGATGTTCCAGCTTTGCAGTCTGATGTTCCAGCTTTGCAGTCTGATGTTCCAGCTTTGCAGTCTGATGTTCCAGCCTTCCAGTCTGATGTTCCAGCCTTCCAGTCTGATGTTCCAGCCTTCCAGTCTGATGTTCCAGCCTTCCAGTCTGATGTTCCAGCTTTGCAGTCTGAAGTTCCAGCTTTGCAGTCTGAAGTTCCAGCTTTGCAGTCTGAAGTTCCAGCTTTGCAGTCTGAAGTTCCAGCTTTGCAGTCTGAAGTTCCAGCTTTGCAGTCTGAAGTTCCAGCTTTGCAGTCTGAAGTTCCAGCTTTGCAGTCTGAAGTTCCAGCTTTGCAGTCTGAAGTTCCAGCTTTGCAGTCTGATGTTCCAGCTTTGCAGTCTGATGTTTGCTCCAGCCTTCCAGTCTGATGCTCCAGCCTTCCAGTCTGATGCTCCAGCCTTCCAGTCTGATGCTCCAGCCTTGCAGTCTGATGTTCCAGCTTTACAGTCTGATGTGCCTGCCTCTCAGCCTGTCGTCCCGATGCCTGCCTTCCAGCTCGATGTCCCTGCCTTCCAGCCGGATGTCTTGCAGTTTGCCTTCCAGCCTGATGTCTTGATGCCTACCTACCAGTCTGATGTGCCAGCCTTCCAGATTGATGTGCCAGCTTTCCAGATTGATGTGCCAGCTTCCCAGTTTGCTGTACCAGCTTCCCAGCCTGATGTCTTGCAGCTTGCCTTCCAGCCCGATGTCTTGATGCCTACCTACCAGTCTGATGTGCCAGCTTCCCAGATTGATGTGCCAGCTTCCCAGATTGATGTGCCAGCTTCCCAGATTGATGTGCCAGCTTCCCAGATTGATGTGCCAGCTTCCCAGTTTGCTGTGCCAGCTTCCCAGCCTGATGTCTTGCAGCTTGTCTTCCAGCCTGATGTCTTGATGCCTACCTACCAGTCTGATGTGCCAGCTTCCCAGTCTGATGTGCCAGCTTCCCAGATTGATGTGCCAGCTTCCCAGATTGATGTGCCAGCTTCCCAGATTGATGTGCCAGCTTCCCAGATTGATGTGCCAGCTTCCCAGATTGATGTGCCAGCTTCCCAGTTTGCTGTGCCAGCTTCCCAGCCTGATGTCTTGCAGCTTGCCTTCCAGCCTGATGTCTCGAAGATTGCTTCCCAGTCTGATGTGCCAGCGTCCCAGTCGGATGTGCCAGCGTCCCAGTCGGATGTGCCAGCGTCCCAGTCGGATGTGCCAGCGTCCCAGTCGGATGTGCCAGCGTCCCAGTCGGATGTGCCAGCGTCCCAGTCTGATGTGCCAGCCCTCCAGCCTGATGTCCGGGTGTCTGCCCTCCAGCTCAAGTGGTTCTTGTTGTCTGCTGCCCAGCTCAAGTGGTTCCTGTCGTCTGCTGCCCAGCTCAAGTGGTTCCTGTCGTCTGCTGCCCAGCTCAAGTGGTTCCTGTCGTTTGCTGCCCAGCTCAAGTGGTTCCTGTCGTCTGCCGCCCAGCTCAAGTGGTTCCTGTCGTCTGCCGCCCAGCTCAAGTGGTTCCTGTCGTTTGCCGCCCAGCTCAAGTGGTTCCTGTCGTTTGCCGCCCAGCTCAAGTGGTTCCTGCCGTCTGCCGCCCAGCTCAAGTGGTTCCTGCCGTCTGCTGCCCAGCTCAAGTGGTTCCTGCCGTCTGCTGCCCAGCTCAAGTGGTTCCTGCCGTCTGCTGCCCAGCTCAAGTGGTTCCTGCCGTCTGCTGCCCAGCTCAAGTGGTTCCTGCCGTCTGCTGCCCAGCTCAAGTGGTTCCTGTCATCTGCTGCCCAGCTCAAGTGGTTCCTGCCGTCTGCTGCCCAGCTCAAGTGGTTCCTGCCGTCTGCTGCCCAGCTCGAGTGGTTCCTGTCGTCTGCTGCCCAGCTCGAGTGGTTCCTGTCGTCTGCTGCCCAGCTCGAGTGGTTCCTGTCGTCTGCTGCCCAGCTCGAGTGGTTCCTGTCGTCTGCTGCCCAGCTCGAGTGGTTCCTGTCGTCTGCTGCCCAGCTCGAGTGGTTCCTGTCGTCTGCTGCCCAGCTCGAGTGGTTCCTGTCGTCTGCTGCCCAGCTCGAGTGGTTCCTGTCGTCTGCTGCCCAGCTCGAGTGGTTCCTGTCGTCTGCTGCCCAGCTCGAGTGGTTCCTGTCGTCTGCTGCCCAGCTCGAGTGGTTCCTGTCGTCTGCTGCCCAGCTCGAGTGGTTCCTGTCGTCTGCTGCCCAGCTCGAGTGGTTCCTGTCGTCTGCTGCCCAGCTCGAGTGGTTCCTGTCGTCTGCTGCCCAGCTCGAGTGGTTCCTGTCGTCTGCTGCCCAGCTTAATGACTCTGACATGCCAGCCGTCTGCCCGGATGTGCCTGATGACCAGCCTGACATACCTTCCTCCACCATTCTGCCTGATGCCATAGACCATGGACAATTAAGACCAGTTGGAGCGTCCGGAGGCCGCTCCTTTAGGGAGGGGTACTGTCAGGAAAGGGTCCATTCGCTGGTGAGTTATATTATTTGGCATGCAGTACTGGGGCCCACCAGCAGGTGTCTCCTGGCAGTGTTGAACTGTCAGGAGAATATTTCCCTGCTGGTGTCTTGTCATCTTTTGGCTGCAGTACTGATGTCCACCAGCGGATGGATCCTGGCAGTATGGAACAGACAACACTCCCTGCGCTCAGGTGTGACTTGAAGCCAATTAGTCAGCCCTATATATACCCGGCAAGCCCTCACTTGCTCGCCTTGGTATCTTTCTCTCTCCCTGCGCTCTGACCTTGCTGCCTGATTGACCTTGAGCCTGCTATCTGCCTTGTCCTGATCTGATCCCATCCCTATCCTGAGGCCTTCCTAGTCCTGTCCCTTCTGTTCCTGGCTCCCTTGGATCTCTGCCCTGAACCCCATCCATCCATCCTCTCCTTGTCCTGTTCAGTTTCCCGTCCTTACCCTTCTGCTGACTTCCCTGTGTATGACCTTGGCTTGGCTTTGATTACGATTACGGTATCTCCTTTTACCATATATATATTGTTGTTTGTAGTGGGTTGTTGTGTGGGTTTTCACTGTTTATATTCCTTATCACTTGTTAATAAACACCATTATTTCACATATGTATGTTTTGGGTTTCCTCTGTGTAGTCCACACAGTCTGGTCAATTAGATATCCTGACAGTTTCTTACAGTGTATATGTATTTTACCACTTAAAGCGGAGTGCTGCCTGAAAAAAGAAAAAAATTAAGTCAGCAGCTACAAATACTGCAGTTGCTGACTTTTAAAATAAGGTCACTTACCTGTCCATGGCGCCCGCGATGTCGTCACCTGAAGCCGACCCATCCCTCTGCTCCGGGTGGAGGCGCCGGCATCTTCAGAAAGGGGATCAGGAAGTGAAGCCTTGCGGCTTCACAGCCTGGTTCACTAATGCGCAAGCGTCAGTCGCCCTGCGCATTCTGAGTGGTCCCTGCTGTCTTCTGGAACCTGTGTGTCTCCCAGAAGACAGCAGGGAGGCGGAGGAGGCACCGGACATGGCGTAGATCGCCGTAGATACTGTGGCAATCTTTCACCGTAAGTGGGAGCAAATGCCTGGATTAGACAGGTATCTGCCCCCCCCCCCTTAAAAAGGGCCAAATGTGACACCGGAGAGGGGTGAGGAACCGGATCAGTGGAAGTTCCATTTCTGGGTGGAAATCTGCTTTAATTAGGACAATTATTGATCAACATATGAATTTCAATTGTCAGGTATATGCAAGGACCCCTTCAGACTTTACTTAGCTTAGATTATGAGTCCCTCAACTATTATGTGAGGGCATTTAGAAGCAGTAGACAGAAAACATGTTCTGACAAGTTTCTTCACAGAAGACACCCTGTAATGACTTGTGAGTCACAAGGATATCCCAATGCCTTACACAAAGGATAAAATAGAAAATGAAATGTCACCAGGCTGGGAAAATGTTCAAGGCTGCCAGAGAACCCCATCTGTTTCCAAGATGACGATGGTCTTGGGAAGACAGGGCAGCGCTGCCTTTGGTTTCAGGAATCCCATTGCTTGGCAGAAACATGGAATTTTCTAAAGCATTCAGAACCATTGTTTCTACCAGGGAAATGTGGCAAGGGTCTTAATATACAGTAGAAGCTGCTCTATGTTGTGTTAGTGAAAATGTTGGAACATGTGGTTAGAAAAAATAGCAGCTTGGTGCTTCACAAAACACAACACTGTTATCTGTAAATGTTTCTAGCAATACACATACAGTATATTCCAGGAGAATAAACAATATTTAGAGATTTAAAACCTTTTCATTTCACTGGGATCCAGAAAAAAATAGCTCAATGTATTCTTTGCTAATTACATGACTTAGAATGCGGCATATCTATTCACTAAAGACCAGTGCCTATATTATAGCAACCTATCCATTCATTAGAGCCCAATTTACATTAATAAAAATGCAGCCAATCTGTTTACTAGAGACTAGTGTCATTACTAATACAGCCTATCCATTCAACTAGAGACCAGAGACTAATGCCCCGTACACACGGTCGGATTTTTCGATGGAAAATGTCCGATCGGAGCGTGTTGTCGGAAATTCCGACCGTGTGTAGGCTCCATCGGACATTTTCCATCGGATTTTCCGACACACAAAGTTTGAGAGCAGGAGATAAAATTTTCCGACAACAAAATCCGTTGTCGGAAATTCCGATCGTGTGTACACAAATCCGACGGACAAAGTGCCACGCATGCTCAGAATAAATAAAGAGATGAAAGCTATTGGCCACTGCCCCGTTTATAGTCCCGACGTATATGTTTTACGTCACCGCGTTCAGAATGATCGGATTTTCCGACAACTTTGTGCGACCGTGTGTAGACAAAACAAGTTTGAGCCAACATCCGACGGAAAAAATCCTAGGATTTTGTTGTCGGAATGTCCGAACAAAGTCCGACCGTGTGTACGCCCTATAAGAATGTTGCCTATCCATTCAGTAGATAGTGATAACATTAAAGATTATTCAGGCTATCCTTTCACCAAAGACCAGTGACCTCACTAAAATGCAACCTATCTATTCACAAGAGGCCAGTGACATCACTAAGAATGTATCCTTTCCATTCACTAGAGGCCAGTGACATCACCAGGAACATACTATTTCCATTCACTAGAGGCCAGTTGCACCACTAATGCCGCGTACACACGGTCGGACTTTTCGTCTACAAAAGTCAGACAGCCTGTCCGACAGACTTCCGGCAGACTTTCGGCGGACTTGCGGCGGACTTGCGGCATACTTTCTAACGAACGGACTTGCCTACACACGACCACACAAAAGTCCGACGGATTCGTACGTGATGACGTACACCGGACTAAAATAAGGAAGTTCATAGCCAGTAGCCAATAGGTGCCCTAGCGTGGCTTTTTGTCCGTCGGACTAGCACACAGACGAGCGGATTTCGGGGTCCGTCGTAGTTACGACGTAAAGATTTGAAGCATGTTTCAAATCTAAAGTACGTCGGATTTGAGGCTAAAAAAGTACGTTGAAAGTCCGGAGAAGCCCACACACGATCGGATTACCAGCCAGCTTTAGTCCGTCAGCGTCCGTTGGACTTTTGTAGACGAAAAGTCCGACCGTGTGTACGCGGCATAAGAACGTAGTTTATCCATTCACTACAGCAGGGGTCTCCAAACTTTTAAAACAAAGGGCCAGTTTACTGTCCTTCAAACTCTAGGAGAGTGGGGGGCTGGCTGTGGCCAGTGGGAGTAGAAAATGCCCTGGCATTACTGGCAATAAACAGTGCCATAGGATTGATGGTCAGTAGCAGTAAACTAATTGAATGTATCCAATACCTAGAGGCCAGTAAAATAACTGAGAATGCACCCTATACAATCTTTTGAAATCATGAGGAGTGCAACCTATTTATTCACACTTGTGACATTAAAGAAAAATGCAGATTATCCAATTATTAGATGCTGGGGACATTGCTAAGAATATAACCTATACAACCATTGAAGACTAGTGACATGGCTGAGAATTTAGCTTAGTAAGTCATTGGAGACGGATGATTTCACTACAAATACAGCCTAGCCATTCTTTAGCCACATAATTGGGAATAAATGTAGCCCGGTGGTTCTCAACCTGGGGGTCGGGACCCCCTTGGGGGTCAAATGACGATTTGCCAGGGGTCACCGAATCCTGGGCTGTTCCTGAAGCCCGCTCTCCCAGCCTTTTTGCGGCCGCCCAGCAGGGCTGTCACTGGAGCCCATGGCAAGGCATGGCTAGGGGGCAGAGACTAGAGGTCAACTGACTGGTGAGGAATGTGAAGTGGGAGGGTCTGAAGGAGACCATATCTCCTGATTTTGGCATTGGTGTCACTGCTACGAGACACCACAAAGTCGGAAACACAGTGAAGCCACATAAGTCCCCACTACAGTTGTCATGAAGATCCAGCCAGTAACCGGCGATCCAAGCGCACGGGAACACGGCCACGGGTCCCACTGCGCATGCGCGCACGTTCACGGGTGCGGTTACGCATGGGCACGCGCGCGCGCACTCCCGCTGGTGTCAGGCGGGCTATTTAAACCGGTCTATCACACACTATCCCCGCTGTCTGCTCTACAGCGTTCCGTGTGTGTAACCTGATCTGATCTGAGTATCCTGCTATCTGACCCGGCTTCCTGTTTGACCAGACCCTCTTGGCTTGCCTGACCATCCCTCTGTATTATCCCTGGTACCTCTGCTGTCCGAACGATACCGACCACTGGCTTGTTGACCTTCCTGCTGTGCATACCAGCATCCAGTCTACTGCCTGCTGCTTGTTCCTGGTTCCAGTCCAGCGTTCCAGGCTCCCACCTGCTGTCTGTTCCAGTCCAGCGTTCCAGGCTCCTACCTGCTGTCTGTTCCAGTCCAGCGTTCCAGGCTCCTACCTGCTGTCTGTTCCAGTCCAGCGTTCCAGTCTACTAACTGCTGTCTGTTCCAGTCCAGCGTTCCAGTCTACTACCTGCTGTCTGTTCCAGTCCAGCGTTCCAGTCTACTACCTGCTGTCTGTTCCAGTCCAGCGTTCCAGGCTCCTACCTGCTGTCTGTTCCAGTCCTGCATTCCAGTCTACTACCTGCTGTCTGTTCCAGTCCAGTGTTCCAGTCTACTACCTGCTGTCTGTTCCAGTCCAGCGTTCCAGTCTACTACCTGCTGTTTGTTCCTGGTTCCAGTCCAGTGTTCCAGGCTCCTACCTGCTGTCTGTTCCAGTCCAGCGTTCCAGGCTCTTACCTGCTGGGTTCCTAGTCCTTCCTGCATTCCAGTCTCTGTCTTCAGTCTTCTGTTGGCTTCAGATTCCAGAGGGTGCCACCACTACTGAACTCCAACGACTATTGATCCTGCCAGGCACCAATACCACTCCTCACTCCTGGCTCTCTGTCTCCATTGCAGGGGAACAGGAGTGGGAGCTGTAAGGGAGGTCTTTCTCTGCACTTCAGGCTCAAAACCTACCAGGTACGTGACAACACTTCTCAGATCAGCAGATGACCTTGATCAAGAGCACCTAAGTTGGCTGATCAGAACTCCCCCCAGCACTGCCACTGATCCCAACTCCCCGTCAGCACTGTCACTCATCCCATACCCCCCACCAAGAAGTAAGAGGAGGAATAAAAATAGAGAATACATGGAGGGGAGAGAAAAAGAGGGGAAGGAACAAAGAAAAAGGAAGAGAAACATTAAGAGAAAGAACAAGAAAGACGGCTAGAGAGAGGGATGGGGAAAAAAAACAATAAATTGGGACAGAGAGACATAAAAAGGGAAAGAAAGGAGAACAAAGAGAAAGAGTGGTACATCCTAAAATGTACCATAAGGGGTTTTAATACTGTACGAGTGGAAGGGACTCAGGGAGTGCTAAATATCTGTGGGTTAGGGGAACAACTTACTTGTCTTGCCTTGGGTGCTGACAACCCACACTACGAAAATAATTTTACTGTTAGGGGTCCCCACAACTTGGTAAATTTTATCAAGGGGTCATGGCACTAGAAAGGTTGAGAACCACTGATATAGCTTATCACTTCACCAGAAACTGTTGACATCCTTAAATTATACATGAGCTAGAGAAGAGCGTCCACGTTTAATAGCCTGGCTTATTTATAGCCAAACTGGAAGCCGAGGGTTATTTTCTTTTTTAAAAAGTAGCAAGAAATTGTGCATTAGTGCTGCATTAACCACATAGCACACAACACAATGGGAGAAATGGATCTTTCTGCTTTTACTGGCAGTCTTTTTCCAGCCTTTTATAAGCTACAAGATGTTTGTTGATTTAATACCGTGTTGGGCTATTTTTTGGAAATTACACCTGGCAACCTTGCCGTCAAAACACATAGACAAACCAGAGATGCAACTGACCCAAAAAATCTGTATGCGTAATTCATAAATTTCAAGGAACATGGGAATGAAACATTGGTCCAAAATGCTTATTTACCTGTTTCATACTGCCCAAGTTTTTAAAGATTCCTGACTTTGTCCAAACTACACAAGACAAAGAATGTTCTGACTGTAAATTACTCAACCAAATCTCATAAATTCTACAATCTTCAACTGGCCTATTGTTCTGCAGCAACTCCAAAACTGGACAATCCTTGAAACCATCCAAATTACATTTAGTTCTGATTATGGCCTTATCCTTGTTATTAATGTTAAAGTCAAATGTTTCGTGACTTGAATCTGCTCAAGAACACACAGATGTTATGGGCAACAAACTTGTATCACTAAACACAACAGCCCATGTCAGGTCCTATTAGAACAATTAGAGAAATGGAGAACAAGTCCTGATCTCCCGTTGAGAGCTGGAAGCTAAAATTATAGTCTGAAATTCACTCAAAACCAGCAAAACCTTGGCAAAACAACAGCACAACTATATAAACACAATAATAATAGGCCTTTATTCTCTAGTAATGAACTGGCAGAATAGGAAAGTCTCATGTGACCACTACGAAGAAAAGTTAAGGTTGTTTTGCAGTTATTGTGACCATAAGAAACGGGAAACAACATCCCCAGTATTATAACTTAATATGAAGCTTTCTCATTGGAAGTTTTTGATGCTGGAAGAAGTGGTTGTGGTTTCAAAACAGAAAGATTGCATTGATGTTACCCATTGCATTAAAAAAAACTTTTGCTTGACATTCCAAAATGAAAATTATGACTTGGAATGTTCAACCTCTAGGCAGGTTGCCTACTGTATGTATTTAGTTAGCACTCAGCTGCGCAGATCAGGGGAAAGAGTTAATGTTTTGCTGTTTTTTTTTTCCTGGTGTGTTTGGGGGCTTTCGCAGGAGTCAAACCCCCCACCTGTGTTCCATAAAAAGGGAAGGGAATAGGTCCAGATTCTTGGGGGGGACTCCAGGGAACACTGGGGAAGCACCAAAGACTCGCTGTTTCGCTGGAAGAAACCTGGAAAGTGGATTTCTCTGTTAGGGCACCACCAAGTTTGGACTATTCAGAGACTTCAACTGTGCAGGTAACCTGGGGCAGCCACAGTTAGGTTTAATGAGGAAAAATATGTTACTGCATGCTATACATGTTCTGCCAAAAGTTCAGTAAAGTTGTTTCAACTGCTTAAGGCCTG
Source organism: Lithobates septentrionalis (assembly GCA_037952835.1). Lineage (NCBI taxonomy): Eukaryota > Metazoa > Chordata > Amphibia > Anura > Ranidae > Lithobates > Lithobates septentrionalis. Next base: position 835,837 of record JBBDGP010002646.1, on the reverse strand, counting down.
GTCTGAAGTTACTCAAGGGATGCATTTTCTTCAAGGAACCAGGGTCTGAAATAGCACAATGGGGTCTGTGAAACATCCCTACAATGCAAGGTTAGCCTGACAGTCTAAGGGGAGAAGAAGTTGCTGTGAGTAACCACAGACAGTGACAGGCCCTCCGGTAGTGAGGGGGTTTGGTGTTCCAACTCCCTCCCTAGCTTTCTGTCTCTATCGGTCATTGGGAGTGGAACGGCATTACGGAGATCTATGACCTGGTCACTATGTAGGTAAGGGAAAAGTTAAGTGAGGGCACTATGAGGTCTGCGCTAAGTGCTCGGCGGGACCCCATTCTGTTACTGGTAGTGAGGTAACAGAGGTATTCTGACTGGTGGAGAGGGCATAGGCTCCACATGCCCCTCCTAATGCAACACATATACCTGTACAAGTGTGTAGGACAAGGGACAACATCTTCTGGAGGGACTCTGCATAAAACACTACACACAAGTGACTCATCTCTAAGTTGAGGGACTGCCTTAAAGTTTGACTCTTCACATGAGCATGGGCATTGGTGAGCACTCCTTCGGGCAAGGTGTTACCCCTCTGCTAGCAGGAGTGACCCTGAACACCGCCTGGCATAGCCCATAGAACCCACCCGGGGTAGTCTCCTCATGTGACACAGAACTTGGCACCCAAAGTGATAGTGGGGAACATGGAAGGAAGGTCCATCATTAACGATCTACTATCACTACAACCAGTGTTTTTGTTGCATACTACTGTCTATATCTTTGAAATGTATACATTGTTTGTAATGTATTCATTCTATATAATGTATAGATCTGCTCATTTTGCACATAGTATGTTAATATTTTTTTCTGTGATCTGCGTACAGTAGTTAGGTTGCAATCAACCTGTCACGTATCTGGTAGAGGCTGAACTGAAGAGAGGGCTCTTCCTTACGCCTCCTGTCCTGTTTGTCTCCCGAGATTGCTGACAGTATAGGACAGGACATGGGCACCTGTAGTAAGTCCTGGCCAGCAGATAAACGAGAACTTGCTATGATGTCGAATTTCAAGGACAGGAACTCATGCCAGATGTCATGACAGGGCTTGCAGAAGCAGGAGGCAGGATAATGGTCAGGCATGCAGAAACTGGCAACGGGCAGACAGCAGAGGTACAGATTCGGAAGAAAAGAGCATTAACAGGGGGCAGGCCAAAGTCAGTATCACACTGGCAGAAGATGAGCTAAAGGGATAAGCAAGGTGCAGAGTCAAGAAGCAAGCCAGAAGTCAGGTTCAGAAGGGATCAAGATCAGGTGGAGTCAAAAGACAAACTGGGTATATCACAGGAGCAAGCAGGTCATGGGTCAAAGGAGCTGACTACCACTCAGCAATAATCCTAATGCCCCGTACACACGGTCGGATTTTCCAATGGAAAATGTTCGATCGGTGCGTGTTGTCGGAAATTCCGACCGTGTGTGGGCTCCATCGGACATTTTCCATCGGATTTTCCGACACACAAAGTTTGAGAGCAGGATATAAAATTTTCCGACAACAAAATCCGTTGTCGGATATTCTGATCGTGTGTACACAAATCCGACGGACAAAGTGCCACGCATGCTCAGAATAAATAAAGAGATGAAAGCTATTGGCCACTGCCCCGTTTATAGTCGTGACGTACGTGTTTTACGTCACCACGTTTAGAACGATCGGATTTTCCGACAACTTTGTGTGACCGTGTGTATGCAAGACAAGTTTGAGCCAACATCCGTCGGAAAAAATCCTAGGATTTTGTTGTCGGAATGTTCGAACAAAGTCCGACCGTGTGTACGGGGCATTAGTCTTTCAGTGCTTTAGATAGGCCACTTGGTGCCGAAGTCAATTGCCCATGTAGATGTTAATATGGCCCTGACTCTGTGCACAGTCCTGTGGACTGTTTTGCATGTATGTGCCTTTCTTTGAGCATGGGCATGAACTCAGTTTTCCTGACACAGCTCAAGTGTTTGTGTTTGTGAGTGTTCTTATGCTCAAGTTGTTACTGCTTATACAAGCTGTTGTTGAGCATCATCCAGCAGTCGGAGTTAGAAGACTTAACAAGTATTTAATGGTTTGTACCAACCCCACAAGCTCCAACTTTTGCTAGACAGTTCATTCTCTCACAGGAAGTGGATATACTGACAGGGACAAGCAATAGGTATTAAAACGATATGAATATTTATTAGCCCAGCCGTTCACTGAGGATCTTGTCTGAGTCATGTGAGCTGGGGAGGTGATAAATATTTTGGACAAAATTCTTCAGAGTATTCTGGGTTCCTTGGACTCATGTCCAAGGAACCAAGGAGGGGGGGGGGGGGGGAGATGGAGGTTGGTGAACTCTACCTCATCCAATCGAAGAACGCTTTGCATTAATTAAAAAAACAATTTTGTAAAAAAAAAAGGCTATACCTGTTTTAGCTTTAATAAATCTCCTCTTTGGTGTTGACTGATTGCCCAGTTCTTTAACGGGTCTATGTAACAAAGTTGGATGGCCAGAGTTTATAGAAGTAATGTTAATCCATAACCTGGATGCTATTTTTTTAGCTAGTGATGAGTTTAGATATAATTAGCGTGCATTTGAGTCATCGCTATGGGATATAAATATTTTCCTTTTCCTACTTTGCTGCATCTGGGGTTAAGTAACTTTTCAAGCTATGTTACTACCTTCAAATAGAAAAAAAAGAGAACATGGTAGTCGTGAACTCATGCCAGAAAAGGAGGATTTCCGGTATTGCCCAAATCAAAGACGTATTGTTCTACAGTGGCTCTTTTCATTTTTATTCCCTTAAATTCAGCATTTCAGCCTGACCCTTGATGAAGTGGCTGGTTCGTGTTCTGCTGCCAAGTGGATACTTGGGGACAATGAATGAGTCAAGTTTCCAGGGTGTATGTCGGAGAAGGGGGGGGAGACAGCTCAGCACCATACTCCGCCCCGCCATAGTGCCCCAGATGGCTTGCCGAGGACTTGGTGGTGTCAGCTTGAGAGGAGAAAGAAGGCACGGAAAATCTATTGACTCATTCAACATGGGTGGGACCGTGAGTGAAAATAAACGTGTTAAAACAAGCGTCTTTGTGTTTTATGGTGGTCACAGATTCGCACAAGCATTATTATAATTATGGGTAGCAGGTCACCTGCGTATACTCGTGTGACTTTGTAAGAAAGCCTTTTCTTTGTCTTGTGTTCAACATCGGCTTATTGTACTTGATGATCTGAAGTTAATGGGACCTGAGGGACATTTGTAGAAGGAAAGCAGCTTATGTTTCTTATTTGTACAGTACGTGCATCCATTGCACGGCAGACTCCTTGTTTTAGTAGACTTACGTTGGGTGGGACAGCCGTAATGTGCAAATGTTTTACTCATTACCAGTGGATTATGAGAACGTGATCGCTTAAATGATGTGCAAGAAGCTGGTGGGGTCTGCCAGAGATGCTGCCCTAGAAATCTGAGAATTACTGTACTATTCTGTTTCAACGACTGTTAATTCTAATATTGCTGTTTTCTAGTAAAAAGCACACGTTCGAATTCTACAGTGCTGTGCAAAAATTGTAGCAATAAATAGAATATGAATCTCCTATGTTTTTTTCTACCATAATTCACATTAATTTAAAGTATTACAATAACTTTTATAACATTATGGTGTATGTATATTGCTGGAATATCAGCAATAATGATGCATGCCGTAAAGGTTGTAAGTTCTTCCCATTGACTTAGGGCAGAATCTTGTAATGAAGAGAAGTTCCCTGTTCCAATGATAGCACATATGATTGTATGACACACAAAGCATTACCTAATCACATATTTTTTATGACAAAATCCCTTTTGCTATCATAAAAAAACACTGCTTTGAATTCTATTATGTCCTGTACAACTTAGATAATGATGGCATGGTCTTGAGCTACCCAATGGATTGTGGATGATAAGGAGTCCAAAGCTGCTTATATAGTGAGCACATATGACTGACCTATGTACGAATGTAGTGCTACTACTGTAGGAGTCAAGGGAATACTGTCCAGATCTTCCCCAAAGCTTCGCCACACAGCCAGGCACACTGGCTCACTCATACATTTCTCAAATGACCAGTCTAGGGGTGTTGTTTTTGTTTTTATTTTTGGAGAACTTGGATAGGGTTGAGGGAAATAGGTGGTATACTCCAAATGGGAACTATGTACAACTTGAGGACTTAGGTATTCTTTCTTGACTCCTTTCTCAGAGTCCCTTTAAGCAGATGATTAGATGGACAAAGCTCTTCAGGACACCAGCTGGTGTCCCCTTTAAACAGACCCACAGCTCACTCTCTAGCATCAGAGGGATGGCAACAGCACAAAGGTCCCCAAGATCTCTCAAAAGCATCTGTACTCACACAAGGCCCAAGGACAGCTGGTTGCTTCCATCCAACTTCCAAGCGACACCTTACTCTGGCGATACCAGACTAGATTTTCATCAGACAGCCTCCCTCAATCAGTTCTCTTTGTAGCTCCAGTGTCTCAGCATCAAGGCCCTCAGGTCACCCACCTGAGGCCTTGCAATAGCAGACATGTGTCATGAAAGCCCTGGAGGGCAGCAAGCCCCTCCAGGCTGGACCATTCTTCTCCAGGAAAAGACCCTGAGCTCAGTGTGTCCAGAGACTATAAAGCATTCCTTCAGAGCCAGCCTCTCTGGGATTGGCCAGGGCTGTATCAATATTCATGTTGTCATCTGCATAGCTCCACACCTATCATCCAGAAATTTTCAAGTTCTCTGGATGCAGAGGGAGTTATCATACTCATGGGTGTCCGCAAGAAGGGGCAAGGGAGGTCAAGTGCCCCCCCTGGAATCAGCAAGGTGTCCGTAGACCATGGCCGGTACAATGCGTGGTCGGAAGGTGCACCTGCCCAGGGCGGAGCTTCTCTGTGTAGAGGCAGGGGGCATACATGGAGCTCCAGCAGCTTCGTTCTCCCTGTTTTTCTACAAAGCCCAAAGACAAGTGCAGGAAAGTAAAGTGTTCAAACATGATAAGAGAACGTTCACTTCCCCAGAGCTCAGACTTATTTACTGTCGGACTGACACCTGGATCTCCGTCCCCTGCTGTCACAGGCTGCCCAATCGTTGTTCGCTGTTCGCTGTTATCAGCAAACTGCTTGTGGAATGTGTCTCCAGTTGCTGGACTGTGGGACCTGTCAGCATAGACTGCATCACCTTACACTGTCATCCAGGTTGGACATCAGGCCGAACCTTCTGTTATCATGTGAAGAGATTTAACATTTTACTTCCCTGCATGCTTTTTCTTGGCTACTCTTAGAGCTCCTTCACGTGTGGAAGTGACTGTTGCTCCTCTGAAAAGATCCAAGCTTGGATCGCTTTTTCAGAGCTTTTTGAGAGGTGGTGAGGAGGCAATATGTTGCCTCCTCACCACCTGATTTAACCCAATAATTGCCATACGGTGGCCACATTGAACTACATTATTCTTTTTCACAGCACCACCCACTGAAAGCAATATGCTGTTTAACCAGTTCTATCTGTGCCCATCAGTGCTGCCAATCAGTGCCACCTAATAGTGCCACTCTTTTCTGCCTATCAGTGACCATCAGTGCCTCTTTATCAGTGACCATCAGTGCCACCTCATCAGTGCCGCTTATCAGTGACCATCAGTGCCTCTTTATCAGTGACCATCAGTGCCACCTCATTAGTGCAGCCTATCAGTGCCGCCTATCAGTGACCATCAGTGCCACTTCATCAGTGCCGCCTATCATTGACCATCAGTGCCTCTTTATTAGTGACCATCAGTGCCTCTTTATCAGTGACCATCAGTGCCACCTCATCAGTGCGGCCTCAACAGTGCCCATCAGTGCAGCCTATTAGTGCCTGTCAGTGCAGCCTATCAGTGCAGAATTTCAGTGCCCATCAGAGCAGCCTCATCGGTGCACATCAGTGAAGGAGAAAAACTACTAATTTGCAAAATTTAATAATAGAAGCTAAAAAACACCTTTTTTTCTTGAATTTTCAGTCTTTTTTGTTTGTTTAGCAAAAAATAAAAAAACCCAGTGGTGATTAACTATCACCAAAAGAAAGCTTTATCTGTGTGAAAAAATGATAAAAATTTCATTTGGGTACAGAGTTGCATGACCACGCAATTGTCATTCAAAGTGTGACAGCTCTGAAAGCTGAAAATTGTCCTGGGCAGGAAGGGGGATGAAAGTGCCCTGTGGCTAAGCACAGCAACATAGCATAAACATGTTATTGTGCCCATATAGCTACTATTGTGCCCATATAGAATTTAAAATCTCCTCTGGCTTAAGCCAATGCTGCACCATTCCGGTTGTTGTTTGTTTTTGTAATTTATCGATTGCCTAATTGTATGTTTATTTATACCTTCACTTGCTGTGGTCGCAGCATATTTTGCATGATTTTGCATGTGGCTCAGATCGCCACAGCAAAACCAGGTACACTCCCCCCCCCCCCACCAAAAAGTGGCAAATGTGGCAGTGGAAGGGGGAGGTTATCACGCTTTATGCGATAATGACTAAGCCCCTCCCCCTTCAGGACATTGTCAAAAAGGGGCAGAGCATGTGTGACCTAAAAAAATCCCCCCCCTGCAAAAAGGGGGCGTCCCATGATCATACTGACAGCAGCTGAGCACACTGAGCAGACCTGACTAGCAGAATGCAACCGCACTGATTACAGTGAGCAACTAACTTTACCTTACCAAACCAATTACAGCCTTACTGGCTACAGTGAGGCAACTACATTTACCTATCAAAAATACTGCTCCAGAAAATACAGTGAGCCCAACACTAAATCTATCTATATAAACCTAGCATCTACCTAGGAGGGTGCTACATGAATATAATTACAAATTTTTCTTCTGTAGCGCTACCCCCGCAGAAGCCGCTTGAATATTGTTGGTTCCTTACTCTGCCTCTTCAACCCCAAGAACAGACTCAACCCCGCTGGCACACCTGGCAACAATGTAGTGTAAATACCGCAGAAAATGGACACAGGTTGTAGTGAACACAGAAGTTATCTTTACTGTGAACGTGCACTTGAAGTGAAAACAACAGTGACAAGCAGATATATATATATATATATATATATATTCATATACCTATATAATTTCTTTTTCCAGTTATATATTAATCTCACGTAGTGCTAATTAACTGTAGTTTTTATTTACTTTTTCGTTTTATATATACTGTGGCGACTTTGTCTATTGTATACAATTAATGTGTTACTACCTCCACTGGCCAATACAGCACATCATCCGTCTATAAATACTTGACTCCCTGGTTAGACTGAAAGAACTGAAGAAACAGCGGATGCTGTGAAACACGTCTTCTGATTGGTCGCCACGTCACTTCCAGTCTACGGATCTTGCGTTCCACGCTGAGGCGCACTTCCGGTTCTGGCTCTCGGCTTTTCGGACATTGCTGACACTACACGCTGCTGATTCTACACCATCTACAGGGGTGCTAGCCAGAGGATCATCTACAGAGGCTCTATTACTGCTCCCTTCTCCAGTGGCCAGCCAGCGGCTTGTCATTTCTATTGGGACACAGCTCATCTCCCCACGGACCCTCCAGTGACCCCGGACCCTATTATATCTATATGCCTGATTACCTCATCCCTTTGTGAGTATCCATTTGGCTGTTTGTTACACTATATTAAATGCAATTTTAAATACTGCACTTAGTCTGGCGCACCTTGTTTTTTCCTTATAGGATTGAGCAAGTGCCCTCTCACCAATCTTGTGTCCAGAGGCCCAAGGGGGAAATATCCTGGGACCGATCCTTCAGGTTGCCGGACTGGCCACCTCCTCACGGAAACACCACACTCTGTCAGGGATGCCTGGAGATGCACTCGGAGTCCTCTCCTTAGCCCTGGATGCCCGCTGCCAACCTCTGAGCTATAGCAGGAATAATGGCACTGGCACCGATTTGGTAAATCCTAGTTTGGGTTCTGGAACTTGGAGAATTCATAAAGACTTGGGAGGGTTAAAGTCTCCAACCCTGGGTCCAGGTTTTTGTGAGCAAAGTAAAAGCCAGAAAGCTGATGAGCATTCGTTTGTGGCAGAGGATTGCTAAAAAAAAATCCTTCCAGGGTAAGCTATGTGTTCTTTTGAACTTTCTTCTAATAAAAGCGGGCCAAGAATGCCCTAAAAAGAAGATTCAGGTGAGTGGACAATGTTCTCAAAGTGCTACAGTACCTTGAGCTGATCTTTCCACAAATTATATAGTATAGAATAGTATATAGTATATATAGAATACAGTCAGGTCCATAAATATTGGGACATCAACACAATTCTAATCTTTTTGGCTCTATACAGTGCCTTGCAAAAGTATTCGGCCCCCTTGAACTTTTCAACCTTTTGCCACATTTCAGGCTTCAAACATAAAGATATAAAATTTTAATTTTTTGTGAAGAATCACCAACAAGTGGGACACAATTGTGAAGTGGAACGAAATCTATTGGATATTTTAAACTTTTTTAGCAAATAAAAAACTGAAAAGTGGTGCGTGCAAAATTATTCGGCCCCTTTACTTTCAGTGCAGCAAACTCACTCCAGAAGTTCAGCGAGGATCTCTGAATGATCCAATGTTGTCCTAAATGACTGATGGTGATAAATAGAATCCACCTGTGTGTAATCAAGTCTCTGTATAAATGCACCTGCTCTGTGATAGTCTCAGGGTTCTGTTGAAAGCGCAGAGAGCATCATGAAGACCAAGGAACACACCAGGCAGGTCCGTAATACTGTTGTGGAGAAGTTTAAAGCTGGATTTGGATACAAAAAGATTTCCCAAGCTTTAAACATCCCAAGGAGCACTGTGCAAGCGATCATTTTGAAATGGAAGGCGTATCAGACCACTGCAAATCTACCAAGACCTGGCTGTCCCTCTAAACTTTCAGCTCAGACAAGGAGAAGACTGATCAGAGATGCAGCCAAGAGGCCCATGATCACTCTGGATGAACTGCAGAGAACTACAGCTGAGGTGGGAGAGTCTGTCCATAGGACAACAATCAGTCGTACACTGCACAAATCTGGCCTTTATGGAAGAGTGGCAAGAAGAAAGCCATTTCTCAAAGATATCCATAAAAAGTCTTGTCTAAAGTTTGCCACAAGCCACCTGGGAGACACACCAAACATGTGGAAGAAGGTGCTCTGGTCCGATGAAACCAAAATCAAACTTTTTGGCCACAATGCAAAACGATATGTTTGGCGTAAAAGCAACACAGCTCATCACCCTCAACACACCATCCCCACTGTCAAACATGGTGGTGGCAGCATCATGGTTTGGGCCTGCTTTTCTTCAGCAGGGACAGGGAAGATGGTTAAAATTGAGGGGAAGATGGATGCAGCCAAATACAGGACCATTCTGGATGAAAACCTTTTGGAGTCTGCAAAAGACCTGAAACTGGGACGGAGATTTATCTTCCAACAAGACAATGATCCCAAACATACAGCAAAATCTACAAAGGAATGGTTCACAAAGAAACGTATCCAGGTGTTAGAATGGCCAAGTCAAAGTCCAGACCTGAATCCAATCGAGAATCTGTGGAAAGAGCTGAAAACTGCTGTTCACAAACGCTCTCCATCCAACCTCACTGAACTCAAGCTGTTTTGCAAGGAAGAATGGGCAAGAATTTCAGTCTCTCGATGTGCAAAACTGATAGAGACATACCCCAAGCGACTTGCAGCTGTAATCGCAGCAAAAGGTGGCTCTACAAAGTATTAACGCAAGGGGGCCGAATAATTTTGCACGCCCCACTTTTCATTTTTTTATTAGTTAAAAAAGTTTCAACAATCCAATAGATTTCGTTCCACTTCACAATTGTGTCCCACTTGTTGGTGATTCTTCACAAAAAATAAAAATTTTATATCTTTATGTTTGAAGCCTGAAATGTGGCAAAAGGTTGAAAAGTTCAAGGGGGCCGAATACTTTCGCAAGGCACTGTACACCACCACAATGGATTAGAATTGAAACTAACAAGATGTGCTTTAACTGCAGACATCCAAATCAGGTGAACGGTGTAGGAATTACAACAATTTGTATATGTGCCTCCCACTTTTTAAGGGACCAAAAGTAATGGGACAGATTAACAATCATCCATCAAACTTTTACTTTTTAATACTTGGTCGCAAATCCTTTGCAGTCAATCACAGCCTGAAGTCTGGAAAGCATAGACATCACCAGACGCTGGGTTTCATCCCTGGTGATGCTCTGCCAGGCCTCTACTGCAACTGTCTTCAGTTCCTGCATGTTCTTGGGGCATTTTCCCTTCAGTTTTGTCTTCAGCAAGTGAAATGCATGCTCAATCAGATTCAGGTCAGGTGATTGACTTGGCCATTGCATAACATTCCACTTCTTTCACTAAAAAAAATCTTTGGTTGCTTTCGCAGTATGCTTCGGGTCATTGTCCATCTGCACTATGAAGCGCCGTCCAATGAGTTCTGAAGCATTTCGCTGAATGAGAGAAGATAATATTGCCCGAAACACTTCAGAATTCATCCTGCTGCTTTTGTCAGCAGTCACATCATCAATAAATACAAGAGAACCAGTTCCATTGGCAGCCATACATGCCCACGCCATGACACTACCACCACCATGCTTCACTGATGAGGTGGTATGCTTTGGATCATGAGCAGTTCCTTTCCTTCTCCATACTCTTCTCTTCCCATCACTCTGGTATAAGTTGATCTTGGTCTCATCTATCCATAGGATGTTGTTTCAGAACTGTGAAGGATTTTTTAGATGTTGTTTGGCAAACTCTAATCTGGCCTTCCTGTTTTTGAGCCTCACCGATGGTTTACATCTTGTGGTGAACCCTCTGTATTCACTCTGGTGAAGTCTTCTCTTGATTGTTGACTTTGACACACATACACCTACCTCCTGGAGAGTGTTCTTGATCTGGCCAACTGTTGTGAAGGGTGTTTTCTTCACCAGGGAAAGAATTCTTCGGTCATCCACCACAGTTGTTTTCCGTGGTCTTCCGGGTTTTTTGGTGTTGCTGAGCTCACCGGTGCGTTCTTTCTTTTTGGGGATGTTCCAAACAGTTGATTTGGCCACACCTAATGGTTTTGCTATCTTTCTGGTGGGTTTGTTTTGTTTTTTCAGCCTAATGATGGCTTGCTTCACTGATAGTGACAGCTCTTTGGATCTCATATTGAGAGTTGACAGCAAAAGATTCCAAATGCAAATAGCACACTTGAAATGAACTCTAAAATTATGAAATCTCGAAATGCAGCGCACAATTCTCTATTTCTTTAATAGGATAATAATGAAGCTGCTTTGCTGGTGATACTGATGCAGTTATTGCAAACTAATTTTCAAAGGCTTTTTTTTTCTAGTGATATCAAGAATAATATTATTATGCTTGTTATTTTTTTTTGGTGAAAGTTACCACAACACCATTATCCCGTAGTTTTTAAGATCAAAGATACAACTATGTTGGTGTCTCTTGTTAATTTTACATTGTATTTTTATAAATGTAACTGCCGACTCCCAAACTGTCATTTGAAGTAAAACACATAGCCAAGTATTATTCTCCACAATTTTTTTATTGTACATTAAAAAAAGAAAACAAATAAAATTAGACATGATATCTGCCAAGAGAACTTAACCAAAAAGTACATTCTATGCATCCAAAAATATATAAAATATACCAAATCAAATCATTATTATTCAACCAAAAAATAAAATAAAAGCCTCCTGCATGTGTCCTGCTTCTTAATATAGGGGGTTCCGTCATCTGGAGATAATTCCGAAAATCATCCGGATTATTCTCTTGGAGCTCCCGCAGCAAAGGCATATGACATAATTAGTCACGATTAATAAAGCAACCAATTTTTGGTCCAAGAAATCCTCCTGCTCCTGTTCTTGGACTGGACTCGGGTCAAAGCAATAACTCTAAGGCCAATAATAAATAACACGTTATCTCCTCCGAGTCTGCAACATGGCTGATTGACGAACGCCCGTTCAGAAACAAACTGAAAAGCATGAAATGAAAAGCGTGAAATGAAAAGCGTGAAATGAAAAGCGTGAATCAACACTCTCCAAACGTCTAGTAACACAAAATTAGCAGAAGGAGCCCAAAGGGTGGTGCTAAAGAGCTGGAAAACCAGGTAGTACGTCACTAAGTTTGTGTTTGTTGGCCGATAATTCCTTGCCGTTTGTATGCAAGACAAGTTCCTGGCCAATGCCCTTCAGACAAAAGTCCAAGGTTTTGTCTATGGAAAATCTGATCGTGTGTACGAGGCTTAAAACTGGGATGCCATTAAAGTTCATGTGCATGTAAAGGCAGGTGTCACAATACTTTTGGTAATATAGTGTTCATACATACATATATATATATATATATTTTAACATATGTTTGTTTTCTCTGAAAGTTCTTCTTCTTTACATGTATCGGTCCTTTATGTATTTTACAGACCATAGGACGCTATACATAATTATCTTCATCCGTGAAAACAACCGTGTAAACTAAAACAGGGAAACATAGATCCAAAATCAAAGCCCGGATGCAATCCTTAAAATGACACTAAATTCCTTAAAATGACAGTGATGTTTGCGTTCATTGTCTGATCTTTAGTGGCATTAGTGGCATTACAGCAATCCATTTTGTCTGGCTGCTTACATCTGACGTACTTCTGAAGGGATGTTTGGGTACTTGGATATCTCCAGATGCATATCTTATATTGTTGGAAATTGTCCAATTTACAGTAAGTTCCACAAGAAAGGAAAAATAAATCCCTTTCCAAAATTGTTTTCAGCACTGGAAGCAAAAGCTGGCATACCATACCAGCATCTTCTAGGAACTTAAAGGGAACCTGTTAGACCTTAAAATGCATACAACTTTTTAAAAACCGCCAAGTATTTGGTAAAATTTTCATAAAATTGTGTTAGTCTTCTAAATAATGTCTTCCTGATTACAGATCCATAAAAACCAATGGGCCTATTTTTTTAAGACAAAACTGGATGTTAGGGCATCTGTTTGATCCAATGACACATCTAGAGAACCATCATAAATCAATGCAACATTCAACTAAAGAAAATCTATTATGATTTTTATTTTACAGTACATGTAGTACTTTGTTACATGTTTCTAGGTGCTTTCTAACCCTAGTTGTGAAGTCCGTCCAGCCTCCCCTCTCCCCTCCTGCCACAGCCGATCCGACAACAGCTATGAAGGAGGCGTCTTGGCTGCAAGAGCTTTCCTGAGACAAGCAACAGCAAAATGAACACAGAGCCTGACACTACACCCTCCCTTTGCAGTCCTCTTGCCCTTGCTGGTCTCAGGAAAGTCCTTGCAGCGGAGACAAACTGTTGCCGGTTTGGCAGACGCAAGTATGTGCATTTGCAAGACTGTGTGTCGGATAGGGTGGTAAGCAATATTGGGGTTTCACAGGTGATAGTTCTCTCTTCCTTCCCATTTACTGTCTATGTCACTGATTTCAGCTACCAGACAGAGTCTTGCTATCTTCAAAAGTTTTCTGATGACTCTGTGTTTGTGGGATGAAACTGAGCATAAGACTGTGGTGAAGAACTTTGTCACATGGTGTGAGGATAGTCATCTGTATTTAAATGTGACAAAGGAGCTGGTTGTGGATTTGCTCACTGGCTTATCCATCTGTGCATACTGTACACGCACTTTAGCATGAAGATGACAAATGGTCTAAATATTTACTAACCATAGGCCGTAACTGATGTAAAACAAGTCTCTCCAAGGTCTTCATGATGTAGGAGGTCAAAGCCACTGGTCTGTAATCCTTGGAGCCACAAGGATGTGGTATCTTCAGCACAGGAACAAGGCAAGACGTATTCCACAATACAGGGACCTTTCATGGGCTCAGGTTAAAGACCCATTGAAGGACACCCCCCCAGCTGGTCTGCACACTCGCTAAGCACCCTGGGGCTAACGCCATCAGGGCCTGCTGATTATCCCACCTTAAGTCTCCTCAACTCCTCAACTCTCCTGATTAGCTGTAACATACATTGCTACACAGCTGTAACAGACTTTCCCGTGAACGAGGATTACAGTTGTTCTTATAAAAAGAACAACTGGTTAAAGTATCCAATAGGGGGGAAGCAGAATGCACCCTAAAGTAGGAAGGAGATCTAGTATGAGGAGTTAAGGGTACTTGCCTCAACTCTGCTTATCTACAACTTTACAATGCAAGTTAATCCGCTAAGTTTTGAAAACAATGTATTCTATGTGGCTGACAATGTATCTCAGGAGTTCCAGGATCTATATAGAGGAATCAAGACCTCCTTCCTCCTGCTGGTGATCCCACTAGTGATATAACGATCTATATAGAGGAATCAGGACCTCCTTCCTCCTGCTGGTGAACCCTCTAGTGATATAACGATCTATATAGAGGAATCAGGACCTCCTTCCTCCTGCTGGTGAACCCTCTAGTGATATACAGAGCTGTATAGGGTAATCGGGGCCTCCTTCCTCCTGCTTCTGACCCCTCTAGTAATATAAATATCTATATATAGAGGAATCATGACCTCCTTGCTCCTGCTGGTGAACCCTCTAGTGATATAAAGATCTGTATAGGGGAATCGGGGCCTCCTTCCTCCTGATGGTGACCCCTCTAGTGATATAAAGATCTATATAGAGGAATTTAGGACCTCCTTCCTCCTGTTGGTAACCCCTCTAGTGATATAAAGATCTATATATAGAGGAATTAGGACCTCCTTCCTCCTTCTGGTGACCTCTATAGTGATATAAAGATCTATATAGAGGAATCAGGACCTCATTACTCCTGCTGGTGATCCCTCTAGTGATATAAAGATCTGTATAGAGTAATAAGGACCTCCTTCCTCCTGCTGGTGATCCCTCTAGTGATATAAAGATCTGTATAGAGTAATAAGGACCTCCTTCCTCCTGCTGGCGACCCCTCTAGTGATATTAGGATCTATATAGAGGAATCAGGAACTCCTTCCTCCTGGTGACCCCTCTAGTGATAACTAAAGATTTATATAGATGAATCAGGACCTCCTTCCTCCTGCTGGTGATCCATCTAAAGAAAACTAAAGATCTACATAGGGGAATCAGGACCTCCTAACTCCTGCTGGTAACCCCTCTAGTGATACTGAAGATAAATCTAGGAGGTTGTACTTCAGGTTTCATGGTGGAGAACCATGGTCGAGTGGGCTCCCAGCACGAACATATGTGTGGCACCATGGAAGAAGGCCCACTTCTGTGACACTGTATATAACGTATGTATTGCGTTGTCGAATGATGGCACTGCTGATGAACCCAGATGGAACACCGATTGAGAATGGGTGGTATAAACCTATGTTTGTGCCAAGCATGTTTAAATTCACTAACTGTTGACTGGCTAACTACCTCTACTGGAAGTCTGTTCCAAGTATCAACTACTCTTTCGGTAAAATAATATTTTCTAAGGTTAGTTTTGAATGTTCCTGCTGCTAGTTTGAGTTCATGAACCCTTGTTTTTGATAAGTAATTTGTTAATAATCTTTTACTGATACAACTCACTTCTCTTTCCTTTATTTTTCTTTTTTCAGCTTGCATAAACTCCCTGAGCTAGGCTTTTTTTTTTCATTTTTAAAAGAATACGCTTCCATTCCTTGCCCGAAACGGATTGGCCAGACCCAGATATGAATTGGCTGACTGTACTACAACAAGTACAACGTCAAGTCAATCCGTCCTGGAACTCCAGCCAAATCCACCGGGGCCTGACGCGGAGATAAGATCTTGTCTAAACGGGAGTTGAAATGCATCATTCAGAACTGGCGAGAGTGAAAGGGGAGCACATTTCTGTGACCCGAAAGAAAAAATAAAATCCTTCAACTTCGCTTTTAAGTCCAGAACAAACTTTTGCTTATGAAAACAAATTGTACATGGGGGGGGAGGGGCGGATCCTGAGCAATAGGCTCTGTGAGACAAAGGGGAAAATGTATTATAAGATGCGGTTAGGGTTCCCCGAGTGACCTCAATATGAATCAGGCTCGGCTCATTGGCTGTGCTAATCTTTCAATAGGAAAACGGGTTTTCTGTGTAAAAACAGAGGGATGTTAACACTGTGGGCACACTGTGCTGCCAGTGAATCACTTCTTATGCATGTGGTTATTGCAACCTGCATAATCACTGAATGTTCTATTAGAGGATAGCTATTTTGAATAAGTTTCTTTTTTTTTTTTTTGTCATTTTTGGAACATTTGCCCTTTAACGTGGTTTTCATACTTTTAAAGAAGAACATTGGCGCCTAGATGAGGAAAGCACCATTGCTAAAGAATATGTAAGCCCAATCACTGAAGTCTCATATACCCTGTTTCCCCGAAAATAAGACCTAGCGTGATTGTCGGTGATGGCTGCAATATAAGCCCTACCCCCCCAAATAAGCCCTACCCTGTTTCCCCAAAAATAAGCCCTACCCTGAAAATAAGACCTACAAGGACTTTAACTAGGGCTTATTTGGGGGGTAGGGCTTATATTGCAGCCATCACTGACAATCACGCTAGGTCTTATTTTCAGGGAAACAGGGTAAGAATGTGTACATAAAATCAAGTTTGTTTAAAAAAAAAAAAGATTTTGTATTTACTTTTTTATATTTTCCCCACAATCAGGTTTTTATTGTTGTCTGTGTCCCCACTGAGGGTATTTACTCTCGCTATTTGTCCTGATGATCATTTTTACAGGGACTGAAATGAAGAGAAAATCCAAAAATTTAGAGTTGTTGCTGGAACAGGAATAGAGTGGAGAACTTCCAGTGGGGACATTTGTTCTAATGACAACTAAGGCCAGTCATAGACAGAGCAAATTTCTTTCCTGCACCCATGGGGTGCAGGAAATGTAAAATATGGTAGGCTGGTTGTACCCAAGTTGATCGATCAATCAACTTAATACAGTCAGCTTGCCCATACATGGTTCGAATCTTGGCCGCTTTCTGCTGAACCAGCTGAGATTCGAACCGTCTATGGCCAGCCTAAGATAGGATTTTCTCTCCTTGGGGGGGTCTCCTTTCACTTCCCGGTATCTCGAGACAGGACAGAAAAGAAAAAAAGGTAATGTTTGAGGTGAGAAGTAAGGGTTAAAAGTAAGAGATGGATATTGGAGAGGGGTGGGATGGAAGATGTGGAGGTAGAGGGGCTAGGGAAGGCAATTTCTGATGGTTGGTGATCCTGGCGCTTGAGTAGAGGAAGGGTGTCTGCCTCATTAACCACTTCAGCCCCGAAAGATTTTACCCCCTTCCGGACCAAAGCAGTTTTTACAATTTGGCACTGCGTCGCTTTAACTGACAATTGCGCGGTCGTGCAATGCTGTACCCTAACTAAATTTGCATCCTTGTTTTCCCACAAATAGAACTTTCTTTTGGTGGTATTTGATCACGTCTGCGGTTTTTATTTTTTGCGCTATAAACAAAAAAATGAGCGCCAATTTTGAAAAAAAAAATATTTTTTTCTTTTTGCTATAATAAATACCCCCCAATTTATTTTTTTTCAAACAAAGTTCTTCATCAGTATAGGCCAATATATATTCTTCTACATATGTTTGGTAAAACAAAAACGCAATAAGCGTGTACTGTATTGATTGGTTTTCACAAAAGTTATAGCGTCTACAAACTATGGGAAAGATATATAGCATTTTTATAATTTTTTTACTGCGTTTTTTAGCGGTACTGCGACATTGCAACGTACAGATCGGACACTTTTGACACATTTTTGGGACCATTGACATTTATACAGCTATCAGTACTATAAATATGCACTAATTACAGCGTAAATGTCACTGGTAGGGAAGGGGTTAACACTAGGGGGCGATAAAGGGGTTAGATGTGTTCCCTAGATGTGTTCTAACTGTATGGGTATAGGCCTGACTGGGGGAGGAGACATATCGTTGTTCCTACAAATGAGCGATATGTCTCCTCTCCCCTGACAGAACAGGGATTTGTGTGTTTACACACACAAATCCCCGTGCTGGCTCTCGTGCATGCGATTGCGCATGGCTGGCGGCGCGCACTCGCCCTTTGACGGCTCTTAAAGGGAAAGCCGTACCCGTACAAGGTTTCACCCAAGAGAGCCATTCTGCAGCAGTATATCTACATGAGCCGGTTGGGAACCGGTTAAAGAGCCAACATTTGAGGCTCATAAGGTTACAGGTGGTGGAACCTAATAATTGTTCTCAAACGGTGGGAATACATTAGGAGGAGTGAGAGGCATAAGAGAGAAGAAAAAAAGAAAAGGGAACCCCCAAAGTTCAGATGTGAATAAAAGAGGGGCAAAACAGTGTCAGAAAGGGAAACAAAGAAAGGATGAGGGATAAGCAAAAAAAAGAAAGGAGGCTGAAAGGGAAAGAGGGGAAGGGGGGATACAGGGTAGTGGACTTCAGTGTATAAAGAGGACCCAGTTGGGGAAAATGGACTCTGCAAAATGTCTTATAATTCATGTGTGGCGGCTAGAAACCCACACTGGATAGGTTATTATGGTCAAACCAAGGAGACCAGGTTTTTAAAAAAATAATTTTGGGTATCATTTAGAATAGCTTTCATCTTCTCCTGAATGGTAGTGCCAATGAAACATACCATTGCTTGTTTTCACACCTTGACAATGGTTTGTCTAGTAGACAGAAATATAAACAATACAATCTTCTGCTCATCTTTGGTTATATTGGGTATAAGTCTATGTAATAAGGCTTTCCAGGGGTTCTTGAGGAGAGAGATATCTAGGACTGAATGTATGAGATTATAGAAACTGTACGTAGCCATAATTCCTTCATTTTGAGACACTTCCTCCAGATATGTAGAAGGGAACCTCTAAAATAATTTGGGGAAGCCCCAGGTGCCAATGTAGCAAAGAGTTTTGGAGTCATGTACCTAGGCAGGAGTACTTTGTAGGAGTTCTTCTGGGCTACGATTTTGGTCAAGCACTTAGCTGTAGCTGACCATATTTTGTTCTATTCTGGGAGATCCAGAGTTTCCCCAAGGTCAGTTTCTCATTTCATCATATAAGGAATTTTGGTGGGAATGGATCAGGTTAAAGTGTAATAGAGTTAGGAAATCAAGCCTGTGTGCATAGGGCCTGCAAGCAGCAGTCTTCAAAGAATGCAAGGATTCTTTTGACCTAGCCCTGTCAGGTCACCTAAGTCCAGGTGACAGATGCACCCCATTGGGGATTGGAGTGCACCGCAAGGTAGTAGACCCTACGGCTGACTGCTGCAGATGGAGCTCTAGGTGATACAGGAGAGCAGGTACCAACACGGATGACACTAGGAGCTAGAGCATGAGATTTCCAAGGGTGCGGAATCTAAGAGCCAGCGGGTGTTCACCAGATGCCCCTAGTGGTAGGGATGGATTTAGCTGCAGTCTGGCTCCAGGTCATGACCCCTAGGGCCTCCCAGCTCACGCTCATCGTAGACTACAGGGAGGTAAAGAGGAAGCATCAGGCTGCGACAACAAAGGATAGTCAAGAGATAGCCAAAGTTCGGGGCAACAACCAGGTAAGAATAGTCAAGAATAAGCCAAGATTGGTAACTGGAATCACACATAGAACACACAGCAAGTAGCACACGGAAGCCAAACACACAATATTGATCAGCAGGGCTGACTTGCAGTGCACAGGTTAATATAGAGTTCCCCGATAGGGGCTGGGGTGGAGACATGCTTCGAGGAGAGATTATTTAAGCAGCCAAGGGAGAGTGGATGGCCTCTTAAGCTGAACACATGGAGAGGTAAGCTGACAGACAAACATTACTGCAGATCCATGACAAACCCAATGGACACATACTTCCACTAACTCTTTGACCTTGTATTCTCCCATCTCTGCATCTCTGCAATCCTGGGAACTTCACCAACACCCCCTTTCCTCTCTCTGATCACAACCTCATCAGTTCCACTGTATCCTTGCCTCCAACTACCCATCCCTCCAAGCAGCAAACGATTACTTGTAGGAACCTTCGCCACTTTAACCCTTCTCTTCTCTATTCTGCTACTGACCACCTCTATGACATAATACCACCCCCTCTACCCACTAACTCACTCACTGTCCAAGAGATTGCCAATCACTTCAAAAACAAGATTGTGGCAATTCATGAGGACACCTACACTGTGTGTACATCTTCCCCACCCAACATACCTTGCCTAACAGCACATTCAACACTCTCCTCTTTTGAATTGGCTACTACTGAAGAGGGTACAAAGCTTTTTTCAGATGCCCACCTAACCAATTGTCCCTTGGATCCTGTTCATCTCACATCTTCAATCTCTCCCTCTCTAGTTGCACCTTCCCCTCCCTTCCAAAACAAGCGCAGATCACTCCCATACTTAAAAAGCCCTCACTGGACCCCACAAACCTAAACTACTTAGGACCCATCTTACTGCTCCCATTCACCTTTAAACTTCTAGAACGCTTAGTCTACAACCGACTTAGCTACTACCTCAGTGAAAATAACCTTCTTCACCCCTTTAAAGTCTGGCTTTCACTCACAGCACTCCACGGATACTGCCTTACTAAAACTCACTTAGGATTTACTAATTGCTAAAACCAATGGCACTACTCCATACTCCTACTACTTGACCTCTCTGCGGCCTTTGATACTGTTGACCACCCTCTCCTTGTCAATAAACTCCACTCCCTTGGCCTCCAAGATTCTGCTCTATCCTGGTTCTCTGCCTACCTATCACAGCGCTCCTTCAGTGTTACCTACAACTCTGTCTCCTCCTCTCCATTGCCTCTTTCTCCATTGACCCCTTCTCTTCTCTATCAAACCTCCTCCCTTGGTCACTTGATAACCGCCCACAGCTTCCAATACCAGCTCTATGCTGATGACACCAAAATCTCTCTACTCTTCACCTCACTCCTTCAGTCTCCTCTCGTATTACTAACTTACTAACTGACGTATCAGCACGGATGTCGCACCACTTCCTTAAACTGAATCTCTCTAAAACCAAGCTTATAATATTCCCCCCCACCCGTGCCTCCTTCCATGATTTTTCCATCAAAATCAATAATGCAACCATGAGTCCCTCCCCTCACACCAGGGTACTACTGTAGGTGTAATCCTAGACTCTGACTCTAAAGCTCCCTCATCTCCTCCTTCCATGCTCGTCTCCAGGATTTCTCCAGAGCCTCTCCCTCCTCTGGAACTGGCTACCTCAATCTGTCCGGCTATCCCCTACCCTTGCTACCTTCAGGTGATCCCTTAAAACTCATCTCTTTAGGGAAGACTATCACACCTCCAACTATTCTTTTACCACTTCCATCAGCTCATTTCCCACAGATACACATTTTGTACCACCTGCCCCACCTTATTAGATTGTAAGCTCTTCTGAGCAGGGCCCTCTTAATCCTTTTGTATTTTATTGTATTATAACTGTATTGTCTCCCTTTATATTGTAAAGCACTGGGTAAACTGTTGGCGCTATATAAATCCTGTATAATAATAATAATAATAATAGGGGGTGGAGAGCAACTTTTAAGATGAGATTGAACCTAATGTCTAATTTGAAAATAGCAGATTTCTGTGGATGGCCATTTGTCTTGCAGATATTGAAGAGATTGGATACTATCTATAGTAGGTAAGCTATATACATAGTTTACTCCCTTAGCAGTCCACCACCTAAAGGCCAACAGATCCTCATGGACTGGAGAGAAAAGGGTATAGGTCACTATACTAACTTGAGGTAGATGGGGGAACCAAGCCTCCAAAGAACTTGACTTTTTTTTCATTGGTAAAGAGTATACCACTGAATCACATATTTATTTGGAGGTCTAATGCTATCAGGTAACCAAATAAAGTTGTAGATGCGTATGGGTGCACATTCAACAATAGCCAAGCAAGGCCAAAAGAGTAGTTAATCGGTCATGTGGAAACAGTATAAAGATTCAATCTGAGCTGGTAAATTTTTTTAAACTGGGAACACTTTCCTACTGGTTTGCGTCAGTAAAGTATGTTGCTAGCTAAACTGAGTTTGCATGGGCGCCAGCTGATAAATAACAAAAATGTGAAAAAATTATAATAAAACAAATTTAAAAACAATTTAAATGCAAAACCCCCTGTCACCCCTGTGCACACCACAATGCAAATGTGCAACATAGGGCATGCATTTGTATGTAAGCATAAATTGCAGCACACATGTGACCTATCACAACGAATGTGGGAGTGAAAGATTCAAGGGCTATAATTCATAATATGAACAAAGTATAAAGTCATATATTCATTTCCATATTGAATTTCAATTATTTCTAGTCTACTCCTATTAATCAGAAGAATCTTTACATTTGTATACTTACTTTGTGAAGATCTCCACACATTTAATTCCTTGAATTTTGTGACATGTAGTCAATATACCCTGTGGGTAGGCACAGCTGTGTCACACATTTCACAGAGCCTGCCTTCTGAACTACAGAGGAGCTGGGAGGAGGAGTTCCAGGAGGTGGAGTCATTTCTGCAAGGTACCATGGGATATGTAGTCCTAAGAAATTACAGAGAAACATCAGAGGAGAGAAGAGAAGTTGCAAAATATGCAGTGAATCCAGGAAGTTGTGGAAAGAGACACCCAGCAGATAAGCAGTGAAAGAAGATGTTTCAAGTATGCCTATACTGTATTTAGATATATTTAAAAATATAAGAGAATTGTGGGTAGTATGGTACCAATTTGTTTGCAATTTCATGGGCACATGCAATTTTAAGGCTTGACATGTTTGGTATCTACCTGATGAAACTCTTATGTTTTTATTTTACCAAAAATGTGGTCATCGTGTTAGCTTGCACTGAAATAAATTTTAGTGTATTTTTTCCTAAAAATAGTTTTTTTTAGATAAACAGCGCAACAACAAAAAGCAGCTGCCATCATTTTATTCTTCAGAGTCTCTGCTTTCAGAAAACATATAATTGTTAGAGGGTTTCAGGTAGTTTCTAGCAAAAGAATTGCCCTGGAAGACAAGTGGTTAAATAATCCATCTGGTGTCAAGACTCACATAAGGAGTATACGCCTGTGCAGCTGCACGCATGTAAATGTGTGCAGCATGCCCACTTGAATTTAGCGTGTTTGTGCAAATATGCATGCGCACATAACCAGGTGAAAATGAGCTCTATTCTTTGCTTAGTCACATGTGCACATCGTCTTCTGATGTCTTTGTTCTGTACACTGGCCCATGTGCACTAGTGCACGCGCATATCATCGCCTGATGCCTTAGTTCTGTGCACGTCTTCTTCTGATACCTTAGTTCTGTGGACTGTTGCACGTGCACATTGTCTTCGGATGCCTTTGTTCGGTGCACTGCTGCACATCCTCTTCTGATACCTTTGTTTTGTGCACTGGTGCAAGTTGTCTTTTGATGCCTTTATTCTGTGCTCTGATGCACATGCATGTCATCTTCAGATGCCTTTGAACTGTGCCCTGGTGAACATCATCCTATGATACTTTTGTTCTGTGTACTGGTGCATGTCTTCTTCTGATGTCTTAGTTTTGTGCACTGGTGCACGTTGTCTTCTGATGCCTTTGTTATGTGCACTGGTGCACGCGCATGTTGTCATCTTGTGATGCCTTTGTTCTGTGAACTGGCGCATGTGCTTGTCGCCTTCTGATACCTTAGTGCTGTGCACTGGCGAATGTTGTTTCTGATTCCTTATTAAACTGTACACCGGTGCACGTGCACATCACCTTCCGATGCCTCTTTTTTCTGTGCACTGGTGCACATCATCTTCTAATGCTTTTGGTCTGTGCACTGGCGCACATTCACGTCGTCTTCTGATGCCTTAGTTCTGTGCGCTGGTGCATGTTGTCTTCTGATGCCTTTTAAATCTTTGCACTGGTACGCATGCACGTTGTCTTCTGATGCCTTAGTTATTTGCACTGGTGCATATTATCTTCTGAAGCCTTTGTTCTTTGCATGCATATTAATTTATAATATGCACATGCATCTTATCTTCTGATACCTTACTTCTGTACCACTTGCGCACATTGTCTTCTGATGCCTTTTCTCCAGTAAACTGGTGCACGTGCATGTTGTCTTCTGATGCCTTAGTTCTGTGCACTGGTACACATTGTCTTCTGATGCCTTTTCTCCAGTAAACTGGTGCACGTGCATGTTGTCTTCTGATGCCTTAGTTCTGTGCACTGGTACACATTGTCTTCTGATGCCTTTATTTTGTGTACTGGCGCATGTGCTTTTTATCTTCTGATGCCTTAGTTCTGTGCGCTGGTGCATGTTGTCTTCTTATGTCTTTTTAATCTTTGCACTGGTACACGTAGTACACGTGCATGTTGTCTTCTGATTCCCTAGTTCTGTGCACTGGTGCATGTCATCTTCTGATGCCTTTGTTCTTTGCATTGGCACACATGCACATTTATCTTCTGATGCATTTGTTCTGTGTCTTGGAACACATGCATGTCATCTTCTGATGCCTCTATTTTGTGATGCCTTTACTCTGTGCATTTGCGCACATGCACATGGTCTTCTTAGACATGTGCAATGCCAAAAAATTCATTCGTTTTAGTGTCATTCGTTTTTCTTTCTTTGTTTTTTGGGTCATTCGTTATGATCGCAATTCACAAATTCATAAATTCGAAAATTTGTAATTTCGTAAATTAGAAAATCTGAAAAACCAAAAATAAGAAAGAACAAAAATTCTAAATAATAACTAACTAACTAATCATAACTAACTATTAAATTATAGGTATTGGAATTCCCGTTCAAATTTGGCTGTTAGCGAATGTAACGAATACGAAGTTACGAATTATCCAAAATAACGGATGCCGCATCTAAACAGATGGAAAGGAAGAAATCAATAATAATAATAGTAAAACGTTTTTATTATTAATATTATTTATTATTATTAATTTGTTACTTTCCATTCGTTTAGATGCGGCATTCGGTATTTCAGATCATTCATAACTTTGGATAAATTCGTATTCGTTACGTTCACTAACAGCCAAATTTGAAAAGAAATTCCAATACCTATAATTTAATAGTTCGTTATTATTCCAGATTTTCGATTTTTTGGGTTTTCAGATTTTCGAATTTCCGAAGTTTGAATTTCTGAATTTTCAAATTTACGAACATTCGGAAAAATTTATTAAACGGGTTTTCGTTAATTCGGATGTTTCTGAATTAAGGAATTTGTTGAAATTCATTAAAAAATGAATTTGGAACGAAACAAATTGCACATGTCTACACACCATCTTATGATGCTGGGCTCTGTGGAAGTGAGCGGAAGTGAAGCAGCCGAGAGAGAGCCTAAACTCTAGCTCCATACAGAAGTATCTGAAGGAGGCTAATCCGGGAAGCCCAAAGAATCCAGCCCAAGAAAGTAAACAGCAAAGTGGGAAGGGGGGGATCTGGTCCTGCAGAGGCTCCGTATAGGGGTTCAAAGAGCAACATGCGCTATTACAATGCAGTTCTATTTAAAGATTAAATGACAGAGTTCACCTGTCTCACATATAATGTTAAAGGGCTGAACTCCCCTCTTAAGAGACACAAGGTGTTAAGAGAATTAGAGCAATTTAATGTAGACATTGTGTTTCTTCAGGAGACCCACCTCTCACAGGACACTCATGTCAGATTATTTTCCAACTGCTTCCCCAATTGGTTTTATAGTGACTCCCCTATCAAGAGGGCCAAAGGGGTGGCAATTGGATTCTCAAAAAGGACCAAGTTTGCGCTCTTAGAGAGGAGCGCAGATATGGAGGGCCGCTACCTCTTCTTGAAGGTGAGGGTGGGAGAAAGGGTTTTTATTTTGGCAAATGTTTATTGCCCTAATAGAAATCCAGTTGAATTTCTGTCTCAGGTCCTGAACAAGCTGTTGGATTTCAGGGCAGGTGAGGTGATTTTGGCAGGAGATCTCAATTTTTGCTTAGATCCAACATTAAATAGTACATCAAGTCCACAGGGAGTGGGTAGGAAACTCTTAAAAAAAATAGGACAGAAATTGCATAGCTGCCATAAGTTGACGCAGGGAGAGTACAACACGCGAAGGATAGGGACTATACTTTCTTTTCTTCAGTCCACGGGTCTTATTCTAGGCTCGATTATTTTATGGTAGATCATAGATTACTAGAACATGTTAAGGCAACGAAGATTGGAGTCACCACGCTGTCTGACCACGCCCCAGTCCTGATGAAGGTGGGGATCCCAGGATTCCGGAGGTCCCCATTTTCATGGCATTTAGATGAAAAGCTCATCGAGAATCCCAGTGTCAGCAGCAAGATACAGGAAGAAATTGATGGGTGTTTCTCGATAAACGATACCGGTGAGACTTCTGGATCAGTCCTGTGGGAGGCACTAAAATCGTATATAAGGGGCATTCTGATCTCAATAGGGGCCAGTGAGAAAAAAGAAAGTACAAAAAGGAAAACAGAACTTATAGAAGAAATTTACC
Organism: Lithobates septentrionalis; assembly: GCA_037952835.1. Classification (NCBI taxonomy): domain Eukaryota; kingdom Metazoa; phylum Chordata; class Amphibia; order Anura; family Ranidae; genus Lithobates; species Lithobates septentrionalis. The sequence continues at coordinate 809,505 of JBBDGP010002646.1, read as the reverse complement.
ATCTCGAACAGTTACATAAGGCAGCTAGTGGTAGTCATAACTCACTCCTACATCAACTAATTATAAAAAGAGAAGAACTAAAAGATTTAATGGAGATAGATTCTAAGCGTATTCTAAATAAAAACCTAAAAGATAGATTTAGATGGAGTAACAAGGTGGGGAAGCACTTGGCAACAGTTTTGAAAAGGAAAGGGGGGACCAACTTTATAGATAGGATCCAAAATAAAAAGGGGGTACTAAAATATACTTCTAGAGACATAGCTGAAGAATTTCAGAGTTACTTTGCATCCCTCTACAAGGTTAGGCAAGGCGGGGTAGGTACCCTGGAAAGAGAGAAAAAAATGGATGAGTTTATAAAGGAGGCAGGTTTACCAAGCCTCTCAGACAGCAATGCAAAAGAATTAGATGGTCCGATCACTGTAGAAGAGATAGAAAGGGCCTTGAAAGCATCTCCCTCTGGAAAGAGTCCAGGGCCAGATGGTTTTACTTCCTATTTCTACAAAAAATTTAAGGAGTCCCTGATCCCCAAGCTTTGTCAGATTTGGAATAGGGTAGGGTGTCAGGAGGAGTTTTGCAGGGGGCACTGACGGCGTCAGTAACTCTAATACCAAAGGAAGGGAAAGATAGCTTGCTGTGTTCGAGCTATAGGCCGATAGCTTTGCTCAACGCAGATATTAAATTATACGCCAAAGTATTAGCCAGTAGATTAAAGGATAAAATTACGTACTGGATTCACCCAGATCAGACGGGTTTTATACCAGGGAGAGAGGGGAGGGACAACGGCGTTAGGTCGCTCCTGGTCATGGATGCGATGAAAACAAAGGGGACCCCCGGTCTACTTCTGTCGATTGATGCAGAGAAAGCCTTCGACAGAGTAGACTGGGGGTTCATGTTGAGGACGTTGAGGGCAGTCGGTTTGGGTGGTACCATGTTGAACTGGATTAAAGCATTGTATAAATCTCTCTCGGCATTTGTCAGGGTGAATGGTACACCATCGGCGGAGTTCAGGATGGAAAACAGGACCAGGCAGGGCTGCCCCCTGTCCCCCCTTCTGTTTGTTCTAACCCTGGAACCCTTACTAGCCTCAATTCGAAAGAATCCGGATATATGCGGATGCGTGGTGGAGGGAGATGTACACAAGCTCTCGGCGTTTGCCGATGATGTATTGTTTTACATTGTTAAACCGAGGATTTCACTCCCCAACCTTCTGGCTATTCTGAGGAGATACTGGGAGCTATCAAATTATAAGGTGAACCTCAGTAAATCGGTTGTTCTAAACATCAATATTGATGGACGAGAAGCAACTAAACTCAAGGAAAATTTCCATTTTTCGTGGAGCAAAAAAATAAGTTATCTGGGAGTTACATTAGCAAATTCCTTAAGGAAATTGTATCTCTTAAACTTTATTCCTCTCCTCAACGAGATCAAGCAGGAAACGAGAAAAAGTATGCATCTTCCGATCTCTTGGATCGGAAGAGTAAATACTGTTAAAATGACCTTGGCCCCGAAGATCCTGTATAAAATGCAGCTACTCCCAATCCCGTTAGCACAGACTTTTTTCAGGGTATTGAACAATACCCTTAAGCTTATTTTTCCATATAAATCTAGTAAGAATATTGAACAATATTCTTACTAGATTTACATGGAAAAATAAGAAGCCATGGATTGCCTACAAGGTCCTGAGTAGGGATAAAGCACAGGGTGGTCTGGCTCTTCCAGACTTTAAAAAATATCACAGAGCGATAGTATTATCACGGGTGTTAGAGTGGGGAAAGGAATCGATAGATAAAAGATGGGTAAACTTAGAATAAGATATGAGTAATGCAAAATTACACCATTTAATTTGGAATTCCCCACACTTTAGGAAGCTAGGCCCTAATACACATAACATAACACATTACACTTTAAAGATTTGGGATCAGTTACATAAACAAAATGCTTGGGTGTTTAATTCACCATTTATTTATTTAAAAGAGAATGCGTTTTTTCTGCCAGGGTTGAGGGAAGTGGGAGGGAATTGGATAAAAAATAATGATACACAATTGATGGATATTATGAAAAACGGTAAAATTGTCACTTTTCAGGAGTTAATTCTACTCAAGGACCTAATGAAAATAGACACATGGCGATATAACCAGCTTGCGCTCTTTATTAAAAGCCTCCCTGGTCCTATTAGAGATAAGAAGAACCTCAGGTCTTTGGAGAAATAGTTTTTGAAGAATAGAGTTATAAGGAAAACAAAAGAATTATACAAAATAGTGCGGGAAGAGGGTGAAGTAGCGAAACCGTTATATTTCAATAAATGGGAATCCGAATTGGGATCGATATCAAGCGGAGTGACTTGGGATGCCATTCTAAACGCAACACATAAATCAGCAGTAGATACGAGAATGATAGAATCAAATTTCAAATGCTTAGCCAGATGGTACATGACACCAGATAGAATAAATAAGATGCAACCGGAAATCTCTGGAAACTGTTGGAGGGGGTGCTTCATCAGGGGTACAATGGCCCACCTCTGGTGGGAGTGCCCAATTATTAAAAAATTCTGGCAGGATGTGCTAAAGACAATACAGGTGATAATGGGGACTGAGATCAAGGAGGATCCTTGGGTGTGTTTGTTCCATGGGACTGAAGGTCATATTAGCAAGTATAATGTATCTCTAACTCCGATACTTCTAAATGCGGCAAAAAGTTTAATACCAAAAAAATGGCAAGAGGTTGAGGGTCCAAGCATTCGAGATATATAACCCTATGTGGTTAATAAGGGTTAATGAAACTTATATCTTAGAGGCGGGTGAGGTAGAAGATACCAGGCTAGAGATAGAAGAGGATTTGGAGGGAGCAAAGTGGGCGAAGTGGATATCCTTTAGAAAAACAGGGAGATTTGCCGAGAAGTCCATATAACAATTGCATGCTTTATTGGAAGCACGTCTGCAGGTTGGGGTTGGGGGGGGGGGTGGGAGGGATGGGGAGGGAGGGGGGGTTGGGGCATGGGAATTTAAGTTGCTTATTGGGCTTAGTGTTAGTTGAGGGATTTTTAATTGTGTAAAGAATAAATAAAGATTTCTTAAAATGAATAAAAAATAAGAAAGTCTTGTTTCGGCTACTATGATGTGACGATAATGAGACAGGAAAAAATGAGCCATAAATGGTGATTTAAATCCTCTCAAGGTAAACGCTGAAGTAGCAAGAAAAAAAAAAAAACATTAAACACTAAGGGTTTCAAACTTTTTAAGATTTGCATGAATTGTATTCCGTTTAACTCCTAAATGCACCCTTCCTCATACATACCACACAACCTATGAGAAATAGCTCCTTATACCTGCTGGAGAAATTCGATGAATTCTCGCCCTCAGATGTTGTTTTAATATTGCTGCTGAATACATTGTGTCTCTGCACATGCTACACAAGTGTTTCAGGCTGTGCTCCGTGTCTGTTTCCCCCATCCATATTTATCTTCATGACAGATGGTGACAGGTTCTTGGCCGTCCGTGGAGATGGCGTCCAAGCACTAGTTCAGGTCCTTCAGAGGCTCGTGTTTACTTTGGTCCTTCTTGAAGTCGTCCAGGATGATCGATAGTGAGTTCAGCTTATTCTCCAGCTCTGGCCCTCTCAGGTACTTAACGGTCATTTAAATTCATTCGCTTGTTCTTGAACTTGAATCTGTTATTCAAATTGAAACACCATCAGGGTTGTAAAACACAAACCGAATGGCATGAAACGTATTTATTACAGCCATAAATCAGGGACAGTGCGCTCTTGACATCCCTGCAAAAACAAGGTCCTTCATATGGGGGACGAGAACACGGCTTGAGCGTCTGCAGCCAGACACTGGTCCGTCTGTGGTAGAGCCTGGAGCGGACGTGCTACCTATCCTGATTCACTGATTGGCTGTTTATTTTCTTTGAGTTCCTTCCATCCAAAGGGAAGGATTCGGTAGTTGTGGTCTCTGAGTGTACACGGAGCAAGCATATTTATTTCCCCTGGTATGGCTAATACTAGGATGAATTGCTGGGAGGTGGAAAATGATAGACGCATTACAGCTCTAAATTATTTTACAGCTTGGAGGTTCAGAGTCGTACACATTCCGGTGGGACCACATCATATCTGGGCTGGCAAAAGCATGCATGCCACAGGCTAAGAGAACCAGTCACCGATGGGTCTTTTTATTTAGAATTTTTTGTATTATGTGAGTAGTCTGTGGCAAGCTTCACATGACAATCGCTCCACTGGCTTCCGCTCACCCAACAAATTAAATTCAAAATACTAGCAACTACCTACAAAGCCATCCACAACTCTGCCCCCCAGCTACATCACTGACCTAGTCTCAAAATACCAACTTAATCGTTCTCTTCGTTCTTCTCAAGACCTCCTGCTCTATAGCTCTCTCATCACCTCCTCCCATGCCCATCTCCAGGACTTTTCCAGAGCCTCTAAAAGCCTATGGAACTCCTTACCCCAATCTGTCCCTCTATCTCCTACTCTATTAGCTTTTAGACGATCCCGGAAAACCCTCCTCTTCAGAGAAGCCTACCCTACCCACACCTAACAACTGTTTTTTCATTTTGTCCATCTGATCATCCCCCACAGCTACTACCCTTTGTTCCACTTGACCCTCCTTTCTAGATTGTAAGCTCTAACGAGTAGGGCCCTCTGATCCCTCCTGTATTGAATTGTATTGTAATTGTACTCTCTTCCCCGATGTTGTAAAGCACTGCGCAAACTGTTGGCGCTATATAAATCCTGTATTATAATAATAATAATGTCAGCAGCCTCTGACAGTCATTTGTAACAATGGGAAGTTTTTGACAGACTTTTGATACATGTAAGCAGTCTCTTGTATTATGTAAGAAGCCTCTATCGGTCAAGTGCAAAATGTGAACAGTAACTGTGCATAACAGGTAGGGTTGTAGCATTGGGTCGTTTTTGATACTTGCAAGCAGTCTCTAATACCTATTGCCTAACCCGCATGTAGGCAGGTGCAGTCTACTTTCTCCACTGCAGGTGACACTCTTCCACAGTGGCACTGCAGTTGGAGAGGAAGTCAAAGGAAACACAGGTTCCTTTATAGTTTCCTGGGTCACTGGGGAAGCACCCGATTGTATGCTAATGCCCCATGTGACTCCAGCAGCCATCTTGGGTCAGGCAGAGCCTACTTAAGGCTCTGGCTCCAAGGCTTTGTGCACTTTTTTGTAGGGTAAGGACAGGTACCCCTCCTGTTAAGGACAGAACTAGCAATAGGGAAAGGTTCCTGACGAGGAGGAAAAGCGTAGGTTCGCAACTCTTTGAACATCTTTCTGTTTGGGGCACTGGGGGGCCAGGCCACATTCTGCTCTCTTAACAAATGCTGTAAACCCGTCTAATACGCGTCATCTTCATATCCTTGAAATTCGTGAGTGCACTTGGTTGGGCAGGCATCCCTGTGGGCTTTTGTCAACTGTCATTGCTTTACTTCAATACAAGTTTTCTATTGCCCTTGTCTGTGTAAGTTACTCCTGCTGCACACGCTGCACCCCACCTACAAGCAGCCCTTTGGCACATTTTGTGCGGCCCTCTGGGCCCCTGCAGACACTAATCTGTGTCTCCATATTGCTCTGTTATAGCAATGATTTCTAGGAGTCTCAAGTAAGATGTCTCTAGTCTATGACTGTCTCCCAAAGCATGTCCCCAGTCTCCACAACTCCTATAGCATGTCCACATTTTCTGACCATCTCTTGTACAATGTTCACAGTCCCTGACCATCTCCTATATCATGAGACAAGAGATGTGCTGCTCCAGGTGAGATCATTAGGTAGATTGGACTCCATGTATGTGTGCTTGCCCCGGCCCGCCTCCATGGGATACATGTGTCAAAAGAAATGGCTGCACACCATGATAATGTAAGTCCGTATATTGCAACAGCCCAGTAAATCCAACAAAAATCACCACAGAATGGTAGCAGATGTACAAGGTTGACGTGTTTCACACAATTATGCTGTTCTTACGCATAACCCAAGTTGTATCATCATTGCCATGGTGTGCAGCCATTTATTTTTGACACATCTCTTATATCATGTCTGCAGTCTCTGGCCATCTCTTTTATCGTGTCTGCAGTCTCTGACCATCTCTTTTATCATGTCCACAGTCTCTGACCATCTCTTTTATTATGTTCCCAGTCTCTGATCATCTCTTATATTATGTCCACAGTCTCTGACCATCTTTTATTATGTCCACAGTCTCTGACCATCTCTTGTATCATGCCTGTCTGTCCAGATCGGACTGAAGTTCCACTTTAAACTCTGTAAATAAGAGAAATCAAGAAAAAAGGGCCCTCGAGTGCTGACTCAAGTTTTGCCATCATTGTAATGATGCGCAGCCATTTCTTTTTGACACATCTCTTACATCATGTCTGTAGTCTCTGACCATCTTATATATTATGTCCACAGTCTCTGACCATCATCTCCTCAGTCTCTAAACTTCTTTTTATCATTTCCACAGTCTCTGACCATCTCTTATATTAATGTCCACAGTCTCTGACCATCTCTTTTATCATGTCCACAGTCTCTGACCATCTCTATATTATATTCACAGTCTCCGACCATCTCTTTTATCATATCCACAGTCTCTGACCATCTCTTTTATCATGTCCACAGTCTCTGACCATCTCTTATATTATGTCCCCAGTCTCTGACCTTCTCTTTTATTATGTCCACAGTCTCTGACCATCTCTTGTAGTATGCCTGTCTGTCCAGATTGGACTGAAGTTAACTCTGTAAATAAGAGAACTCAAGAAAGAAGGGCCCTTGAATGCTGGCTCAAGTTATGTCATCATTGTCATGGTGTGCAGCCATTTCTTTTTGACACATCTCTTATATCATGTCTGCAGTCTCTGACAATCTCTTATATTATGTCCACAGTCTCTGACCATCTCTTTTATCATGTCCACATTCTCTGACCATCTCTTTTATCATGTCTACAGTCTCTGACCATCTCTTATATTATGTCCACAGTCTCTGACCATCTTTTATATTATGTCCACAGTCTCTGACCATCTCTTTTTATCATGTCCACAGTCTCTGACCATTGCTTATATTTTGTCCACAGTCTCTGACCATCTCTTTTATCATGTCTACAGCCTCTGACCATTGCTTATATTATGTCCACAGTCTCTGACCATCTCTTTTATTATGTCCACAGTCTTTGACCATCACTTGTATCATGCCTGTCTGTCCAGATCGGACTGAATTTCCACTTTAAACTCTGTAAATAAGAGAAATCAAGAAAAAAGGACCCTTGAGCGCTGGCTATGTAAAAATAAATTATTAATATGCAATATTTCATATTTAGCTGATTTACTTACATTATGTGGTGCACATAGAACCTTAAGGTTGGGCTCACATATATATGCAAATTGGTTGTGGGTTTCCCCGCAACCAACTCGTATGACAGAAGAGTGTGACCGGCTCCCAATGGAGCCGGTTCACACAGCTCCGGGCGGCTGCGGTCGGCACTTGGAAAGGGTCCTGTGCACCTTCTGGTCTGATTTAGGTGCGAATTCAGGCAAAAAATATGGACCTGATTCGCACCTGAATCAGTGAACCTGGATGCACCGGACCCCATGTTGCAGCGGCAGCATGTGTGAACGGAGCCTGAAGAGGAACTGTGGGCAAAGTAAAAATTGCATATGTGATAGTGTGAACACAGCTGCTTTGTTTTTTTTAGTCCCAAGTTATTTATAAGGTTTAGATACAGTTTAAAGCGGTGCTGAACTCCCCCCTGTCCCCCCATGATTTTTTCCCCCTTCTTGCAATCCACTATTTCGGTGTCACACAGCAAGTCCTCTACCGCCATCTCGGTCCACTTCAGCTGGCTGCTTCTTCTGGGTGCAGGAAGCCAGCTCTGATCACACCCTGGACTCCCTTCGCATTTAAAAAAAAATGGTAACAGCAAATGGGGGGATGGGGGGAGAAGATCCCCCCGCTTGCTGTCACAAGGTGCAGCAGATCAGGGAGACGCTGCAGGAGTGGAAACTTGTTACATGTTCCAAAAGATGAACTTATCCTTTAAAGAAAAACAAACTTCCTTTTTGGAAAATTTGTCTTTAAAGGCATCCTTCCAACCTGAACCCTGTATTTTAACCTGCATAAAATGTATATTGCTCATATATTTAGTGTACTTTCTTGTTCACACAGCCTATAGTAGAGTAAATCTTCATATTATGGAGTTAGAATTTTTTTTTTTTTTTTTTTCAAACATGAGGGATGCAGCATGGCACTGCACTGGTTAATGCATGGCCTCTGTCTGTAGGGTAGGGAAACTGACATTTCCTGTGAAGAAACTACATATCCCACATGATTAGGGTAGTAAAGATGATTTGCCTCCCATACTGCCTGACCACCACTCCCCCCCTCATCAACACCTAAGTCACCCGGACAGGATGCAAATTGGTGTTTAATGACCATAGCAACCCTTTATTAACAACATGTATAAATAACAGAATAACATCCAATACAATTGAATCGAGTCCTTGTAGGCATTTCTACTTAACTGAGTACCAGTGTAAACCAGTAAAGTTTTGGGAGTTGGATAGTTTTCCCAATGCTATCTTCTGACTGAAGTCTTTCTTGAGGCCTTCTTCCAACTATCTCCTTAAGCTCCTCCTGTTCCTGTCTGACCTACCAATCAGGTAAGTACCCTAACTCTACATTTTCTTTTAATTAAAAAAAAAAAACATCCTATGCCAACCCTCCTGTAAAACCAGTCATGTAGGCCCTAAGTCTATGTCTCTCTTCATTTTCTCCCAACTTAAAGTGGATGTAAACCCTCACATATACCCGGTGAAGTGAACAGCCTCAAATGATACACAGATGTGAAACAAATCTCCCTATATAATTTGTATATGTATATCTGCTGTCTTCAGATTTATATACTGTTTAGAAAGTGCATGTCGTGTTAGAATTTTCTCTTCCTGGTTCACCTGTGGGTGTGGATTCTTGCCATACACTGAGACAGCTGATTGGAGGAAAGGCGCACACACACACCCTCTCCGCAGAACAAGGAAGAAACCATGCAGAGCTGTTCTGTGAATAGACTCTCTGCTAATCTATTTATAGCACCCTCCCTGGCACAAAATTCAGCCTGCTTTTTTTTCAGTTGACAGAGAGCTTCTCAGGAGTTATCATGTTGATAACAGAAGAACAGAGCAGGAGAAAGCTTTGAAGATAGATAAGAAAACACTGCAGATATATGTGCTCAAATTTCATGAATGGGGTTTGCATCCACTTTAACTATCCTTGGGTCTTTTAGTCTAGTGCTGGCGCGGGTGAATACTACACAGTAATTAGATCTGACATAGACACAAACAGGCAGAGGAATTACCAGAGAGCTCACCATGCAATCTTTCATCACATTGGCACTCCCATGTTTGGGATGCAACACAGAGGAAGAGAGAAGGCATGCACTAGGCCAGTGATGGCAAACCTTGGCACCCCAGATGTTTTGGAACTACATTTCCCATGATGCTCATGGACTTTGCAGTGTAGTTGAGCATCATGGGAAATGTAGTTCCAAAACATCTGGGGTGCCAAGGTTTGCTATCACTGCACTAGGCACTGAATGCCAAACAAAAAGTTACCTGTCCCCAATGGCGTCCCTAGGGGGGGCAGAGGGGGCCCTGACCCCCCCAACATTATGCTGTGCCCCACCATGTGCCCCCCCAAAAAAAAAAAAAATTTTTCAATGTCTAAGAGGGAGAGAGTCCCCAGTCAGCTGCTGCTGGTGATTCCTTCCCCCTCCCTCTGCTCGCTGACACTGCATAACGCGAGCACTCACACAACCACGGCCGCCCGATCTGCTCCTTCCCCTGCATCCTCATTGGCAGGGAGAAGAGCGAGTTGCAGGAAGGACTTCACCAGGACTCTCAGTTACTGAAAAAACAGACTGATTTCTCCCATCCTTAGGACAGGAGAACCAGCCTGTAAATTCCAAGAGATGCCAGACCAGTGCTGTCAATAGCAGGGGCAGGACAGCAAGAGGAGGCCGGGGAACCCCACAGTGGCAGAACACCAGGGCCCAGTGGCAAGACAACCTTTGCAACCCTGATAGTTCTCCCACTGCTTTGGATCCTTATATTTTCTTGGTATGCTGGTGACATATATCTCTTGTTTTCTGCCACCCTGGGGGGGGGGGGGGGGCAATACAGTAGGAAGGGAGCTCACTGCAGAACATGTGAAAGGGCTGTTGTGGGGTCGTAGTAAAGGGCCCCAGGATATATATATATATATATATATATATATATATATATATATATATATATATATATATATATATATATCAGTAAAAACGGGGGTTATTCCTGCGCTACCAGATTGGAAAAAGTGTTATATAGTCGTATAATCGACTTTTGAACCTGTATGCAACCTCTATCGCTGGACAGCTGCATGCACCGAAAGCAAGGGCTCAGACACAAACCCAAATCTAATGGTATAAAGAGAGAGGGGGGGGTGCCGCGCTATCCAAAGGGGTCTCAGCTTATAGGTGTTGATAATAGTTCCTAGTATTCATAGGCCACAAAGTTTTTTAAATAATCATAAACGTAAAACAATCGTAAAAAAAAAATCGCATGAATTGGAGTTGAAATTATGCATAGATATAATGACTCAAAAGTAGATATGTTGATCCAACAAGGGATATAAATATAAACACTGATGCATATGTTGATCAAAAAGTGAAAAAATATATATAGATAAAAACCCAATTCTGCATGTGTTAAGGTATTACAGTACAATATATCCAAAGTGCTCGTGCTCTTGTGCCTTAAATAGGAAGATCAAACTTATACATATGCTAAAGTGCAAAAAATGGGGCAGTAAAATAAACAGATCATATATCAAGTGAAGCAAACAAAAAATCAGGTGAAGCAAACAAGAAAGGAGATATGGTCGCCTGATCCTCGTGTTGCGACCAGTGCGACAGTGCAAATATAGTGTGAATGGTCAACGTGAGTAGATAAACCCACTCTAATTGTTAGTGTCCAAAATAAATTGATAATTCAAGTGTCCAAAAGAATGAATGGTGTTCAAAAACCAGTGCTCAAACACAATAATCAAATGACAGTGGGGTGTTGCTATGCAGATCGGACACTCTATGTCCTCTTCATGCAGCATGCACTAGTGTAGGTAATGGCCCCTTACCTAGCGGTGCTAGGTCAACCGCATATAAGTTGTTAACTCCCGGGGTCCTGGGTCTCTCCTGCGTCTCTGCGTCCGGACTTGCTGACTCTACAGGATCCTATTGGGGGCTGGGATATGTCTAGTTGTGGTCCTAACTGGGGTCCTAGGACAGTGCGGCTCCTAGCTCCTCCTCCACATCATGTCTCCAGTGTATGTAAAATATAGGACAAGGTACCCAGATAGTGAAGTATGTTTCTTTAGGGTCACTTTATTCACATATGCAATATACAGAGTACTCACATTAGCAGTTATTTTCATACAGCATGGTATCCTACGAGCAGCGAGCTCGCAATGTATTCAGCAAGGAAGATAAAACGAAACAAGCCTATTCCGTCCCTACGCGTGACGTCACCGATCACGTGACTTCTTCAGGGGATGAACGAAATAGGCTGATGTTAGTCTTAAATAGTCTCTCCCATAGGAATAGATTGGTGGCCATTTTCTTGTAGCCGCGCCGGCCATTATTAGGTTTCCCATGTGCGCGGCCATTTTCTTGGTTGGTAAAGGGTATGATCAATATATTCAGTGAGAGGAGGCCGAATTGTTGGTATATTTCCATGGTGATGGAGCGGGACGACCTGATCTCATTTGAGTATCTTTCAGAGATGGTTGTTACACAACGGCAGACTCTGAAAAGGTGCAGACCCACTGACATATAGTTTTAAAAAAGAGCTAATCGTGGGTTCCGGTTCTGTGTAACATTGTGAATGGGGTATATATAAAATCTTTATTGTAAATATTAAAAATAGACTTTAAAAGGAAAGGAACACTTAGGTTCTCAGTATAAAAAACTTATATAAAACTCCAGGGGTATATAAATCAGTGAAGAGGACCAGTTCGTTCTATATAAAATCTGTATATATAGAAAAGGGGTGGTACAAATAATGATTGGTTAGTATAGCTACTTCACAGGGAGGTGGTGGAATAGGCTTATTTCCCCTATCCTGTAAACAACACACTTGGGTAGGCAGGAGGTGGGGGGGGGGGGAAGGGGGGGGGGAAGAGAGAGAGGGGGGGGGAGAGGGAAATCATCAGGGAAAACAAAATATCAACATCCAGATTGTATGTATTAAAAAGTAGGAAGAGATTGTACACTACTCATTGAGAATCGCAAAAAAAGTCGCATTAAAATCACTTAAAAAAAGTCGCATTAGGAATCGCATATAAATCGCATTAAAAATCACTCAAAGACTACACTACTCATTGGGAATCGCATCAGGATCGAGTTAAAAATTAAAAATCACTTAAAAACAGTCGCATTAAAAATCGCATAGGAATCGCATTAAAAATCACTGAAAGACAGTCGCATTAAAAATCACTTAAAAAGCAGTTTAAGTCGAACTCAATGTTCAAACCTCTCGGGACAAAAGTGTCTAAGGTGTATATCCACTTGGATTCTAGTTGGCTGAGGGTTCTTACTTTGTGACTTCCCCGCCAGTGTCTCACATATGGTTCAATTCCCCAAAATTTTAATTGTGTGGGGTCTTTGTTGTGACACAGCAGGAAGTGTTTGGAGACGCTGTGTTTGTCATACCCCTTCAGGATGTTGTTCACATGTTCCTTAATCCTGACTCTGAGGGGTCTTTTGGTGCGGCCTATATATTGTAGGCCGCAACTGCATTCTAGAGCGTATACTGCTCCCTCTGTGTTGCAGCAGATGAACTCTTTAATCTCGTATGTCTCTCCAGTGCTATTTGATGCAAAATGGAGTTTCTTTTCATTTGGGCGCTTGGTTCTTAAGCACGCGAAACACCTTTTGCAGGGGAAAAAACCATTGCGTGTGAAGAAGGAGATCATTTTCTTTGGGGGGTCGATAACGTTTTTTACGATTTTATCTTTCAAGGTGGGGGCTTTTTTGTATATGAATCTGGGATTGCAGGGAAGTTTATCTTGCAGGTCGTTGTCGGCCAAAAGTATATGCCAGTGTTTCCTAATAATTTTCTCTATTCTTTTATGTTGAACGTTAAAATCCAAAATTAGTGGTGCTAGCATAGATTCCGTTTCTTTCCTGATTTTGTCTCTGATCAGTTCATTTCGATCCATATTTTTTACTTCCAATACCTTCTTTCTTATAAATTGCTGATCGTATCCTTTGTTAGTAAATTTCTGTGCAATGTGCTCTGCCTGTTCCAGGTAAGTATTTAAGTGGGTACAGTTTCGTCTGACTCTCATAAGTTGGCCTTTGGGGACATTGAACAGCCAATTCCTGTGGTGACAGCTGTCTCTCGGGAGGTAGCTGTTTCTGTCCACTGTTTTAAAGTGCGTGCTAGATGATAATTTACCGTGTTCCTGTGTGATGTCTAGGTCTAGGAATGTCACCTTTTCTTTGCTAATTTCCCAGGATAACCTGATATTTCGGTCATTAGTGTTCAGATTCTCCAGGAAACTCGTGAGTTGGTCTACTTCGCCTTTCCAAAGTATAAAAATATCGTCAATATACCTCTTGTAGATGGCCAGTTCAGTGGGTCTATTCTTGAAAACATTTTGCTCCTCCCACTGAGCCATGAAGAGGCCTGCCACGCTTGGGGCAAACTTGGCCCCCATGGCTACTCCTGTTTGTTGGTGGTAATAATTTTTATTGTACCAGAAGTAGTTATTCTTAAGACAAAAGTCTAGACATTTCACTAGAAACTTCCTTTGGACGCAGGGCAATTGGGTGTATAGTCTAAGGCCCCATTTTGTGGCTTCGCATGCTTGATGGTGAAGTATCACTGTATATAAGGAAGAGACATCTGCCGTGGCTAGGATCCAGGGTCCTTCTTCTTTCGGAGTTTCTTCTAATATTTGTAGCATCTGCTTAGTATCTCTGAGGTATGCTTCTGTGTTCTGGACCGCTGGCTGCAGGAACACGTCAATATATTGTCCAATCCTTGATGTTAGAGAGTCTATGCCGTTTACAATGGGTCTTGGTGGTGGATCCGTCTTATTTTTATGTATTTTCGGCAGTGAGTATATGATTGGGGTTCGGCAGGATTCTGGTATCAGGTAGCGGGCTTCCTTTTTATTTAATATGTTTTTCTTGATTCCCAGGCACACCACCTTTTCTAATGCCTTCCTGCACTTGAACATTGGATTGCTTAGCAGTCTGCTGTAAGTCAACTCATCTTCCAGCATCTTGGTCATGCTCGTATGATATTGCTCTTTGGATAAAATCACGATTCCCCCTCCTTTGTCAGCTGGTCTTATGACTAGATCTTTCCTTCTTGTTAATTTCTTGATACCGCTTTTTATGTGCTTTGGTTCTTCTTTCTTTTTGATTTTTAAAACTTTAATATCATCTAAAACAACTTGTTTAAAAACTTCAGTGTACTTGTTGTTATTTACAGGTGGATTAAAAACAGATTTATTCCGTAGTGTGCTGTGTACAATCTCTTCATCGTGGGGTACCATATATCTGGGCCTCCCTGGATTTCCTGCCATGTACTTGGCAATGTTCAATTTTCTCACGAATTTTTGAATTCCCAGATAAGTCTGGAATTTGTCCATATTCTTGTAAGGTGCATATTTCAATCCTTTGTCCAGAACCCCTATTTCCTCATGCGTTAGGGTCTGGCCACTCAGATTGAATATACCTTCTCCTTTTATACTCTTCTTCTTTTGCTCCCTCTTTCCGGATCGCTTTCCTCTCTTCTTTCGTCGCTTCTTCTCTGGCTTCTGTTTTCGTCTAAATGTCTCTGAGGAGGGTTCTCCCGGCCTCTGTCTAAAAAAGGCCTGCTGTGGTCGGGATTTTCATTTTGTGGGGGGTATTGTCTATATTGGTTGTTACTCTCTTCCCCTCGATCGGTCAGAGGAGCATAATAATTGTAGGTGGGTATCGGACTTCGTTCGTGATCCCGATAGTCTCTCTGTTGGGGTGCTCTTCTTTCTCTCTGTTCGTAGTCTTGGCCCGGACTTCTACCCCTTGGTCCGTGGTAGTCCTGTACTGGTCCTCTATTTTCCCTGTATTCGTATGGCCTCCTGTATTCTCTGTAGTCTTGTGCGTATCCTCTTTGGTCCCTTTGATCGTATGGGGGTTTGTGCCAGTTATTGCACTTTAGCATATGTATAAGTTTGATCTTCCTATTTAAGGCACAAGAGCACGAGCACTTTGGATATATTGTACTGTAATACCTTAACACATGCAGAATTGGGTTTTTATCTATATATATTTTTTCACTTTTTGATCAACATATGCATCAGTGTTTATATTTATATCCCTTGTTGGATCAACATATCTACTTTTGAGTCATTATATCTATGCATAATTTCAACTCCAATTTATGCGATTTTTTTTTACGATTGTTTTACGTTTATGATTATTTAAAAAACTTTGTGGCCTATGAATACTAGGAACTATTATCAACACCTATAAGCTGAGACCCCTTTGGATAGCGCGGCACCCCCCCCCCCCCTCTCTCTTTATACCATTAGATTTGGGTTTGTGTCTGAGCCCTTGCTTTCGGTGCATGCAGCTGTCCAGCGATAGAGGTTGCATACAGGTTCAAAAGTCGATTATACGACTATATAACACTTTTTCCAATCTGGTAGCGCAGGAATAACCCCCGTTTTTACTGATTGATCCATTACATACATACATTCCCGCAGCAACCATGGAAGTGTTGTCATTTTTGGAAAAAAGAAAAATAAACCTAGAGGAAGTGTTTAATGTTAATCAACCCAGTAGAAATAAAACAGGCGACTTAGAAAGCCTAATGAGAAGATTGGGGCACAATATGGAAAAACAAGTCAGTCTATGGTGGGACATCAACACCTTTGAGACATATTTGAAAGAAAGTATTGTCCCTAGGAGATTAAGGTGGGACATCCCTCCAAACGATGGCCTAGTTGACCAGGAGTCGATTGACGAATGGTTCAAATTCTTCAACGACAAAGGCCTGGAACTCCTGAGGTTCCTACTACAAAGGAAAAAGAGGAAGACTGAAATAATCAATCGGAATATTGCTGAAATTAAGGAACAACTGGAAACTTTTAAAGAAACGACAGAATTCAACACTCACCACACAGCTAAATAGGGATTTAACCAAGAAGGACAAAGAGGTACAACAAAGAAAAAGTAAAAAATACATTAGGGACATTAATGATTTTAGGAATGACCAAGCCTTTAAATGGCAAAACCAAATAGGAAAGACAGAAGTCAGCTCCACATATTCAACTCCTGAGAAAACAGTAAGAATGTACCCACAGCAGACAAATGAACCTCCCATACAGAGCCCACAAAGAAGAGGCTACTACAATCAGAAAGACGGAAACGAAGGAATGACACCCAGACAACAATACCAAGATTATGGATATAGGAACGAATATCCACATACCCCCCAGAGAGGGAACAGAAGACCCCAACAAAGCGATAGAATGCCACAGAATGGAGGGAGGAGACCATTTTATGGAAAAAACAACAGGAAGCCCTACAATAACTGGCACAAACCCCCATACGATCAAAGGGACCAAAGTGGATACGCACAAGACTACAGAGAATACAGGAGGCCATACGAATACAGGGAAAATAGAGGACCAGTACAGGACTACCACGGACCAAGGGGTAGAAGTCCGGGCCAAGACTACGAACAGAGAGAAAGAAGAGCACCCCAACAGAGAGACTATCGGGATCACGAACGAAGTCCGATACCCACCTACAATTATTATGCTCCTCTGACCGATCGAGGGGAAGAGAGTAACAACCAATATAGACAATACCCCCCACAAAATGAAAATCCCGACCACAGCAGGCCTTTTTTAGACAGAGGCCGGGAGAACCCTCCTCAGAGACATTTAGACGAAAACAGAAGCCAGAGAAGAAGCGACGAAAGAAGAGAGGAAAGCGATCCGGAAAGAGGGAGCAAAAGAAGAAGAGTATAAAAGGAGAAGGTATATTCAATCTGAGTGGCCAGACCCTAACGCATGAGGAAATAGGGGTTCTGGACAAAGGATTGAAATATGCACCTTACAAGAATATGGACAAATTCCAGACTTATCTGGGAATTCAAAAATTCGTGAGAAAATTGAACATTGCCAAGTACATGGCAGGAAATCCAGGGAGGCCCAGATATATGGTACCCCACGATGAAGAGATTGCACACAGCACACTACGGAATAAATCTGTTTTTAATCCACCAGTAAATAACAACAAGTAAACTGAAGTTTTTAAACAAGTTGTTTTAGATGATATTAAAGTTTTAAAAATCAAAAAGAAAGAAGAACCAAAGCACATAAAAAGCGGTATCAAGAAATTAACAAGAAGGAAAGATCTAGTCATAAGACCAGCTGACAAAGGAGGGGGAATCGTGATTTTATCCAAAGAGCAATATCATACGAGCATGACCAAGATGCTGGAAGATGAGTTGACTTACAGCAGACTGCTAAGCAATCCAATGTTCAAGTGCAGGAAGGCATTAGAAAAGGTGGTGTGCCTGGGAATCAAGAAAAACATATTAAATAAAAAGGAAGCCCGCTACCTGATACCAGAATCCTGCCGAACCCCAATCATATACTCACTGCCGAAAATACATAAAAATAAGACGGATCCACCACCAAGACCCATTGTAAACGGCATAGACTCTCTAACATCAAGGATTGGACAATATATTGACGTGTTCCTGCAGCCAGCGGTCCAGAACACAGAAGCATACCTCAGAGATACTAAGCAGATGCTACAAATATTAGAAGAAACTCCGAAAGAAGAAGGACCCTGGATCCTAGCCACGGCAGATGTCTCTTCCTTATATACAGTGATACTTCACCATCAAGCATGCGAAGCCACAAAATGGGGCCTTAGACTATACACCCAATTGCCCTGCGTCCAAAGGAAGTTTCTAGTGAAATGTCTAGACTTTTGTCTTAAGAATAACTACTTCTGGTACAATAAAAATTATTACCACCAACAAACAGGAGTAGCCATGGGGGCCAAGTTTGCCCCAAGCGTGGCAGGCCTCTTCATGGCTCAGTGGGAGGAGCAAAATGTTTTCAAGAATAGACCCACTGAACTGGCCATCTACAAGAGGTATATTGACGATATTTTTATACTTTGGAAAGGCGAAGTAGACCAACTCACGAGTTTCCTGGAGAATCTGAACACTAATGACCGAAATATCAGGTTATCCTGGGAAATTAGCAAAGAAAAGGTGACATTCCTAGACCTAGACATCACACAGGAACACGGTAAATTATCATCTAGCACGCACTTTAAAACAGTGGACAGAAACAGCTACCTCCCGAGAGACAGCTGTCACCACAGGAATTGGCTGTTCAATGTCCCCAAAGGCCAACTTATGAGAGTCAGACGAAACTGTACCCACTTAAATACTTACCTGGAACAGGCAGAGCACATTGCACAGAAATTTACTAACAAAGGATACGATCAGCAATTTATAAGAAAGAAGGTATTGGAAGTAAAAAATATGGATCGAAATGAACTGATCAGAGACAAAATCAGGAAAGAAACGGAATCTATGCTAGCACCACTAATTTTGGATTTTAACGTTCAACATAAAAGAATAGAGAAAATTATTAGGAAACACTGGCATATACTTTTGGCCGACAAAGACCTGCAAGATAAACTTCCCTGCAATCCCAGATTCATATACAAAAAAGCCCCCACCTTGAAAGATAAAATCGTAAAAAACGTTATTGACCCCCCAAAGAAAATGATCTCCTTCTTCACACGCAATGGTTTTTTCCCCTGCAAAAGGTGTTTCGCGTGCTTAAGAACCAAGCGCCCAAATGAAAAGAAACTCCATTTTGCATCAAATAGCACTGGAGAGACATACGAGATTAAAGAGTTCATCTGCTGCAACACAGAGGGAGCAGTATACGCTCTAGAATGCAGTTGCGGCCTACAATATATAGGCCGCACCAAAAGACCCCTCAGAGTCAGGATTAAGGAACATGTGAACAACATCCTGAAGGGGTATGACAAACACAGTGTCTCCAAACACTTCCTGCTGTGTCACAACAAAGACCCCACACAATTAAAATTTTGGGGAATTGAACCATATGTGAGACACTGGCGGGGAAGTCACAAAGTAAGAACCCTCAGCCAACTAAAATCCAAGTGGATATACACCTTAGACACTTTTGTCCCGAGAGGTTTGAACATTGAGTTCGACTTAAACTGCTTTTTAAGTGATTTTTAATGCGACTGTCTTTCAGTGATTTTTAATGCGATTCCTATGCGATTTTTAATGCGACTGTTTTTAAGTGATTTTTAATTTTTAACTCGATCCTGATGCGATTCCCAATGAGTAGTGTAGTCTTTGAGTGATTTTTAATGCGATTTATATGCGATTCCTAATGCGACTTTTTTTAAGTGATTTTAATGCGACTTTTTTTGCGATTCTCAATGAGTAGTGTACAATCTCTTCCTACTTTTTAATACATACAATCTGGATGTTGATATTTTGTTTTCCCTGATGATTTCCCTCTCCCCCCCCTCTCTCTCTTCCCCCCCCCCTTCCCCCCCCCCCCACCTCCTGCCTACCCAAGTGTGTTGTTTACAGGATAGGGGAAATAAGCCTATTCCACCACCTCCCTGTGAAGTAGCTATACTAACCAATCATTATTTGTACCACCCCTTTTCTATATATACAGATTTTATATAGAACGAACTGGTCCTCTTCACTGATTTATATACCCCTGGAGTTTTATATAAGTTTTTTATACTGAGAACCTAAGTGTTCCTTTCCTTTTAAAGTCTATTTTTAATATTTACAATAAAGATTTTATATATACCCCATTCACAATGTTACACAGAACCGGAACCCACGATTAGCTCTTTTTTTAAACTATATGTCAGCGGGTCTGCACCTTTTCAGAGTCTGCCGTTGTGTAACAACCATCTCTGAAAGATACTCAAATGAGATCAGGTCGTCCCGCTCCATCACCATGGAAATATACCAACAATTCGGCCTCCTCCCACTGAATATATTGATCATACCCTTTACCAACCAAGAAAATGGCCGCGCACATGGGAAACCTAATAATGGCCGGCGCGGCTACAAGAAAATGGCCGCCAATCTATTCCTATGGGAGAGACTATTTAAGACTAACATCAGCCTATTTCGTTCATCCCCTGAAGAAGTCACGTGACGGTGACGTCACGCGTAGGGACGGAATAGGCTTGTTTCGTTTTACCTTCCTTGCTGAATACATTGCGAGCTCGCTGCTCGTAGGATACCATGCTGTATGAAAATAACTGCTAATGTGAGTACTCTGTATATTGCATATGTGAATAAAGTGACCCTAAAGAAACATACTTCACTATCTGGGTACCTTGTCCTATATTTTACATACACTGGAGACATGATGTGGAGGAGGAGCTAGGAGCCGCACTGTCCTAGGACCCCAGTTAGGACCACAACTAGACATATCCCAGCCCCCAATAGGATCCTGTAGAGTCAGCAAGTCCGGACGCAGAGACGCAGGAGAGACCCAGGACCCCGGGAGTTAACAACTTATATGCGGTTGACCTAGCACCGCTAGGTAAGGGGCCATTACCTACACTAGTGCATGCTGCATGAAGAGGACATAGAGTGTCCGATCTGCATAGCAACACCCCACTGTCATTTGATTATTGTGTTTGAGCACTGGTTTTTGAACACCATTCATTCTTTTGGACACTTGAATTATCAATTTATTTTGGACACTAACAATTAGAGTGGGTTTATCTACTCACGTTAAAAAACCAAAGAAGAAAGCGCCTCTTAAGTATAGCGGATTTATTTATGTATTAAAAGCATAGTAAACACTCACATTGGAGTAGATGATGTGCTGCTTCCATAAAGAACTGGTCCCGTGTCTCTCGATGGTGACTGGTAGTCAGAGGGAGCCTGGATGGACGCCGTGCGGAGGCCGCGGACCTCCGCTCGGAGGCACCGGCTGTACAAGCGGTGTAGTGGAGAAGTCACTTCCGCGTTCCAGCGGATCACATGGGAGATGACGTCAATGGGACAGTTCAGACTAGCTGGGGACCACTACGCGTTTCAGAGCATGCGCGAAGCTCATAACGGGCATGCGCACTCCTTTTTCAAGTGTCTGACACTTGAAAAAGGAGTGCGCATGCCCGTTATGAGCTTCGCGCATGCTCTGAAACGCGTAGTGGTCCCCAGCTAATCTGAACTGTCCCAGTGACGTCATCTCCCATGTGATCCGCTGGAACGCGGAAGTGACTTCTCCACTACACCGCTTGTACAGCCGGTGCCTCCGAGCGGAGGTCCGCGGCCTCCGCACGGCGTCCATCCAGGCTCCCTCTGACTACCAGTCACCATCGAGAGACACCGGGACCAGTTCTTTATGGAAGCAGCACATCATCTACTCCAATGTGAGTGTTTACTATGCTTTTAATACATAAATAAATCCGCTATACTTAAGAGGCGCTTTCTTCTTTGGTTTTTTATGTTCATATGGAGGACTGACTTCACTCAACGGGAAGCTGCCCTTGGTATCTTGGAGAAATAGATTTCCCGGGTTCCTAGATTTCCATTGATCCAATGATCACTGATCTTCTTCTGGCATCATTCATTGACTTTTTCCCATTTATTTGATTGGCTGTATTTCCATGGACTTTAGCGCGATTACATTATTTGTTTTATCTACTCACGTTGACCATTCACACTATATTTGCACTGTCGCACTGGTCGCAACACGAGGATCAGGCGACCATATCTCCTTTCTTGTTTGCTTCACCTGATTTTTTGTTTGCTTCACTTGATATATGATCTGTTTATTTTACTGCCCCATTTTTTGCACTTTAGCATATGTATAAGTTTGATCTTCCTATTTAAGGCACAAGAGCACGAGCACTTTGGATATATTGTACTGTAATACCTTAACACATGCAGAATTGGTTTTTATCTATATATATTTTTTCACTTTTTGATCAACATATGCATCAGTGTTTATATTTATATCCCTTGTTGGATCAACATATCTACTTTTGAGTCATTATATCTATGCATAATTTCAACTCCAATTCATGCGATTTTTTTTTTACGATTGTTTTACGTTTATGATTATTTAAAAAACTTCGTGGCCTATGAATACTAGGAACTATTATCAACACCTATAAGCTGAGACCCCTTTGGATAGCGCGGCACCCCCCCCTCTCTCTTGCATTTTATAGTTGCCCCCCTACTTTTGTCCCTGTCCCCCCATGTGCCCCCCCTAAATATGAAAGCTGGAGACGCCACTGCCTGTCCCCAGGGACAAGCTTGCTGAAGGAATACATGGACATAGGGGAATCGGCCATGACACTACAAACTTCAGCCACAACATGTGAGCCCATCATTACAATGTAAGGTAAACAAACAACACAGGCAATATACTGTAACTAATACCTAGCAAAACAACAGAACTTTTGAAAGTTTACAATGCCTTTAACGGTAACAATGGTCAGGCAGAAAACCAGTCTTTGGTCTTCATCCTCTTTGTAGACAACCTACCCATTTCGGTTGGTAGCAGGTGCATTTCTCCTCACAGACAAATGTGTGTTTTATAGCTTTTACAAAATCCAAAAACATACAGTATTTCTCGAATGAAAACAATTTATGCCTCTCTACCAAAGTCCATGGCGCCAAAACGTAACAGCTTTTTTTTTTTTCTTTTCTTTACAAGGTCTAACCAAACATTTGAAGGCCTCAGAATGACATCAAGAGTCACCCCGCACTGCTCGTATCCTGCGCGGAATGCAATGAAAGCCCAGGAAAGAAAACGCTAATTTTCCACATGGGAAGTGCTGCACTTGAAATAATATTTCTCTTGTCTCCATTTGGGGAACCTGAAAAGGAATTGAATTGTACACCTGACCTCGAGCTAGCACCAGTTCTTCCAGACACACCAGAGAGGCCAGCGGTTACACTTGCAGCCTGGAGACTTCGACGTGAATGCTACAGTAATTGATTATAACATCAGCGTAGGAGTCTATTCCCAGACGTTCCTTCATCTTGCTTTTCAGACTCCCTAAGAATGTAGGTGTGAAGCGTATCACTTACACTTCAAGGAATAGCTGTGTAGGCCACACTAACCTCCCTGCTTTTGAAAAAGTTGCCTGTGCTGCCTTAAAAAAAAATAAAAAGAAAAAAAAATTGTTCTTAGCCTCTGTGGAATTGCGCTTCTGAAACTCGTCTTCGCCTGGCCTTGCACGATCCACAGTTCAGCGTCTCCGAGTTAAGAAAGAGCGCTGAGCTAAGGCAAAAGCAAGTTCAGAAAGCCGCAGAGAGAGTAAGCTAGTCCAACATCTATAAAAATGTGGTTTTTCTATGTAGGCAAGCAAAATATAAAAATTCTATAGAGGACGATAAATTCATAATAAATATTACCGAAATACTGGAAGCAGACCTGTGAGTTAGGCCCAAAAAAATACTCTCGCTGAATAACCAAAGGGATGGAGGCCAGGGACACTTCTGTTTATTGCAGATATTTTTCAGGTTAGAAAAAGAGTGCAGTGCATTGGGACCTGGGTCAGGAGGATGTGGGGAGTGATTAAACTACTTTTTTTTTTTTTTTTTATTTCCTTCTTTTTTTTTTTTTTTTACAGACCATGTACAAGCACCCACATGCTAGATTTGGCTCCTTTGCAAACTCTGTCAAGGCGAAGAAATATTTATTTTTTTAGCATGCTATGTAATTTTTATTTTATAATTATTTAAAAGGGGGCATGTCTGCTCTGATCTTCAGTCAATTTTTGTTAATATATAAAAAAAAAAACAATAATATTCCCTAAAACTGAAAAAATTTGGTCAATTTTATTTTAAATTCTTATTTTCAATTTGTAAAATCATAAACAATTTTATTTTGAACTGATTGCAAGTAATCTTTAATTGTCCAATAATTTGTAAAAAAAAATAATAATTTGCAGTTAATACAGTATTCTTCCATGTTACTCAGTTTGCAGAAGATTCTGGGCTTTCTATTAGAAGATTTAGCACTGCCAGCAGTCCTGTAGGTAATCTAAGAAAAAACTTTATTACACATATGGCACTTCCCTTTAATCTCCATATCAGAGGAGAGGGTCTGGAGGCCACAACGATGAAGCTGATAGACCATTTGAATTCGATAGCTCCATAAGTTTGTAGGTTCTTTTCATGTTTTCATTGCTTTCCTTCGGATACCTCATTTTGCCATCCAAACTTCAAGGATAACTAAACCCAAGAACGAAAATGCAACATATTGCAACTTACAGTCTTTAGATTTTTTTTCTTTTGGAAATAGAAGGAGTTGGGGACTTTAGATGAGGCACTTGGGGCACAACTTAGTAATAAGTCAGTATTTTCATAAACAAGTAAATGACATAGCACATTTGTAGTTTGTACATACACGAGTATGATTAATTTTGTACATATGCAGCAATAACATATTGCAACTCAGATATAAATGTAATTAACATCATAGCACACTGCATCATATTGTGATGTAAGCCAGTTAGACTCCATGAAATTGACTAAAATTGCAGACATTACATGGGTCTAAGTAAAAATGATTAAACCGTAAATTGAAAACATGACTGCATCCAACAATGCTCAGCGCGTTTCGTGGAGTCGCTCCACTTCCTCAGGAGCAGACGCATAACATATCTGCAAGGGTAATGTAAATACCAATATGATCTAGTATTAAATCCAAACATCAGGAAGAAAAAAAAAAAACAGGAGGAAAAAAAGATGACAATTCCTATAATACGTACAACCATGTGGTACCGCAGACTGTGGGCTGCTAGAAATGTCTATCCCGAGAGCTGTTGTGATAGAGACTGCAGATCCATTGGACACCAGGAAGGTGCTGCCCTCTACTCTGGTGCTTTCTGCGGTGGTTCCACTTCCGAGGCTCTCCCGTTCCTCCATGTAGGACCAAATTTAGGCCCCCTTCACACTGCCAGAGTCCACCAGCGGATCCCCCCTGCTTAACAGGGGATCTCTCCCCTGGTCCCCGCTGAGCAGGGGGATGACATGCCCGTGTCCGCTCCACTCATGCAGAGCGGACACAGGCACAGCCTGCTTTCCTCTATGGGCTGTCAGATGGAAACAGACCACCTGTCCGTTTCCATCTGGCTGTCAGCGATCCTCCAGATGGATGGGGAATCGATCCCCATCCATATGTTTTTAGTGGGCAGGATCCGATGTCGGTGGGTGTCAGCCAGACACATGTCCATTGACTTCTGCCACTCCATAGAGAGCTATGGATGGTCCGATTGGGTCAACCTGAAAAACTGACAGGCGGACCTGATCAGTTCTTCAGAGTGAAA
Organism: Lithobates septentrionalis; assembly: GCA_037952835.1. Lineage (NCBI taxonomy): Eukaryota > Metazoa > Chordata > Amphibia > Anura > Ranidae > Lithobates > Lithobates septentrionalis. The sequence goes on along the minus strand of JBBDGP010002646.1, from coordinate 784,065 downwards.
GGGACCTTAGACCTAATTTTTTAAATATATTCTATATTATTTTATTATTGTTTATTTTTTAGTATTTTTATATATTTTTGTTTTATATATTATTTTTTTTCATATAGGAGGGGCTTCTGTCAGGGGGCCCAGGGCAGTTAGCCCTTTTGCCCCCTTATAAATCCAGCAGTGCCTCTGTGCAGTTGGGATTAAGCTAAATTGCCTGACTGCAATGTGTGGAAGAAGATTGAGGAGCATCCATTCACAAAAATCCTCTGCAAAGAATAAACCTGGAAGTGATGTGTATTACATCACTTCAGGGTTCACAGATGTCATTCCATAGCTACTTTAGATGGAGGAGCAGCTAACCAAGCATGATACCACCAAAAGAAAGCTCTATCCGTCTTCAAAATATTCTAAAAAAGTATTTTGGGTAGAGTGTTGCATGATGGAATAGATGTCAGCTAAACTAACATAGCGCTGAAAATTAAAAAATGTCCTGGTAAGGGAAGGGGTATTACAAACTGGTACTCAAATAGTTAGGCTAGTTTAAAACTGGCTGACATTGTTACTTCCTTCTAAAGTATTTACACCATCAGCACCTCTCAAGTGAAGAACCATTATACTCTCTTCTCCATGCGTCCTTCTTCTGACCCCTACATCACTTCTGATGCCCTGTATGACAGGTTTTCCAGTCGGAATAAATTCTGAAGGTTTTTCCAATGGAGTTCCGACGGAATTCCACTCAAGCTGTCTTGCATACACACGGTCACACCAAATTCCGACCATCCAGAACGCGGTGATGTACAACACGTACGACGGGACTAGAAAACGGAAGTTCAATAACCAGTAGACAATAGTTTCCGTCTCGTACTTGCTTCGGAGCATGCATCGTTTTTGGTATGACGGAACAGCATACAGACGAGCGGTTTTCCCGAAAAATTTAGAACATGTTCTCTTTCTAGGTCCGTCAGAATTTTCGAAGTTAAAAAGTCTGATGGGGCCTACACATGATCGGAATATACGATGAAAAGTTCCCGTCAGACTTCCGCTCGTATGTACACGGCATGAGTCTTGTTCTGGCGTAGGGGTCAGAGGAAGCAACCATGGCTGTATAGGCATCTAACACTCCTAAAGGTGTCGAAAGGCCAAAGACTGACAATCAGTATAGTGGCTCTTCTCTTGCATTGACCTGACAATTTTAAATCTTTGGAGACCTAACAGGGCCTCTTGCAATGTGTTGTATGTCCTGTCTGAACTTTAAAAACCTCCAAGAGCTCAATCAGCTAAATAGATACTTTATCTGATTGTGGATCCATTTTATGTATTTTCTTTAAATGCTTTAAACCATTGAAAAACAAATTAGATGAAGCAAAGGTTGATGGAATGGGAGGCAGCTGCAGGCTAAATGATGTACCTATACTGTGTCCACCGAAAACACAGTGGATTGCGGATCGCGGTAATCAACCGCATTGAGTGGCTGGGATGTCTGTGACCGCTATGCAATCACATGATCTCAGTGTTAGTTCATAACAGTTGTGCTTAGTTATCACATTAGCTATCACATGGTACCTGGGCCAATCAAAGGCCCCTCTACCATGTGACTAGCTGTAGCCGATCACAGATCACTAGTAATCACAGCTGTTGTGAATGAAACTCATTTATCACAGTTCAAAGCATTGAACAACAAAGAACCACTAATAACCACCGTAACAGCAATTTACACTGTTAAGTGTTAAAAAAAGAAATAAATCCCAGATCACCCACCCCAGAGTAGTAAAATGTCACTATGGTGACACTGAATTACTTTGATGAAAGCATGTAAAAAAAAAAGAAATAAACAAATAGGAAAAAAAGAAATCAAAATTTTAAAAACTGTTTTTAAAAAAATTGAATAAAAATTATTTATTTTATTTATTTATATATTTTTTTCAACATACTGTCACCTGTCAGCATACTTGATCACCGCCACACCGGTCATATGATGACACTGTACTACATTGGTGAAAGTATGTACAAAAAAAAAAAAGAATTTAGTTTCGTCATTTTTCAAAAAATTTGGACAAAAAAAAATTACAACTTCCGAAAACTCGCCACGCCTCTTACTAAATACCTCAGACTGTCTACTTTCCAAAAAGGAGTCATTTGGGAGATATTTGTACTGTCCTGGCGTTTTAAGGGCCTCAAGAAATGAGAGGTCGTCAGTACATCAGGATTGATTAATCTTCTAATATATATATATACCATAGTTTGTAGACATTATAACTTTCACACAAACCAATTAATATACGCTGTTTTTGGATTTTTTTAATTTTATTTACCAAAGGCACGTAGCAGAACACAATTTGGCCTACATTTATGAAGAAATTTGATTTTATTGGATATGTTTTATAACAAAAAGTAGAAAATATTGGGGTTTTTTTTTACAAAATTGTTGTTTATATAGCAACCCCCCCCCCAAAAAAAAAACAAAACACCAACAAAAAGAAAGCTCTATTTGTGAAAAAAAGGTGTTGCTTGACCGTGCAATTGCCAGTTACATTAGTGCAGTGCTGAATGGCAAAAGATAAGCTGTCATGAACGGGGGTAAAACACTTTGCAAGTCAAGTGGTTAAAATAAATACATAAATAAAAATAAGTAGGTAATATTAAAGTAAAAAAAATAAATATTGCATTATACAAACTAACTACACAGTCCAATATCCACTTGACTTTATTTACACTCAGATGTATTTTGTTAAATATCTCAGCTATATCCCACATCTCGCTGCTTTATAACCCATAAAACAGCGCTGGTGTTCAGTTTTTTGTTACCTCTAGACTCTGTCTCGATAAGCCATATGGCCGAGCGGTCTGTTTTAAATCAGTAGGCGATATCGGCATGGACATATAGAGTAAAGTAGCCGCGCATGATATTGGTGGGGGATTTGCAAGAGTTATGGTCTTGGCTTTGGTACAGTGAGAGAGTATCAAGTGTTTTCTTCCACAGGGAGGAAAATGTAGTTATCAGATGAAAATACACTTGAAAGGAAAGCAGCCAACTAACACAAGAAAAGAAAAGACCCAAAGATAGGGAACACTGTATTTTTTCCTTTTTTTTTTTTCTTTAAGCGCGTTGATACTTTCCTAAGTCAAAGTTAAGAATTGGCTTATTGATCCTGAATTTAAATTCACAGAAAGACATTTACCATAAACCGCCGGATGACCTCATTGGATTCCACCACAGAATTCGGGGATTCAGACATGAAATATGCAATCCTTTTGCTGAGGTTAAGTTCTTAAAAGCCTTGGCAAGAACAACCTGTTTTATTTTTATTTTTTAAATACTTTGTTTTATTCTTGACAAAAGGCTTCATATGTCTATCAATAGCATGTGAGCTGCAGATATCACCTGCAGTCTGCACACTTGACATTCGGGGTAAGTGTTTCCAGAGGTTGGACAATAATTGCCGTCCTAGATAAAACCTTCTTTTGAGAATTGTCTGTGTTTCCGCTGAAATAAAACTAACATCTTTCACTCAAAAAGCTTGAAAACGTTTTCATGATCTTTTGGGATACAAAAAAAAAAAGAGAAGGCTTTTTTTTTTAGAAATAAAGTTGAACCCGAAATAAGGTCATTTAGAAAAACAGATAACAGGTAGACCTCAGAAGCTTTGAAGGTTTTGCAAAAAAATATCAGGAACTGAAATTTTTCAGCATGGGGGAACGTGAAACTCCACCTTTTGCTGAGAAAACAACAATCACATCCAAGAAAGGACTTTTGCAAGCTTCAGTGAGATTCATACCTGCTTCTATTTTGAAGATATGAAGACAAGCTACTCTGATAACTATGCATGGGAGCGTCTACCTGTTATCACATGTTATCCCAGTGCCGGCACCACTCATGCAGCCCCTAAACCATGACACTCCCACCACCATGCTTGACTGTAGGCAAGACACACTTGTCTTTGTACTCCTCACCTGGTTGCCGCCACACACACTTGATACCATCTGAACCAAATACGTTTACCTTGGTCTCATCAGACCACAGGACATGGTTCCAGTAATCCATGTCCTTAGTCTGCTTGTTTTCAACAAACTGTTTGCGGGCTTTCTTGTGCATCATCTTTAGAAGAGGCTTCCTTCTGGGACAACAGCCATGCAGACCAATTTGATGCAGTGTGCGGTGTATGGTCTGAGCACTGACAGGCTGACCCCCCACCCCTTCAACCTCTGCAGCGATGCTGGCAGAACTCATACATCTATTTCCCAAAGACAACCTTTGGATATGATGCTGAGCACGTGCACCCAACTTCTTTGGTCGACCATGGCGAGGCCTGTTCTAAGTGGAACCTGTCCTGTTAAACCGCTGTATGGTCATGGCCACCGCGTTGCAGCTCCGTTTCAGGGTCTTGGTAATCTTCTTATAGCCTAGGCCATCCTAATATAGAGCAACAATTCTGTTTTTTTCATACCCTCAGAGAGTTCTTTGCCATGAGGTGCTATGTTGAACTGGTCATGAGTGACCAGTATGAGAGAGTGAGAGCGATAACACCAAATTTAACACACCTGCTCACCATTCACACCTCAGACCCTGTAACACTAACGAGTCACATGACATCGGGGAGGGAAAATGGCTAACTGGGCCCAATTTGGACATTTTCACTTAGGGGTGTACTCACTTTTGTTGCCAACGGTTTAGACATTAATGGCTGTGTGTTGAGTTATTTTGAGGGGACAGCAAATTTACACTGTTATATAATCTGTACACACACTACTTTACATTGTAGCAAAGTGTCATTTCTTCAGTGTTGTCACATGAAAAGATAGAATACATTTTTTCAAAAATGTGAGGGGTGTACTCACTTTTGTGAGATGCTGTAGGTTCTGCTGAGGAAGCCATTCGGCAAAACGCATAGAGATCCTGATTGGTGATGATTTATTGATCTCTGCATCTGGCCCCATATATGAAGATCTTCATTTATTCATATAGTACATCAAATGTGATTGCGCCATTTGAGACAGGTTTTAATATATATATAGTGACGAATACAACCAATTGGGAAATGCAAGATAGATAGTTCTATATATTGTGGATATGGGTTTATGGGTTTATGGTTTTAAGGATGATATGAAATAAACTTGATTTTTTTTTTTATCTATCATTTGAGTACTCGTTTCCTTCATTTGGGTTTATCTATGGCAACCGTTAAAGTCCTTATCTTTTCCCTCCCTTTTCTGTCCATATTTCCTTTTCTGGGAACCATTCAGCCACCCACAGAGATTAGCTGCTGTATGTGTACAAATGCCGGTACTTACTAAAAAAAGGGCATGGACTCTGAATGTAGACAGTATGGAGGAGCATCATAGCTACCTTTGAACTGCAGCATTGTCAACCTATAGAAAGGGTAGAGTTAGATGGACTAATAGGGTTAGATGGACCTTATATACATGACTTCCAAATTAAAGCCTTACTCAAACTAATCCTGTTTAAGCAGTTACAGAAATATTTTTATTTTCCTTTTTGGAAACGAAATGAATAAAAGCTGACCATTGTAAGAAAACCTGTCAGTGTTAAATGGTTTGTCTCAACGCTCTACAGTAACTGCTACTTTTGCTGAACAGCTTGGTCAGCTAAAGAGAGTTGAAAAATAACAGACTTAGTGGTAGGGTTAACAATTTGTAAAACTTTATTACAAGGGGAATCAGAAAAACAAAGAACAATATGAAAGACTGCATCATATATTTCATTTTTTATTTTCACCCTAATTCCACTTTAACCGATTGCCGACCATGCACTGTAGTTTTACTGCTACAGTGCGGGCTGGCTGCTCAGAATCACATAAATGTACTTGAATTCTTATTTTTGGGTAGGGGGTTGCGCCCGACTGACGGGCTGCACTCTCTCTGGCTCCCTTATATGCGGATCAGCGGGTCCTGGTGTTCTAAAATTTTCCTCGAGCCATAACAATCCTGAACCGTGTCACTTCCGGTGGGGCCGAGTCACTTCCGGTTCGGTCACAGCAGCTGACATGGTCGAGAATTTGTACAGGCCCCCTCCATGTCTTCCCTCATCCCCCCATGTCTTCCCTCATCGCTGGGGTCCCCCCATGTCTTCTATAACACTAGGCCCCCCACGTGTGACCTCATCACTACCCCCCCACATCTTCCCTCATCACTGGGTTCCCCCCATGTTTTCCCTCATCACTAGGTCCCCCCATGTCTTTCCTCATCGCTAGGGCCCCCCACATCTTCCCTCATCACTGGGGTACCCCCCATGTCTTCTCTCATCACTAGGCCCCCATGTCTTCCCTCCTCACTTGGGCCCCCCCACATCTTTTCTCATCACTGGGGTCCCCCATGTCTTCCCACATCACTACACTTCCCTTGTCTTTCCTCATCACTAGGGCCCCCCACATCTTTCCTCATCACTAGGGCCCCCCACATCTTCCCACATCACTAGGCCCCCCATGTCTTCCCTCATCACTAGGGCCCCCACAACTTCCTTCATCACTAGGGCCCTCATATCTTCCCTCATCACTGGGGTCCCCAATGTCTTCCCTCATCACTGGGGTTTCCCCATGTCTTCCCCCGTCACTGGAGCCCCCCCATGTTTTCCCTCATCACTGGGGTCCCCCCCATGTCTTCCCTCATTACTAGGGCCCCCACATCTTCCCTTATCACTGGGGTCCCCCATGTCTTCTCCATTAATGAAGCCCCCATGTCTTGCCTCATCACTAAGCCCCTCATGTCTTCCCTCATCACTAGGGCCCCCCCACATTTTCCCTCATCACTGGAGTCCCCCCATGTATTCCCCCATCACTGGAGCCCCCCATGTCTTCCCTCATCACTAGGGCCCCCCACATCTTCCCATATCACTAGGCCCTCCATGTCTTCCCTCATCACTAGGGCCCCCACATCTTCCCTCATCGCTAGGGCCCTCATATCTTCCCTCATCACTGGGGTCCCCCATGTCTTCCCTCATCACTGGGGTTCCCCCATGTCTTCCCCCATCACTGGAGCCCCCCCACGTCTTCCCTCATCCCTGGGGTCCCCCCATGTCTTCCCTCATTACTAGGGCCCCCACATCTTCCCTCATCACTGGGGTCCCCCATGTATTCTCCATTACTGAAGCCCCCATGTCTTCCCTCATCACTAGGGCCCCCCCACATTTTCCCTCATCACTGGAGTCCCCCCATGTCTTCCCTCATTACTGGGGGCCCCCCATGTATTCCCCCATCACTGGAGCCCCCCATGTCTTCCCTCATCACTAGGGCCTCCCCACATCTTCCCAAATCACTAGGCCCCCCATGTCTTCCCTTATCACTAGGCCCCTCATGTCTTCCCTCATCACTAGGGCCCCCCCACATTTTCCCTCATCACTGGAGTCCCCCCATGTCTTCCCTCATTACTGGGGTCCCTCCATGTATTCCCCCATCACTGGAGCCCCCCATGTCTTCCCTCATCACTAGGGCCTCCCCACATCTTCCCTCATCACTGGGCCCCCCCCCCCATGTCTTCCCTCATCACACTGGGGTCCCCCCCATGTCTTCCCTCATCACACTGGGGTCCCCCCCATGTCTTCCCTCATCACTGGGGTCCCCCCATGTCTTCCCCCATCACTGGAGCCCCCCATGTCTTCCCTCATCACTGGGGTTTTTGCAATAATACTGCAAAAAACAAGAAATCTAAAAACAGAAAATACATAATGGACTTCTCAAAGGTCTGTGGGACAAAATCATCCAGGTTTCAAAGAGTTATGCCCTGTACACACGGTCGGATTTTCCGACAGAAAATGTGTGATAGGACCTTGTTGTCAGAAATTTCGACAGTGTGTGGGCTCCATCACACATTTTGCATCGGATTTTCCGACACACAAAGTTTGAGAGCTTGCTATAAAATTTTCCGACAACAAAATCCGTTGTCAGAAATTCCGATCTTGTGTACAAAAATCCGAAGCACAAAGTGCCACGCATGCTCAGAATAAATTAAGAGACGAAAGCTATTGGCTACTGGCCCGTTTATAGTCCCGACGTACGTGCTTTACGTCACCGCGTTCAGAACGATCGGATTTTCCGACAACTTTGTGTGACTGTGTGTATGCAAGACAAGTTTGAGCCAACATCCGTCGGAAAAAATCCATGGATTTTGTTGTCGGAATGTCCGATCAATGTCCGACCGTGTGTACAGGGCATTAGACAGAGCAATGACTGACGATAGCCAGGATAATAGGTTGATGATCAGAACAAGCATAGACAAGCTGAGACCAAATGCAGCCCAAACAATCTTTGGAATCTTTTATTGCATGAATAGTCAGACAGAGGTCAGATTTAGACCACAACATTAGCAGATAGGCCACCTTGTTGACCAGGCCCAGGCTGAAGGTCCAGCAGTCTACTTGAGCTTTCATAATTAGGGTAGGTGTTTACAGCAAAGACCCAAGCTGAAAAACTAGTGTGAGAGCAGCCCAACCCAATAGCAGGAGATTGTGACCAGATGGATCCGGTTCACATATGGAGCCAGTTCACATATCTCCCCTGTGGTTCTGGTGCGAATTTGCAAGGGGGTCCTATGCGTCTTTTGGTCTGTTTCAGATCCAAATTCAGCCAAAAATTCGGGGCTGTAATTGGACCTGAAACTGCGAACGGGGACGCACCAGACCCCTGCTGTGAGCCGCATGCGGCTTAGATGTGAACCCAGCCTCAAGCTAATTATTGCACAGGACCACATTGGAATATTTTTTTAATTATTTTATCATTAAATGATCACCTTCCACAAGGTTAGGTTTTGTTAACTTCTGGATCAACAGAAGTCAGAATTGGTTGAACCTAGATCACAAGAATGGTAAGCAAATGTATCCACTCTGCTGGTGGAGGGAATTGAGGGGGCTGTATTACCTACCAGTTTAGATTCAATGTATTGTTATTGGATAAGGTGCTCTTCTTCATAATATTAAAGGGTTTTATATGCACCCTTTCAAGGACTTGGAGGCCCTCACAATCCTTTTTGAGGCTGTCTACGGAAATTCAATGAAAGCTGGGCAGTAAACTGTGTCTTATTACGTAAGCAGATTGTAACAATATACAACCAAAAAGCCCACGAGCAATGCAGATATCAATGGCAGAGATTTCCTTGTTCAGCTTAGGTTAATAGTGAGTAAATGTACTTTTTTATGAGTGCATGACACAATCCTGGATCGCTTTCTGAAGAAAACTCTTCTAGAACAATGTACCCCCGAAATCCATAAGAGCAGCAACAGCTGTGCGGACGGTAACAAAACACTAGAAACCAAAACTTACCTACTGTCCACTAATACAACCTGCCAAATTCCAGCAGTTCCGGCTTAATCCCACCTAGATTTGCACTTTCCAAGTCTCAATCTCACATCTCCTGGATTTTGGATAAAAGTTGGCAGAAACACATCTTCTCACTCTTCTGTTTCTCTTCTCTGAGACAGTGTCTTTACTGAACACAATTCTAGTTTATTGTACTCCCTGTGCTATAAATCCCACTTTATCTAACATATAACTAGGGATGAGCTTCGTGTTCGAGTCGAACCCATGTTCGACTCGAACATCGGCTGTTCGACCGTCCGTCGAATTGCGAACGTTATGGGCCGTTCGCGCCAAATTCGTGTGGCGCGTCACGGCCCATAATTCACTGCGGCATCGCAGTGCATTGCTGGCTGATGATTGGCCAAGCATGCACTATGACCCGCATGCTTGGCCAATCACAGCGCCGTCAGTAGAGAGAGCTGTAATTGGCCAAAGCCAGGGTGGCTTTGGCCAATTATGGCTCAGGGGATTTAGTACACGCCCCACACTATATAAGGCCGCCTGCACGGCGGCCCTGTGTAGTGTGTTCCGGTGTGCTGATAGAGAGAGAGACAGACAGTGTCATTTGATTTGAGAGCTAGATTAGGCTAGATCTGTTCCTGCTCTTTACATTTAGTGCAGTGCGTCCTGCTCACAGTGTTCAGCTAGATCCGTTCCTGCTATTTACATTTAGTGCAGTGCGTCCTGCTCACAGTGTTCAGCTAGATCCGTTCCTGCTATTTACATTTAGTGCAGTCAGTGCGTCCTGCTCACAGTGTTCAGCTAGATCTGTTCCTGCTATTTACATTTAGTGCAGTCAGTGCGTCCTGCTCACAGTGTTCAGCTAGATCTGTTCCTGCTATTTACATTTAGTGCAGTGCGTCCTGCTCACAGTGTTCAGCTAGATCTGTTCCTGCTATTTACATTTAGTGCAGTCAGTGCGTCCTGCTCACAGTGTTCAGCTAGATCCGTTCCTGCTATTTACATTTAGTGCAGTCAGTGCGTCCTGCTCACAGTGTTCAGCTAGATCCGTTCCTGCTATTTACATTTAGTGCAGTGCGTCCTGCTCACAGTGTTCAGCTAGATCCGTTCCTGCTATTTACATTTAGTGCAGTGCGTCCTGCTCACAGTGTTCAGCTAGATCCGTTCCTGCTATTTACATTTAGTGCAGTCAGTGCGTCCTGCTCACAGTGTTCAGCTAGATCCGTTCCTGCTATTTACATTTAGTGCAGTGCGTCCTGCTCACAGTGTTCAGCTAGATCTGTTCCTGCTATTTACATTTAGTGCAGTGCGTCCTGCTCACAGTGTTCAGCTAGATCTGTTCCTGCTATTTACATTTAGTGCAGTCAGTGCGTCCTGCTCACAGTGTTCAGCTAGATCCGTTCCTGCTATTTACATTTAGTGCAGTCAGTGCGTCCTGCTCACAGTGTTCAGCTAGATCCGTTCCTGCTATTTACATTTAGTGCAGTGCGTCCTGCTCACAGTGTTCAGCTAGATCCGTTCCTGCTATTTACATTTAGTGCAGTGCGTCCTGCTCACAGTGTTCAGCTAGATCCGTTCCTGCTATTTACATTTAGTGCAGTGCGTCCTGCTCACAGTGTTCAGCTAGATCTGTTCCTGCTATTTACATTTAGTGCAGTCAGTGCGTCCTGCTCACAGTGTTCAGCTAGATCCGTTCCTGCTATTTACATTTAGTGCAGTGCGTCCTGCTCACAGTGTTCAGCTAGATCTGTTCCTGCTATTTACATTTAGTGCAGTGCGTCCTGCTCACAGTGTTCAGCTAGATCCGTTCCTGCTATTTACATTTAGTGCAGTCAGTGCGTCCTGCTCACAGTGTTCAGCTAGATCCGTTCCTGCTATTTACATTTAGTGCAGTCAGTGCGTCCTGCTCACAGTGTTCAGCTAGATCTGTTCCTGCTATTTACATTTAGTGCAGTCAGTGCGTCCTGCTCACAGTGTTCAGCTAGATCCGTTCCTGCTATTTACATTTAGTGCAGTGCGTCCTGCTCACAGTGTTCAGCTAGATCTGTTCCTGCTATTTACATTTAGTGCAGTGCGTCCTGCTCACAGTGTTCAGCTAGATCCGTTCCTGCTATTTACATTTAGTGCAGTCAGTGCGTCCTGCTCACAGTGTTCAGCTAGATCCGTTCCTGCTATTTACATTTAGTGCAGTGCGTCCTGCTCACAGTGTTCAGCTAGATCCGTTCCTGTTATCTTCCTACTGACAGGCAGGCTTGTCTGGTTACAGTATATAAAGCTACCTGAAGAAAATTACAGGTGTTCTATCCCAGCTTAGTGCAGCTACAGGCCATTAGTATGTCTGGAAGGCCAAGAAGGAGAGGCAGACAGTCACAAGCCAATAAGAGAGGCAAGCAGGCTCTGTGTCTAGTGCTGGTCGTGGAGACGGTGCATCCTCATCAGCCCGTGGCCATGGGACACGCTTGGCCTTTTTTTCGGCAGCTGGCCGTGTTGAGCCGCAACATGCAGAAAACTTGGTCGAGTGGATGACCAAGCCATCCTCATCCTCCTCATCCTCTCTCACCCATGCCCAGGGTGCTTTGTCTGGCAAAGCAGCGGCCTCTTCCCTCAGCTCAATGTCATCAGTGACTCCTTCCCTAGCTCCACCATGTCCTCATGAGGATTCCCTCGAACTGTTTGACCACAGTGTTGGGTACATGCTCCAGGAGGATGCCCAGCGTTTGGAAGGCTCTGATGATGATACTGAGCTCGATGAAGGCAGTAACATGAGCACGGACAGAGGGGGTGCCCAAGAAGGACAGCAATCTGGCAGTCATGCTCCCCCTGCTGCAGCATACTGCCAGGTTTGCTCCAGTGATGAGGAGGGAGGGGATGATGAGGTCACTGACTCAACGTGGGTGCCTGATAGGAGAGAGGAGGAGGAGGAGGAGGCGGCACATCACCAACGAGGCAGGATGCCCTCCAGGGGCCAGCCTAAGGGCAGCACATTGACTGCATCACACCCCAAAGCTCCACATGTGCAGGGCGCTGCAGTCTCTGCGCGTTATTCAAAAAGTTCTTTGGTGTGGGCCTTTTTTGAGACGAGTGCATCAGATCGCACCGCTGCTATTTGCAACATATGTCTCAAGCGTATCTCGCGTGGCCAAAACATCTCCCGCTTGGGTACCACATGCTTGACCAGACATATGTTGACCTGCCATGCAGTTCGTTGGCAAGCATATCTAAAAGACCCACACCAAAGAACAAAGAGGATCTCTCCTTGCTCCTCATCAGCTGAGATTTCCAACCCCACTAGACCTTCAGTCCTCTCTGAGACCTGCAGTGAGAGGAATGAAGGTGTAGAATTAGGTGTGTCACAGCCAAGTACTTGTGGGCAATCTGCTTTTGGTACACCGACGCCAGATTGTACCAGGCAAATTTCCCTGCCCCAGCTGCTGCACCGCCGAAAGAAGTTTGCTCCCAGCCATCCACATGCCCAGCGGTTGAATGCTAGCTTGGCAAAATTGCTAGCACTTCAACTGCTGCCTTTTCAGTTGGTAGACTCTGCCCCCTTCCGTGAGTTTGTGGAATGTGCGGTTCCTCAGTGGCAGATACCCAAACGCCACTTTTTCTCACGGAAGGCGATTCCAGCTCTCTACCGGCATGTGGAAGGCAATGTCCATGCCTCGCTGGACAGGGCGGTCAGCGGTAAGGTGCATATTACCGCTGACTCATGGTCCAGCAGGCATGGACAGGGACGTTACTTAAGTTTCACGGCGCATTGGGTGACTCTGCTGGCAGCTGGGAAGGATGCAGGACAAGGTGCAGTAGTGTTGGAGGTTGTTCCGCCACCACGCCTCCAAAATGCTGATTGTGACACACCTCTCTCCTCCACCCCCTCCTCTTCTTCTTCCTCCATGGCCTCTTCCTCGGAACCAGCGGTGCTCCGTAGGCGTTCAAGGGGCTACGCAAGTACGCAGGCCAAAAGATGCCATGCGGTGCTTGAGCTGGTGTGCTTGGGGGACAGGAGCCACACTGGGGCAGAGGTTCTGTCAGCTCTGCAGGGGCAGGTTCAGAGGTGGTTGACGCCACGCCAACTTAAGGCAGGAATGGTGGTTTGCGACAATGGCACCAACCTCCTCTCTGCCCTCCGACAGGGACAACTGACCCATGTGCCCTGTTTGGCTCACGTCCTTAACTTGGTGGTGCAGCGGTTCTTGGGCAGGTACCCGGGCTTACAGGATGTCCTGAGGCAGGCCAGGAAAGTCTGTGTGCATTTCCGCCGGTCATATAATGCCAGTGCTCAGCTGACGGACCTCCAAAAGGAGTTTACCCTGCCCAAGAACCGCCTAATCTGTGACATGCCCACCAGGTGGAACTCGACATTGGCCATGCTGCAGCGGCTGCACACGCAGCAGAGGGCCATAAATGAGTACCTGTGCGACTATGGCACCAGGACAGGGTCAGGGGACCTTGGTTTTTTTTTCCCCACGCCAGTGGGCCATGATCAGGGATGCATGCACTGTCCTGTCACCATTCGAGGAGGCCACGAGGATGGTGAGCACTGACAGTGCATGCATCAGTGACACTGTCCCCCTTGTCCACCTGTTGGAGCACACGCTGCGTGGAATAATGGACAGGGCACTTGAGGCAGAACAGAGGCAGGAAGAGGAGGACTTCCTTAGCTCTCAAGGCCCCCTTTATCCAGACAGTGTTCCTGCGTGCCCGCCGATCACACAGGAAGAGGACGAGGAGGAGGAGGAGGAGGAGGAGGAAGATTGTGTCAGTATGGAGGTGGAGCCTGGCACTCAGCATCAGCAGTCTTTAACCACTTCAGCCCCGGAAGGATTTACCCCCTTCCTGACCAGAGCACTTTTTACAATTCGGCACTGCGTCGCTTTAACTGCTAATTGCGCGGTCATGCAATGCTCTACCCAAACGAAATTTGCGTCCTTTTCTTCCCACAAATAGAGCTTTCTTTTGATGGTATTTGATCACCTCTGCCGTTTTTATTTTTTGCGCTATAAACGGAAAAAGACTGAAAATTTTGAAAAAAAATGATATTTTCTACTTTTTGTTATAAAAAAAATCCAATAAACTAAATTTTAGTCATACATTTAGGCCAAAATGTATTCGGCCACATGTCTTTGGTAAAAAAAATGTCAATAAGCGTATATTTATTGGTTTGCGCAAAAGTTATAGCGTCTACAAACTAGGGTACATTTTCTGGAATTTACACAGCTTTTAGTTTATGACTGCCTATGTCATTTCTTGAGGTGCTAAAATGGCAGATCAGTACAAAACCCCCCCAAATGACCCCATTTTGGAAATTAGACACCCCAAGGAAATTGCTGAGAGGCATGTTGAACCCATTGAATATTTTTTTTTTTTGTCCCAAGTGATTGAATAATGACAAAAAAAAAAAAAAAAAAAAAATTTACAAAAAGTTGTCACTAAATGATATATTGCTCACACAGGCCATGGGCATATGTGGAATTGCACCCCAAAATACATTCAGCTGCTTCTCCTGAGTACGGGGATACCACATGTGTGGCACTTTTTGGGAGCCTAGCCGCGTACGGGGCCCCGAAAACCCAGCACCACCTTCAGGATTTCTAAGGGCATACATTTTTGATTTTACTCCTCACTACCTATCACAGTTTTGAAGGCCATAAAATGCCAAGATGGCACAAACCCCCCCCAAATTACCCCATTTTGGAAAGTAGACACCCCAAGCTATTTGCTGAGAGGCATGGTGAGTATTTTGCAGCTCTCATTTGTTTTTGAAAATGAAGAAAGACCAGAAAAAAAAATTTTTTTTTTCTTTTTTCAATTTTCAAAACTTTGTGACAAAAAGTGAGGTCTGCAAAATACTCACTATACCTCTCAGCAAATAGCTTGGGGTGTCTACTTTCCAAAATGGGGTCATTTGGGGGGGGGGGGTTTGTGCCACCTGGGCATTCCATGGCCTCCGAAACTGTGATAGGCAGTGAAGAGTGAAATCAAAAATTTACGGCCTTAGAAAGCCTGAAGGCGGTGCTTGGTTTTCGGGGTCCCGTGCGCGGCTGGGCTCCCAAAAAGTCCCACACATGTGGTATCCCCGTACTCAGGAGAAGCAACAGAATTTATTTTGGGGTGTAATTTCACATATTCCCATGGCACGTTTGAGCAATATAACATTTAGTGACAACTTTGTGCAAAAAAAAAAAAAAAAATTTGTCTCTTTCCCGCTACTTGTGTCACAATATAAAATATTCCATGGACTCGACATGCCTCTCAGCAAATAGCTTGGGGTGTCTACTTTCCAAAATGGGGTCATTTGGGGGGGGGGTTTGAACTGTCCTGGCATTTTATGCACAACATTTAGAAGCTTATGTCACACATCACCCACTCTTCTAACCACTTGAAGACAAAGCCCTTTCTGACACTTTTTGATTACATGAAAAAATTATTTTTTTTTGCAAGAAAATTACTTTGAACCCCCAAACATTATATATTATTTTAAAGCAAATGCCCTACAGATTAAAATGGTGGGTGTTTCATTTTTTTTTTTCACACAGTATTTGCGCAGCGATTTTCAAACGCATTTTTTGGGGAAAAAACACACTTTTTTAAATTTTAATGCACTAAAACACACTATATTGCCCAAATGTTTGATGATCTTAGGCCGAGTACATGGATACCAAACATGACATGCTTTAAAATTGCGCACAAACGTGCAGTGGCAACAAAATTAATACATTTTTAAAAGCCTTTAAAAGCCTTTACAGGTTACCACTTTAGATTTACAGAGGAGGTCTACTGCTAAAATTACTGCCCTCGATCTGACCTTCGCGGTGATACCTCACATGCATGGTGCAATTGCTGTTTACATTTGACGCCAGACCGCCGCTTGCGTTCGCCTTAGCGCGAGAGCAGGGGGGACAGGGGTGCTTTTTATTTATTTATTTTTTTTCTTTATTATTTTTTTGCTTTTTTATCTTATTTTTAAACTGTTCCTTTCATTTTTTTTTTTTAAATCATTTTTATTGTTATCTCAGGGAATGTAAATATCCCCTATGATAGCAATAGGTAGTGACAGGTACTCTTTTTTGAAAAAATTGGGGTCTATTAGACCCTAGATCTCTCCTCTGCCCTCAAAGCATCTGACCACACCAAGATCGGTGTGATAAAATGCTCCCCCAATTTCCCAATGGCGCTATTTACATCCGGCGAAATCTAAGTCATAAAATGCTCGTAGCTTCCGGTTTCTTAGGCCATAGAGATGTTTGGAGCCACTCTGGTCTCTGATCAGCTCTATGGTCAGCTGGCTGAATCACCGGCTGCATTCTCAGGTTCCCTGTTGAGACAGGAGAGCCAGAGAAAAACACGGAAGACGGTGGGGGGGGGGGGGGCATTCCCTCCCACTGCTTGTAAAAGCAGTCTAGAGGCTAATTAGCCGCTAGGATTGCTTTTACATGAAAGCCGACCGCTGGCTGAAAAGAATGATACCAAGATGATACCTAAACCTGCAGGCATCATTCTGGTATAACCACTCAAAGTCGTGAATGGCGTACCTGAAGACAAAAAAATGGTTAACAATAAAGCACAGTAAACGGTAAAGTATAAAAAATTGCATACCTGAAAAGCAAACATGATAAAACATAATAACAATAAAAAATTGCAGAATAGAATACAGTAAAAAAGAGCAGAACAATAGAGAGAGAGAATAGAGAGAGAGAACAATAAAACGACAACTATTTTTTTTTATTTTTGTTTGTGTTTTTTTTTTTTTTTTACACTTTTTTTTTGTAACTGTAACTTTTATAACTGTAACCGCTTCCAGGTTCGGGTCTCTCAAAATGCGATGGCATCTTGGGAGACCCTGTGAAAGTGTGCCTAGTCTGTGCAATGCTGCACCCTACGCTAATACTCAACTAGTGAATGGTAGCGTTCAAAACATTCACCAATGCAAAGACCAGGATTGTCAGGACAGGAGGGACAATAATAGTGAGTGTCACGCCTATATCCGCGCTTGCTGCAGACACAACATCTTTTTTGGGGGGGTTCGTTGGGTAGGGGTACTCGGGAGGACATAAAGAAAATGCCTCTCATGCAGCCGACTGCATTTGGTTGGGGATGTGAATGGGGGAAGTACGGGCGCTGCAGAAGCGGTGGGTTCCCAATTAGGATTGGCGAATGCAGCAGGAAGGGCACTATGGGCACGACGGGCCTGTGTTTGTCTTTTTGGTGGCAGCGGGACACTACTTGTGCTTGCCACCTCACCAGCTTGAACTGCACTTATGGGACTCGCCACGTCACCAAGTGTTACTGCAGTGCTGGTTTGACTACGACCGGGGTGTACTAGGCCGCTGGTGCTTGCCAGTTCACCAAAACGCTACAAAAAAAAGTGACAGTGATCGATCGATACTGCACTTGGGTGGGCTGGACTGGGCTGGGCCGGGCGGAGGGGCAAAACGCAGGTGCTAGCAGGTATCTGGGCTGATCCCGCTAACACTGCGTTTTTGGGAACCCTAAACTGCTGGGGACGCCAGTATAGATCTGATCGGATCAGATATTGATGCGTTCAGATACTATACCACTAAGGGAGGTGTACGGTGCGTGTACGGTGCGTGCATGGGTGTTTGCGGTACTGGTGCTAATCTGACGCTGCCTAGGGCGACGCATATCACCGCCGGGCGATCAGGGGGCTAAACCTTTTTTCGGTAATAAACGGCGGGTGCCCTGACACTATAAAAAATAAACAAACTAACCAGCGTCACCCGTAACGGTTATACGGTGATCAGTGGTAAAAGGGTTAACTAGGGGGCCATCAAGGGGTTAAAACATTTATTAGATAGTATATGGGGGTCCCTGTCGCTATAAAACACTGACGGCGAACCTAAATATTTACGTCCCTAACTAGCGTCACCAGCGACACTAATACAGCGATCAGAAAAATGATCGCTTAGCGACACTGGCGACAGGGGGTGATCAAGGGGTTAAAACTTTATTAGGGGGGGTAAGGGGGGTACCCTAGACCTACAGGGGGCTAAACTTTTATTTGGTAATAAACGGCGGGTGCCCTGACACTATAAAAAATAAACAAACTAACCAGCGTCACCCGTAACGGTTATACGGTGATCAGTGGTGAAAGGGTTAACTAGGGGGCAATCAAGGGGTTAAAACATTTATTCGGTAGTATATGGGGGTCCCTGTCGCTATAAAACACTGACGGCGAACCTAAATATTTACGTCCCTAACTAGCATCACCAGCGACACTAATACAGCGATCAGAAAAATGATCGCTTAGCGACACTGGTGACGGGGGTGATCAAGGGGTTAAAACTTTATTAGGGGGGGTAAGGGGGGTACCCTAGACCTACAGGGGGGTAACAGTCACTACCCTAACACTGCTAACTGTCACAAACTGACACTATGCAGTAATCAGGAAAAAAAAACCAAAAAAAAAAAAAACCTGCTTGGTGTCAGTTTGTGACAGGGGGGGGGGTGATTGGGGGGGGATCGGGGGGCGATCGGGGGGCGATCGGGGGTGTAAGGTATGCCTGGCATGTTCTACTGTGTGTGTGTGAGTGTTGGTGCACTTACATGTCATCTCTCCTCGGCGCTGGAACGGAAACTCCCGAGCCGAGGAGAGATGACATCACATCCTCTGCCTCTGTGTACTATACAGAGGCAGGGGATGTTTGTCATTGGCTGGGAGCGATCGCGAGGGGGGGGCCACGATCGGATGGCCTCCCCCTCGTCTCCCATCGCTTCCAACCAAATGCCGACCGCAGCTGGCACCGGGGGGGGGTCCGATCGGACCCCCCACCCGCGGGAAGGCAATCACGTTTCAGGTACGTGATTTTGCCTGCCCGTGCCGCTCTGCTCACGTATATAGGCGTGAGGCGGTCGGCAAGTGGTTAAGGGATCAGTCCCAAGGAACACATGGACTTGTACGTGGCTGGGAGGAGGTGGCTGCGGACGTTGTTGTCCTTAGTGACCCAGAGGACTCCGGACCGAATGCCTCAGCAAACCTACGCTGCATGGCCTCCCTGATCCTGCAAAGCCTGCGTAAGGATCCTCGTATTCGTGATATCAAGGAGAAGGACCAATACTGGCTGGCAACCCTCCTTGATCCACGTTACAAGGGTAAGGTTGCGGACCTTATCTTGCCATCGCAGAGGGAGCAGAGGATGAAACATCTTCGGGAGGCCTTGCAGAAAGGTCTGTGCAACGCGTTCCCAGAGACTGGGAGGTTACAAACTCCTGTTTCTGGACAACGTGTTGCTGAGGCTTCGGTCAGTCAAAGAAGGAGCGGTGGAGAAGGTGGCCGTCTGACCGATGCGTTCAGACAATTTTTTGGTCCGCAGCCCCAAGGTATGATCGGTTCCAGCAACCATCGCCAGCGTCTGTTTTACATGGTGCAGGAATACCTAGGGGCAAGATCAGACTTGGACACCTTTCCCACCGAAAATCCTCTGGGTTACTGGGTCTTGAGGATGGATCACTGGCCAGAGCTTGCACAGTATGCAATTGAGCTACTGGCCTGTCCTGCATCCAGCGTTCTTTCGGAACGCACATTCAGTGCTGCTGGAGGCGTGGTAACCGATCACAGGGTGCGTCTGTCCACTGACTCGGTCGATCGGCTGACCTTCATAAAAATGAATCAGTCTTGGATCACCACCAGCTACCAAGCACCTGATGCTGATGTAACTGAATAATTTTTTTCAGATCCCTTCAAAGACTGCCTATGCTGATGCTGAGTGACTATCCCTGAGTAATTATCCTCTTCCTCCTCAATCATCACGCTGATAGCTTGTAAGAACATTTTTGGTTCTGGGCGCCACCACCAGTGCCTAAGGCACAATTTTTCAGCCCCTGTATAACAGGGGTGTGTAATTACAATTTTTGATGTAATACTTTGCAGCAGGGCTCGTTCCTGCATTCCAACTAGAGTGTCTGTGAGGGGTTGCAGTGTTGTGGCACCAGCACCAGTGCCTAAGGCCCAATTTTTCTGCCCCTGTCTAACAGGGGCGTGTAATTACAATTTTTGATGCAATACTTTGCAGCAGGGCTCGTTCCTGCGTTCCAACTAGAGTGTCTGTGAGGGGTTGCAGTGTTGTGGCACCAGCACCAGTGCCTAAGGCCCAATTTTTCTGCCCCTGTCTAACAGGGGCGTGTAATTACAATTTTTGATGCAATACTTTGCAGCAGGGCTCGTTCCTGCGTTCCAACTAGAGTGTCTGTGAGGGGTTGCAGTGTTGTGGCACCAGCACCAGTGCCTAAGGCCCAATTTTTCTGCCCCTGTCTAACAGGGGCGTGTAATTACAATTTTTGATGCAATACTTTGCAGCAGGGCTCGTTCCTGCGTTCCAACTAGAGTGTCTGTGAGGGGTTGCAGTGTTGTGGCACCAGCACCAGTGCCTAAGGCCCAATTTTTCTGCCCCTGTCTAACAGGGGCGTGTAATTACAATTTTTGATGCAATACTTTGCAGCAGGGCTCGTTCCTGCGTTCCAACTAGAGTGTCTGTGAGGGGTTGCAGTGTTGTGGCACCAGCACCAGTGCCTAAGGCCTAATTTTTCAGCTCCTGTTCAACAGGGGCATGTAATTACAATTCTTGATCTAATATTTCACAGCAGGGCCCTGTGAGGGCTTACAGTGTTTTGGCCACAGCAACACCTAAGGCCCAAATTTCTGCTGAGTATATAGGGCAGAACCCTACTTTCAAACATCTAACTTACAAATGACTCCTACTTGCAAACGGAAGGAGACAACAGGAAGTGAGATGAAATCTACCCCTAGGAAGGGAAATTCTCTCATGTAAGAGTTAATATGGGAAAACAATTTCTCCTTTCCACTGATGCTTTCCAATCCTTGTTCCACAAAAAAACCCAAATTTTCAAAAAACATTTTTCATTGGGACAAAAAAGTGAGGTGAAATCTTCTGAAGAGGAGGAAAGACGCAAAACAAATGTCACAGGGGTGATAACCCTTCCCTATGTTTTCCAAAAAGCTTAGAAAAGATTTTTTGGCTGGAGCTAAACACGTTAAAAATGTTCAAAATTACAAACAGATTCTACTTAACAACAAACCTACAGTCCCTGTCTTGTTTGCACCGCCTGTATACTGCTGTTCAGAGTATATAGGGACCTTTCCTTATTTTAATTTGGGTGCGGGGTTCCCCTTAATATCCATACAAGACCCAAAGGGCCTGGTAATGGACTGGGGGGTACCCATGCCGTTTGTCTCACTGATTTTCATCCATATTGCCAGGACCCGACATGACATTAAACCCGCAAGCAGTTTTAAATGAGATTTTTTCCTTTAAAAATGACATTTGGTGCAGGGACTGTTCTAAACATGGGAAACACGCGTCACTTTACAGGCATACTATAGACACCCCCCAGGTACGATATTTAAAGGAATATTTCACTTTTTTTTTTTTTACTTTAAGCATCATTAAAATCACTGCTCCCGAAAAAACGGCCGTTTTTAAAAGTTTTTTTTGCATTGATACATGTCCCCTGGGGTAGGACCCGGGTCCCCACACCCTTTTTAGGACAATACCATGCAAATTAGCCTTTAAAATGAGCACTTTTGATTTCGAACGTTCGAGTCCCATAGACGTCAATGGGGTTCTAACGTTCGTGCGAACTTGCGGTCCGTTCGCGGGTTCTGGTGCGAACCGAACCGGGGGGTGTTCGGCTCATCCCTACATATAACACTTGAAAGAATCCACATTTCCACTACTTGATTTTTGTGCAAAGATTACTGCTTAAAATCATACCGTAAGACGACACGTGTTATAAGTTTTGGATATAGTAGGGAAGAGTTGGAGTTTATGACGTCACTGAAAATTTGTCCTGGTGACCATTGCCATTGGAAAGGAAAGTGAGGGAAAATCCAAAATTCTAGCGTCATCCCCAGAACAGTAATAGAAGGGAAGCCCTCCAATGGTCCAGTGATGAAAGTTTAAGGTACAACTAAAGGCAAAACTTTTTTTTTTTTTTTTTAGTTTTGGATAAAGTGAAGAGGGATTAGAATGCTTGTTAAGTTTTATTGCTGTCTGTGCCCCTGTTAGGGAGACTCGGCTTCTCTATTTGTCCTGTTTACCATTATCATTGAAAGTGAAAGTAAAAGAAATTCCCAAATTTAGGGGTTGTACCCTGAAAAGTAGTAGAGGGGAAATCTTCCAATGGAGACACTGGTTCTGGTGAGGTGGGGGTCCCCAAGAGATTCCCTTAATTTAGAGGGATTTTCTCTCATTTCCTGTTTGGCTATGTGGCAGGAAGTGAATAGAAATCTCCCTGATGGGGCATAGATGGCAAAAAATAAACTGATAGGGGTTATGACCCTATCTTACTCTATACAAATATGTTTTTAAAAAGTTTTGCCTATAGTTCTACTTTAATAAAAGATTTCCTCTCACTTGGGGGAGATTTCTTCTCTCTTTCTATTGTATCTCCAAGACAGGAAGTTTGTGGAACATACTTTATAACAAACTACAGAGAAAAAAAATGGCAAGACATACGCTTGAAAGTGGAGCTCCACCCAAAAGGGGAAGTTAAGCTTGTTAGCACCCACCCCCCCATACTTCCACATTTGGCACTTTTTGGGGGGGAGGGGAGAGCGGGTACCTGGAACCCACCGTGGCGATCTGATACAGAATTTCAGAGCCACTCCTTCCCCTACAGTCTTCTGGGACACATCACAGGTCCCAGAAGACTACGGGACCATTCACAAGGTGCAGCGTGGCTCCTGCATGCGCAGTAGGGACTCAGCTGTGAACCCGCAAGGCTTCACTTACTGCTTGGAGTGGTTGGAGTGATTTAAACAATAAGGTTCTGCAGAACCACTGGCACATACTCACACGTTCGAAAGGTATGGAGGCCCTGGTGGGTTCTAGACCCTATATACTGGCAAAACATGCCAGGAATCTTGATGACACACTTGACCAATCAGAATATATCCACCCCCTAATAGAAATTGGCTCACTGACCTACCTAAGCTGACAGGCATGTATCCCTGTGGACATTGTGGGATGTTGTCAGAAACCATGAACCAGACCAAGACAGAAGTACAGTAAAATCACACTTCTTTATTAAAAAAAAATAAAAAAGGTAAATAGAGTAAGCATAGTCAAAGCATAGCCAGAGTCCAGTAACCGATTCGGGTAGTCAGCCAAGCCAGAGTTCAGTAACCAGATCGGGTAGTCAGCCAAACCAGAATTCAGGAATCAGATCGGGTAATCAGCCAGGCCAGAAGTCAGGGATCCAAGTAGAGGAACAGCAAGCAGGATAAGGAGCCAGAAGGAATGTCAGCAAAGCCAGTCTTTAAACAGGAATGCAGGAGATGGTTTCTTGTGATGTGACCAAGGCGAAGGCAGGAATGAAGTGAGCTGGAGATCTTTAAGTAGGCGGGATTGACGAGCAGATCCACAACAGCTGGTTAACTGTGGAGAGAGATGAGAGCTGACAATTAGCTGACAGCTGAGCGGCCAGCTTACAGAAGGAAGGGCTGAGCCCAACCCTGACAGATGTGTAGTTATGTTGAACGTTCAAAAGTCTTCACTGACTCTGACAGACGACATGAATTTGAAATAAAACAGTTCATCAATTGTGCTACAATGCGAGCCCTCTATATCCTGCAATGCCCGTGCAAAAAACTTTATGTGGGAAAAACCAAACGCCAGCTTCGGGTAAGGTTTGGTGAACACTTAAAAAGTATTAAGCAAAAGGAGGATACACCTTTAGCACAACATTTCTTACAATGTCATGGTGGTACATCTACTGGTCTGAAAGTTAAGGGATTCTATGTCCTGAACTTAACTGATCGTAGAGGTGACTATGACACTGTATTACTTCGTAAAGAAAAATCCTGGAAATTCAGGTTAGGAACATTACAGTCTAAAGGACTGGACCATTAATTAAGTCTCAATGTTTTTCTAGAGCCTTAAAACAATATGATATTGTACTTGATTCCCAAATGGAAACGTTTTAAGCTTTGGCTCCATCTAAGATAGGAATAAAAACCTTGGGACTTGAACTTATTAAGCTCTACCTAGAATTTTTTAATTAGAACCTTATCCTGTGTAGACATGAGACATGTATCAATGTGTGTACTAACATATTGATAATGCTGTAAACGTTTTAAATTATACAATATGTTCTGTCACCACAAGATGGCCCTAGAATGAAGTTCTGACTTTTCTTGATGCTGATTGGACACTGGCCCTTTAAAAACACGTGGATACTGAACGTCATACGTCCTGACGAAGCGCACAGTAACGAGTGCGAAGCGCGTTGACGTAGGCATCGCCATCCCCACCTTGCGCTCCAACAGGCACGCGCAGCTTTGAGCCGATCCACTTGCATGGACTGACTGGATGAGTTCATAGTGCATTCACTGACGATCCGTTTGACCTCAAGTACCCACGTCTCTCTGTCTAGTTGCTGCTTTTCACTGAGCTGATGCAACCAACACGGGGATATACTTAGAATTTGCTTATTGCTGACTGCAGCGCCCATGGAGAAATACATCATCCTCATTGCAATTTCAGCAGCAACTGTGGAGTGGTGAGAGCCTCCGGGCATTATCCTTCTATCTCGTTTTTGAACTGTTTGTCAGACAAGCCCTCAGTGATAGGCATGTGCAATTCGTTTCGTTCCGAATTTGTTTTTTAACGAATTTCGACAAATTCGTTAATTCGGGAATATCCGAATTAACGAAAACCCATTTAACAAATTTTTCCCGAATATTCGTAAATTCGATAAAATTGGACATTCGTAAATTCGGGCATTCGTACATTAGTAAATTAGTGAATTCGTAAATTTGTAAATTCAAAAATTCGGAAATCTGAAATAATAGTTAACTAATAATAACTTAACTATTAGTAATTACTAGTAACTTTTAAATTATATATAAATTGGCCAGTGGGTCCTATGCTCTGTTATATTTTTGTAAACTCACTTACTGTTTCCATTACTTGGGATGCCAGCACCTGCACCCAAAGCCGATTAAAGAATCGGTTTGTATGAGGACATTGCTGGATCCCTGGAAAGGTAAGTGTCTTTATATTAAAAGTCAGCAGCTACAGTATTTCTAGCTGCTGACTTTTAATTTATATTGAGGAGCCTGGAGCTCCTCTTTAAGGTCAATATCTGCTTTGCCCAAAATTACAGACTTTTTTTATGTTGTCATCATTTCCTCATATAATATATCCCATTGTACACGTTCCTAGAAATAGCAATGAGCAAGTGGATGTTGTAGCAGCTACCAGTTGGAGACCGGTAAGACCATAAAGTTAAAGCACACCATGGATCTTCAAAATAACGTCCAAACATTTCTTAAAATTATTACAATGGTACAGGTGCACCATTTTGGGGGGGCACGCACAACCTCTGTTTCAGGCAAATCGTGTACTGGGTGACCCAAAATGTTGCACCTTTACCATTATGATATGATATCACTTTAAGAAATGTTTGGGTGTTATCTTGAACATCCATTGTGCATGGAGATATATGCTTTGCCACCATTCCCTGGAGCTTCTTATACTTACCTGATTATAGAATATGTACAGTATCTCACAAAAGTGAGTACACCCCTCACATTTTTGTAAATATTTTATTCTATCTTTTCATGTGACAACATTGAAGAAATGACACTTTGCTACAATGTAAAGTAGTGAGTGTACAGCTTGTATAACAGTGTAAATTTGCTGTCCCCTCAAAATAACTCAACACACAGCCATTAATGTCTAAACTGCTGGTAACAAAAGTGAGTACACCCCTAAGTGAAAATGTCCAAATTTGGCCCAATTAGCCATTTTCCCTCCCAGGTGTCATGTGACTCGTTAGTGTTACAAGGTCTCAGGTGTGAATGGGGAGCAGGTGTGTTAAATTTGGTGTTATCGCTCTCACTCTCTCATACTGGTCACTGGAAGTTCAACATGGCACCTCATGGCAAAGAACTCTCTGAGGATCTGAAAAAAAGAATTGTTGCTCTACATAAAGATTGCCAAGACCCTGAAACTGAGCTGCAGCACGGTGGCCAAGACCATACAGCGGTTTAACAGGACAGGTTCCACTCAGAACAGGCCTCGCCATGGTCGACCAAAGAGGATGAGTGCACGTGCTCAGCATCATATCCAGAGGTTGTCTTTGGGAAATAGATGTATGAGTGCGCCCAGCATTGCTGCAGAGGTTAAAGGGTTGTGGGGTCAGCCTGTCAGTGCTCAGACCATATGCCGCACACTGCATCAAATTGGTCTGCATGGCTGTCATCCCAGAAGGAAGCCTCTTCTAAAGATGATGCACAAGAAAGCCCGCAAACAGTTTGCTGAAGACAAGCAGACTAAGGACATGGATTACTGGAACCATGTTCTGTGGTCTGATGAGACCAAGATAAACTTATTTGGTTCAGATGGTGTCATGCGTGTGTGACAGCAACCAGGTTAGGAGTACAAAGTGTGTCTTGCCTACAGTCAAGCATGGTGGTGGGAATGTCATGGTCTGGGGCTGCATGAGTGCTGTCGGTACTGGGGAGCTACAGTTCATTGAGGGAACCATAAATGCCAACATGTACTGTGACATATTGAAGCCGAGCATGATCCCCTCCCTTTGGAGACTGGGCCGCAGGGCAGTATTCCAACATGATAACGACCCCAAACACACCTCCAAGACGACCACTGACTTGCTAAAGAAGCTGAGGGTAAAGGTGATGGACTGGCCAAGCATGTCTCCAGACCTAAACCCTATTGAGCATCTGTGGGGCATCCTCAAATGGAAGGTGGAGGAGAGCAAGGTCTCTAACATCCACCAGCTCCGTGATGTCATCATGGGGGATTTGAAAAAGACTTCAGTGGCAACCTGTGAAGCTCTGGTGAACTCCATGCCCAAGAGGGTTAAGGCAGTGCTGGAAAATAATGGTGGCCACACAAAATATTGACACTTTGGGCCAAATATGAACATTTTCACTTAGGGGTGTACTCACTTTTGTTGCCAGCGGTTTAGACATTAATGGCTGCGTGTTGAGTTATTTTGAGGGGACTGCAAATTTACACTGTTATACAAGCTGTACACTCACTACTTTACATTGTAGCAAAGTGTCATTTCTTCAGTGTTGTCACATGAAAAGATAGAATAAAATATTTACAAAAATGTGAGGGGTGTACTGACTTTTGTGTGAGATACTGTATGTGTTGTATTTACATAGCTGTGTGAGGAGCTGGGGGTGGGAACAGGAAGTAGGAGGTTATGAAGTGAAACTAGAAGAAATAGGTTTACATGCGGCTCTCTGCTGGCTGGAATAAACAAGTTCTTTACAAGGTTCATCTGACTATTCATCATTGTTTCTACAAAATCTACACGGTGACAGAAGTGGAATCCCAGAAACATCATGGCTCAGAATCTACGTGGCATACAACACCTAATTTTCGATAATGACATTGCTAACAACTGGCTGAAATTCAAAAGAGAATGGGACATGTACAGCAAAGCGGGACTCTCAGACAAGCCAAAAGAGTACAAGCTTACACTGTTTTCAATTATGCTGGTTCATATGAACTAGATAAATATGAGTCATTTCATTTTCAAGATAATGAGGACAGAGAGGACCCTGATGTCTTAATCAAGAAATGTGATGAGATACGCTTACCACAACGTAATGTGATAATAGACAGACATGCATTTAACATGATGGTTCAGAAACCTGATGAAGGAATACAATTCTATTGCCACATACACACGACCGGTTTTGCCGTCGGAATAAACTCCAAAGGTTTCTCCGACGGAACTCTGATGGAATTCCATTCACACGGTCAACCCAAAGTCCGACCAAAGTCCGACCGTCAAGAACGCGGTGACGTACAACACGTATGACAGGACTAGAAAACGGATGTTCAATAGCCAGTAGCCAATGGCTTCCGTCTCGTACTTGCTTCAGAGCATGCGTCTTTTTTGGTCCGTCGGAACATCATACAGACGATTGGTTTTCCCGATAGGAATTGGTTCCGTCGGAAATATTTAGAACATGTTCTATTTCTAGGTCCGTCAGAATTTTCGAAAAGAAAAGTCCGATGAGGCCTACACGCGATCGAAATAGACGATGAAAAGCTTCCGTCTGACTTTTCCTGTCGGACATTCCGCTCGTGTGTACGCGGCTTATGAAGCCACACTGAGACTGCTGGCTAAAAAAATTAGATTTTGGCTTACAATCAGATAAACTGATACGTGACAGGATTGTATGTGCGATCTACAATCATGCAGTTCATGCTCAGTTGTTCAGGGAGAAAGATTTACCACTGGAAACAAACAGCCATTAGAATATGGATGTTGTTTGAACATTCTGAATGGGCCACTAAGGAACTAAAAAGAGAGGCAGAAGTGTTTGTGGTGCGACAGAACAAAAGGCAATGCAGCAACTGTGGTAGTGAACACGCTACTGAGCGCAACAAGTGTCCGGATTTTAACAAAGGTGTAACTCATGTAAGAAATGGAATCATTTTGCAATCATTTTGCAAAGGTCCAAGCCTCTAAATAGAGGTACGTGGATGACACCATCTAGTCATACTAAACAACAAATTGTCCACAGAATTAATGAAGTGGAAAGTGATGATCACCAAAATAGTTTTCATTGTGAAAGTGTGGACCTAATTGCAAATAAGGGAGAAATATTCACCACCCTCTCAACAGCATGCAACAAACATGTCAAGTTGAAAATTGACATCGGTGCCAAATGCAATGTCATGTCCTTATCCACATTGCACAACATTGACCCCAAAGCTGAAATTGATCAGTCAAATAAAGTAAACCTGATATCTTATGGCGGTTAAACAATTCAGACACTGGGCACTTCTATGTTGGATAAATCAGGGGACAAGCTGCTATTCCACATTGTGGAATAGCAGAAAGAAATGTTAAAGCGGTGTTCCGGCCGAAATTATACTTTTTAAATAAAAATACCCCAATAATACACAAGCTTAATGTATTCTAGTAAAGTTAGTCTGTAAACTAAGGTCTGTTTTGTTAGTTTATAGCAGTAGTTTGTTATTTTATAAACTTACAGCAGGCCGTGGCCATCTTAAGTGTGGGCATCTGAAGCCAGACTGTATTTCTTCCTGGATCTCATCCTTGCAGATCTCGCACATGCTCAGTGCAGCACAAGCAGTGTAATAGGTTTCAGGTCAGGTGTCCATAGCAACGGCAGTTTCAGAGGAAGTTGCCGCCCCTTCCCAGAAGGCATTGCAAACAGGAAATGATGCGATGGGCCGCGGCCAGGGAGGAGGAAGTGAAAAATGAATACAGCAGATATACAGTAGGTGCTGAGAAAAAAAATAAAAAAAATATCCAATTTGTTTACAGTGCACAGTTTAGTGAGGGATGCTGAAGAGTTGTAAAAGTGGGTGGAACTCCACTTTAAGAGCCTGCTAGGCTTACCAGACAGCATGCGCTTGACACTAATACAACTCAGTCCAGAAGTACATGCAGTACAACAACAGGCTCCTGAGATGACTGCTTATGAGGACATGTTTTGAACTGACACTGTTGGTAAGCTTCCAGTCATGTATCACATGCAATTAGATGAAACGGTACATCCTAGTGTGTGTGCCCCTGGAGGGATCCCACTGGCTATAAAAGACAAAGTCTTGCAAGAGTTGGAAATGACGACTAGACTGGGCATCATTGCACCAGTGCAGGAGGCTACCCTCTGGGTGTCTACCATGGTAGCAGTAGTCAAGAAAGATGGCACTGTTCCGCATATGCATTGATCCTGTGCACCTCAATAAGGCGCTCCTAAAGAGGAGTTCCACCCAGGGGGTCCATTAAAAAAAAAAAAAAAGAAAAGTCAGCAGCTACAAATACTGCAGCTGCTGACTTTTTTTTGGACACTTACCTGTTTCTGGGTCCAGCGATGCGGGGGATTGAAGCCACGCTCGTCCCTCCCCTCCGCTCGTCGGCGCCGGTATTTCAACTGTGGGCGCCGGGCTGTGGCTTCACAGCCTGGCACCCACTGCGCATGCGCGTGATTGGCCGCTCAATCACCTGGGACCTGTAATGGGTCCCAGATGATTGACAGGAGGGAGGGAGCAGAGCCGAGCCCTTCCTGTGCCGAGGAGGAAGTGATGTCACCAGCCCAGGCAAAGGAAGAGGCAGACTACGAGGGACCACCTAGCAACAGGCATTTAGAGGTAAGTAAAAAAAAAATACCCAAATGTTTTTTTGTTTTTGTTTTTAGAATTTTTCAGGTATTTTTGTTTTTTTGGGTGGAACCCCACTTAAGGCCTCATCACCCATTAAAAACTGTAGAGCAAGTGATCGCTGACATGCCAAAGGCAAAGGTCTTCAGCACTCTAGATGCAAAATATGGATTCTGGCAGATTCCTCTAGATTAAGGAATCATCATTACTCACAACATTTATGACCCTATATGGGAGATACAAATGTTTACGGATGCCATATGGAATTTTAACTGGAAGCAAAGTCTTTCAGAGATGTATGGAACACAGCTCTTTGCTGGACAGCCATGTGAAATAGCCGTGGATGATATCTTGATTTGGGGATCCTCCTTTGAAGAACATTTACAAACGACTTAAATGCGAACTAGACCGTGTCAGAGCCATCAATATATAGCTCAACCCTACCAAATATCGCTTCAGGGTCTCAGAGGTGCCATATGTTGGACACCTTCTCACAGATAAAGGTGTCAAGCCTGACCCAGAAAAAAACAAAGCCATCCATCAAATGCCTGCTCCAGAGGACAAACATGGATTGCAAAGGTTTCTTGGCATGACCAATTATCTCTCGAAGTTCATTCATCACTACAGTGAGATAACATCTCCACTCCATCAGCTTCTGCGCCAAGATGCTGACTGGTGTTGGACTTAAAGAGGAGTTCCACTCAGGGGGTCTGTAAGGAGATTTCGGCTTCTAAGACCACCCAGGTAGGTTCAGGTAATGCAGGAAGACCTCCGTAGACCCCCAGGCCTGGAGATATCAATAAAGTGACACAGGAGACAGGTTTGCTTAGCCACTTAGTGATATCTAATTTGAGTTTCAGAAATACAGCATTTATGTCATTTGAGGGATGGGAGGAGTTTTACTAACCTTATACATGTCATTGAAATGAAAATAGGTTCAGTTAATATTTAACTATTAGCTGGTGTTATAAGACAAAATCTTGCATCATTTCTACTATTAGAATATTCTTTAACAGGTGAAGGACACACTTTATCTTATCAAGAACAAACATGAGCTAGGCCAAACTCCATATTCTAGCTAAAATGTATAGGCAACCTTGAGAAGGTTTTCTATAGATAACAGCTTAAAGATTATGTGGGTTTCGGTTGAAACTCATATTTGAGTTTTCTCAATTTTCCTGTAAAACATGAGATGGTGTCTTAGAACTAAAATGGAGTCCCTCATGATATGTGCTATGTTCTTTACAATCCCCTCTTTGAGACATTATTATATGGCTCACTATCTTTCACAGTTATGTAAATTTTCTTCTATCATAATACATACTCAGATAAATTCTATTCGCAGCAGCAGGATCAGGGGTTCGGGATGCCTTAACAATTATACACATTATAAGCTTATAACAGGCATATAGGAACAAAACAAAAAGAACAATCATAATTATAGTTATGGCAGCACTTTTTATCCATGCCAAAATTCCTATCCCAGAACTTAGGTTTGCAAAAGGATCCCATGTCTTAGCAATGTTTCTAGCTTCATCTTGTAATTTGCTTACTTCTTTCCGGTGTTGTGCAATTATAT
The DNA here is from genome assembly GCA_037952835.1 of Lithobates septentrionalis. Lineage (NCBI taxonomy): Eukaryota > Metazoa > Chordata > Amphibia > Anura > Ranidae > Lithobates > Lithobates septentrionalis. The sequence continues at coordinate 752,074 of JBBDGP010002646.1, read as the reverse complement.
CATAATAATCTGGTACTTCCATACTTGTGTTATGAAACCAGGTACAACACTCATAATCTTCTGTGTTTTCATATAACCCAGTTAAGGCAGCACTCATGCTTTCTATGGCTAACTCGTGTAGTTCTAATTGTTTTCTAATTGCCCTAGTTTCTATATTTAATTTAGTAATATCATCAGAATTCTTTTCCATTATTTCATCAATGATTCCAGTGTAATTATTCAACATTTTCATTAAGTCTATTCCCCACCCAGTCCATGAGGGGAATCAAGCCCATGCCATATCTTTTGTAAGAAATAACTCCCTTTTATTGCGGTGTTTGAGGGGGTACCTAGGATGCATGCTAGCTTCAAGGAGGTGTCTTCCCTTGCTATCTCCTACTACGCCCATGATGGGGACTAGGGATGCAAGATAACACCATCCTTGGGATTCGGTGGGGATCCAAGGGTGACAGATTTTTCCACAACAAATATAAATACTGTTTCCTAGAGCTAAGGATCGTTTGTTGAATATTGTCATCATTTCATCAGAAAAACTGGAAAAAGTTAAACTCGACAATAATTGTCCTACTGTGGAAGTGGAACTGGAGTTAAGAAAGTTTATTAGAGTGGTGTTTAGGGCAGGTTCTGAAGTATGAAAGAAAGGGCTTTCAATTGAAGTCATTGAAAAGTTAATATTAGCTTGTTGGCAAACTTCAGCTCCATTTGTGGAGTTTCCCAGCCTAAAACACCAGTCTGGGGAATGACTTCTACCAGTAATTTGGAAAGTAAGGGTATTATTTGAAAGTGTTCTTATGACTTCTGTGAGGATGACAGGAGGTGTGCCATTAAGGAATGGGGTGAAGTTTAGAGGTACTGCCATTAAGGGGATTCTAGCAGTGCTAGGATGGAGTTTACTACATATCCAACATTTTTCAAATCCAGATTTCTGGGCGTAGCTATATTTAAACTTCAACAATAACATTTTATCTGTAAAACTTTCTGAGTTTTGATTTCTCTTGTGTCTGTCATGTGTATTATTCTGTTGTAGAGTGTTAGAGGCCCCACAAATACCCTTTATGAGTCCCAAATCTTCAGAATGATAAATACAGTTAGTTATCAGCCAAGTTGGCAGGAACACAATCAAGGCAGCCCAGCATAGGAGGCACAAGGCCTTCCCAGAAGTCCGTGGTGAAATAAGCGACGTCATCTTGTTCAGAGTCTTGACCACCTGCTTCACTCTGTTTTCAAGGATTTATATCACTTGCTTCACCTCTCTGTGCTTTATCTTTGCCTTGCTTCTTAGGGTCCTGGTTGACCTTCTTTACGCGACTTGCATGAATCCAGGCCTGTTGTCCTTCTACCAAAATAGCTGTGCGGGTGACTGCGATCACTGTGGTTGGGGGTCCGAAGGGAAACTCTTGTTTCTTGGTGCGGTTCAATCTCTGGACCACCACGGTGTCACCCACCTGGAAAGGGTGTGTAGGTTCCTGTGAAGAAGAAGGAGAGGTGCGAGCAACATTCCTTTCAACTTTATCCAAAGTTTCAATAAGTTTTTTTACATATTCTTCCTGAATAAGATCTAGGTCCCCTCTTTCTAACATAAGTGGCTGTCTGGCCCATGGGGTGGGGAATGGCCTACCCATTAAGACTTCAAAAGGAGAGTATCCTGTCTTTTTAGAGGGTGTCATTCTTACCTCGGCTAGTACAGCTGGTAGGACCTTCTTCCAATTTGCATACGTACCTCCAGTGGCCTTCCTGATCTTATCTTTAATGGTTCTATTCATCCTTTCCACTATACCTGAACTCTGGGGGTGGTAAGGAATATGAAACTTCCATTCTATTTTCAGTGTTTTTACCAGGTCTTGACAAACTTTGGCCACAAATGCAGGACCATTGTCAGAGTTGATCTGTAGTGGGCAACCCCACCTTGGGATAATTTCTTGTATCAGAATCCTCACTACTGTTTGTGCATCTTCCTTTGTAGTTACAAACAATTCTATCCATCTTGAGAACATGTCCACTATTATTAGCAAATATTCCTGTCTTTTACCTAGTTTGGGCATGTGTGTAAAATCTATCTGCAGATGAGTGAATGGTGTAGATGGATATATCAGATGTTCGTGTTTTGCTTTGTGAGGGTTGCTAGGGTTATTCCGAATGCATGTGATGCATCTGGAAACATATGCCTTAACGAGAGAGGGAAGACCTGGAATGTAAAAATCCTTATCCAAAAGTTCACATGTGACTTTCCACCCTCTGTGACCTATCCCATGGTATTGTGAAATAAAAATGGGTGCACTGGCTACAGGGATACATGGTCTCCCCTCTTGGCAGACAAGGTCAGTTTCTGGGTTTGTCTGCACACCTATTGAGTTCCATTGCTGGATGTCTTGGTCTGTGGCATATGCTTGGAGATCACGCAATGTTTGATCCAAAAGAGGAATTTCTGGTGAGAGTAATGGCATTTGTATGTTTGCAGGCTGTGTGGATGCTGCTTCTTTTGCTGCTCTGTCAGCTAAGGCGTTGCCTTTGGCTATGTCATCCTGTTGCCCTGTATGTGCCCTACAGTGTAGTATAGCTATGGACCTTGGTAATTGTATAGCTTCTAACAGACTTGTGACAAGCGTGGAATGTGAGATGGATTTACCGTCTGCTGCTATATAGCCCCGCCTTTTCCATATGACTCCAAAATCATGCGCAACACCGTACGCGTACTTGGAGTCTGTGCAAATGTTTACATCCTGCCTTTCAAAAAGCTGACAAGCTCGAGTAAGGGCTATAAGTTCTGCAGCTTGTGCTGATTGGAATGGGACAGGGTTTGCTTCCAGTATTTTATCAGGCAGCTGAACAACAGCATACCCTGCATGGTATGTGTTATCATTTGGTCTTGAACAAGACCCATCCACAAAGACATTCTGTGCTCCAGGGAGAGCAATTGAAGACATGTCTGGTCTCGGGGATGTGTCTTGGTGGATGAGGTCCATGCATTCATGTTGAGGCACTACCTCATCTTCTTCACCTTTCAAGCCTAGCAAGGCATTCAGGATTGGAGCTGGGCCAGAAGTGGGAGAGGCATATTTGATCTCAAGTTTTGGGTTAGAAAGTAAAATTACTTCATAACCGCTCAGCCTCTGGGCTGACATGTGCTGGGTATGGATGTTCTTTAGTAGAATGGATACATTGTGAGTGGTGTGTAGTGTGGTGGCATGTCCTAGAGTGAATGATGTAGCCATTTCCACCACCATCGCACAGGATGCCAGAGCTCTGAGACACGCCGGCATTCCCTGTACCGGCATCGGCACAACTTTTGAAAAAAACGCAATTGGGCGGAGTTTCCCCCCATGCTCCTGAGCCAGGACCCCCGCCATTGTTTTACAGTTGTCCCTTGCAAACAAGTGAAACATTTTACCATATTCAGGTAGTCCAAGTCCAGGAGATGTGACCATTGCAGTTTTAAGATACACAAAAGCATTGTACATTTCATCATTCCATTTCACACAATCTGGCATGTCAGTACCTGTGGCTTGCCTCAGGAGATTATCATAGTAGGAACAATCAGGTATCCATTGGCGGCAGTAACCAATCATTCCAAGAAAGGATAGCATGTCCTTCTTAGTAAGTGGGCGGGGCAGACCCACGAGAGCCGCAGCTCTCTTGTGACTGATTTTCCTTTCTCCTTTGGAGAGTACAAAACCAAGGTATTCAACAGTTTCCTGACACCATTGTAGCTTTTTCTTAGAAACCTTGTGACCATTGTCTGCTAACCAATGTAACAGATCTAAACCATCATTTTTACATGCTTTCTGGCTTGGACTACACAACAACAAATCATCAACATATTGAAGTAGGACAGAACCATGGCGGGGTGTCCAAGACCGCAGGGTTGCCTGGAGGGCCACTGTGTATACTACAGGGGAGTCTACATAGCCCTGAGGTAATCTACACCACGTCATCTGGCGGTTTCTGAAATTGAATGCAAAGATAGGCTGTGTCTCTTCATCAACAGAAACTGAAAAAAATGCATTACAAAGGTCAATGACCGAAAAATACTCTGCATCGGATGGTATGGAGGTTAAGAGTGATGGCACATCAGGCACTATAGGAGCAATGGGTATCACTAGGTTGTTTATAGCTCTGAGGTCTTGTACAAACCTGTAAGAGCCGTCCGGCTTCATTACTGGGTTAATGGGGGTGTTGTAGGGTGACAGTGTCTCTTTAAGAATTCCTTGCTTCAGGAATTTTTCCACCATTGGGGCCACTCCTTCCTCTTTTTCTTTTGAAATGGGGTATTGTTTGTGATAAACCGGCTGTGCCCATGATTTTAAAGCTGCCTTGTATGGGGTACAAGAAATAAGACCTACATCCAAGGAGCTTTTTGACCATACCGGATCATCTGGTGGAGGGAGATCACTATCCTCAGTGTAGTATATTGGTATTACCTTGGAGTGTACGAAGACCCCTCCTTCAGTAGTCATTTTCAGTGTTATACCCAATCTTCCCATCAGATCTCTACCCAAGAGATTCACAGGACAATTTGGTATAATCCTGAAACAATGATGCAAGACTGTTGCACCTCCCCTTTCAACATCACTTACTGGTAAAGGTGGTGTTTTGTATGTTTTGGTAAGTATCCCATTAATTCCCATAGAAGGTTCAGCAATTTTAGTCTCACCTCTGTAGTAGTCCTCACTGAGGGTGCTCCGAGTTGCCCCTGAATCGGTTAAAAACGGAACAGGCCTATTTTTGACATATAGGGTCACAATTGGTTGTTCATTGTAAGAGTGTGAGATCAAAGGAAATGCTGGGATACTACCTTCCGGGCAGCTTCATTTTAGTTGCTGTTGATTCCACTGTATAGGGAATCGGGGACCCTGTTGCTTTGGGGCAACTTGATTCGGTTGGCTAGATTTGGGTCCCTGTGTATGCATTTGATCTTGGTCTTGAGTATTTGGGTTATTCCATTCATAAGGACATTGATTTCTCCAGTGACCCTGTTGTCCACAGTTAAAACAACATGTGCGGGACTGCTGGGGTGGTCTGGAAAAACCATGCCCTCTCCCTTTTGTTCTTCCTCTTCCTCTGCCTCTGTTTCCACTGCCCCATTGTCCACCATTATCTTGGGGAGGCTGAGTTTGCACTCCACCCTGATAAAGGGTACTCACTGCTTTCTCTTTTATTACATCAAAACACCCTGCTGCTTCTTTCTGTATTAAAGTTTCCTGAAATTGGTCAATCGTCTGTGTGGTCCATTCAGATATCATCTGTTTTACCACCAAGGCGAACTGGGGTTTTAGATTATTCATATAAGTTTGAATAAACAAAGCTCCCACATCAGTAGTTGTAGCTAATCCAGCTTCTGTTGTCCAATTTTCATGAAACCTTTTCCAGAATTCAACTACATTTTCTCCTGACTTTTGTTTGCATGCTATGGCAGTAGGGAGGGAACTTTTATTTTTAAATACTCTCATCATTTCAGTCTCTAATTCTGTCCACATGGTGTTCCTACCTAGTACTGTGTTTAACCCATATGCTCCCGCGTTTCCAGTGTCAATAGTGTTTATACTTGGAACATTTGCCCAGCTCCAGGAACTGGTGTGTCCTATGATACCATCAATGATAAGACGCATGTCTTCCTGTGTGTAATTTCTACCCTTACAGGCCTTTTTTAAGTAAATTAAAGTGCCTCCTGCAGAGGCGGTGGGTTTGGGGCAATGTTTTACTATCCTGTCAATGTCCTCAATGTCTATTACCTTTTTTAATAATTCATTTCCAATGGTCATGAAAGGTGCTTGAAGGTTAGTGTTACTATATATAGTTCCACTCTTTGTTTTAGGGGGACTAAGTATTCTATCCCCTTTAACGTCTTCTTCCTCCTGCTCTTGGGCAGGTGGTGAAACTACCCCTCCTATAGCTCCCTGATCATCTTCTGGTTCCCCTACCTCGACTCGGGCCCTCTGTGGGTGCTGTCTATCTTGTTGTGGAGCGGGAGGGATCTGCTGTTGTGGTTGTGGAGCGAGGGGGACCTGCCGTTGTCTGGTTGCATAATGTCCAGCCAGAAGATCAATATCTTCCTTTCTTAAACTCGGATAGACATGTACATATGCAGGTGGAGGATGACTGACTATTGGCAGGGGTGGGGCTATTGGGTCAGGGACAAATCTCTTTTTATCGGCTTCTTCTCTATGTTTCTGGTCATAATCTTCCTTACTTAAACATTTGGTGGGCTTTTTCTGTTTCTTATTATCCCTCTGAAACCAATATGGGGCGTATTTTAACCAGTTCTCTCCTCCCTTTTCCATATAATCCATATCCCATTGAGGATCCCCGGGGTACCAAGGGAAAGCTCTCTTATCTCCTAAACACAATCCTTTTATCATATCTATGTGAAATTCATCATTAGCGCCATCCCGGGGAAAAGGGTCTACACTGTGTATGGCTTCGGTCCATCCCGCTAAATTTGAAACCCATGGGACTATGAATTCATAATTAGTACCACAAATTCTGGCTACAAAATCCTTACACGTTTCTCCTGGATTGGGAAGAGGGGGAGGATCTTCTTTACCTTGTTTCTGACCCATATTGACAGTGGGAGCCGACTGTTCTTACCACCCAGTCTTCTGACCCACACACACACGACAAATTATCTTATAACTTCTAATGCGATAGATAAGAAAAAGCAAAAGATTTTGGGGTCACCGGAGTCTATTTCCTCATTAACCACTTCATATCCCTTCCCAAAAGGAATGTCTCTATATATGTGTATGCAGTACTGCTTATCTTTGTGGGTTTCCCAAAAACCCTCCAATATTAACCTCTGGCGTGGTTCTTATCCCCTACTAATTTACGGGTCTAAAAAGCTTTAATCAGAGCTGAGGCAAGAAATATTTCGTCAATAAAGACAAAATAAAGACTTACCTTCAGATGATTTTATTTGGCTTTTTATCCCGGACGAGCCCCCAGATCTGTAAGGAGATTTCGGCTTCTAAGACCACCCAGGTAGGTTCAGGTAATGCAGGAAGACCTCCGTAGACCCCCAGGCCTGGAGATATCAATAAAGTGACACAGGAGACAGGTTTGCTTAGCCACTTAGTGATATCTAATTTGAGTTTCAGAAATACAGCATTTATGTCATTTGAGGGATGGGAGGAGTTTTACTAACCTTATACATGTCATTGAAATGAAAATAGGTTCAGTTAATATTTAACTATTAGCTGGTGTTATAAGACAAAATCTTGCATCATTTCTACTATTAGAATATTCTTTAACAGGTGAAGGACACACTTTATCTTATCAAGAACAAACATGAGCTAGGCCAAACTCCATATTCTAGCTAAAATGTATAGGCAACCTTGAGAAGGTTTTCTATAGATAACAGCTTAAAGATTATGTGGGTTTCGGTTGAAACTCATATTTGAGTTTTCTCAATTTTCCTGTAAAACATGAGATGGTGTCTTAGAACTAAAATGGAGTCCCTCATGATATGTGCTATGTTCTTTACAGGGTCCATTAAAAAAAAAAAAAAAATTAAAAGTCAGCAGCTACAAATACTGCAGCTGCTGACTTTTAATTGGACACTTACCTGTCCCTGGGTCCAGCGATGCGGGGGATCGAAGCCTCGCTTGTCCCCCCCCCCTCCCCTCAGCATTTCAACTGTGGGCGCCGGGCTGTGGCTTCACAGCCTGGCACCCACTGCGCATACGCGAGCGGCGCCGTGCGCCGTGATTGGCCGCTCAATCACCTGGGACCTGTAATGGGTCCCAGATGATTGACAGGAGGGAGGGAGCAGAGCGGAGCCCTTCCTGTGCCGAGGGGGAAGTGATGTCACCAGCCCAGGCAAAGGAAGAGGCAGACTACGAGGGACCACCTAGCAACAGGCATTTAGAGGTAAGTAAAAAAAAAAAAATATCCAAATGATTTTTGTTTTGTTTTTTTAGAATTTTTCAGGTATTTTTGTTTTTTTGGGTGGAACCCCACTTTAACAACATGCTGTTGCTGTGGATACATTGAAAGCACAATTAACTAGTCCACATGTCCTACAGTATTTGGATGTGCATAAGCCGGTGGTATTTTCTGCTGATGTTTCCCAGCATTGTCTTGGCGCAGTCTGTCTTCAAGAGGGGAGGCCTGTGGCTTTTTGTATCAAGAGCCCTCACTGAGACTGAAGCATGCTATGCACAAATTGAGAAGGAATTATTGGGACTAGTATTTGCCTGTGTAAAATTCCATGATTATATCTATGGCCGTTCTGTGACTGTGGAGACGGATCATCAGTCGCTCATAACCATACTAAGAAAACCCCTGCACACAGCATCTGCACGCATCCAGCGAATGATGTTAAAGCTTCAATGCTACCACCTGAATATAATCTATAAACAAGGCCGTGAACTATTTGTTGCGGGTGCTCTTTCACGTGCACACCTCTCCACTTCTGATAACTCTGGAGCTATTGAGGATTATGATGTGTTGGCTCTGGATGGGTTGTTGTCATCCAGACGGATTTAGGAACTAAAGCAAGAAACACAGGCAGATGCCACCTGTCAGCGCCTCATGGACACCATTCTCAATGGGTGGCCTGGCTCCTTTAACTACCTCAATACAGGGCACTTTCACCCTCTTCCTGCCCAAGCCATTTTTCAGCTTTCAGCGCTGTCACAATTTGAATGACAATTGCGCAGTCATGTTACACTGCACCCTAATGAAATTTTTATCATTTTTTCCCCACAAATAGAGCTTTCTTTTGGTGGTATTTGAGCACCTCTGCGGTTTTTATTTATTGCGCTATAAACAAAAGAATAGGGACAAGTTTGAAAAAACAAAATATTTTTTACTTTATGCTATAATAAATATCCAATTTATTTTTTTTCGAAAAAACTATATTTTTCCTCAGTTTAGGCTGATACGTATTCTTCTACATATTTCTGGTAAAAAAAATCACAATAAGCGTATATTGATTGGTTTGCGCAAAAGTTATAGCGTCTCCAAATAGGGGACAGATTTATTGCATTTTTATTTATTTTATGTTTTTTACTAGTAATGGCGGCAATCTGCGATTTTTATTGTGACTGCGATATTGCGGCGGACATATCGGACACTTTTGACACATTTTTGAGAACATTCACATTTATACAGAGATCCGTGCTATAAAAATGCATTGCTTATTGTGTAAATGTGACTGGCAGGCAAGGGGTTAACACTAGGGGGTGATCGAGGGGTTAATGTGTGTCCTAGGGAGGTGATTATAACTGTGGGGGGAGGGGACTGACTGGGGGAGGTGACCGATCGGTGTCCCTATGTACAAGGGACACACATCGGTCTCCTCTCCTCTCTGACAGGACGTGGATCTGTGTGTTTACATATACAGATTCACGGTCCTGCTCGGTTGCTGGGCAATCGCAGGTGCCTGGGGGACATCGCGGCCGCCGGGCACACACATCGGGTTCCCAGTGACATGGCGGGGGCGCACGCGCCCCCTAGTGGCTCGGGAAGGCGGTCACATCATATGACGTCCACCCAGAACGAGAGCTGCCTCGTCCCGCAGTCATATGACAGTGGGCAGGCAGTTAGTGGTTAAGGAAATCCCACATGATATTCGATCATTCTACTCTATCAGGGATGAATCCACAGTGGATGATGGAATAATCCTGCGTGGTCAAAGATATGTAACCCCTCACTCTCTCCAGAAATACTACTTGACACAGCTCCATCAAGGTCATCCTGGCATTCATTCCACTAATCGAAGGGCATGTGAAACCATGTTGTGGCCCACTATACTGTATACATTGACATTAAAAGAGAAATTTCCAAATGTGCCCCATGTAATGCTCTACAACAGCACCAGATGAGAGGATTTTCACCAAATACCTGACAGACCATGGTCTATTACAGCAGGGACATATTTGATTGGTCAAAGAAGGATTACCTGGTCTTGGTAGATTCGTACTCTGGCTGGTGGGAATTTGATGTCCTCCCAAACACTTCCAGTAACTCAGTGATCGGCACAATAAAGTGAATATTCTGCGCACATGGAATTCCCTATCAATTGATGACTGACAATGCAACATACTTTTCAAGTAGAGAATTTAAGGACTTTGCTCACCAATGGGATTTTCAACACATCAATAGTGGTCCCAAATACCCCAGACCTAATGGTCTTGCAGAGCGTAGTGTAAGATCAGCCAAGCATCTCCTAGGAAAAATGTGCACGCGATGGTTCTGACGTTTATGCAGCCCTACTCAACCTCCGCAACACACCTAGGGATGGCATGCCTTCTCTGGCACAACGTTTACTATCATGACAAACCAGGACTCTGATTCCCATGGTCCCATCCCAGCTCCTGCCAAGAGTTGAGACTGATGTTCAGGCTGCTTTATTTACACTCAGTCAAAAAGGAAAGATAAGCCATGACAAATCGGCCAGATGCCTTTGCCCTCTGGAGCCTGGGCAGGTGGTAAGGATGGAGACAACCCGTGGGTTTGACAACTGGCCACGGTTCATGGAAAGGCCTGCCAATCAAACAGCAATGCTTTCCATTCTGATGGTAGGACCTATGTAAGGAACCGCCGTCGCCTCCTACAGGTACCTGAATCATACTGTACTGTTGCTGCCCATGTGCCTATGATCACTTCAGGACCCCAAGCACAGCCGTATGCTGCTGTGCCAATCGACACTTCCACCAATGGATGTAACACTCAACCACAACAAAATTATGACGGCAACAGGCAAGAGGTTTCAGACTCGCAAGCCCCGTAAGTTGTTACTCGATCTGGAAGAGTGTGTAAACCCAATCGAAAGTTCAAAGACTTTATCACACACTGACTTTTACTCGGCATCTTTTATTTTTATTGTAGTTTTTTATTGTTCCTTGCTATGCTGCACTCCTTGTTGGTTCTATATTACACTTCATTTATATATGTATTTCCTTTCTTTAAAAGGGGGGAAGTTGTAGAATATGTATGTGTTATATTTACATAGCTGTGTGAGGAGCTGGGGGTGGGAATAGAAAGTAGGAAGTTATGAAGTGACACTAGAAGATATGTTTTTTTTACATGTGGCTCTCTGCAGAAGGGAATAAACAAGCTCTTCACAAGATTCATCTAAATATTCATAATTGCTTCTACAAAATCTACACTGATGTTGGCTTCACTGCCGCTGCAATCATCTGCTGAAGCAAAGAAAAATGGGCCTGTATTGAGTCCATTTTGATCTGTCTGGAGCTTACGCAATCCTAGGACCCCCCTACATCCTCGGTCTTGGTTCTCCAAACCACGGCCCTTCTGCTGTTGCGGATCTACACGTCCCATGAGGCATTGTAAAACTCTGACATTCACAGACATGACTAGGCATGATGGGAATTGTAGTTTCCGAACAACTGGATGGCCATAGTTTGGAAACCCGTGTCCTGGGTGATTGCACTGGGAACTGTCTTTTGATTACTTAGAAAGCCAGCTCCCACATATACGTGGATGTTTAACTTTGCTCCAGCAGGTGAACAGAGAGGCAGGGGAGTGAATGTGAGTGTAGCAGGTTGTTACAGTGCTGGAGGGGGTCAGTGGGGTCCTAAGTTTTAACTAAGTACAATATTTGCAATGATCGTGTACGTTCTTCCCAGGTTTGGGTTTCCTAAAAAAACATAAGCATACTGATATGTTAAATGTTTGGCCATAAGACAAAACAACTAAGCCACATAAAAATAAACAGTAGCCTAAAAAATATGATGTGTGGGGGAGATGCCCCTTCAATTCGTGCCCCAGACGCACAACAGGAAGTAACATGAAATCTCTCTGTTGTTACCAGTGGCGGCCGGTGGAATTTTTTTTTGGAGGTGGGGACGGCAAACAGTATGCCACCCCCCCTGGGTCGGTGGGTCGGGCGGACGATCGGTAGCCCTTCCCCTGCTCGGAGGCCTCCTGTTCTCCTGCGGCCTCTCGTTCTCCGGGTCATCACAACGGCGGCGGCTTCCGTTTCCTCCTCCTCCTCGGCGGCCAATCGGAAGTCTTTTCTTTTCGGCCAATCGGAAAACGGGTCTCACGCCCGCTTCTGGTTGGCCGGATTGAGGATCAGTGTTTCAACAGCGCATATTCATGCGCTGTTGTAACACACCTGGGTGGGATCGGAGCGCATCCTCTGCGACCCGAGCCCACCCTATTTTGAAGCCTATTAGAGTGGGTGCTTAAAAAAAAAAAACGCCGCTGTAATTCATGCACCCGGTGCCCTGAAAGGGGCCGGAGGCATGAATAGGGGGTGGCCACGGCGGCCATGGATAGATTCATGCTATGCATGAATCTATTCATTGCATATGGGGGGGTGAAGTGGAGAGAGGGGGCGGCGCCCGGGCACCCCTAATGGACGGGCCGCCACTGGTTGTCACTGGAACAAGTCTCCCTATTGGAAAATGAATGCATATTTTCTGTTACTGTTACAACCCTCTACATTTTGGATTTCCCATCCCATTTTCTGTATTGATTGCAATGATCACCAGGACAAATAGAAAGAGTGGATCTCTCCATGAGTTTTACCATTTCCTCACTTTATCCAAAACTAAAAAAATAAACACAAAATAAATTTGGCTTTACAAACACTTTAATATATTTCGAGGAAGCAAGCAAATTTATAGATTTAGGGTACCCATGGTTTTCTTTCACCTGCTGTTCCCCAAGAGATGTACTTGGATTTTGAATACGTTTCTAAATTCATATTGTTTTTCTTCTGTAGCCTGATAATGACATCTGAAAATATCTCTGGCATCCCTTTTTTACTCTCATAGCAAATTCAAAAGTGAGAGGAACAAGCACACCACTCATAGTAAATTCAAAAGTGAGAGGAACAAGCACACCTAGAGAAGTGGCCCTTATTCATGCAAAAACTGAAGCTCTAACCACTCAATGTCTGCCCCAAAGCAGTTTTACTGCTACAGGGCGGCTCTCCTGTGCAGAATCACGTATATACTGTATATACACGGGGTAGGGCGGGGGGGTGCATGCACCCCCGGCTGGCCGGTCCAGCTGTCATAATTCACAGCAAAAGCCGATTTGCGAGTGCTGAGCACTCTATGTCCTCCGACACCCACCGATCATTGGCAATACATGTAAACAAGGCATATCTTATTACAGGGCGGAAGAGATGTATTCCGTGTCTCTGCAAAGCAGGGACTAAAATCCATCCCTTCCCTTAGTAAAAGCAGCACACAGCGTACACAAAAACACTGGCTAGGCACACATTTAACCCTTTGATCGCTCTAGATGTTTAATCCCTTCCCAGCCGGTGTCATTAGTACAGTGACAGAGCATATTTTTAGCACTGATCACTGTATTAGTGTCACTGGTTCCTGCAAAGTGTCAAAAGTGTCAGTTAGTGTCCAATTGTCTGCCATTACTAGTATTAAAAAAAAAAAAAAAAAAAAAAAATTCCATACATATATGCCATAGTTTGTAGGTGCTGTTACCAATCAATATACGCTTATTGGGATTTTTGTTACCAAGAACATGTAGCAGAATACATATTGACCTAAATTGATGAAGAAATTCAACTTCTAACATATTTTTATTGGGAATGTTTTATAGCGAAATTAAAAAATATTTGTTTTTGTTTTTTGTTTAGTTTTGTTCTTCAAAATTGTCAGTGTTCTTTTGTTTATAGATCAAAAAATAAAAATTACAGAGGTGATGAAATACCACCAAAAGAAAGCTCTATTTGTGGGAAAAAAATGACATAAATTGTATTTGGGTACACTGTTGCATGACTGTGCAATTGTCAGTTAAAGTAACGCAGTGCCATATCGCAAAAAATGGCCTGGTCATGAAGGGGGTTAAATCCTCCAAAGGTCAAGTGGTTAAGAGTTTTTCACTGCAAATCACGATTTTATAATTACATGCTGTTAATCATATGGTCATTTATGAGAAATAACATAACAGTTGATTTTTTTTCTTTACAAAGATGTACTTATTCTTTAGCATGAAAATATATTTTTTTGTAATATTCTATGTGTTCCTTTTCTGCCAGCAAAAATAAATCTCTTCAAAATATTACATTTTTTCCTTGAAATAAGTTGCTTAACACAAACTATTTTTGTAACAAGACCTCAATTCCTTCTTTGATGGCTTTTACAAATAATTATACTTCATAAAATAACATTACGAGAGGTTTGCAGGAGACGGGAACTTGGGGTTTGCCCATGTTTATGAAAGCTGGTGAATGAGCTGCATCTGGCCAGGAGAAGATCTCCCATTCTTGGTGAGTGTTTCTCAGTCTCTCTCTTTTCAAAGGTTCCCCCCTCAAAGAAACGAAGGAATGCTAAGTCACCACTCCTCAGAAAACGCCTGCCAAACTCTTATTTGATCCTCATCCCAGACAAAAAAGATAGCAGACAATTATGAACCAAAGAAGTCCTTGCCAGATCCCATAATTATTTGATTTCAGGACTCCGTTACGGAGACCTCCAGCTTTTCTGAATTGCGGTCTGTGAATCCTACCGAACACTTTAAAGTTGTAGTAGTAAGCTCCAGCATTTGATGTGGTTGGCCCCCATACACAGTGGAGAGGGATTTACAATGTACAGTGGGTTCAGAACTTTACGATGAACCAGAATCTTAATATAAATTAGAGAAGAGCAGCATCAATGATGGCTTCATACTTCCTACCATTGATTAATACTTTGGTAATGGCAAATACTGTATACCGTATATACTCGAGTATAAGTCGTTCCGAGTATAAGTCGAGGCCCTAATTGACCACAAAAAAATGGGAAAAACTTATTGACCCGAGTATAAGACGAGGGTGAGAAATGCACAGCTACTGTAAGTGGAAAAGAGGGTCAACAATGCCCATTTGCAGCCTCACTGTGCCCATTTGCATGCCTCACTGTGCCCATTTGCAGCCATAGGTCCCCCGAACTTCAAACTCGGTAGTTAAGGGTTCCTAGATGCCCCCTAGCTGCAGCCAAAATTTGAGGTCTCTGAACCCAAAGGGTCCCGAAATGACATTGCTGCAGATGGACACAGTTGACCGATTTTGGGGCCCCGTATCTCTGGGCCACTTAGTGCTAGGAACCCCAAATTTGGTGTGCAAACCCAGTGGAACTAGCACCATAAAATATCTAAAGCTGGGGATTCTAGCACCCAGTGGCCCTGAGATACAGGGCCCCAAAAATCGGTTCAGAAAATGTCAAGCACTTTTCTGCAGCAGAGAATGACATTTTCCGAACCTACTTTGGGGCCCCGTATCTCGGGGCTACTTGGTGCTAGGAACCCCAGCTTTGGATATGTTATGGTAGCAGTTCCACTGGCTTTGCACACCACATTTGGGGTTCCTAGCCCCACGTGGCCCTGAGATATGGGGCCCCAAATCCGGTTCAGAAAATGTCAAGCACTTTTCTGCAGCAGAGAATGACATTTTCCGAACTGATTTTGGGGCCCCGTATCTCGGGGCCACTTGGTGCTAGGAACTCCAGCTTTGGATATGTTGTGGACCCAGTTTCACTGGGTTAGCACACCACATTTGGGGTTCCTAGCATCAAGTGGCCCTGAGATATGGGGCCCCAAATTCGGTTCGGAAAATGAAATTTTTTGCTGCAGAAAAGTGCTTGACTCGAGTATAAGTCGAGGGGGGTACTTTCAGCACAAAAAAATGTGCTGAAAAACTCGACTTATACTCGAGTAAATATGATGTGTGTATATATATATATATATATATATATATATATATATATATATATATATATATATATATATATTTTTTTTTTTTTTTTTTTTTTTTTTCTTCATTCCTAATTAATTCCCAACTCCAGCCAATTCTTTTGCTTTTTGGGAAGAGTTCCTGAAGAGTGCCTCTGAAGGGTTTGTATTAGCATTAATGTCCTCCTGGTTGGAGATTGCCACTTATTTCCTGTCAAGAAAGAACAGGCCTGTAATGATATGCCCAGGTTTAAGTGGAAGGCCTACATGACTGGGTGTGCAGCGTCGGCTATAGTTAGGCAGAATAGAAATAAATATTTAAATAATTTTTGTCCTCAGCTATTGGATAATAGTAAGGCGTGGTAGGGTGGAGTAAGCTTGGTTAGGGTGGGGCCAACGGTGGTCTAGGCAGTGAGGGGGAGTTTACCCGGGTCACTTGGAGCCAGGCAGAGCAAGTGAATTTTCCCTCCCTCCCTCCCTCCCTCCCTTAAGTTCAAGGTTTGCATTTTGTCCTTTACTTATGATTGCCTTCACTGTTTTTGTTGTCCTGGGTAGTGTGGGTTTTGCAAAGTTATTTTGTAAAGGACAGGGGGGGGGGGTCATTGGTGTCATAGCAGCTGTCAGAGGTCTCAGGGTTTTGAAGGTGGGCATGGTCAAATTTTTTCTGTGGAGAATGGCTCATCTTTGGTATGGGTACCTTCCCGAATTAAGTGACGTCAGTAAGACGAAAACGGTATTGGGGCTGTATCAGGTGGTAATATGTAACAAATTGTCCCCGAGCCGGGGTATTTGCGGCTGGGGGTAGCTTGATACAGCATATTTGGTAGACCATGCTCGCCTCTAAATACCTGCTCTAAGAGAGTCAGTTAGTTATTATGAATATTATGTATGGTTTATGTTTTTCCTTGTTAATAAAAGGCTGCTATGGCCATTTAAACCCATGAAAAGTTTAGTGTCTTATTCATATAAAGTTGGGGAGTTAGTATTCAGTTGGGTCACGGCAGCCGGTAAGTCTGCAATACACCAGTCAAGAAGTTATGGGAAATCTCCTAAACAGATGATTCATGTAAGCATGTGATTGCTAGGGTTGTTCATAGCAATCACATGGTACCGTGGCTGCTCACAGCTCAGGGCTGAGCCTACATTGATCAATGAAGATCAATGCACTTGGGGGTGAACGGCCCCTTAGGGGAGGAGCAGTAAAGCACAACCATTGTGTAGCATTGCTGAATAGAAAGTAGAGCCTGTGCAGCATGTAATATGACTAACTTCATGTAATCCATAAATTATGCATAGAAACAAGATTTTTTTTTTAATACATTGCCACACATTAGTAAGATTATATGCATCGAGTTGATCACTAAGTATATTGAAAATATATATATGTACAGTATCTCACAAAAGTGAGTACACCCCTCACATTTTTGTAAATATTTTTTTTATATCTTTTCATGTGACAACACTGAAGAAATGACACTTTGCTGCAATGTAAAGTAGTGAGTGTACAGCTTGTATAACAGTGTAAATTTGGTGTCCCCTCAAAATAACTCAACACACAGCCATTAATGTCTAAACCGCTGGCAACAAAAGTGAGTGCACCCCTAAGTGAAAATGTCCAAATTGGGCTCAAATTGTCAATATTTTGTGTGGATACCATTATTTTCCAGCACTGCCTTAACCCTCTTGGGCATGGAGTTCACCAGAGCTTCACAGGTTACCACTGGAGTCCTCTTCCACTCCTCCATGACGACATCACGGAGCTAGTGGATGTTGGAGACCTTGTGCTCCTCCACCTTCCTTTTGAGGATGTCCCACAGATGCTCAACAGGGTTTAGGTCTGGAGACATGCTTGGCCAGTCCATCACCTTTACCCTCAGCTCCTTTAGCAAGGCAGTGGTCATCTTGTAGGTGTGTTTGGGGTCGTTATTATGTTGGAATACTGCCCTGCGGCCCAGTCTCCGAAGGGAGGGGATCATGCTCTGCTTCAGTATGTCACAGTACATGTTGGCATTCATGGTTCCCTCAATGAGCTGTAGCTCCCCAGTGTCGGCAGCACTCATGCAGCCCCAGACACCCCCACCACAATACTTGATTGTAGGCAGACACACTTGTCTTTGTACTCCTCACCTGGTTGCCGCCACACACGCTTGACACCATCTGAACCAAATAAGTTTATCTTGGTCTCATCAGACCACAGACATGGTTCCAGTAATCCCTGTCCTTAGTCTGCTTGTCTTCAGCAAACTGTTTGCGGGCTTTCTTGTGCATCATCTTTAGAAGAGGCTTCCTTCTGGGATGACAGCCATGCAGACCAATTTGATGCAGCGTGCAGCGTATGGTCTGAGCACTGACAGGCTGACCCCCCCATCCCCTCAGCCTCTGCAGCAATGCTGGCAACACTCATATGTCTATTTCCCAAAGACAACCTCTGCATATGACGCTGAGCACGTGCACTCAACTCCTTTGGTCGACCGCGGTGAGGCCTGTTCTGAGTGGAACCTGTCCTGTTAAACCGCTGTATGGTCTTGGCCACCGTGCTGCAGTCCAGTTTCAGGGTCTTGGCAATCTTCTTATAGCCTAGGCCATCTTTATGTAGAGCAACAATTCTTTTTTTCAGATCCTCAGAGAGTTCTTTGTCATGAGGTGCTATGTTGAACTTCCAGTGACCAGTATGTGAGAGTGAGAGCGATAACACCAAATTTAACACACCTGCTCCCCATTCACACCTGAGACCTTGTAACACTAAGGAGTCACATGACGTCAGGGAGAGAAAATAGCTAATTGGGCCCAATTTGGACATTTTCACTTAGGGGTGTACTCATTTTTGTTGCCAGCGGTTTAGACATTAATGCCTGTGCGTTGAGTTATTTTGAGGGGACAGCAAATTTACACTGTTATACAAGCTGTACACTCACTACTTTACATTGTAGCAAAGTGTCATTTCTTCAGTGTTGTCATATGAAAAGATAGAATGAAATATTTTACAAAAAAGTGAGGGGTGTACTCACTTTTGTGAGATACTGTATATCAATGAAAAAGACTAAGCGTTCCCTTTAATGGGAATACCGTACAGAGAAATGATTTGCTGGGCAGGCAGTCACACTGCCCCCACTCTGCCTCACCACCAACACTCTCCTACCACAATGGCCATGCTTGCTAAACCTTTAATTAATGTGGTTTCCTCAGGTCTCGTTTTAAGGAATAAAATGCTTTTGAAAGTCCATATTTCACCTTGGTTTGCTCTTTACCGCAGCTCGGCTACGGCAGCCAGTTCCTTCAGGATGCCTTTGTGATGTAATGCGACCACAAGGAATTACAGGGTCATGCACAAAGGGTTAATGCATGCTGCTTATTATTGGCATCTGCCTATTAGATCCATGCTGCTCTGCTCTTTCCTCTGACCATATATGCTACTCAAATATGGAAGGGTTTCTGAAAGAAATGCAGGCACTATGGTAGCTTTGGGATTAACATTATGGTCTTGTAGTGATGAGGTCCTGGATTCAGTTCCCAGCCAGGGCATTATTTGCATGGACTTTGCATGTGTTTCCTCTAAGTTCTCCATTTTCCTTCCATCAGTCAAAGAGTTGTTCGAATGACTTCCCAATATAGAAGACTGTAGAAGGGAACTTGAAGGATAAATGGGATAACTGTACTTTTAGGGATGTTTGGGGACCCAGACACTTCTCTACTCATCTGTACCCTTACTGAAGACCTCGGATAGCCAGCAACCTCTTGTGGAGGGTCCATCTACCTGCTGCCTTGCGGAGAGATTACTTGTCTTACAGGGTCTAATAACAATGAAAACAGATGCCCAACATGCCGCTGCCTGCTGGATTAAACACAGAAATGTAGGACCATCAGAAGTGACATGGGTCCCTTGCGGTGAAGGAGATCAGTAGCTTAACTGAGGTCTGTAGTTAAGAGTTATTATAGCTAGGATGGAGAGTGCAAGGGAAAGGGAGTGCAGATTACAGACATCCTTTAAATCAGGGGTGATTTGGTAACCAGTCATGGGCCACAATGAAATGAAATGGTTCAGAATTTCAAATTGTTTGTAATAAATAACACAATAAAGATTTTAAACAACACTCAGGATCATCATTTTCCATGGGGCCAATCCTCGCTGGATGTTTACCCATTGTATAATCACAATCACAAAAATCTAATTTTTTATTAACCAGATGACCCCACTATTGCGATCTTATTGACCAGCCAAAAAAGCTTTGAACCAGTGTTGCAGACTTGACTATTTTAGGGTCGTTGAAGTCATACCTTAAATTGGCAAATCAAGGACTGTGGACAATCTATACAAAAACAACAGACCAGGGAAGCATGCCCTAGTAGTGCAATAAACTTCTTTATTAAGCACAGATAAGATTAAGATAAAATGACACACATAATACACTCAGATGCTCCCGGAATGACACCAAGCTCATCACATAACTGAGAATCCACCTTCAGAACCCCTGTATGGATGCCACTAGATGTAGTCCACTCAGCTAAAACCTCTTCTCCCTGTGTCTGTGTGCTAGGAAGGAAAGAGAAGAGCGGGGAGCTGGCCGCAATAGCGGCTTGTATAAAGGAGGATCGGCAATCATTCAGTAGAGTGGCATGCACCTGAGGGAGGCTGTGCAGGTTGCTATAGGTTTGACGTTGCAGGCCACATCAGACAGCCACAAGGTTGAGCATGCCTGCTTTAAATGGTAAGTTCCTAGAGCAAGCATTGAGGATCCACTATTTTATATATATATATATATATTAGAAGGCCAGTGTGGTGGCCTGAATTTATGGGAGGAGCCCGGAGGGTATTTAAGCTGACCACTTCCCCTTCTTCTTTGTTGGTTCCAGTGCACGATACTACACGTCACCGGGCCGACTCTTCCCAGCTCACCTCATGTTCCTGAGTCTGTTCGTTCGATTACACATATCTTGCAGCTTCTCCGTTTGTGGTCTTCGTCGGCGGTTCTCGCTCGCTGTTGCAGGTAGGGTTCAAACCTTTTCGTTCATACGCAATATTACGATTCGTTATGTTTCCTATCCTGCATCCCTTTTGTTCTTAGCTGCCTCCAAGTTGTTGTGTCCCATCATTATTCGGCACAGGTGTAGTAGATTTGCATGTTCCCTTGGCCTTGCTTGCCATCCCACCCACAAACATCGTTGTCCAATTTCACTCGTTACAGGCTTCGTTGCTCATAGGATTCACAGTCAATGGGGTTGCCATCTCATCCATTTGGAGATGATCATGTATTGTTTGCATGGGTTCTGTGGCTGATTGAGGTGGTAATTAGACCCACCTGGTGCCTTCTCTGCACTTGATTAGCATGGGGGGCTGGGTGGTTGGTATGGGTTCCGTTTTTGAGTAAGGGGTGGCATACACTCTGCAACCGATTCGTATCAGATTCACTTCATACTTTTCAACCAATTTCTTTTACCCTACTACCGATTCATGTCGGATACAATGCATACCTACCACAGTTTTATTTGAACCTAGTTGCGCCAGCGCCACAGCGGTTCGCATCGGATAAATTCAGCACCGATTCATACCGCTCACTCTCGTACCCTACAAACGATTCGTTGTTATGTCATGTTACTCACCAATTCATATCACTTTCATGCCATACACATCACTCCGATTCGAGCCTAGTCGCCTCTGCGGCACAACGGTTCGCATCGGTCATATCCCACACATCGATTCGTAGCGGTTCTTACCATATCCTACAATTCATTATTCATATAATTTCTACTGACCCATTCGGATCGCAGCAACAGCTACATGCATCACAGTCCATTCCGAACCTAGTCTTCCGATTCGAACCTAGTCGCACCGGCGGCACAACGGTTCGCATCACCAGTATCCCACACACCAATTCATAACAGTCCCTATCACAAATCTACGATTCGTTACGTATGCTACTTTACAGTTCGTTCCTACATATACAATTTCTACTATCCTTTTTCTTTTCGCCTATCAGTAGGTGACCTTTTCTTGCAATCGCTGCAAGACACGCATCTCACCACATCTCCTTGCAATCACTGCAAGATACTCATCTCATCATAACTCCTTGCAATCGCTGCCAGATACTCATCTCATCATAACTCCTTGCAATCGCTGCAAGATACACATCTCATCACAACTCCTTGCAATCACTGCAAGATACGCATCTCATCATAACTCCTTGCAATCATTGCAAGATACTCATCTCATCATAACTCCTTGCAATTGCTGCAAGATACTCATCTCATCATAACTCCTTGCAATCATTGGAAGATACTCATCTCATCATAACTCCTTGCAATTGCTGCAAGATACTCATCTCATCATAACTCCTTGCAATTGCTGCAAGATACTCATCTCATCATAACTCCTTGCAATCGCTGCAAGATACTCATCTCATCATAACTGCTTGCAATCACTGCAAGATACACATCTCACCACAACTCCTTGCAATCGCTGAAAGACACGCATGCCATCATAACTCCTTGCATTCGCTGCAAAAGACATGCATTTCAGCATATACCCATTTTGCAATCTCTGCAAAACATGCATCTCAGTACAAACTCCTTGCAATTGCTATAAATATACGCATCTTACCATTTACCCGTTTGCAATCGCTGCAAAACACGCATCTCAGCATATACCCATTTTTGCAATCACTGCAAAACATTTGTCTCAGTATATAGTCCTTGCAATCGCTGCAAAAACACACATCTCAACATATACTCCTTGCAATCGCTGCAAGCATATTCAGTGGTGCTCAAACAGCCCACTTCATTTTTAAGTGGCACTTAATCAGCCACTCGTCTCCAGTGGCATTCATGCGAGCCACTCATCGTTTTCGTCTGTTTGTTCTCCCTCAGGTCAGTCGAGTTAAGGTTCCATCCTTTACCAGGTTGGACGTTATTTCCCCAGGTAAAAAAAAAAAACAAAAGAAAAAACGCTATGTTTGCATCTTCACCAGGGCCAGTTGCATACAAGGGGGAACACAAAAAAAAAGAGTAAAGAAATCTTGTTGTACTCATGTCACCCCTACTGCAGGTGTTCCCGAGTTTCGATCCTAACCAGGACCTCGCTACTAAAGCATCAGGGTGTAGTTCACGTGCTTTTCTATCACATCATTCTGCAGCACCCATTCACTATACCGTTACTTCACATACATCATTGGACGTGATCTCCAGGCGTTAGTTCTGTCACATATGTCTATACTTGACTCTATTTTTGAAGGGCGACCCTTCACCTCGCAGACAAGGACACAACAGTAGGCTTGCTGGCAGTGCAAGTGTTAGCAGGCCGAGCACACGTCACCAGGGCCACTCAAAGGGCAGTACAACCAGCCCTACTGTACCAGGCCCGGAACTTTATTCTTCAGCTTCGGTGAAAACACTTTGCCTAGGTGAAAGCATTGATAATGCTCCTAGGCTTGCTGTAACATAAATCTATTTTACCTGGCCCCCATCAGCACAGCAGAGGGGCCCAGGAGGTGATTAGCAGAGAGGGACTATTTTTTCAATTTCGGGATGCAGGCTTCTAAAGCCAGTGTCACACTTTTTCGTTCCTGCTGGCCGCGGCTGATGACAGCCGATCTCTGGCGGAGTGATTCTCCTTTCCTCCCTAAGTAACCGAGGAGGATAGAGGAGGGCTGTATCTGAGCAGCGGGAGATGAGAGAAGTGGTTGAGAGCGCAGGAAGCACAGGGATCTCGATGCATGGGCAGGCTCACGTTTTCTGAAAGGTACAGAAACAAACATACAGAGAGGCATACAACGTCTGTACTGTGTGATCATCATCATGATAACGATGATCATCACATAAGCACAGCGAGATGCTGTTAGGTCTTGTTTACTTTTGTGTTTGGGGGGGCAGTAAAAATGTGCAGCTCAGCCACAGTTTTACCATCTTCCAACCGCTCCCCCTTTATGTTTGTAGCAATAACTCACGGTGGAGCTGCTGATTTAAAGCGGGCTGTTTTTACCTGTAATTTCACCAATACTGGGTCTAGGGTCCCCGTTGAGCTTGTTATCAGACAATATAGGCAACAGTCACTTTAGTACTTTTCCAATGCTTTAATGGGAGATAACTGGAAGAAGTAGCAGGAAAGAGGTAGAAGAAAAGTTGCAAGGAAGTTCAAATACCTTTTCTTGGTGTAGCACTAAGGAATTGAAATCTCAAAGATGAATGTATCTTCAGTTCAGGATTGAATCTTTGCCCGCCCGGATAGGTCTCTCTCACTAACCTAGCAGCCGGAACGCAGCACGAACAAAAAGTCTCTGCCACAGACTTGGGTGAAACAAAACTGTACGATCCTCTGCCACAGGATGTAGTACTTTTCGGTGAACAGCAAACACAGTACCAGAACCTTTAAGCCGACCTGGCAGTACTTGTGCGGTAGGGTAGTTCAGGATACGTCCTCCAATCAAGTCACCAGGACTTTCTTAAGACCAGCCTTGCATGGTCCCTTCCAAGATGGGTCCTCCCCTGGATCTTCCCGATTGTCCGGCTTCTTCCCGCAGGACAGACAGAACAGGACCATCCCAGCGATAGCAGGCCCCAGACAGGCTTCTGGGTCCACCCGCTCGGCTGCCGCAATGCAACCCTCCAGGCCGGAGGTGGAACTCACTAACTCATACCTCTAGGCCAGAAGGGCCATGAGGCAAAAGACTCCTAGAAACATGGCATCTGTCTCATAAATACTCCCTCCCAGAATGCAACTCGGAGGACCACCTCCGCAGAGTTATCTCCGGGACAGAGGAGCACTCATACACTTCAGCTTGTTGCTTTCCAACACTGACCTATGGCAACAACGACACCCACAGGCACAATGTGGAACTGCATGCAACACAGCCAAACTGGAACAGAGGCTAATCTAAGATTAGATTGAATATGAACTATGTACAGAACAGATGACCCACTAAATTTACATATAAGCGGTAGATTGGAAAAATCTACCAGCGCTACATGTTGCAAAGACACTACTGCCATAGTGCGGCAGCAGTGATGGGATGTTGTGTAAAACACCCTGCAGGTATACTACGAAGTAGTGCCTTTGCTGCATAAGGGGGAATGATTGGGGGATGGTAAAAATGTGGCTCGGCTGCATATTTTTACTGCCTCCCCCCCACCCAAACACAAAAGTAATCAAGACTTAACAGTTAGCATCTCACAATTCACTGCCAATTATAAGTGGAGGCATTACCCACAGCCACACATATACATGGATAAATGTGTACATGTGCCTGTGGAGCAGAGAATGTCTCGACTACTGATTGGCAGGGCACGGGGGGGGCCCTGTCAGGTAGGCTGTATGGGGCCCCATGTATTCTAACAGCAGCCCTGCATGTCATCCACTATAGACCGCAACATTCCTATGTAGGCCGTACCAGACTTCTACTTCTCGCCCCAGTACGCCTTGGGGTTCTGGTCTTCAGGTTTGTGCTTGCCACAAACAGGCCCCCGAGCTATCGGTTATCTGGCCAGTCACCTCCTGGCCCACCTTGGTCGCCTCGCACTCTTCTGAGTTTTCTAAATTTCCACTCTACATAAGTTCTGCACAACAGAACTCTGTCAGCTCCTGTCTACACCTATCATTCCTTTTTCTGTACTTCTCCCTTTTTCCTCCTCTCTGAGTTTTCTCTTTACCACTCCGCTCTCTATCCTACGGCTATGACTCCTCTTAAACATGAGCACCCTGCCCCCTTTTGTCTTCTGGCCGTAGCCATGTCGCGATGACTTCACACCTGCCCCTCTGTCACCCTCTGCGGGCTCAGAGCACGGCAGCGTGCAGTCCCTCAGGCAGGGCCGTCTTAATAGCATCATGGGCCCCTGGGCAAAGTAATGCTCTGGGGCCCCTGCAATGGAGACAGCGCAGGTACACAGACATCAAGTAGGTAGGAGGCAGAAAAGAGGAGCTTCCCCTTTTGGGTGGAGCTCCGCTTTACCTACATGAACAATCATTCTGTACAGCAAAGAAACAGTGGGAAAATACTACATACATAAAGTAAAAAAGCTATTCTGTGCATATAATATATCTGCTAGAATGATGCCAAGGACAGTTGTAACAAGTATAGACACGGCCGCCAATAAAAATCATGAGGCACCATCGGGCCTGACAGGGCCTCAGATACCCCCAACATACATCCAGCACTCCTAACTCCACCTAACCAACCCCCTCCCCCCACACACATACCAGGTTTCCCCCTAAAATTGTTATCCTGTTACCACCTCCACACCCCCGGATTCTCAACCCCAAATAAATAACTCCCCAGCACTCTGACCCCTCTACACCCTAGATATCCGCCCCAGCACATCTGACCCCTCTCTACATCCCAGATATCCCCCCAGCACTCTGATCCCTCTCTGCACCCTAGATATTCCCCCAGCACTGTTACCATATACCATAAGATACCCCCTACACTGTGACCTCTCTACATCCCTGATACCTCTAGCACTATAGCCACCAAAGATACCCCAAGCATTGCTACCACCTATACACCCTAGATCCCCCCTCAGCATTGTTTTCCCCCATACACCCTTGATATCCCCCAGCACCATTATTCCATCCATGTAGTACCCCCTTTTCCAGTGGAGATACAATGCATGTGAACTTTTGGCTTAGTGCTCACCTCCAGCACTGTGACAAGGACTCACCTATACCAATCAAGTCATGCAGGCAGAAGGAGGGGTGGAGGAGGGAGCATCCCTCCAGGAATTTCAAGCCATTCGGTGCAAACAGTGCTGGACAGCTGGGCTCACCATGACACCATCCACAATGCCACTTCCGCAGGCAGGCTCTCAGTGCTGCCAACTCAGCAGCTCCCACTCCAGCTCCTACCCCTCAGCCTCAGAGTCCCGAGCATTCAAGCTACATGGGGCGGGGTCAGAGCATCACTAGCGCTCCAGCCCCACCCCTCCCTGCTGGCTGTGAAATAAGTATTATTCTGCACAGCACAGCGCACTGCTGCCAGCCTGCCTCCCCTGTGTATCCATCACTCTCAGTGCCATCATGGGGCCCCCATTTTACGGGCAGCGTGGGCTCAAGGAGCAGCTTCTTTGGGGAAAATGCAGAGCCCCCCCATGCAGCTGGGGCCCCTGGGCAGTGCCCAGGTGTGCCCCCTCATTAAAACGGCCCTGCCCTCAGGGGACGGACCATCCCCAAACCCATAGCTGAGCTGAGACACAGGGATATTCCCTTTCCCGCTACGGCCAGGAAGGCAGAGCTTTTCAGGCTCCTCTTCCCGCCTCCAGCTGCAGCTGGGCCCAACACCCAGCAGGCATCCCTGCAATCCATCTCCGGGGCCATTGCCCAGCTGCACTCTTTGGCCTCCCCCTTAGCCGCAACAGTTCGGACGTCCAAACCAAAGTCACCCTTTTGAAAGTTCGCCCACCCACAGCCCTCCCTGACCCAGTAATGGTCCAGATGACAGCTACTCCTTCTGCAGGTACACCAGGCTCTACACCTATCATCCTTCCCACTCATCTTATCCCGGCCAGCATCGGGGAGGATATATTGGAGGGCAAAGATGTCATTTGTCATTTGGCATCCCTGCTCATCTCAGCCCATGACTTAGCTGACAACAAATCATATGTCTGGGGGGACGTCTCAGCAGTTGTCAAGTCGAGAGATCCGAGCCTCAGTCGTAAGCTGTCAGCCACTGAGTTCGTCCTGGCCTTCTGGATGTTCAGAGACATACTTTGTTCAGCCACCCCCAGCAGGAGGGAGGAGCTGGACTTATACATACCTTCATGCAGTGACAGATCTTGCTTACAAATATGGAGCCTCACAGACATGGAACTCTTTTGTCGCCACTTTGCCCACCAAGCTGACCTTTGGATCTAAAAGCAGCCCGTGGCTGTTTCACGTTTTTGCCCAGTCCCTTACTTGAATCCTGTCACACCAGGCCTGGTGTCACAGGGTTATCCATTATCTGGACGATTTTCTGCTCATCGAACAGCCAGACATACCCCCCAGTAGATCTAGACAAGCTAAGAGTGGTCTTCAACAATATCAATGTGCCTATAGCTGGAAGGCCCGGCACATTTCTTGAGATTCTTAGGCATTGTCCTGGATACACATGCCATGATGCCTAGCCTGCCTTCTGACAAATTAGCCTGTGTTAGGTCTGTCATTAATGAGTTTACTAAGTCACAGGAGTGTACTAAAAGACAGCTTCAGTCCTTGATAGGGATGCTCAATATCGCTATGAGACTTATTCCTCAGGGGCAGTCATTCATCTCATGGCTCTTAGTCTTTCACGCCGGAAAGGACCCCGACCAAGTCCTCAGACTAGACCCAGCAGCAATAGTGAACTTAGCTATGTGGGACGAGTTCCTCACCAACTGGAACGGCATATCAATGTTTATTCCCTTATATCAGCTCAGTCACCCGAGGTAGTCACAGATGCTGCAGCCTCCACAGGCTTTGCTGCAATTTTAGGCCATCACTGGTTCGCCAGACCCTGGCCCCCCGGATTCCACAGACAACCAGGCTGCAGCTGACATCATTAATAAGGGTAGATATAAGTCGCTCCCTGTCATGAAACCAGTCAGGGACCAGCACTGCTGGAGATGAGGGACTCTCCTAGCTGCCAGGGGAAGAACTCCTCCAGTGAGAGTGGGGGGGCAGCAAAGGGAAAGGAAAGACAGATTCTGGTGGTAGGGGACTCAATTCTTAGAAGGACAGAGAGGGCAATCTGTAACCAAGACCTGAAGCGCCGAACAGTATGTTGTCTACCGGGCGCTCGGGTTCGGCACATCACGGATCTTGTGGACAGATTACTGGGAGGGGCTGGGGAAGACCCGGCTGTCATGGTGCACGTTGGCACCAATGACAAAGTCAGAGGCAGATGGAGTGTCCTAAAGAACGATTTTAGGGATTTAGGTGCTAAATTAAGGAAAAGGACCTCTAAGGTAGTGTTCTCAGGAATACTACCGGTACATCGAGCCACACCAGAAAGGCAGAGGGAGATTAGGGAAGTAAACAAGTGGCTGAAGAGCTGGTGTAGTAAGGAGGGGTTTGGGTTCCTGGAGGACTGGGCCGACTTTTCAGTCGGTAACCGGTACTATAGAAGGGACGGACTGCACTTAAATGAGGAGGGTGCAGATCTGCTGGGAATGAAGATGGCCAAAAAGTTAGAGGGGTTTTTAAACTAGGCGATGGGGGGGAGGGTCCAGAGACAGTGATAGCCAGCGCAGAAGATATTCCAGAGGGTAGTATTGGGGGCATTAGTGGTAGGTTAACCAAAGCACAAAAACACAAGCTGAGTATAGTAGCAAGTCCTAGTTGCAATCTTGAAACACCCAATACGAGGACAATATGCGACCGGTCTAAACTATGTGGCATGTTCACTAATGCCAGGAGCATGGCGGACAAGATGGGTGAACTAGAGATACTGTTGTACAAGGAGGATTTGGATTTTGTGGGAATTTCAGAGACCTGGTTCAACAGCTCTCATGATTGGCTGGCAAACATTCAAGGGTATACCCTATACCGCAAGGATAGAGAGGGTAAAAAAGGGGGAGGGGTATGCCTATATATCAAGAATAATGTACAAGTGAATGTGAGAGATGACATCACTGAGAGAGCTAGGGAGGAGGTGGAATCTTTATGGGTAGAGCTCCAAAGGGATGAAGCTAAGGGGAAAATAATACTGGGAGTATGCTATAGGCCCCCTAACCTGAGGGAGGAAGTGGAGACGGATCTCCTATCACAAATTGGATTAGCAGCAAGGATGGGAAGTGTTATCATAATGGGGGATTTTAATTATCCAGACATAGACTGGGCGGAGGGAACCGCGCATTCATTTAAGGCTCGCCAGTTCCTTAATGTCTTGCAGGACAATTTTATGGGTCAGATGGTAGACGCACCAACTAGAAATAAAACATTACTGGAACTACTGATTACCAACAACACAGACCTGATCACAGATGTGGAAATACGGGGCAATTTAGGTAACAGCGATCAC
The DNA here is from genome assembly GCA_037952835.1 of Lithobates septentrionalis. Classification (NCBI taxonomy): domain Eukaryota; kingdom Metazoa; phylum Chordata; class Amphibia; order Anura; family Ranidae; genus Lithobates; species Lithobates septentrionalis. The sequence continues at coordinate 722,468 of JBBDGP010002646.1, read as the reverse complement.
AGGTCAATTAGTTTCAGTATAAATCACACAAATAGGAAACATGAAGGGAACACAAAGACACTGAATTTCAAAAGAGCCAACTTCCCTAAACTACAAACCTTGCTAAAAGGCATAAATTGGGATAAAATATTAGGAACAAAGAATACGGAGGAGAGATGGGTTTGCTTTAAGAGCATATTAAATAAGGGCATTAGCCAATGTATCCCATTGGGTAATAAATTTAAAAGAGCGAACAAAAATCCTGGATGGCTTAACTCCAATGTAAAAATGCATATAAAAGCAAAGGAGAAGGCCTTCAAAAAATACAAGGTTGAGGGATCATCCTCAGCATTCAGACTTTATAAAGAATGCAATAAGAAATGTAAGGGTGCAATTAGGACGGCTAAGATAGAACATGAAAGACACATAGCGGAGGAGAGCAAAAAAAATCCCAAGAAATTCTTTAAGTATGTAAACAGTAAAAAAGGGAGGACAGACCATATTGGCCCCATAAAGAATGAGGAAGGACATCTGGTTACAAAGGATGGGGAGATGGCAAAGGTATTGAATTTATTCTTCTCCTCAGTCTTCACGAGTGAATCGGGGGGCTTCAGTAACCAAAACTGCAGTGTTTATCCTCATGACACAACACAGGAAGCACCTACATGGTTAACAGAGGACGGAATTCAAATTAGACTTGAGAAACTTAACATTAATAAATCACCGGGACCAGATGGCTTGCATCCGAGGGTACTTAGGGAACTCAGTCAGGTGATTGCCAGACCGTTGTTCCTAATTTTTACAGACAGTCTATTGACTGGAATGGTACCAGCTGATTGGAGAAAAGCCAATGTAGCACCAATATTTAAAAAGGGCCCAAAAAACATCCCTGGGAATTACAGACCAGTTAGCCTAACATCAATAGTATGTAAACTCTTGGAGGTGATGATAAGGGACTATATACAAGATTTTAGTAATAAGAATGATATCATTAGCAGTAATCAGCATGGATTCATGAAGAATCGTTCTTGCCAAACCAATCTATTAACCTTCTATGAGGAGGTGAGTTGCCATCTAGATAAAGGAAGGCCTGTAGACGTGGTGTATCTGGATTTTGCAAAAGCATTTGACACAGTTCCCCATAAACGTTTACTGTACAAAATAAGGTGCGTTGGCATGGACCATAGGGTGAGTACATGGATTGAAAACTGGCTACAAGGGTGTGTTCAGAGGGTGGTGATAAATGGGGAGTACTCAGAATGGTCAGGGGTGGGTAGTGGGGTTCCCCAGGGTTCTGTGCTGGGACCAATCCTATTTAACCACTTGCTTACTGGGCACTTAAACCCCCCTCCTGCCCAGACCAATTTTGAGCTTTCAGCGCTGTCGCATTTTGAATGACAATTGCGCGGTCATACAACACTGTACCCAAATGAAATTTTTATCATTTTTTCCCCACAAATAGAGCTTTCTTTTGGTGGTATTTAATCACAGCTGGGATTTTTATTTTTTGCTAAACAAACAAAAAAAGATGGAAAATTTTGAAAAAAAAAAAATCATGTTTAATAGTTTGTTATAAAATTTTGCAAACAGGTCATTTTTCTCCTTCATTGATATGCACTGATGAGGCGGCACTGGTGGGCACTGATAGGCTGCACTGATGGGCACGGATAGGCACAGATAAGGCGGCACTGATAGGCACAGTTAAGGCGGCACTGATAGGCACAGTTAAGGCGGCACTGATAGGCACAATTAAGGCGGCACTGATGGGGACAGATAAGGCGGTACTGATGGGCACAGATAAGGCGGCACTGATGGCCACGGATGGGCGGCACGGATAGGTGGCACGGATAGGTGGCACAGATAGGTGGCACAGATAGGTGGCACTGATGGGGGGCACTGATGGGGGGCACTGATGGGCAGCACTGATGGGCGGCACTGATGGGGGGCACTGATGGGCAGTGATGGGCGGCACTGATGGGCACTGGTAGGTGACACTGATGGGCACTGGTAGGTGACACTGATGGGCACTGATAGGTTGCACTGATGTGGGTGCTGATGGGTGGCACTGATGTGGGTGCTGATGGGTGGCACTGATGGGTGGCACTGTGGGCACTGATGGATGGCACTGTGGGCACTGATGGGTGGCACTGTGGGCACTGATGGGTGGCGCTGTGGGCACTGATGGGTGGCGCTGATTGATGGCACTGTGGGCACTGATGGGTTAATCTGGTGGGCACTGGTAGGCAGCACTGCTGTGTTACAAGATCGCCGTGATCGGGACTGATGTCCCGATCACGGCCGCCGGTGATCGGGTTTTTTTTTTCCTCCTCACGCTGTCAGCACGAGGAGGAAAATAGCCGATTACCGGCTCTGTTTACATCACATGACCAGCTGTCATTGGCTGACAGCTGATCATGTGGTAAGGGGTTGGGACCAACCCCTTACTCTGATCTGTGATCAGGCGAGTCTCATAGACTCGCTGATCACCGAGCGCGCCGCGCGCGCCCTGCAGGGGGCGCGCAGGCCGCTCGTGCACGGGACGACGTCAATGGACGTAGTCCCGGCAATTTAGATCCGCGCTGTTGCCGTCATTTGGCAATGGCCCGGATCTGAAGCAGTTAATTTATTTATAAACGACCTGGAGGATGGGATAAACAGTTCAATCTCTGTATTTGCAGACGATACTAAGCTAAGCAGGGCAATAACTTCTCCGCAGGATGTGGAAATCTTGCAAAAAGACCTGAACAAATTAATGGGGTGGGCGACTACATGGCAAATGAGGTTCAATGTAGAAAAATGCAAAATAATGCATTTGGGTGGCAAAAATATGAATGCAATCTATACACTGGGGGGAGAACCTCTGGGGGAATATAGGATGGAAAAGGACCTGGGGGTCCTAGTAGATGATAGGCTCAGCAATGGCATGCAATGCCAAGCTGCTGCTAATAAAGCAAACAGAATATTGGCATGCATTAAAAGGGGGATCAACTCCAGAGATAAAACGATAATTCTCCCGCTCTACAAGACTCTGGTCCGGCCGCACCTGGAGTATGCTGTCCAGTTCTGGGCACCAGTCCTCAGGAGGGATGTACTGGAAATGGAGCGAGTACAAAGAAGGGCAACAAAGCTAATAAAGGGTCTGGAGGATCTTAGTTATGAGGAAAGGTTGCGAGCACTGAACTTATTCTCTCTGGAGAAGAGACGCTTGAGAGGGGATATGATTTCAATTTACAAATACTGTACTGGTGACCCCACAATAGGGATAAAACTTTTTCGCAGAAGAGAGTTTAATAAGACTCGTGGCCACTCATTACAATTAGAAGAAAAGAGGTTTAACCTTAAACTACGTAGAGGGTTCTTTACTGTAAGAGCGGCAAGGATGTGGAATTCCCTTCCACAGGCGGTGGTCTCAGCGGGGAGCATTGATAGCTTCAAGAAACTATTAGATAATCACCTGAATGACCGCAACATACAGGGATATGTAATGTAATACTGACACATAATCACACACATAGGTTGGACTTGATGGACTTGTGTCTTTTTTCAACCTCACCTACTATGTAACTATGTAACTATGTACTTCCTGCACAGGCTGCTGCAATTATCACTACATTACCAATTGAACATTTACTGTGAGCATAGCCCTGGCAAGTGCAATGCCCCAGCCGATGCACTGTCCCGCTTCATTCCTCCAGCAAGAACCCGGAGCCGACCCATCATCCACTCCTATCCCACTTTGGTCTCAACTAACAATGGATTGAAGCCACATCTTTCCAACGAGAACTTGCTCATCAACCACTAGCAACACACTAAAGGGTTATCGCATGGCCTGGAACACCTACTGTAGTTTCCTTGCCGCTTGTCCCGGAACCACAGCAGATAACATCACTCACGTCCTAGCCTTTATATCTTATTGCCACACACAGCTGGCTCTCGCTCATATCACTATCAGGCTGTACCTGGCCGGTATTCAGCATTTCATGCCCTTACAGGATCCCGGAAGCCATCTGCCTTCACAGCCCATACAGTGAATGCCCTGCTGTGCGGTATTCAGAAGCAGCAGCCCGCAACCAATGGCAAATGCTTGTCCATCACAAGCGCTTTCTTTGGGGGCATGTCAAAAATCCTCACACATACCCCCTTTGGGGTCTTGCCCAGCCCAGTAATCCAGGCGGCCATCTACCTTGCTTTCTACGACTTCCTACGGCCTAGTGAGTTCACCTCTGATAGCACTAGCAGTCAGATATTATACAGACACCTCCTGACTCACTTCCCAAGCCACTATGTCCTTCATCTTACGGTCTCCAAAATGCAACAAACTGGACCCAGAGTGGAAATTAACTTCTTTCGAACCAGCAACGCCTGGTGCCCAGCAACGATCCTAGACCGTCTGCTCTCCCACCTACCCAGCCAGCCAGTCTCCAGCCCATTACTGCCTTTTCCGGTCAACCCCCTGAGAGGCGGTCAGTTTTTTAAACATGTTAGGGTCCTACTGGTCAACTTAGGCCTAGACCCTGGGCGGTATTCTGGACATTTCTTTGGATCGACGCAGCCTCAGCAGCATCTCAACACAGAGTACCAGACCATGTGACCAAGAACCTTGGCAGATGGAAGTCCGCCTTCTTCACCAGATAAATTCCAAACCCTCAAGTCGAGATGGCCCTTGCCTTCTCCAAGCTCTCTTGCCATACCTACCAGATGACGTGTGTTTATGTGATCCACATTTGTCTCTGTCTTAGGGCCATGACTATATATATATATATATATATATATATATATATATATATATATATATATATACATACATACAGACACACTATATTGTCAAAAGTATTGGGACACCCGCCTTTACCACACATGAACTTTATTGGCATCCCAGTCTTAGTTCGTAGGGTTCAATATTGAGTTGGCCCACCCTTTGCAACTATAGCTGCTTCAACTCTTCTGGGAAGGCTGTCCATAAGGTTTAAGAGTGTGTCTATGGGAATGTTTGATCAGTCATCCAGAAGCGCATTTGTGAAGACAGGCGCTGATGTTGGATGAGAAGGCCTGACTCGCTTTCTCTGCTCTAATTCATCCCAAAGGTGTTCTATCGGGTTGAGGTCTCTGTGCAGGCCAGTCAAGTTCCTCAACCCAAAATGCTCTCATCCTTGTCTTTATGGAGCTTGCTTTGTGCACATGTAGGAACAGGAAGGAGCTATCCCCAAACTGTTACCACAAAGTTGGAAGCATGAAATTGTCCAAAATGTCTTGGTATGTTGACACCTTAAGAGTTCCCTTCACTGGAACTAAGAGGCCAAGGCCAAGCCATGGAAAAGAATCCTACTCCATAACCTCCCCTCCTTTTCACCAAATGATTTGGACCAGTGCACAAAGCAAGATCCATGAAGGATGAGCAAGTTTGGGGTGGAGGAACATGACTGGCCTGCACAGAGTCCTGACCTCAACCCCTCCAACATCAGTGCCTGAACTCAAGAATGGTCAAGCATTCACATAGACACACTCCTAAACCTTGTGGACAGCCTTCCCAGAAGAGTTGAAGCTCTTATAGCTGCAAAGGGTGGGCCAACTCAATATTGAACTCTACGGACTAAGACTGGGATGCCATTAAAGTTCATGTGCGTGTAAAGGCAGGCATCGCGATACTTTTGACAATATAGTGTGTGTGTGTGTGTATGTATATGTGTATATATATATATATATAGAGAGAGAGAGAGAGAGAGAGAGAGAGAGAGAGAGAGAGAGAGAGATAAGGGGAGGGATTGCTGCACAAATCAAACGTTTATTGAAAAATAAAAAGCTACATACATTCCATGTTATGCAAAGTTATTACCTTGCATAACATGGAAAGTATGTAATTTTTTATTTTTCAATAATTATTCGATTTGTGCAGCAATCCCTCTCCTTTTTCTCTATATATGACCCGTGGGAAGGCCTGATTGCTTGCACTTGTTTTTACCATGATGCACCTCACCCCCTTCAGTATATGGTATATATATATATATATATATATATATATATATATATATATATAAAAAAAATACATAAATATATACACTACCGTTCAAAAGTTTGGGGTCACATTGAAATGTCCTTATTTTTGAAGGAAAAGCACTGTACTTTTAAATGAAGCTAACTTTAAACTAGTCCTAACTTTAAACAAATATACTCTATACATTGCTAATGTGGTAAATGACTATTCTAACTGCAAATGTCTAGTTTTTGGTGCAATATCTACATAGGTGTATAGAGGCCCATTTCCAGCAACTATCACTCCAGTGTTCTAATGGTACAATGTGTTTGCTCATTGGCTCAGAAGGCTAATTGATGATTAGCAAACCCTTGTGCAATCATGTTCACACATCTAAAAACAGTCTAGCTCCTTCCAGAAGCTACAAAACTGACCTTCCTGTGAGCAGATTGAGTTTCTGGAGCATCACATTTGTGGGGTCAATTAAACGCTCAAAATGGCCAGAAAAAGAGAACTTTCATCTGAAACTCGACAGTCTATTCTTGTTCTTAGAAATGAAGGCTATTCCATGCGAGAAATTGCAAAGAAATTGAAGATTTCCTACAACGGTGTGTACTACTCCCTTCAGAGGACAGCACAAACAGGCTCTAACCAGAGTAGAAAAAGAAGTGGGAGGCCGCGTTGCACAACTAAGCAAGAAGATAAGCACATTAGAGTCTCTAGTTTGAGAAACAGACGCCTCACAGGACCCCAACTGGCATCTTCATTAAATAGTACCCGCAAAACACCAGTGTCAACATCTACAGTGAAGAGGCGGCTGCGGGATTTTGGGCTTCAGGGCAGAGTGGCAAAGAAAAAGCCATATCTGAGACTGGCCAATAAAAGAAAAAGATTAAGATGGGCAAAAGAACACAGACATTGGACAGAGGAAGACTGGAAAAAAGTGTTGTGGACGGATGAATCCAAGTTTGAGGTGTTTGGATCACAAAGAAGTAAGTTTGTGAGACGCAGAACAAATGAAAAGATGCTGGAAGAATGCCTGACGCCATCTGTTAAGCATGGTGGAGGTAATGTGATGGTCTGGGGTTGCTTTGGTGCTGGTAAGGTGGGAGCTTTGTACAGGGTAAAAGGGATTCTGAATAAGGAAGGCTATCACTCCATTTTGCAACGCCATGCCATACCCAGTGGACAGCGCTTGATTGGAGCCAATTTCATCCTACAACAGGACAATGACCCTAAACACACCTCCAAATTGTGCAAGAACTATTTACAGCAGAAGCAGGCAGCTGGTATTCTATCGGTAATGGAGTGGCCAGCACAGTCACCAGATCTGAACCCCATTGAGCTGTTGTGGGAGCAGCTTGACCGTATGGTACGCCAGAAGTGCCCATCCAACCAATCCAACTTGTGGGAGCTGCTTCTAGAAGCGTGGGGTGCAATTTCTCCAGCTTACCTCAATAAATTAACAGCTAGAATGCCAAAGGTGTGCAATGCTGTAATTGCTGCAAAAGGAGGATTCTTTGATGAAAGCAAAGTTTGATGTAAAAACAATGTTATTTCAAATACAAATCATTATTTCTAACCTTGTCAATGTCTTGACTCTATTTTCTATTCATTTCACAACGTATGGTGGTGAATAAGTGTGACTTTTCATGGAAAACACAAAATTGTTTGGGTGACCCCAAACTTTTGAACGGTAGTGTATATATATATATATATATATATATATACATATACACATACAGCTTCATATCTGTGTATCTGCAGTGTAATGCCGCGTACACACGAGCGGACTTTATGGCAGACTTTGCTCGGCGGACTTTACGCCGGACTTTATGACGGACTTTCCGAATGAACAGACTTGCCTACACACAATCCACCAAAGTCGGTCGAATTCGTACGTGATGATGTATGACCGGACTAAAACAAGGAAGTTCATAGCCAGTAGCCAATAGCTGCCCTAGCGTGGCTTTTTGTCCGTCGAACTAGCATACAGACGAGCGGACTTTTCGACCGAACTCGAGTTCGCCGGATAGATTTAAAACATGTTTCAAATCTAATGCCGCGTACACATGGTCGGACTTTTCGGCTACAAAAGTCCGACAGCCCGTCCGACAGACTTTCGACGGACTTTTGGCGGACTTGCGGCGGACTTGCGGCAGACTTTCTAACGAACGGACTTGCCTACATACCATCACACAAAAGTCTGACGGATTCGTACGTGATGACGTACACCGGACTAAAATAAGGAAGTTGATAGCCAGTAGCCAATAGCTGCCCTAGCGTGGGTTTTTGTCCGTCGGACTGGCATACAGACGAGCGGATTTCTGGGTCCGGCGGAGTTACAACGTAAAGATTTGAAGCATGTTCCAAATCTAAAGTCCATCAGATTTGTGGCTGGAAAAGTCAGTCGAAAGTCCGGGGAAGCCCACACACGATCGGATTGTCAGCCGGCTTTGGTCCGTCGGCGTCCGTCGGACTTTTGTCCGAAACGTCCGACCGTGTGTACGCGGCATAAGTCTGTCCAACTTTTGAGCAAACAAAGTCCGCTGGAGCCCACACACGATCGAATTGTCAGGCGAAATCCCGTCCGCCGGGCAAAGTCTGCCGTAAAGTCCGCTCGTGTGTACGCAGCATTAGACCTAAAGCACTGCTGCCTCTGACTTCTAGTCTCAGGAGATTAGGAGTAAGATTTGGTGATGTCACTAGTGTGCTTCTCACTTTTGCTTTGCTGGAGTTTCTGATATGATGAAGAAAATCCTTGCCTTACCAGGAGACCACAAGCTCTACATACAGTGACTTAGTAATGTAAGCTCCTTTTTCAAGCCATTAGTACACCACAGGCACAATTGAGTTCAGGTGCTTCCAATGAAAGGTACTGTTAATGCTAGAGCATACAAAGAAATGTTTAGACAGTTGTACACTTGTGACAATGGTTTGGGGAAGGCCCCATTCTGTTTACCTGTGCATACGCTCAATTCCATCAAGACGTGGTTTGATGAGTTTGGTGTTGAGGAATTCAAGCAATCTGCAAAGAGCCCTGACTTCAACCCTGTTAAATGGTATGAACTGTAATGCTGATTATGATCCAGATCTTCTTGTCCACCGTTAGAACACATCCTTACAAATAATCTATTGGTCAAATGGGAAAAAAACTCAGCCGCACTCCAATTAGCTCTTCTTGCAGTATTTTTAATAATCAGTGCGTTGACTGTATACAGTAATGTCTCCAACCCAAAACCAGCCTTCCGTGATGCCTTTCACCACTCCCGGCTTGCTGACAAGGACAGGAGTGGTGAAATGCATCAAGGAAGGTTGGTTTTGGGTTGGGGACATTACTATATGCTGTTAATGCACTGATTATTAAAAACACTGTAATGCCCCGTACACACGGTTGGATTTTACGATGGAAAATGTGTGATAGGACCTTGTTGTCGGAAATTCCGACCGTGTGTAGGCTCCACCACACATTTTCCATCGGAATTTCCGACACACAAAGTTTGAGAGCTTGCTATAAAATTTTCTGACAACAAAATCTGTTGTCGGAAATTCCGATCGTGTGTACACAAATCCGACGCACAAAGTGCCACGCATGCTCAGAATAAATTAAGAGACGAAAGCTATTGGCTACTGCCCCGTTTATAGTCCCGACGTACGTGTTTTACGTCACCGCGTTCAGAACGATCGGATTTTCTGACAACTTTGTGTGACCGTGTGTATGCAAAACAAGTTTGAGCCAACATCCGTTGGAAAAAATCCATGGATTTTGTTGTCGGAATTTCCGATCAATGTACGACTGTGTGTACAGGGCATTAGAAGAGCCATGGTCGGCACCCAGGTTGTTCATGTGAAGGAGAGGCCAGTCTTGAGCGGAGCTATGGATCTGTGAGTGTTTCTGTTGGCCAAATGGGCACAATTTCCCACAGACACACTCCAAAAACCTGGGGAACACTTTCCCTGAACAGCGGAAGCTATAAGTTACAAAGGGGAACCAAGTCCAAATTAAGGCCAATGCTTTGGTCCAACAACCTTATATAGGTGTGATGGTTAGATGTTAACACATTTTTGGCCATATAATACATACTGTATAAGGCCAAAATATACATCCCCTGATAAGGAGTTTTGCGCATCCTGAAATATCTTTATATATCAACTTTTCAATGGATCCTCAATAAAGGAGATATATCATACATGAGAGTCCCTGGTGCTGATTGTTCCAGGCTCAGTGCAGCCAACATTATGCTGCTAATTGTGTAATTATTTGTATTAAAACTTTAAATGAAATGTTAAGCACTGTATATGAATTAAAATATAGTTGGGCATAAAATAACGTAGATAGTTTTTTTAAGTTAGTAGACGTAAATAAAAATCTATTTGCTGCAAACTCTAAAAATAGGAGGTCACAAAGTTGATTCAGTCCTTATACTTCCCTTCCCTCTGGTTTCTTGCATAAAGAAAAAGTAGTCTTGCCATGAACTCTGTGCAGATGTGTAGCAAGCACGAAATGGACTCTAAAGATGATGGTTTATGGGGTTCTTCCAGAGGTTACATTTTTGGCTGTGAGACAAGGTATGGAAGTAAACTCTAACAGAACTCATGGTGTCATCACTCCACTTGGCAACCGACAAGACATAATATAGACAAAGAGGGAGAAGATTACTTTTAGATGAGTCCCTCAACCTGCTCTGTCTACAAAGAATCTACCATATCTATGAAGTTGGTATAGAAACACTGAACTTAGTGCATTTTTAAATGATAAATGCACACAACAAGCATGACTGGAATCTAACCAATCTTCCCTCTTTTTCGCATTTTTGTGTACATTTTAGTGGAATGTATACAGTATATCATCAGTTTTACTTGGTATTGCTTTTGCATAAGAAGGTCGAAGAGATTAATTGGTAATGTCTGGTTTCTATCGTTGTTCCCATCGTAATACAATGTCGGCTATATCTTCTTCAACATTTTACATTGGCCAAAAGGGTGGAGGCTGTTATAGTTTAAACCTTGGGCTAATTTTATATTAAGACCTATGGTTTTGGAATGGGATGTCCTAAAAGCAAATATAGGTGTGATGCTCCAACTTATGGATAATACAGGTAAGGTAAGACTTTTACAACTTTTCTGCACAGCCCATCAGTGCAAAATGTGAACTTTGTAAAGTAGATTTTTTCTTTCTTTATTTACAGTATTTATTGAAGCACTTCACATATTGCACATTTATATCAGTCCCTGCCCTCAAGGATACACATACCAGGGAAAATTCATAAAGGGGACAATGAACCTACCAGATTATTTTTGGATTGGGGGATGAAGCCTACGCAAGCACAGAGACCACATGTAGACTCCATACAGGGAGTGTTCTGGTTGGGTTTCAACCAACCAAGGACCCTAGTGCAGTGCTAACCGCTTCTATCAATATTTTATCTCCTAGATAAAGAAGCGCTGTGACAATATAAACCATTCTTCTGATCACTTCTTAGACACAATTGAGCGTATTTATTATTGTGACTTTCACCAAACATTTACTGGTGATGAATCAATCACTATCTCTTAAAACGCATGCGCCTGGAAGCTTCATCTGGAGTGGATGTCTGGTGAAAGTCATGAAAAAGTAACCCAGATGTATCCTGACTCTTTGTCTCCAAATTACTGTACCCCTATCTTATTGCCCCACTATAATTACCAAAAATATACTGACACAAAAATTGGGAGTAAACTGGTCATTTTTGGCCCCTTTATTAAAATTAACAATTATGTAAACAATATCACAAACAAAAACATAACCTTTTGGTTGCCGATCCTTGGAGGCACTAAATATTAAAAATTTTTCCTTGTATCTGCATAAACTCCACGGTCCCTGCCGCACTTCACCGACTCGGGGACGAACCACATTCTGCAGATACACCATTGTAACTCCCAGTTAATCCACCAGAACTGGCAATTCACCGGGGACCCATACCTTGGATGTGTCCCAATCATCTAATTACAGCAGATTATTTAAAAATGCATACAAAGACCCAACCGCACACCTTGTAAAAGAAAAAACAAACAAAACAAACAAACGAAAAAAAAAAGACTCAAACCATGTAGGGCAGGCGGGCGGGCGGCAACGTTTCTCCTCCTCGTGTGTGGTGGCCGGATGTCCGGTCACCCCTGACCTCCCTCACTCCTGCTTCTACAATACCCACCCCCCACACTATTTGCCCAATCCACTGCAGCCTCTAGTTGCCTGACAAGGATAAACCCCCACTTGCCCAGCTCCCCAGTGCACCTATTCATGCAGCCCTGCGCTATTTTTTTGCTATGGGCTGTACTGATTCACTGCTTCATAAATATATCCCATTGCTGTTTAAGTGAAAAACTTTAGAAAAATCTGGAACTCTGCTACTAAAGTGACTGCAGTGGCGCATGCGCACAGGGGATTCTCGGCTGACAGCCCGGCAAAACTCCGGAGCTTGCCGGACAGAAGTCCCTCGTGCGCATGCGCGGGAGTGACGACATTGCGGCTGCGGCCACTCACAGCGCCGGAGCCGCGATACCGGGAAGACACGCCAAGGGGAAATGTCAGCTCCCTCGGCGTGGACAGGATGAGATGCCGGCGCCTCGTTCTAAGGTAAGTATCTCATAATGAGCTAGTATGCGGTGCATACTAGCTCATTATGCTTTTCCCTTGCAGGTGTAGAAAAAAAAAAACACAGCGGGTATACAACCGCTTTAAAATGATAGAGCTGTGTGTCTGGAATTGTAGGCATGAAGGTTTCAAATAGCTAAAGCTATCACTAATCCTTTGGAAAATGAGTGGGGTTTCTACTCCATTGGTCCTACTTCTGTTGTTATCTTCTATGATAAATCCCAGTAACAGTCATGCAAATCAAGACAGTTTCTTGCTGTGTTCAATTAATTGATTTAGGAAAAGTAAAGATTACAAATACTATGGAAAAATTGTGGTTACATATTTCCACCACAAACCTTGTTTATTATTTTATAGGATTTATACACTGCTAACAGTTTGCACAGCGCTTTACAAAATTGTGAGAGAAAGCACAATTACAATACAACTCAACACAGGAGGGAACAGAGGGCCCTGCTTATTAGAGTTTACAATCTAAAAGGGAGGTTCAAGTGATACAAAAGGTAATAACTGTGAGAAGGATTAGCTGATGAAGAAAGAGTACAGTTTATTAGTTAGAGGCAGGGTAGGCTATCTAAAGAGTTTTCAAGGATTGCCTAAAGGAAGACTGAGTAGAAGATAGCTGGACAGATTGGCGTAAGGAGTTCCGGAAGATAGGAAAGGCTCTTGAGAAGTCCTGGAGTGAGCATGGGAGGAGGAAATAAGGGAGCTAGAGAGTAGGATGTCTTGGGTGGAGAAGAAGGGTTTGGTTGGCCTTTGGAGAAGAGGTTGGTGATACAGCTCAGGGCAGAGTTGTGGTTGGCTTTGTAGGTTGTTTTTCCTTCCAACTTCACTATTGGTCCCCCAAAGCCATTCCTCCTTGCTGATCGATTGGTCACAGGCATTCTCATATCATGGCATACAAGACAATGCAGGACCAGCAGTCCTGCATTGTAAGTAAGGATAACATGGGCCTACCCACAACCTGGAGTGTAAGAGAGAGAGAAAACGGGTTACGGTAAGTATAGTTGCTTTTTTTGTTCTCTGTAGATGAAACAAATGCTACACCATTGCAATGAGGGGGAAGCCCCACTGCACGGGTCATTGTTTATTTTTCCCAGAAATCAGCTTTAGAGGGGAATTCTTGGCAAGAACAGGTTGAGCAAAAGCATACAGGTGCCACCTGATTGGACAATGAAGAAACAAAACAAACTGTTGGTGCAATATATGGTAAATCCTGTATAACAATATAACAATAATAACAATCATAATCATCATCATCGTTATCATCATCATCATAATACTAATAAATAGAGGGTGTGATATATATATATATATATATATATATATATAATATTATTATTATAAAGGATTTATATTGCAATTTAAAAAAAACACAGTTAGGGATGAGCCAAACACCCCCCCGGTTCGGTTCGCACCAGAACCTGCGAACGGACCGAAAATTTGCACGAACGTTAGAACCCCATTGAAGTCTATGGGACTCGAACGTTCTAAATCAAGTGCTCATTTTAAAGGCTAATTTGCATGGTATTGTCCTAAAAAGGGTTTGGGGACCCGGGTCCTGCCCCAGGGGACATGTATCAATGCAAAAAAAAGTTTTAAAAACGGCCGTTTTTTTCGGGAGCAGTGATTCTAATGATGCTTAAAGTGAAAAAAAAGTGAGATATTCCTTTAAATATTGTACCTGGGGGGTGTCTATAGCATACCTCCCAACTTTTGAACTTCAGAATGAGGGACACTTGAGGAAGGAAGTAACCTTGCATAGCGCGCTGCGGCAAATGTGGGCGTGGTCAAACTTTTGATAGTGGGAGGAGCTTAATGGGCATCATTAAACAAAACTTGGGCTTCCTTGTATCTATAAAATATGCTTTTATTATTGTTGCACAAGCAAGAGTCTCATGGATACATACATATCCCAGCACATTCATTTAAAAAAAAGGATAAAAGAATGCAGTGTTTGGAGTGCATTACGTACAAAGTGCAGGGTTGTAGGATGAGCTATATACAGAGTGCAGGGTTCTGGCATGAGCTATATACAGAGGGCAGGGTTGTAGGATGAGCTATGTACAGAGTGCAGGGTTCTGGCATGAGCTATGTACAGAGTGCAGGGTTCTGGCATGAGCTATGTACAGAGTGCAGGGTTCTGGTATGAGCTGTGTACAGAGTGCAGGGTTCTGGCATGAGCTGTGTACAGAGTGCAGGATTCTGGCATGAGCTGTGTACAGAGTGCAGGGTTCTGGCATGAGCTGTGTACAGAGTGCAGGGTTCTTGCATGAGCTGTGTACAGAGTGCAGGGTTCTAGCATGAGCTGTGTGTGTACAGAGTGCAGGGTTCTGGCATGAGCTGTGTACAGAGTGCAGGGTTCTGGCATGAGCTGTGTACAGAGTGCAGGGTTCTGGCATGAGCTGTGTACAGAGTGCAGGGTTCTGGCATGAGCTGTGTACAGAGTTCAGGGTTCTGGCATGAGCTGTGTACAGAGTGCAGGGTTCTGGCATGAGCTGTGTACAGAGTGCAGGGTTCTGGCATGAGCTGTGTACAGAGTGCAGGGTTCTGGCATGAGCTGTGTACAGAGTGCAGGGTTCTGGCATGAGCTGTGTACAGAGTGCAGGGTTCTGGCATGAGCTGTGTACAGAGTGCAGGGTTCTGGCATGAGCTGTGTACAGAGTGCAGGGTTCTGGCATGAGCTGTGTACAGAGTGCAGGGTTCTGGCATGAGCTGTGTACAGAGTGCAGGGTTCTGGCGTGAGCTGCGTTCAGAGTGCAGGGTTCTGGCGTGAGCTGCGTTCAGAGTGCAGGGTTCTGGCGTGAGCTGCGTTCAGAGTGCAGGGTTCTGGCGTGAGCTGCATTCAGAGTGCAGGGTTCTGGCGTGAGCTGCATTCAGAGTGCAGGGTTCTGGGGTGAGCTGCATTCAGAGTGCAGGGTTCTGGGGTGAGCTGCATTCAGAGTGCAGGGTTCTGGGGTGAGCTGCATTCAGAGTGCAGGGTTCTGGGGTGAGCTGCATTCAGAGTGCAGGGTTCTGGGGTGAGCTGCATTCAGAGTGCAGGGTTCTGGGGTGAGCTGCATTCAGAGTGCAGGGTTCTGGGGTGAGCTGCATTCAGAGTGCAGGGTTCTGGGGTGAGCTGCATTCAGAGTGCAGGGTTCTGGGGTGAGCTGCATTCAGAGTGCAGGGTTCTGGGGTGAGCTGCATTCAGAGTGCAGGGTTCTGGAGTGAGCTGCATGCAGAGTGCAGGGTTCTGGGTTGAGCTATGTACAGAGTGCAGGGTTCTGGGTTGAGCTATGTACAGAGAGCATGGTTCTGGGGTGAGCTATGTACAGAGTGCAGGGATCTGTGATGAGCTGTGTACAGAGTGCAGGGTTCTGGCATGAGCTGTGTACAGAGTGCAGGGTTCTGGCATGAGCTGTGTACAGAGTGCAGGGTTCTGGCATGAGCTGTGTACAGAGTGCAGGGTTCTGGCATGAGCTGTGTACAGAGTGCAGGGTTCTGGCATGAGCTGTGTACAGAGTGCAGGGTTCTGGCATGAGCTGTGTACAGAGTGCAGGGTTCTGGCATGAGCTGTGTACAGAGTGCAGGGTTCTGGCGTGAGCTGCATTCAGAGTGCAGGGTTCTGGTGTGAGCTGCATTCAGAGTGCAGGGTTCTGGCGTGAGCTGCATTCAGAGTGCAGGGTTCTGGCGTGAGCTGCATTCAGAGTGCAGGGTTCTGGCGTGAGCTGCATTCAGAGTGCAGGGTTCTGGGGTGAGCTGCATTCAGAGTGCAGGGTTCTGGGGTGAGCTGCATTCAGAGTGCAGGGTTCTGGGGTGAGCTGCATTCAGAGTGCAGGGTTCTGGGGTGAGCTGCATTCAGAGTGCAGGGTTCTGAGGTGAGCTGCATTCAGAGTGCAGGGTTTTGGGGTGAGCTGCATTCAGAGTGCAGGGTTCTGGGGTGAGCTGCATTCAGAGTGCAGGGTTCTGGGGTGAGCTGCGTTCAGAATGCAGGGTTCTGGGGTGAGCTGCATTCAGAGTGCAGGGTTCTGGAGTGAGCTGCATGCAGAGTGCAGGGTTCTGGGTTGAGCTATGTACAGAGTGCAGAGTTCTGGGTTGAGCTATGTACAGAGAGCATGGTTCTGGGGTGAGCTATGTACAGAGTGCAGGGATCTGTGATGAGCTGTGTACAGAGTGCAGGGTTCTGGCATGAGCTGTGTACAGAGTGCAGGGTTCTGGCATGAGCTGTGTACAGAGTTCAGGGTTCTGGCATGAGCTGTGTACAGAGTGCAGGGTTCTGGCATGAGCTGTGTACAGAGTGCAGGGTTCTGGCATGAGCTGTGTACAGAGTGCAGGGTTCTGGCATGAGCTGTGTACAGAGTGCAGGGTTCTGGCATGAGCTGTGTACAGAGTGCAGGGTTCTGGTGTGAGCTGCATTCAGAGTACAGGGTTCTGGCGTGAGCTGCATTCAGAGTGCAGGGTTCTGGCGTGAGCTGCATTCA
This sequence comes from Lithobates septentrionalis, assembly GCA_037952835.1. NCBI lineage: Eukaryota > Metazoa > Chordata > Amphibia > Anura > Ranidae > Lithobates > Lithobates septentrionalis. The sequence continues at coordinate 705,424 of JBBDGP010002646.1, read as the reverse complement.
GAGTGCAGGGTTCTGGGGTGAGCTGCATTCAGAGTGCAGGGTTCTGGGGTGAGCTGCATTCAGAGTGCAGGGTTCTGGGGTGAGCTGCATTCAGAGTGCAGGGTTCTGGGGTGAGCTGCATTCAGAGTGCAGGGTTCTGGGGTGAGCTGCATTCAGAGTGCAGGGTTTTGGGGTGAGCTGCATTCAGAGTGCAGGGTTCTGGGGTGAGCTGCATTCAGAGTGCAGGGTTCTGGGGTGAGCTGCATTCAGAGTGCAGGGTTCTGGGGTGAGCTGCATTCAGAGTGCAGGGTTCTGGGGTGAGCTGCATTCAGAGTGCAGGGTTCTGGGGTGAGCTGCATTCATTGTGCAGGGTTCTGGAGTGAGCTGCATGCAGAGTGCAGGGTTCTGGGTTGAGCTATGTACAGAGTGCAGGGTTCTGGGTTGAGCTATGTACAGAGAGCATGGTTCTGGGGTGAGCTATGTACAGAGTGCAGGGATCTGTGATGAGCTATGTACAGGGTGCAGGGTTCTGAGATGAGATTTATACAGGGTGCAGGGTTCTGGGATGAGCTATATACAGGGTGCGGGGTTCTGAGACGAGCTATATACAGGGCACAGGGTACTGGATGAGCTGTATACAGGGTGCAGCAGAGGCGTAATTAGAACCTTCAGGGGCCCTGGTGCAAGAAACCATGAAGGGCCCCCCCGACCTCCAGCATGGGCCATTCCCTTCGAGCCCAGAGCCCTTCCCACTGATCCCATCACCCTTCATGGTCCCACAGCAGATTGGGCCCGGCCATGGGGGCAGAAGGCCAGGGCCTAGTTGCAAGTGCAACCTTTGCTGGTAGTTCCGCCAGTGGTGTCAGTGTGGACTGTGAATGGTGTCAGTCAGTAGGGCAGTGGACATGGTCAGTAGAGCAGTGGAAGTGGTCAGTATGGCAGAGAAAGTGGTCAGTAAGGTAGTGGACATGGTCAGTAGGGCAGTGGATGTGGTCAGTAGAGCAGTGGACGTGGTTAGTAGGGCAGTAGACATAATCAGTAGGGCAGTGAACAGGATCAGTAGTTTTTTTTTATTGTTGTTATTTTATTTTTGTTATTATTTTTTACCATTATATTTTATCCATTTTATTTTTTAGAGTTTTTTTACAGTTTTTGATGGGAGTTGGTGGCAGTGGAGGGCAGTATGATGGGAGGGGGTGTCAGTGGAGGGCAGTATGATGGGAGGGGTGGCAGTGGAAGGCAGTATGTTGGGGGCGGAGGCAGTGGAAGGCATTATGATGGGAGGGGAGGCAGTGGAGGGCAGTATGATGGGGTGGAGGGCAGTATGATGGGGTGGAGGGCAGTATGATGGGAGAGGAGGTAGTGGAGGGCAGTATGATGGGAGGAGGCGGTAGTGGAGGGCAGTTTAATAGGAGGGGGGGTTAGTGCAGGGCAGTATGATGGGAGGGATGGTAGTGGAGGGCAATATAATGGGAGGGGGTTTAGTGGAGGGCAGTATTATGGGAGGGGTGGTAGTGGAGGGCAGTATGATGGGAGGGGGGTTAGTGGAGGGCAGTATAATAGGAGGGATGGCAGTGGAGGGCAGTATAATTGGAGGGGGGCAGTATGATGGGTGGGGGTGGCAGTGAAAGGCAGTATAATGGGGGGGTTAGTGGAGGGCAGTATAATAGGAGGGGTGGCAGTGGAGGGCAGTATAATAGGAGGGGGGGCAGTGGAGGGCAGTATAATTGGAGGGGGGCAGTATGATGGGTGGGGGTGGCAGTGAAAGGCAGTATAATGGGGGGGTTAGTGGAGGGCAGTATAATAGGAGGGGTGGCAGTGGAGGGCAGTATAATAGGAGGGGGGGCAGTGGAGGGCAGTATAATAGGAGGGGGGGCAGTATGATGGGATTGGGGCAGTATGATGGGAGGGGTGGTAGTAGAGGGCAGTATATGGGGGGGTAGTGGAGGGCAGTAAAATGGGAGGGGGGCAGTATAATGGGGGGGGGGGGTAGTGGAGGGCAGTATGGGGGGACTGTACAGCATGACTGGAGAGGGGCAGTGTATGGGAGGGAGCAGAGTTACCATGAGTGTACTCAGAGTCAGGGCAGTGCAGGGAGCATTTCTCCTACCTTTATTCCAGCGCAGGAACAGCCTTCGGGGAAGACCCGGAGTCGGGGGCGGAGTCAGGGGCGGAGCCGGGGGCGGAGCTTAGGCGCGAAGAGGACTCCTCCTTTGGCTAAATGCTGGGGCTCCACTCAGGGAAGACCCGGAGTTGGGGGCGGAGTCGGGGGCGGAGTCAGGGGCGGAGCTTAGGCGCGAAAAGGACTCCTCCTTTGGCTAAATGCTGGGGCTCCACTCAGGGAAGACCCGGAGTCGGGGGCGGAGTTAGGGGCGGAGCCGGGGGCGGAGCTTAGGCGCGAAGAGGACTCCTCCTTTGGCTAAATGCTGGGGCTCCACTCTCCTCCTTGTCGTGACGTCACTGGTTGTTAGACGCCAGGCGGGCCATGCCTAGCAACCAGTTGTTTTGGCAGTGAGCCAGGCAGCGTCTGGGGGTGAAATGAAGCGGTCGCGGCCAAAACTAGTACAGCAGGCAGTGAGGGACAGCGGCAATGCGGCAATTTTTAGGGGGGCATCAGATCGGCCAGTGGGGCAATTCCGGGACATTGTATTGTCCCGGAATGAAGCTGCCCGGGACGCGGGACAGACCTCCCACAGCGGGACTTTCACGGGCAATCCGGGACGGTTGGGAGGTATGCTATAGTATGCTTGTAAAGTGGCGCGTATTTCCCGTGCTTAGAACAGTCCCAGCACAAAATGACATTTTTAAAGGAATAAAAGTCATTTAAAACTGCTTACGGCTTTAATGTAATGTCCGGTCCCGGTAATATGGATGAAAATCAGTGAGACAAACGGCATGGGTACCCTCCAGTCCATTACCAGGCCCTTTGGGTCTTGTATGGATATTAAGGGGAACCCTGCACCCAAATTAAAAAAAGGAAAGGTGTGGGGCCCCAGGCCCTCTGAACAGCAGGATACAGGCGGTGCAAACAAGACAGGGACTGTAGGTTTGTTATTAAGTAGAATCTGTTTGTAATTTTGAACGGGTACATTTTTAACGTGTTTAGCTCCAGCCAAAAAATCTATTTTTAAGCTTTTTGGAAAACATAGGGAAGGGTTATCACCCCTGTGACATTTGTTTTGCTGTCTGTGCACCTCTTCAGAAGATTTCACCTTACTTTCTGTCCCAATGACAAAAGTTTTTTGACAATTTGGGGTTTTTAGTGAAACAAGGATTGGTGATAAAGCATCAGTGGAAAGGAGAAATGTTTTTCCCATATTAACTCTTACAGGAGAGAATTTCACTTCCTAGGGGTAGATTTCATTTCACTTCCTGTTGTCTCCTTCCGTTTGCAAGTAGGAGTAGTTTGTAAGTTGGATGTTTGAAAGTAGGGTCCTGCCCTATATACTCTGCAGAAATTGGGGCCTTAGGCATACCTCCCAACCGTCCCGGATTGGCCGTGAAAGTCCCGCTGTGGGAGGTCTGTCCCGCATCCCGGGCAGCTTCATTCCGGGACAATACAATGTCCCGGAATTGCCCCACTGGCCGATCTGATGCCCCCCTAAAAATTGCCGCATTGTCGCTGTCCCTCACTGCCCGCTGTACTAGTTTTGGCCGCGACCGCTTCATTTCACCCCCAGACGCTGCCTGGCTCACTGCCAAAACAACTGGTTGCTAGGCATGGCCCGCCTGGCGTCTAACAACCAGTGACGTCACGACAAGGAGGAGAGTAGAGCCCCAGCATTTAGCCAAAGGAGGAGTCCTCTTCGCGCCTAAGCTCTGCCCCCGGCTCCGCCCCTGACTCCGCCCCCGACTCCGGGTCTTCCCTGAGTGGAGCCCCAGCATTTAGCCAAAGGAGGAGTCCTCTTTGCGTCTAAGCTCCGCCCCCGGCTCCGCCCCTGACTCCGCCCCCGACTCCGGGTCTTCCCCGAAGGCTGTTCCTGCGCTGGAATAAAGGTAGGAGAAATGCTCCCTGCACTGCCCTGACTCTGAGTACACTCATGGACACTCTGCTCCCTCCCATACACTGCCCCTCTCCAGTCATGCTGTACAGTCCCCCCATACTGCCCTCCACTACCCCCCCCATTATACTGCCCCCCCCCCCAATATACTGCCCTCTACTACCACCCCTCCTATCATACTGCCCCAATCCCATCATACTGCCCCCCTCCCATTTTACTGCCCTCCACTACCCCCCCATATACTGCCCTCTACTACCACCTCTCCCATCATACTGCCCCAATCCCATCATACTGCCCCCCCTCCTATTATACTGCCCTCCACTGCCCCCCCTCCTATTATACTGCCCTCCACTGCCACCCCTCCTATTATACTGCCCTCCACTGCCACCCCTCCTATTATACTGCCCTCCACTAACCCCCCCATTATACTGCCTTTCACTGCCACCCCCACCCATCATACTGCCCCCCTCCAATTATACTGCCCTCCACTAACCCCCCCATTATACTGCCTTTCACTGCCACCCCCACCCATCATACTGCCCCCCTCCAATTATACTGCCCTCCACTGCCATCCCTCCTATTATACTGCCCTCCACTAACCCCCCTCCCATCATACTGCCCTCAACTACCACCCCTCCCATAATACTGCCCTCCACTAAACCCCCTCCCATTATATTGCCCTCCACTACCATCCCTCCCATCATACTGTCCTGCACTAACCCCCCCTCCCATTAAACTGCCCTCCACTACCGCCTCCTCCCATCATACTGCCCTCCACTACCTCCTCTCCCATCATACTGCCCTCCACCCCATCATACTGCCCTCCACCCCATCATACTGCCCTCCGCTGCCTCCCCTCCCATCATAATGCCTTCCACTGCCTCCGCCCCCAACATACTGCCTTCCACTGCCACCCCTCCCATCATACTGCCCTCCACTGACACCCCCTCCCATCATACTGCCCTCCACTGCCACCAACTCCCATCAAAAACTGTAAAAAAACTCTAAAAAATAAAATGGATAAAATATAATAACAAAAATAAAATAACAGCAATAAAAAAAAACTACTGATCCTGTTCACTGCCCTACTGATTATGTCTACTGCCCTACTAACCACGTCCACTGCTCTACTGACCACGTCCACTGCCCTACTGACCATGTCCACTACCTTACTGACCACTTTCTCTGCCATACTGACCACTTTCTCTGCCATACTGACCACTTTCTCTGCCATACTGACCACTTTCTCTGCCATACTGACCACTTTCTCTGCCATACTGACCACTTCCACTGCTCTACTGACCATGTCCACTGCCCTACTGACTGACACCATTCACAGTCCACACTGACACCACTGGCGGAACTACCAGCAAAGGTTGCACTTGCAACTAGGCCCTGGCCTTCTGCCACCATGCCGGGCCCAATCTGCTGTGGGACCATGAAGGGTGATGGGATCAGTGGGAAGGGCTCTGGGCTCGAAGGGAATGGCCCATGCTGGAGGTCGGGGGGGCCCTTCATGGTTTCTTGCACCAGGGCCCCTGAAGGTTCTAATTACGCCTCTGCTGCACCCTGTATACAGCTCATCCAGTACCCTGTGCCCTGTATATAGCTCGTCTCAGAACCCCGCACCCTGTATATAGCTCATCCCAGAACCCTGCACCCTGTATATAGCTCATCCCAGCACCCTGCACCCTGTATAAATCTCATCTCAGAACCCTGCACCCTGTACATAGCTCATCACAGATCCCTGCACTCTGTACATAGCTCACCCCAGAACCATGCTCTCTGTACATAGCTCAACCCAGAACCCTGCACTCTGCATGCAGCTCACTCCAGAACCCTGCACTCTGAATGCAGCTCACCCCAGAACCCTGCACTCTGAATGCAGCTCACCCCAGAACCCTGCACTCTGAATGCAGCTCACCCCAGAACCCTGCACTCTGAATGCAGCTCACCCCAGAACCCTGCACTCTGAATGCAGCTCACCCCAGAACCCTGCACTCTGAATGCAGCTCACCCCAGAACCCTGCACTCTGTACGCAGCTCACGCCAGAACCCTGCACTCTGTACACAGCTCATGCCAGAACCCTGCACTCTGTACACAGCTCATGCCAGAACCCTGCACTCTGTACACAGCTCATGCCAGAACCCTGCACTCTGTACACAGCTCATGCCAGAACCCTGCACTCTGTACACAGCTCATGCCAGAACCCTGCACTCTGTACACAGCTCATGCCAGAACCCTGCACTCTGTACACAGCTCATGCCAGAACCCTGCACTCTGTACACAGCTAATGCCAGAACCCTGCACTCTGTACACAGCTCATGCCAGAACCCTGCACTCTGTACACACACAGCTCATGCAAGAACCCTGCACTCTGTACACAGCTCATGCAAGAACCCTGCACTCTGTACACAGCTCATGCCAGAACCCTGCACTCTGTACACAGCTCATGCCAGAACCCTGCACTCTGTACACAGCTCATACCAAAACCCTGCACTCTGTACATAGCTCATGCCAGAACCCTGCACTCTGTACATAGCTCATCCTACAACCCTGCCCTCTGTATATAGCTCATGCCAGAACCCTGCACTCTGTATATAGCTCATTCTACAACCCTGCACTTTGTACGTAATGCACTCCAAACACTGCATTCTTTTATCCTTTTTTTTAAATGAATGTGCTGGGATATGTATGTATCCATGAGACTCTTGCTTGTGCAACAATAATAAAAGCATATTTTATAGATACAAGGAAGCCCAAGTTTTGTTTAATGATGCCCATTAAGCTCCTCCCGCTATCAAAAGTTTGACCACGCCCACATTTGCCGCAGCGCGCTATGCAAGGTTACTTCCTTCCTCAAGTGTCCCTCATTCTGAAGTTCAAAAGTTGGGAGGTATGCCTTAGGTGTTGGTGTTGCCACAACACTGTAAGCCCTCACAGGGCCCGGCTGTGAAATATTAGATCAAGAATTGTAATTACATGCACCTGTTGAACAGGGGCAGAAAAATCGGGCCTTTGGTGATGGTGGTGCTGGTGCCTCAACACTGTAAGCCCTCACAGTTACTCTTGGTGGGCGCAGAAACGGGCCCTGCTGTGAGATATTAGATCAAGAATTGTAATTACATGTCCCTGTTGAACAGGGGCAGAAAAATTGGGCCTTAGGCACTGGTGCCACAACACTGCAACCCCTCACAGATACTCTAGTTGGAGCGCAGGAACAAGCCCTGCTGCAAATGTATTGCATCAAAAATTGTAATTACACGCCCCTGTTAAACAGGGGCTGAAAAATTGGGCCTTAGGCACTGGTGCTGTTGCCACAACACTGCAACCTGTCACAAATACTCTAGTTGAGTGCAGAAACGAACCCTCCTTGAAAAATATTGCATCAAAACATGTAATTACACACCCCTGTTAAACAGGGGCTGCAAAATTGGGCCTTAGCCACTGGTGGCGCCGCCCAGAACCAAAAATATTCTTACAAGCTATCAGCATGATCATTGAGGAGGAAGAGGGTAGTCACTCAGCATAACAGGATAGTCACTCAGCATCAGCATAGGCAGTCTTGAAGGGATCTGACATTTCAAAAAAAATTATTCGGTTACATCAGCATCAGGTGCTTGGTAGCTGGTGGTGATCCAAGACTGATTCATTTTTATGAAGGTCAGTCGATCGACAGAGTTGGTGGACAGGCGCACGCTGTGATCGGTTACAAAACCTCCAGCAGCACTGAATGTGCCTTCCGAAAGAACGCTGGATGTAGGACAGGCCAGTAGCTCAATTGCATACTGTGCAAGCTCTGGCCAGTGATCCATCCTCAAGACCCAGTAACCCAGAGGATTTTTGGTGGGAATGGTGTCCAAGTCAGATCTTGCCCCTAGGTATTCCTGCACCATGTAAAACAGACGCTGGCGATGGTTGCTGGAACCGATCATACCTTGGGGCTGTGGACTAAAAAATTGTCTGAACGCATCGGTCAGACGGCCACCTTCTCCACCGCTCCTTCTTTGACTGACCGAAGCCTCAGCAACATGTTGTCCAGGAACAGGAGTTTGTAACATCCCAGTCTCTAGGAACGCATTGCACAGACCTTTCTGCAAGGCCTACCGAAGATGTTTCATGCTCTGCTCCCTCTGCGATCGCAAGATAAGGTTACCCTTGTAACATGGATCAAGGAGGGTTGCCAGCCAGTATTGATCCCTCTCCTTGATACCACGAATACGAGGATCCTTCCGCAGGCTTTGCAGGATCAGGGAGGCCATGCAGTGTAGGTTTGCTGAGGCATTCAGTCCGGAGTCCTCTGGGTCACTAAGGACGACATGATCCGCAGCCACCTCCTCCCAGCCACGTACAAGTCCATGGGTTTCTTGGGACTGTAAATGATCCCTTAAAGACTGCTGCTGATGCTGAGTGCCAAGCTCCACCTCCATGCTGACACAATCCTCCTCTTCCTCCTCCTCCTCCTCTTCCTGTGTGATCGGCGGGCACGCAGGAACACTGTCTGGATAAAGAGGGCCTTGAGAGCTAAGGAAGTTCTCCTCTTCCTGCCTCTGTTCTGCCTCAAGTGCCCTTTCCTTTATTCCACGCAGCGTGTGCCCCAACAGGTGGACAAGGGGGGCAGTGTCACTGCTCACCATCCTCGTGGCCTCCTCAAATGGTGACAGGACAGTGCATGCATCCCTGATCATGGCCCACTAGCGTGGGGGAAAAAAACAAGCTCCCCTGATCCTGCCCTGGTGCCATAGTCGCACAGGTACTCATTGATGGCCCTCTGCTGCGTGTGCAGCGTGGCCAACGTTGAGTTTCACCTGGTGGGCATGTCAGAGATTAGGCGGTTCTTGGGCAGGTTTAATTCCTTTTGGAGGTCAGCCAGCCGAGCAATGGCATTATATGACCTGCGGAAATGCACACAGACTTTCCTGGCCTGCCTCAGGACATCCTGTAAGCCCGGGTACCTGCCCAAGAACCACCGCACCACCAAGTTAAGGACGTAAGCCAAACAGGGCACATAGGTCAGTTGTCCCTGTCGGAGGGCGGAGAGGAGGTTGGTGCCATTGTCGCAAACCACCATACCTGCCTTAAGCTGGCGTGGCGTCAACCACCTTTGAACCTGCCCCTGCAGAGCTGACAGAATCTCTGTCCCAGTGTGGCTCCTGTCCCCCAAGCACACCAGCTCAAGCACCGCATGGCATCTTTTGGCCTGCGTGCTTGCGTAGCCCCTTGAACGCCTACGGAGCACCGCTGGTTCCAAAGTCGAATCAGCACAGGAAGAGGCCATGGAGGAAGAAGAAGAGGAGGGGGTGGAGGAGAGAGGTGTGTCACAATCATTAGTAGTGGCATTTTGGGGGCGTGGTGGCAGAACAACCTCCAACACTACTGCACCCTGTCCTGCATCCTTCCCAGCTGCCAGCAGAGTCACCCAATGCGAGGTGAAAGATAGGTAACGTCCCTGTCCATGCCTGCTGGACCATGAGTCAGCGGTAATATGCACCTTACCGCTGACCGCACTGTCCAGCGAGGCCAAGACATTGCCTTCCACATGCCGATAGAGAGCCGGAATCGCCTTCTGTGAGAAAAAGTGGCGTTTGGGAATCTGCCACTGAGGAACAGCACATTCCACAAACTCATGGAAGGGGGCAGAGTCTACCAACTGAAAAGGCAGCAGTTGAAGTGCTAGCAATTTAGCCAAGCTAGCATTCAACTGCTGGGCATGTGGATGGCTGGGAGCGAACTTCTTTCGGCGGTGCAGCAGCTGGGGCAGGGAAATTTGCCTGGTACAATCTGACGTCGATAGCAGATTGCCCCCATGTACTTGGCTGTGACACACCTAATTCTATACCTTCATTCCTCTCAGTGCAGGTCTCAGAGAGGACTGAAGGTATAGTGGGGTTGGAGATCCCACCTGATGAGGAGCAAGGAGAGGTCCTCTTTGTTCTTTGGTGTGGGTCTTTTAGGTACGCTTGCCAAAGAACTGCATGGCAGGTCAACATATGTCTGGTCAAGCATGTGGTGCCCAATGGGGAGATGTTTTGGCCATGCGAGATACGCTTGAGACAAATGTTGCAAATAGCAGCGGTGGGATCTGATGCACTCATCTCAAAAAAGGCCCACACCAAAGAACTTTTGGAATAACGTGCAGAGACAGCAGCGCCCTGCACATGTGGAGCTCTGCGGTGTGATGCAGTCAGTGTGCTGCCCTTAAGCTGGCCCCTGGAGGGCATCCTGCCTCGTTGGTGATGTGCCTCCTCCTCCTCCTCTCTCCTATCAGGCACCCACATGGAGTCAGTGACCTCATCATCCCCTCCCTCCTCATCACTGGAGCAAAGCTGGCAGTATGCTGCAGCTGGGGGAACATGACTTCCAGATTGCTGTCCTTCTTGGGCACACCCTCTCTCTGGGCTCACGTTACTGCCTTCCTCTAGCTGGGTACCATCATCGGAGCCTTCAAAACGCTGGGCATCCTCCTGGAGCATGTACCCAACACTGTGGTCAAACAGTTCGGGGGACTCCTCAGGAGGACATGGTGGGGCTAGGGAAGGAGTGACTGATGCCATTGAGCCGAGGGAAGAGGCCGCGTTGGCAGCTGCTTTGCCAAAGTACCCTGAGCCTGGGTGAGAGAGGATGAGGTGGATGAGGACGGCTTGATCATCTACTCTACCAAGTTTTCCTCTTGTTGCGGCTCAACACGGCCAGCTGCCAAAAAAAAGGACAAGCGTGTCCCATGGCCATGTGCTGATGAGAATGTACCGTCTCCACGACCAGCACTGTTGCCTCTAGACACAGAGCCTGCTTGCCCTCTTTTATTGGCTTGTGACTGTCTGCCTCTCCTTGTTGGCCTTCCAGACATACTAATGGCCGGCAGTGAGATGTAGCTGCACAAAGCTGGGATGTATATATATATACTGATACTGCAGCTAGCAGAATCAACTGCCTGCCTGTAGTATTATTAGTATGAGAACACCAGCAATCGTCTTCAGTTAGCTTTAGGTGCACACTGTGCAGAGTACACAGTACACTAACTGTAAATACTGTAGCTGCCTGCCCATGGTATTAATAGGAGCAGAACAACAGCAATTGTCTCCAGGTAGCTTTAGGTGCACACTGTGCAGAGGACACACTACACTAACTGTAAATACTGTAGCTGCCTGCCTGTGGTATTAATAGGATCAGAAGAACACCACTAATTGTCTTCAGGTAGCTTTAGGTGCACACTGTGCAGAGGACGCACTACACTAACTTGTAAATACTACAGCTGCCTGTGGTACTGTACTAATAGGATCAGAAGAACACAACTCATTTTGTTTAGGTAGCTTTAGGTGCACACTGTGCAGAGGACGCACTACACTAACTTGTAAATACTGTAGCTGCCTGCGGTACTGTACTAATAGGATCAGAAGAACACCACTAATTTTCTTCAGGTAGCTTTAGGTGCACACTGTGCAGAGGACACACTACAATAACTTGTAAATACTGTAGCTGTCTGCAGTACTGTACTAATAGGATCAGAAGAACACTCATTTTCTTCAGGTAGCTTTAGGTGCACACTGTGCAGAGGACACACTACACTAACTGTAAATACTGTAGCTAATAGGACTAATAGGATCAGAAGAAAACCAGCAATTTTCTTCAGGTAGCTGTAAATACTGTAAAAGCACCTGCCTGCCTGTCAGTAGTAGGAAGAGAATAACAGGAACAGATCTAGCTAAACTGAATACAGTGTGTATGTATATATATATATATATATATATATATATATATATATATATATATATATACACACAACACCTAGGATGTGTATAATATATATATATATATATATATATATATATATATATATATATATATATATATATAATACACTGTAAGTGCAGCTAACTGACTCGCCTGCCTACTCTATCTAACTTAAATCAAATGACACTGTCTCTCTGTCTATCTATCTCTCTCTCAACGCCGGAACACACTACACAGGGCCGCCATGCAGGCGGCCTTATATAGTGTGGGGCGTGTACTAAACCCCCTGAGCCATAATTGGCCAAAGTCACCCTGGCTTTGGCTAATTGCGGCTCTCTGTACAGACGGCGCTGTGATTGGCCAAGCATGCAGGTCATAGTGCATGCTTGGCCAATCATCAGCCAGCAATGCGCTGCGATGCCGCAGTGAATTATGGGCCATGACGCGCCACTCGAATTTGGCGCGAACGGCCCAAATCGCTCGGAATTCGCTGAACGACCGAAAAGGCAATGTTCGAGTCGAACATGCGTTCGATTCGAACACGAAGCTCATCCCTAAACACAATATATACAACATATTTATATTATAATATATATTATAATTTTATAGATAATAGATCAATATCTGATAGATTATTCTATTGTTTGGTGGAAGACATGCATATATATACAGTATATATGTTATACAAAGAGAATCTAGCAGTAGCATTGTACCATGTTTGCCAAACACATTTTGGAACCCCAACACCAACAATGACGTACCACCAAAATACATATAGTACACTTTGATTGGGACTTGATGACCTGCTTAATAAGTTATAGTAGAAAATATAGATGTGTGAACTTTTGAAATGTTTGATCAGCTGTGATTTGCCTGAAATTAAAATTACGCAAAGCTCAAAAATTCGGAATTTCTAACCCCAAAGTCCTATTGAGTTTACATAGTTAGGCGGGTTAATAAAAAAAATCAATTAATTAATACCTCTGCCTACAGTACCCTTTTGCCACAGTTGATCCGGAGGAAGGCAAATTTTGTCTGGATTAGGGATGAGCCGAACACCCCCCGGTTCGGTTCGCACCAGAACCCGCGAACGGACCGCAAGTTCGCACGAACGTTAGAACCCCATTGACGTCTATGGGACTCGAACGTTCGAAATCAAAAGTGCTCATTTTAAAGGCTAATTTGCATGGTATTGTCCTAAAAAGGGTTTGGGGACCCGGGTCCTACCCCAGGGGACATGTATCAATGCAAAAAAAACTTTTAAAAACGGCCGTTTTTTCGGGAGCAGTGATTTTAATGATGCTTAAAGTAAAAAAAAAAAAGTGAAATATTCCTTTAAATATCGTACCTGGGGGGTGTCTATAGTATGCCTGTAAAGTGACGCGTGTTTCCCATGTTTAGAACAGTCCCTGCACCAAATGTCATTTTTAAAGGAAAAAATCTCATTTAAAACTGCTTGCGGGTTTAATGTCATGTCGGGTCCTGGCAATATGGATGAAAATCAGTGAGACAAATGGCATGGGTACCCCCCAGTCCATTACCAGGCCCTTTGGGTCTTGTATGGATATTAAGGGGAACCCCGCACCCAAATTAAAATAAGGAAAGGTCCCTATATACTCTGAACAGCAGTATACAGGCGGTGCAAACAAGACAGGGACTGTAGGTTTGTTGTTAAGTAGAATCTGTTTGTAATTTTGAACATTTTTAATGTGTTTAGCTCCAGCCAAAAAATCTTTTCTAAGCTTTTTGGAAAACATAGGGAAGGGTTATCACCCCTGTGACATTTGTTTTGCGTCTTTCCTCCTCTTCAGAAGATTTCACCTCACTTTTTTGTCCCAATGAAAAATGTTTTTTGAAAATTTGGGTTTTTTTGTGGAACAAGGATTGGAAAGCATCAGTGGAAAGGAGAAATTGTTTTCCCATATTAACTCTTACATGAGAGAATTTCCCTTCCTATGGGTAGATTTCATCTCACTTCCTGTTGTCTCCTTCCGTTTGCAAGTAGGAGTCGTTTGTAAGTTAGATGTTTGAAAGTAGGGTCCTGCCCTATATACTCAGCAGAAATTTGGGCCTTAGGTGTTGCTGTGGCCAAAACACTGTAAGCCCTCACAGGGCCCTGCTGTGAAATATTAGATCAAGAATTGTAATTACATGCCCCTGTTGAACAGGAGCTGAAAAATTAGGCCTTAGGCACTGGTGCTGGTGCCACAACACTGCAACCCCTCACAGACACTCTAGTTGGAACGCAGGAACGAGCCCTGCTGCAAAGTATTGCATCAAAAATTGTAATTACACGCCCCTGTTAGACAGGGGCAGAAAAATTGGGCCTTAGGCACTGGTGCTGGTGCCACAACACTGCAACCCCTCACAGACACTCTAGTTGGAACGCAGGAACGAGCACTGCTGCAAAGTATTGCATCAAAAATTGTAATTACACGCCCCTGTTAGACAGGGGCAGAAAAATTGGGCCTTAGGCACTGGTGCTGGTGCCACAACACTGCAACCCCTCACAGACACTCTAGTTGGAATGCAGGAACGAGCCCTGCTGCAAAGTATTGCATCAAAAATTGTAATTTCACGCCCCTGTTAGACAGGGGCAGAAAAATTGGGCCTTAGGCACTGGTGCTGGTGCCACAACACTGCAACCCCTCACAGACACTCTAGTTGGAATGCAGGAACGAGCCCTGCTGCAAAGTATTGCATCAAAAATTGTAATTTCACGCCCCTGTTAGACAGGGGCAGAAAAATTGGGCCTTAGGCACTGGTGCTGGTGCCACAACACTGCAACCCCTCACAGACACTCTAGTTGGAATGCAGGAACGAGCCCTGCTGCAAAGTATTGCATCAAAAATTGTAATTTCACGCCCCTGTTAGACAGGGGCAGAAAAATTGGGCCTTAGGCACTGGTGCTGGTGCCACAACACTGCAACCCCTCACAGACACTCTAGTTGGAACGCAGGAACGAGCACTGCTGCAAAGTATTGCATCAAAAATTGTAATTACACGCCCCTGTTAGACAGGGGCAGAAAAATTGGGCCTTAGGCACTGGTGCTGGTGCCACAACACTGCAACCCCTCACAGACACTCTAGTTGGAATGCAGGAACGAGCCCTGCTGCAAAGTATTGCATCAAAAATTGTAATTTCACGCCCCTGTTATACAGGGGCTGAAAAATTGTGCCTTAGGCACTGGTGGTGGCGCCCAGAACCAAAAATGTTCTTACAAGCTATCAGCGTGATGATTGAGGAGGAAGAGGATAATTACTCAGGGATAATCACTCAGCATCAGCATAGGCAGTCTTTGAAGGGATCTGAAAAAAATTATTCAGTTACATCAGCATCAGGTGCTTGGTAGCTGGTGGTGATCCAAGACTGATTCATTTTTATGAAGGTCAGCCGATCGACCGAGTCAGTGGACAGACGCACCCTGTGATCGGTTACCACGCCTCCAGCAGCACAGAATGTACGTTCCGAAAGAACGCTGGATGCAGGACAGGCCAGTAGCTCAATTGCATACTGTGCAAGCTCTGGCCAGTGATCCATCCTCAAGACCCAGTAACCCAGAGGATTTTCGGTGGGAAAGGTGTCCAAGTCTGATCTTGCCCCTAGGTATTCCTGCACCATGTAAAACAGACGCTGGCGATGGTTGCTGGAACCGATCATACCTTGGGGCTGCGGACCAAAAAATTGTCTGAACGCATCGGTCAGACGGCCACCTTCTCCACCGCTCCTTCTTTGACTGACCGAAGCCTCAGCAACACGTTGTCCAGAAACAGGAGTTTGTAACCTCCCAGTCTCTGGGAACGCGTTGCACAGACCTTTCTGCAAGGCCTCCCGAAGATGTTTCATCCTCTGCTCCCTCTGCGATGGCAAGATAAGGTCCGCAACCTTACCCTTGTAACGTGGATCAAGGAGGGTTGCCAGCCAGTATTGGTCCTTCTCCTTGATACCACGAATACGAGGATCCTTACGCAGGCTTTGCAGGATCAGGGAGGCCATGCAGCGTAGGTTTGCTGAGGCATTCGGTCCGGAGTCCTCTGGGTCACTAAGGACAACAACGTCCGCAGCCACCTCCTCCCAGCCACGTACAAGTCCATGTGTTCCTTGGGACTGATCCCTTAAAGACTGCTGATGCTGAGTGCCAGGCTCCACCTCCATACTGACACAATCTTCCTCCTCCTCCTCCTCCTCCTCCTCGTCCTCTTCCTGTGTGATCGGCGGGCACGCAGGAACACTGTCTGGATAAAGGGGGCCTTGAGAGCTAAGGAAGTCCTCCTCTTCCTGCCTCTGTTCTGCCTCAAGTGCCCTGTCCATTATTCCACGCAGCGTGTGCTCCAACAGGTGGACAAGGGGGACAGTGTCACTGATGCATGCACTGTCAGTGCTCACCATCCTCGTGGCCTCCTCGAATGGTGACAGGACAGTGCATGCATCCCTGATCATGGCCCACTGGCGTGGGGAAAAAAAACCAAGGTCCCCTGACCCTGTCCTGGTGCCATAGTCGCACAGGTACTCATTGATGGCCCTCTGCTGCGTGTGCAGCCGCTGCAGCATGGCCAACGTCGAGTTCCACCTGGTGGGCATGTCACAGATTAGGCGGTTCTTGGGCAGGTTAAACTCCTTTTGGAGGTCCGTCAGCCGAGCACTGGCATTATATGACCGGCGGAAATGCACAGAGACTTTCCTGGCCTGCCTCAGGACATCCTGTAAGCCCGGGTACCTGCCCAAGAACCGCTGCACCACCAAGTTAAGGACGTGAGCCAAACAGGGCACATGGGTCAGTTGTCCCTGTCGGAGGGCAGAGAGGAGGTTGGTGCCATTGTCGCAAACCACCATTCCTGCCTTAAGTTGGCGTGGCGTCAACCACCTCTGAACCTGCCCCTGCAGAGCTGACAAAACCTCTGCCCCAGTGTGGCTCCTGTCCCCCAAGCACACCAGCTCAAGCACCGCATGGCATCTTTTGGCCTGCGTACTTGCGTAGCCCCTTGAACGCCTACGGAGCACCGCTGGTTCCGAGGAAGAGGCCATGGAGGAAGAAGAAGAGGAGGGGGTGGAGGAGAGAGGTGTGTCACAATCAGCATTTTGGAGGCGTGGTGGCGGAACAACCTCCAACACTACTGCACCTTGTCCTGCATTCTTCCCAGCTGCCAGCAGAGTCACCCAATGCGCCGTGAAACTTAAGTAACGTCCCTGTCCATGCCTGCTGGACCATGAGTCAGCGGTAATATGCACCTTACCGCTGACCGCCCTGTCCAGCGAGGCATGGACATTGCCTTCCACATGCCGGTAGAGAGCCGGAATCGCCTTCCGTGAGAAAAAGTGGCGTTTGGGTACCTGCCACTGAGGAACCGCACATTCCACAAACTCACGGAAGGGGGCAGAGTCTACCAACTGAAAAGGCAGCAGTTGAAGTGCTAGCAATTTTGCCAAGCTAGCATTCAACCGCTGGGCATGTGGATGGCTGGGAGCAAACTTCTTTCGGCGGTGCAGCAGCTGGGGCAGGGAAATTTGCCTGGTACAATCTGACGTCGGTGTACCAAAAGCAGATTGCCCACAAGTACTTGGCTGTGACACACCTAATTCTACACCTTCATTCCTCTCACTGCAGGTCTCAGAGAGGACTGAAGGTCTAGTGGGGTTGGAAATCTCAGCTGATGAGGAGCAAGGAGAGATCCTCTTTGTTCTTTGGTGTGGGTCTTTCAGATACGCTTGCCAACGAACTGCATGGCAGGTCAACATATGTCTGGTCAAGCATGTGGTACCCAAGCGGGAGATGTTTTGGCCACGCGAGATACGCTTGAGACATATGTTGCAAATAGCAGCGGTGCGATCTGATGCACTCGTCTCAAAAAAGGCCCACACCAAAGAACTTTTTGAATAACGCGCAGAGACTGCAGCGCCCTGCACATGTGGAGCTTTGGGGTGTGATGCAGTCAATGTGCTGCCCTTAGGCTGGCCCCTGGAGGGCATCCTGCCTAGTTGGTGATGTGCCACCTCCTCCTCCTCCTCCTCTCTCCTATCAGGCACCCACGTTGAGTCAGTGACCTCATCATCCCCTCCCTCCTCATCACTGGAGCAAACCTGGCAGTATGCTGCAGCAGTGGGAGCATGACTGCCAGATTGCTGTCCTTCTTGGGCACCCCCTCTGTCCGTGCTCATGTTACTGCCTTCATTGAGCTCAGTATCATCATCAGAGCCTTCCAAACGCTGGGCATCCTCCTGGAGCATGTACCCAACACTGTGGTCAAACAGTTCGAGGGAATCCTCATGAGGACATGGTGGAGCTAGGGAAGGAGTCACTGATGACATTGAGCTGAGGGAAGAGGCCGCTGCTTTGCCAGACAAAGCACCCTGGGCATGGGTGAGAGAGGATGAGGAGGATGAGGACGGCTTGGTCATCCACTCGACCAAGTCTTCCGCATGTTGCGGCTCAACACGGCCAGCTGCCGAAAAAAAGGCCAAGCGTGTCCCATGGCCACGTGCTGATGAGGATGCACCGTCTCCACGACCAGCACTAGACACAGAGCCTGCTTGCCCTCTCTTATTGGCTTGTGACTGTCTGCCTCTCCTTCTTGGCCTTCCAGACATACTAATGGCCTGTAGCTGCACTAAGCTGGGATAGAACACCTGTAATTTTCTTCAGGTAGCTTTATATACTGTAACCAGACAAGCCTGCCTGTCAGTAGGAAGATAACAGGAACGGATCTAGCTGAACACTGTGAGCAGGACACACTGTACTAAATGTAAATAGTCTAGCTGCCTGACCGTGGTACTAATAGGATCAAAAAGAACACCTGTAATTTTCTTCAGGTAGCTTTATATACTGTAACCAGACAAGCCTGCCTGTCAGTAGGAAGATAACAGGAACGGATCTAGCTGAACACTGTGAGCAGGACACACTGTACTAAATGTAAATAGTCTAGCTGCCTGACCGTGGTACTAATAGGATCAAAAAGAACACCTGTAATTTTCTTCAGGTAGCTTTATATACTGTAACCAGACAAGCCTGCCTGTCAGTAGGAAGATAACAGGAACGGATCTAGCTGAACACTGTGAGCAGGACACACTGTACTAAATGTAAATAGTCTAGCTGCCTGACCGTGGTACTAATAGGATCAAAAAGAACACCTGTAATTTTCTTCAGGTAGCTTTATATACTGTAACCAGACAAGCCTGCCTGTCAGTAGGAAGATAACAGGAACGGATCTAGCTGAACACTGTGAGCAGGACGCACTGCACTAAATGTAAATACCAGGAACGGATCTAGCTGAACACTGTGAGCAGGACGCACTGCACTGAATGTAAATAGCAGGAACGGATCTAGCTGAACACTGTGAGCAGGACGCACTGCACTGAATGTAAATAGCAGGAACGGATCTAGCTGAACACTGTGAGCAGGACGTACTGCACTAAATGTATATAGCAGGAACGGATCTAGCTGAACACTGTGAGCAGGACGCACTGCACTGAATGTAAATAGCAGGAACGGATCTAGCTGAACACTGTGAGCAGGACGCACTGCACTAAATGTAAATACCAGGAACGGATCTAGCTGAACACTGTGAGCAGGACGCACTGCACTGAATGTAAATAGCAGGAACGGATCTAGCTGAACACTGTGAGCAGGACGCACTGCACTGAATGTAAATAGCAGGAACGGATCTAGCTGAACACTGTGAGCAGGACGCACTGCACTGAATGTAAATAGCAGGAACGGATCTAGTCGAACACTGTGAGCAGGACGTACTGCACTAAATGTATATAGCAGGAACGGATCTAGCTGAACACTGTGAGCAGGACGCACTGCACTGAATGTAAATAGCAGGAACGGATCTAGCTGAACACTGTGAGCAGGACGCACTGCACTAAATGTAAATACCAGGAACGGATCTAGCTGAACACTGTGAGCAGGACGCACTGCACTGAATGTAAATAGCAGGAACGGATCTAGCTGAACACTGTGAGCAGGACGTACTGCACTAAATGTATATAGCAGGAACGGATCTAGCTGAACACTGTGAGCAGGACGCACTGCACTGAATGTAAATAGCAGGAACGGATCTAGCTGAACACTGTGAGCAGGACGCACTGCACTAAATGTAAATACCAGGAACGGATCTAGCTGAACACTGTGAGCAGGACGCACTGCACTGAATGTAAATAGCAGGAACGGATCTAGCTGAACACTGTGAGCAGGACGCACTGCACTGAATGTAAATAGCAGGAACGGATCTAGCTGAACACTGTGAGCAGGACGCACTGCACTGAATGTAAATAGCAGGAACGGATCTAGCTGAACACTGTGAGCAGGACGTACTGCACTAAATGTATATAGCAGGAACGGATCTAGCTGAACACTGTGAGCAGGACGCACTGCACTGAATGTAAATAGCAGGAACGGATCTAGCTGAACACTGTGAGCAGGACGCACTGCACTAAATGTAAATACCAGGAACGGATCTAGCTGAACACTGTGAGCAGGACGCACTGCACTGAATGTAAATAGCAGGAACGGATCTAGCTGAACACTGTGAGCAGGACACACTGTACTAAATGTAAATAGTCTAGCTGCCTGACCGTGGTACTAATAGGATCAAAAAGAACACCTGTAATTTTCTTCAGGTAGCTTTATATACTGTAACCAGACAAGCCTGCCTGTCAGTAGGAAGATAACAGGAACGGATCTAGCTGAACACTGTGAGCAGGACACACTGTACTAAATGTAAATAGTCTAGCTGCCTGACCGTGGTACTAATAGGATCAAAAAGAACACCTGTAATTTTCTTCAGGTAGCTTTATATACTGTAACCAGACAAGCCTGCCTGTCAGTAGGAAGATAACAGGAACGGATCTAGCTGAACACTGTGAGCAGGACGCACTGCACTAAATGTAAATACCAGGAACGGATCTAGCTGAACACTGTGAGCAGGACGCACTGCACTGAATGTAAATAGCAGGAACGGATCTAGCTGAACACTGTGAGCAGGACGCACTGCACTGAATGTAAATAGCAGGAACGGATCTAGCTGAACACTGTGAGCAGGACGTACTGCACTAAATGTATATAGCAGGAACGGATCTAGCTGAACACTGTGAGCAGGACGCACTGCACTGAATGTAAATAGCAGGAACGGATCTAGCTGAACACTGTGAGCAGGACGCACTGCACTAAATGTAAATACCAGGAACGGATCTAGCTGAACACTGTGAGCAGGACGCACTGCACTGAATGTAAATAGCAGGAACGGATCTAGCTGAACACTGTGAGCAGGACGCACTGCACTGAATGTAAATAGCAGGAACGGATCTAGCTGAACACTGTGAGCAGGACGCACTGCACTGAATGTAAATAGCAGGAACGGATCTAGCTGAACACTGTGAGCAGGACGTACTGCACTAAATGTATATAGCAGGAACGGATCTAGCTGAACACTGTGAGCAGGACGCACTGCACTGAATGTAAATAGCAGGAACGGATCTAGCTGAACACTGTGAGCAGGACGCACTGCACTAAATGTAAATACCAGGAACGGATCTAGCTGAACACTGTGAGCAGGACGCACTGCACTGAATGTAAATAGCAGGAACGGATCTAGCTGAACACTGTGAGCAGGACGTACTGCACTAAATGTATATAGCAGGAACGGATCTAGCTGAACACTGTGAGCAGGACGCACTGCACTGAATGTAAATAGCAGGAACGGATCTAGCTGAACACTGTGAGCAGGACGCACTGCACTAAATGTAAATACCAGGAACGGATCTAGCTGAACACTGTGAGCAGGACGCACTGCACTGAATGTAAATAGCAGGAACGGATCTAGCTGAACACTGTGAGCAGGACGCACTGCACTGAATGTAAATAGCAGGAACGGATCTAGCTGAACACTGTGAGCAGGACGCACTGCACTGAATGTAAATAGCAGGAACGGATCTAGCTGAACACTGTGAGCAGGACGTACTGCACTAAATGTATATAGCAGGAACGGATCTAGCTGAACACTGTGAGCAGGACGCACTGCACTGAATGTAAATAGCAGGAACGGATCTAGCTGAACACTGTGAGCAGGACGCACTGCACTAAATGTAAATACCAGGAACGGATCTAGCTGAACACTGTGAGCAGGACGCACTGCACTGAATGTAAATAGCAGGAACGGATCTAGCTGAACACTGTGAGCAGGACGCACTGCACTGAATGTAAATAGCAGGAACGGATCTAGCTGAACACTGTGAGCAGGACGCACTGCACTGAATGTAAATAGCAGGAACGGATCTAGCTGAACACTGTGAGCAGGACGCACTGCACTGAATGTAAATAGCAGGAACGGATCTAGCTGAACACTGTGAGCAGGACACACTGCACTAAATAGTCTAGATAGAAGATAACAGGAACGGATCTAGCTAAACTGAATACAGTGTATATATATATATGCAACACCTGGGATGCATATATATACACAATACACTGTAAGTGCAGCTAACTGACTGACTGTTCTGCCTAATCTATCTAACTCAAATCAAATGACACTGTCTCTCTCTCTCTCTATCTCTCAGCACACCGGAACACACACTACACAGGGCCGCCGTGCAGGCGGCCTTATATAGTGTGGGGTGTGTACTAAATCCCCTGAGCCATAATTGGCCAAAGCCACCCTGGCTTTGGCCAATTACAGCTCTCTCTACTGACGGCGCTGTGATTGGCCAAGCATGCGGGTCATAGTGCATGCTTGGCCAATCATCAGCCAGCAATGCACTGCGATGCCGCAGTGAATTATGGGCCGTGACGCGCCACACGAATTTGGCGCGAACGGCCCATATCGTTCGCAATTCGACGGACGGTCGAACAGCCGATGTTCGAGTCGAACATGGGTTCGACTCGAACACGAAGCTCATCCCTAGTCTGGATTAACAATCTCTGGTGTTATCACTTATACAGTAAATTATATTAGCCCGTGTATTTAGGTAGTCATTGAAAATGTGAACCAGGCTTCAAAAAAGTGTTTATTATAGAGCAGCAATTAATACAAGATTGTTCAGAATGATTTGGGAAGCTCTTGTCAGCCTTGGCTGTCCGGATGATGGGGGCCAAAAATAAATAAATTTAGCTATTACCAGAGATACTAAACAGAGTGGGACGTGGTGGCCCTGGTAGTCAAGCCAAGTGTGCCCTTTAAGAAATCCATACTGGTGAAAATTAGGTTTTGGCTCCAGACATCCAAATTAACAAATTCGGTCCAAAGATGAACTCTAGTAGAAGAGTCTAAGCACCACTGGAACAGGCAGCCATAAGGCACCTAGTGCCGAGCCAGGCCCAGTAGTTCAGTAGTTGCCTCGTGATAGTTGTGGGATTTTTTTAACAATATTTAATAATTTATTCTTTGAAAATTCTATTTTCTATTATAAGCCAATGCTGTCAAGTCTTTGTTAGGCTAAACCAGGGCTATTTATAGAAAGATCTGTCAGCGGCGTTTAACATCAAAGTGTTTTACTTGCCCAGAAGCCCAGGCACTGGCTTGTGAATAGTCATTTTTAGGGATCTGGTTGGAGGGCTTTGGCCACACATTCCGGAATCTTTGTAGGAGTTCGAGAAGCCTATAATTTTGAGCTGAAACCATTGAGATGTAGCACTGGCACGTTCTAAAGCAAACACTGGATGACACATGCGATGAATAAGACCTGAACTATTCCAAGACTGCAAAAGAACAACAATAAAAGCATGACAGGCCCAACTGCGGCCGATTACATATTGTATTCTGCTTTCTTTTCTAGATCAGCAGCTTTTTAATTACGGTAATGCTATACTCTCAGGCCTCTCATGATAAAAGTCCCATTACAGGCCTGCCCCAGTGTGTCTCCTGTTCCTTAAGCAAACCAACTCAAGCGCCGCATGCAGGGTCAGACTTATCATTGGGCTTGACTGGGCTCTAGCCCATGGGCCCCGCCCAATAGGGGGCCCCGCAGGCCCCAGCCAAGTGTACTTGGCTATACTTGGCTAGTTCCACTCACAGTCACGCCTAGTCCCACCCTATGATGGACATAACACAGGGACTGGGCGTGACTGTGAGCGGAGCTAGCCGAGTACACTCGGCTATGTATGTCGGCGCTCGGCCCCGCTTACAGTCACTCCCAGTCCTGCCATTGGACCTGTGTTATGTCCATCATAGGGCGGGACTGGGTGGGACTGCAAGAGGAGCCGAGGAAAGCCGTCAGGAGCCGAGATACACAGGACCGGCTCCATATTTAAACTGTAGTGGCACTGACAAGTCACTGCAGTTTAACTGCAGCCTGGGCAAGGCTGCAAATGATACGGACAAGGCTGCGGATGGACACTGATAAGGCTGCAGATGGAGGCTGCAAGGCTGCAAATGACACTGACAAGGCTGCAAGGCTGCAAATGACACTGACAAGGCTGCAAAGCGGCAAATGACACTGACAAGGCTGCAAAGCTGCAAATGACACTGACAAGGCTGCAATGTCACTGGGCAAGGCTGCAAATGACACTGAGAAGGCTGCAAATGACACTGGACAAGCATGCAGATGGACGCTGTGCAAGGCTGCATTGATGAGCATTTAAATGTAAGTTTTTTCCTTAAATAGTTTTTTTCCTTAAAATTCCTTAAACTCTTATCTTGAGGTTTGCCAATTGGTTATTGGCAGTTACGTAGTGCCTCGTTTACTGCCGTTGAGAAAACCTGTCTGCATTAGACAGTGATGTAATGGCGGGCAAACGGTATCAGAGTGGTGCTCTTAAAAGAAAACTAAAGGTTTAAAGTAACGCATAGAAGGTAGGGCCCGAAAGTGACTCAAGCCCAGGGGCCCCCACCACCCTAAGTCCTGCCCTGACCGCATGGCATCTTTTTGCCTGACTGCTTGGGTAGCCCCTTGAACGCTTACAGAGTACCGCTGGTTCAGAGGACAAATCTGCAGAAGAGGCAATAGAGAAAGAAGAAGAGGAGGGGGAGGAGGAGAGAGCTGTGGCAGAATCACCACTAGCATTTTGGAGGCATGGTGGTGAAACAAGCTTCAACAATAGTGAACCATGTCCTGCATCCTTCAGAGCTGCCAGCAGAGTTACCCAGTGCACCGTGAAGGAAAGGTAACGTCCCTGCCTATGCCTGCAGGACCATGAGTCAGTGGTAATATGCACCTTACTGCTGACCGCCTTGTTCAATGAGGCCAAAACATTGCCTTCCACGTGAAGGTAGAGAGCCGGAATGGCCTTCCGTGAAAAGAAATGGTGTTTTGTAACCAGCCACTGAGGTACAGCACATTCCACAAATTCACGAAAGGGGGCAGAGTCTACCAACTGAAAAGGCAGCAGCTGCAGTGCTAGCAATTTGGCCAAGCTAACATTTAGACGCTGAGCATGTGGATGGCTTGGACCGAATTTCTTTTTACAGTTCAGCAACTGGGGTAAGGGAATTTGCCTGCTAAAATCAGATGGTGGTGTACTGCTAGCAGATTGGCTGCAAGTACTTGGGACACCTATTGCTTTACCTTCATTCCTTTCAGTGCAGGTTATTGAGAGGACTGGAGGTATAGTGGGGTTGGAGATCCCAGATGAGGAGCAAGGAGAAGTCCGCCTTTTTCTTTGATGTGGGTCTTTCAAGTGCTGTTGCCAACAGACTGCATGGCAAGTCATCATATGTCTGGTCAAGCATGTGGTGCCCAAGCTGCTGTTCTGGCCACGTTTGATGCGCTTCAGACATAGGTTGCAAACAGAACGGTGCGGTCTGCTGCACATGTGTCGAAAAAGGCCCACACCAAGGAACTTTTAAAAGTCAGCGGGGAGTCAGCAGCGCCCTGCACCTGCGGAGCTCTGCGGTGTGATGCAATAGGGTGGCTGCCCTTAAGCTGCCCCATAGAGGACATCCTGCCTCATTGGAGTTGAGCCTCCTCCTCTCTTCTATCAGGCACCCAAGTAGAGTCAGTGACCTCATTATCCCCTCCCTCCTCGTCACTGGAGCAAACTTGGCAGTATGCTGCAGCTCGGGGAACATGACTGCCAGTTTCTTGTCCTTCCTGGGCACCCCCTCTCTCTAGGCTCACGTTACTCCCTTCCTCAACCTGGGAACCAACATTGGAGCCTTCAAATCACTGCACATCCTCCAGCAGCATGTACCCGACACTGTGGTCGAATAGTTCTGGGGACTCCTCCATGCATTATGGTGGGGCTACGGAAGGAGTGGCTGTGGATAAGGAGCCGGTGGAATAGGCAGCTTTGGCAGCTGCATTTGAAGGCAAACTAATCTGAGCCTGGGTGACAGAGGATGAGGAGGATGAGGAGGATGAGGACGGCTTTGTTATCCACTCCACCAACTCTTCTGTATGTTCTGGCTCAATAATGCCAGCAGCAGAAAAAAAGGACAAGCGTGCCCCACGGCCACCTGCAGAGGATGCACGACCAGCACTGTTGACTGTAAACACAGAGGCTGCTTGCCCTCTTTTAGTGGCCTGTGAGCGTCTGCTTCTCCTTGGTGGCCTTTCGGACATGATGTATATTTTGTTTTGCAAGACCACACTGCACTGTATTAGATAGTGTGTACACCACCAGAAGTGTAGTAGAAACTCTACACACTGTATTAGATACTGTGTACACCGCCTGCACTGTATTAGCAACTGTACTACGGATGCACAGTATTTTATACTGTGTACACCACCAGAAGATGAGTAGAAATTGTACACACTGTATTAGATACTGTGTACAGCGCCTGCACTGTATTAGCAACTGTACTACGGCTGCACTGTATTGTGTACTGTGTACACCACCTCTCTGTGGAACATTCGTGGGTGGCCGGCGACATCACGGCCGCCAGCCACGTGCGTCGGTTTTGGCGCCTCCGGCGGCATGCACGAGCCTCTTATTCTATTTAAATCGGCCAACGTACAATGACAGTGATTCACCAAGGGGAGCCAACCTTCCGCAGCACAACTGCGGCGGCTGGTCCTTAATTGGTTAATCTCTTCCTGACCACCGTATTTACTGCTACAGGGTGGCTGCTCTGCACATAATCACGTATATATAAGTGATTCTGCATGTCCGGGCTTTGGGCGCGAGCGTGCGCCGCCGGTGGCTTACTACCGCTGCAATTTTACACAGCTGGAGTCGATCAGCGGGTTCCATGGACCCGATGTACGCCAGGACCTGCCGATCGTTCAGTATTCTGGCAGAATGACAGTCTACCTATGTAAACAAGGCAGACTGTCATTCTGTAAGTAGAGAATACATGGATCCTGTGGTCCTGTGAAGCAGGAACATTGCTCCATGCCTCCAAGCAGTCAAAGCACCTCCCCCACAGTTAGTGAACACTCCCTAAGCACACATTTAACCCTTTGATTGCTCCTGATGTTAGCCCCTTCCCTGCCAGTGTCATTAGTACAGTGACAGTGTATAATGTTAGCAATGATCACTGTAATAATGAATGTAATAAGTGTCCGTTAGGTGTCCAATTTGTCCGCCACAATATCACAGTCCCGCTATAAGTCACTGATTGCTAGTAAAAAATAAAATAAATAAATAAACATATCCCATAGTTTGTAGACGCCATAACTTTTGAGCAAACCAATTAATATACGCTTATTGGGATTTTTTTTACCTAAAATATGTAGCAGAATACATATTGACCTAAATTGATGAAAACATTTGATTTTTTTACATCTTTTTATTGGATGTGCTCAGTAGCATGAAGTAAAAAATATTGTTTTTTTTTTTTTTCAAAATGGTCTGTTTTCTTTTTTTTCTAGCGTAAAAAATAAAAATCACAGAGGTAATCAAATACCACCAAAAGAAAGCTCTATTTGTGGGAAAAAAAATGTATTTGGGTACAACGTCACAGGACAGCGCAATTGTCGGTTAAAGCAACGCAGTGCTGTAACGCAAAAAAATGGCCTGGTCATGAAGGGGGGTAAACCTTCTGGAGGTCAAGTGTTAATGTAAGTGCATACCCGTACGCTATTCTGGTCCCCGTACCCCAAAAAAATTCCAGTTAGTCACAAGTCCTGCCCAAGTTCTAGGACACTGCAGCACAGTGTATTTTAACCTACTGGGACTATTATTATGCATAGGCTATTTTCTTTTTTTAAAAAGGTGAATTTATCCTTTAAGTAGTTTGGTTTAATTATTTAACATTTTCATACTTTTTCTGTGCTATTCATTCCCTTTTCTCTTTTCATGTTTTTTTTTTTTCTTCTCTGATCTAAAATGGAGCTTGCTAAGAGGAACATCAAATGTGGCAGCCTTCATTTATTAGGACACATGTGCAGAATTAAAAAAATGTGTCTAGTTTTGTTTCAATTCATTATCTTAATAATTTTGTTTAGTTAAATTCATTAAAATTAGTTTAATTTGTTCTTGGAATTTGTTTCGCTTATTCGATTTCCAATTCTATTAGAATTTTCTGAATTCAGTCGAATTTAATTAAATTTAGTGGGACTGCGACATTGTGGCGGACAAATCAGGCACCTGACACCTTTGACTTTTTTTGGGGACCAGTGACACTAATACAGTGATCAGTGCTAAAAAAAATGCACTGTTAGTGTACTAATGACAGTGGCAGGGAAGGGGTTAACATCAGGG
Organism: Lithobates septentrionalis; assembly: GCA_037952835.1. Lineage (NCBI taxonomy): Eukaryota > Metazoa > Chordata > Amphibia > Anura > Ranidae > Lithobates > Lithobates septentrionalis. The sequence continues at coordinate 677,135 of JBBDGP010002646.1, read as the reverse complement.
GCAATCAAAGGGTTAAATGTGTTCCTTATGAGTGCTTTCTAACTGTGGGGGGAGTGCTTTCACTAAAGGAAAACAGAGATCTTGTGTTTCTTGCGATTGCAGGTGTCCGGCGGACATCGCGTCCACCACACCCGATGATTGGCTCCCGCTGTATCCAATCACAGTGGGAGCAGGGCTCCAGCGGTGCGCGCTTGTGCCCTGGAGCCTTAGGAAAAAAAATCATGTACAGGTGCGTGATTTTGCGCTTAAGGGCCGCCCTGCCTTAGTAAATGTACGTGGGCCGGTCCTTAGGTGGTTAATTTATTGACCGGGCTATGTAAGCAAGGAAGCCATAGGATAGTAAAAAAAAGTGCAGGGTTACCTCCATTATTCATACCAGACCCTTCAGTCTGATATAAATTTTAAGGGGTACCCCATGCAAAATAAGAAAGCGGTCTAGGGTCCTCTTATGTTCTATAGTGGATTCCTTAAATTTGGTATGGATTTTAAGGGGGAATCTCACATTTAAAATTCAAAAAGCATAGCCCCCCTTCCCCTAAATCAACACCAGACCCCTATCCAGGCATGCCTGGCTGGCCATGAAATGGAGAGTGAGCATGCACCCCCCCCCTCCTCTTGAACCATACCAGGCTACATAATTTCAACATGTGAGGAGGAACCTAACCCAAAGAAAAGCACCTTGTTCAAATATTGATGAGGACAAAGGCATTAATGCAGGCCTGGGGTTCCTGGAACCTGAAAGCCCCCTTTAATAAAAAAGGGGCACTTAGATACCCATATGAATGAGTAAGTGGAACATACTGTAGTACAAATACGCTTCACAAAAAATGTAAACAGTAAAAAACACCCACAGTTTTTGCTAGATACCTCTGTAGAGCTACCCCCGGAGGGGCCGTTGTAGTTGAACAGGTTCTTTTCCAAATCATTGCAGAAGCAGCCTGACACACAGCAACAGTCGTTTTAAGATTCATTGCTTGGAGGACTTTAACAGGAGATGGATAGTGAAGTAAAGGATACTCCAAAATGTTTAAGCACAGTTAACAGAGGACATTCTTCTCCCAGTGAAAGTACCCCAATCTATCTCTCACAGCTGGGGACCATGAGATGGTTTTTCAGAACAGTCTATTGGCTCTCAGCTGGGGTCAATGAGGTGGTTTGCAGATTAGCAAAAGTCTTGGGTTTTGGCAAATAGTTGGCATTTACGCCATTACTCACAATGTCCCAGGGTAGCTGTACTCTCCCAACTTCCACCAGGAATTCCTCAGTGAGTTAATCAGGCCAAATCCTTAGCTCCTGACAAAATTAGCAATAGGCCCCCCAGCTTTACCACAGCTAGGACCTCGATGACCGTCATCTGACTGTAACAGGACTGCCTCAAAGGGGCAGCGGCCCTTGAGGCTGGGGACTCCTGGAACAGGTCCAGACCAGAGCTGCTCCAGGCCTCAGACTATTTATGTCCCCCTCCAGCTACCTACTGGGCATACCTCCACAGGGATTGGCTGAGGCACCATAAATATTCAGGCTGCTCATCTGACTTTCCTAATCCTCTATGTTCTGGAAGCCTCCAGAATTCAGACTCTGATTCAGATTTGGAATACTAATACTAATCCCAAAGGGAAATTTCAGGGGGGAACAATCAAATCAGTAACAGACTCACAACAGCCCAAAGAAATCAACTAAATTACCCTACTGTCCTTTACTAGGAGGGTGCTACACTTTAATTTAAAAAAATGTCCTACAATGTATATCCACCTTCAATTGCATTGTCCAGCAATGCAGATCCACGCCAATCACAATTCCCGGTGCCTAACAAATGAAAAAAAAACATGTCTGATCCCAACGACTGCTCGGCCATGACTGACTGCTTTGGAGGATGACAGCTAGGTATAAACAAAGGGGTAGGGTCTCCCGGTAACATCATTGACTAAACATATACATGACCATACTTGGTACATATCCACCAGGGGAGTGCCCCATCCGCCATGTTGTTTGTTTGACAATCCCTTGCCTATTAGCCACGAAAATGGTCATGGCTAAGTTTTTTGTCATTTTAAATAAGGAAACATAGAAAAAGTATGCAGACAACGCACACTAGTGAATACACGTAACACAAAGTATAACATACTTAAGCAGGAAGTAATTGTTTCTATTCATAATGATAATTGTTGACTGTGCTAAAAATAAATGTTGTAAAATTAGTGCTGCTATAAAACATTCAATCTTAACTTTTCTTATCATATATTAAACTTCTCCAACTCCCGCTGAACACATTTCTTGTTAAGTCAGTCGCAATACCTTTGCCTCTAAATTTGTCCTAATGCTTCTCTAGTTTCCACCAAATAAGATTAAAATAGAATCCCTTGCATCAGAATCTGGCTCGTAAAAGGTTAAAAATATGAAATTAACCAAAATGGGCACGAAAGACATCGGGCTGGAGCCAGGAACACGTTGATGTTTTACTTTGGAGAGTCCAATAAGCCGTCATTTCGTATTTTGACTCGCCCCGCAGACAATACATTGAATTCATGGAACCGCCATGGTGCCGACAGGTTCTTGAAAGGGATTCAGCTGAAAAATTGCATATTATCTATCAGTAATTTAATGGAATCCTCAGTGAGACCATACAATGATTATAAAGCCCCAAGACATCAAGTCTGGACTGTACTGGCCGGCCTGATTTTGGCATCAATAGAAAAAATAATTCATTTTTCAAGAATATAATTTCATTTTTTTGTTTGTTTTAAAGTATTTCTGGATTTATCATTTAGACGTTTGTTGTCCTGCAGGGACAGAACAATCATTTAAATAATGGAGGAGAGGTTAACCCAAAATCCCTCTTAGAATATCATAATGTACCGGATTGCCTTAGAATAGAATGAATCCGGGTATTGTCGGTTCCAACGCCATTCCAAATATATTGGATTTATTTTTTATTTAAAGGAAATCTGCAGTTAGAAAAGGTATTAGGAAAGGGGTATTTTATGGCATACCTATGCATTCATTGCTAAACGTATAGGCAAGAAAAGGAGTATTTTATGGCATATCTATTACTTTCAGTACTAAAGAGTTTTCATTTTCAGTCACTTCCAGGTTGGTGATTCCAAAAGTTCTGACATCAGAGACAGCCAAAAATTTTCTGAAGGCCATCATCAATGAAAGCCAAGAGAAAAAATAGCTAATGGTGGGTCAGATTAAAAAAAATCATACAACATGTGTTTCCCCATACAGTTTAGTAGATGTATAGGTGTGAAGAAAAGGATATTTTATGGCATGTAGTAACCACATAAAAAAAACAAAAAATTGCCATGGCTTAGATCTAGTGACATTTTATTTTATATCCTTGTCTCTTTTCTGCAGTGGCTTTTCAATTGTGGCACCATTTTCTAGAAAAGGGAGATGATCGAATTAACCTGCTTTTATAATATAATCCACGGCAGTTCTACATATAAAGAACTTTGTTGCTTCTTTTATAAAATTTTGCCACTATGGCATCTGAAGATGACGTGCGTGTGTGCCAATGCACAGAACAAAGGTCATCTCCAGCCAGTTGGGCCAGCTCCATAAAGACGTAGCTTGATGAGTTTGGAGGAACTCAAGTGACCTGCAGAGAGTCCAGATCTCAACCCTACTCATCAACTTCGGGATGCATGATTGCTTGCCAGGTCTTCTTCTCCAATATCAGTACCTAATAATACAAGGAGGTCTCCGGCACACTTTCAACTTAATCAGCTATTCAGGTTAAGAACAGAGATTTTATTCACATAGGGTGCATCTGCAAATACATGAGTAAGCCAGAAGGCCATGTCGAGGCAACTCTGAAAATGTTGTCCCTGAATTTTCTGGGTTCCCAAAATTGGGACATTTATAGCAATGCACAGACAGATGGCTCACTGGTAGCCTTTATAAGGCAGCTATCAAACAAAATATAAATTTGTGCAGCACAACAAATAATAATCAACAAAAGTGTCCATAAGAAATGTCCATAAACATTTGCTCCAAATACCACTGTGACTATGTAATCACTCCTCCTTCATTAATTTGCCATGCATGCAGCCACCAACTCAGACACTTCTGGCATATTGGATGAGTGACTGGGGCAATATGGACCAGATGACACATAGCTTACTCACTTGAAGACCAAGCTTTTCTGGCAGTTTTTGTTTACAAGTTTGAATCAGTATCTTCTGCTAGAAAATTATTTATAACCCCAAAACATTATATATATATATATATATATATATATATATATATATATATATATATATATATATATATATATATATATATATATATATATATATATATATATATATATATATATATATATATATATATATATATATATATATATATATATATATATATATATATATATATATATAAACAAAAATTTTAATTACTGCGCTATCTGTGTAAAAATATATGAGATATGTTCCTGTGAAATCTTAAATAAAACCGCTGCAAGTTCTTGGGAGACACACACAACAACATACAATTCAAAAAATAAGTTGCGTTGGTTAGAAATAATCAAAGTGAAAATAAAACACAACAAAAGAATGAACAATCCTGTAAATAAAAGGTGATACAAAATGGTACATTTGCTCAAAAGAATACTATAGAGTCCTTGATGGTAAAACAGCCAAGAAAGTTCATATACGGGAACTGATGTATTAATATACTCATCCATGGTGGTATACAGGCATAACACCACTGGAAAAGTGCCCAACAGAAAATAGGATAGTGCCTCCACCTCTGTACACACTACCGCTTAGCAGAAATAGATGATCTCCTATTATGGGAGATCCAATGCGCTTATGGCTTATTCCCCCGCCTCAGGTCTTTATAAAATGCGCCACTGCTCCCAGCGTTATCACCATACAAACAGCCTCAAGTGCATATGTATTCCGTAGGTCCTCATAAAAATACAATGAAGGCTATGACCGGACCCTTGTATTTTTATGAGGACCTACGGAATACTGCTCCCAGCTGTGAGACATAGATTGGGGTACTTTCACTGGGAGAAGGGTGTCCTCTGTTAACTGTGCTTAAACGTTTTGGAGCATCCCTTACCTCACTATCCCTCTCCTGTTAAAGTTCTCCGAGCAATGAATCTGAAAACGTTGTCTCCTAGACAGCTTAATGAGCCCATGTGAGCAGACTGTTGCTGTGTGTCAGGCTGCTTCTGCAATGATTTGGAAAAGAACCTGCTCAACTACAACGGCCCCTCCGGGGGTAGCGCTACAGAAGCGTTTGTCAAAAACTGTGGGTTTTTTTTTACTGTTTACATTTTTTGTGAAGAGTATTTGTACTACAGTATGTTCCACTTACTCATTCATATGTGGGTAGTATATAGGTGCCCCTTTTTTATTAAAGGGGGCTTCCAGGTTCCAGGAACCCCCAGGCCTGCGTTAATGCCTTTGTCCTCATCAATATTTGAACAAGGTGCTTTTCTTGGGGTTAGGCTCCTCCTCACATGTTAAGATTATGTAGCCTGGTATGGTTCAAGAGGGGGGGGGTGCATGCTCACTCCCCCTTTCATGGCCAGCCAGGCATGCTTGGATAGGGGTCTGGTGTTGATTTAGGGGAAGGGGGGCTATGCTTTTTGAATTTTAAATGTGAGATTCCCCCTTAAAATCCATACCAAATTCAAGGAATCCACTATAGAATATAAGAGGACCCTAGACCGCTTTCTTATTTGGCGTGGGTCATAGCCTTCATTGTATTTTTATGAGGACCTACGGAATACATCTGCACTTGAGGCTGTTTGTAACAATAACATTTTTACAGGTTAACTATTTAGAGTTACAAAGGAGGTCTAGTGCAAGAATTATTGCTCTCGCTCTAACATTCATGATGATACTCCACATGTGTGGTGAGAACACCGTTTACATATGTGGGCACCACTTATGTATGCGTTCGCTTCTGCGCGCAAGCAGTGAGGGATAGGGGTGCTTTAAAAAATTTTTTATGTATTTAATTTTTTCTTTTCTTATTTTTACACTGTTCCTTTAACTTTTTTATCACTTTTATTCCTATTACAAGGAATGTAAACATACTTTTAACAGAAATAAGGGTGACAGGTCCTCTTTGTGGAGGAATCTGGGGTCAAAAGGCCCCAAATCTCTCCTTTACCTTTAAAAGCAAAAAAAAATAAAAAATAGTTCTTTTGCTTTAAAAGAAAAATCAGTTTACTTTCACACTAGACGGGAATTTACATTGTGATGTCACTCCGGTCTTCCAAGGCCATAGAGGGGCTATCAGAGACAATCTGGTCTCTGTTCGCCTCTGTGACCAGCCAGACACACCGTTGGATCATTTCTTGGGTGCGCCGGTAAAAACAGTAGGCCCGCGAAACACCTGCAATCGGTGGGGCGGGGGAAAGCGTCCCCTCCTGCTACTTCTGAAAGAGATCCAGCGGCTAATGATTCACTTGGACAGCTTTCATGAGAAAGCTAGCCTCTCTCTGAAAAAAAAAAATACTGCGGTTTAGGCTGACAGCTTCAGCCATAACCCCAGTAAACCACTTGCAAACCACAACGTATATATACGTATTGCGCTCGGCAAGCGGTTATTGAAGCCAGAGGATAAATACTCCTTTTCTCTCTCCCAAATAGGGTAAGTAGCATATGTAAAGCACAGAAAGCACTCACATAAAAATTGGCACAAACACTGTTAGAACAGCACAGCATAATTCTACTGATGAAGCCCGGCCCTGAGCGTAACGCGTGTAGGGGGGGATGGAGCCACGCACATGACATCATTCCTTGCCAGGTGGTGAGACATCCGTTGCAACATATACTGTGCTGATTTTTATGTGGGTGTGTTCAGCTGTTTTTAACAATAAAAGCATACGTTTGTACAGGGATCACTCTTTGTCCTCCTTTTTGCTTTGCATATGCTACTTAGCTTATTTGGGAGAGAGAAAGGAATATTTATCCTCTGGCTTCCATAAGCTACGTGTCATCTGGTTCATAATGTCCAAGTGGGTGACATCCCAAAAGCGCCTTTTTTGCTGTGTGTGTGTGTATATATATATATATATATATATATATATATATATATATATACACACACAAAAGTGAGTACACCCCTCACATTTTTGTGAATATTTTAGTCTATCTTTTCATGTGACAACACTGAAGAAATGACACTTTGCTACAATGTAAAGTAGTGAGTGTACAGCTTGTATAACAGTGTAAATTTGCTGTCCCCTCAAAATAACTCAACACACAGCCATTAATGTCTAAACTGCTGGCAACAAAAGTGAGTACACCCCTAAGTGAAAATGTCCAAATTGGGCCCAATTAGCTATTTTCCCTCCCCGGTGTCATGGGACTCGTTAGTGTTACAAGGTCTCAGGTTTGAATGGGGAGCAGTTGTGTTAAATTTGGTGTTATCGCTCTCATTCTCTCATACTGGTCACTGGAAGTTCAACATGGCACCTCATGGCAAAGAACTCTCTGAGGTTCTGAAAAAAAGAATTGTTGCTCTACATAAAGATTGCCTAGGCTATAAGAAGAATCCCAAGACCCTGAAACTGAGCTGCAGCATGGTGGCCAAGACCATACAGTGGTTTAACAGGACAGGTTCCACTCAGAACAGGCCTCACCATGGTCGACTAAGAAGTTGAGTGCTCATGCTCAGCATCATATCCAGAGGTTGTCTTTGGGAAATAGACATATGAGTGCTGCCAGCATTGCTGCAGAGGTTGAAGGGGGGGGGGGGGGGTCAGCCTGTCAATGCTCAGACCATACGTTGCACACTGCATCAATTTGGTTTGCATGGCTGTCGTCCCAGAAGGAAGCCTCTTCTAAAGCAATGCACAAGAAAGCCTGCAAACAGTTTGCTGAAGACAAGCAGACAAAGGACATGTATTACTGGAACCATGCCCTGTGGTCTGATGAGACCAAGATAAACTTATTTGGTTCTGATGGTGTCAAGCGTGTGTGGCAGCAACCAGGTGAGGAGTACAAAGACAAGTGTGTCTTGCCTACAGTCAAGCATGTTGGTGGGAGTGTCATGATCTGGGGCTGCATGAGTGCTGCCGGCACTGGGGAGCTACAGTTCTTTGAGGGAACCATGAATGCCAACATGTACTGTAACATACTGAAGCAGAGCATGATCTTCTCCCTTCGGAAACTGGGTCACGGGGCAGTATTCCAACATGTTAACGACCCCAAACACACCTCCAAGATGGCCACTGCCTTGATAAAGAAGCTGAGGGTAAAGGTGATGGACTGACCAAGCATGTCTCCAGACCCAAACCCTATTGAGCATCTGTGGGACATCCTCAAATGGAAGGTGGAGGAGCTCAAGGTCTCTAACATCCACCATCTACGCAATGTCGTCATGGAGGAGTGGAAGAGGACTCCAGTGGCAATCTGTGAAGCTCTGGTGAACTCCATGCTCAAGAGGGTTAAGGCAGTGCTGGAAAATAATGGTGGCCACACAAAATATTGACACTTTGGGCCCGATTTGGACATTTTCACTTAGGGGTGTACTCATTTTTGTTGACAACGGTTTAGACATTGGCTGTGTGTTGAGTTATTTTGAGGGGCCAGCAAAATTACACTGTTATACAAGCTGTACACTCACTACTTTACATTGTAGCAAAGTGTCATTTCTTCAGTGTTGTCACATGAAAAGATAGAATAAAATATTTTACAAAAATGTGAGGGGTGTACTCACTTTTGTGAGATACTACATAATGTTTGGGGATTATAAGTAATTCTCTAGAAAAAAATACTGATTTAAACTTGTAAACAAAAACTACCAGAAAGGCTTGGTCTTCAAGTGGATAAGCTACATGTTATCTGGTCCATAATGCCCCAGTGGGTGGCATCCAATATACCAGAAAGTTGGAGGTGAGCATTTAATTTGCACACGTGGTGGCTGCATGCATGGTGGATTAATGGAAGAGGAGTGATTACATAGTCACATTGGTGATTGGAGCACATTTATATGGACCGTTCTTATGGACCCTTTTGTTGATTATCATTTGTTGCGCTGCACTAATTTGTATTTTGTTTGAGATCCACTTGAAACAAGGAAAAAAAGAAGAGAAGGGCACACGGGCAGGGTCATGTACAAAAAATTTCAAATGATCCCTATCCCACTTTTAGGCTAGCCAGCAAAACAAAAACTGAACAGTTACTCAAGGTTTTTTGTTACATAAATGCAGCACCCACCTAGCGTAGGATGCTAGGCAAATTTAGTTTTTGGCTCCTTACATAGTCAAGGGAGCAGTGAATGTTTGTTCTGGTCTGTTCAGGGTTTCACAGGCTTGGGCTTCCAGAACAGAGGGAGGGAAATTTAAATGATCGACCTGAATATTTATCATGACCTAGCCAATCCCTGGAGAGGAGTGTCCAGAAGGTTGCTGAGGAAGTGATAAATATTGTGAAGCCTTGGAGTGTCAGTTCTCTCTCTCTCTCTCTCCCCAGGAGGGTTCTAAGCCTTAGTGGGGGGGGGGGGGGGTCTGCTACCCTTCTAAGGTAGCCTGTAGACTGTGAAGCTGTTTTTGAGGCCTCAACAGTGTCAGGGCTGAGGGCTTAGAATGATCTTTCTGAGGAGCTGGCTGTGAGACTTTATCATAGGGATCAGGTCTGGAGAAGGACTGCCTCCCTCACCGGACAACGCCTAGAGGAAGCTGGAAGGCATGCAGCCTTCCTGAGGACTTGTGAGTAATGACCCTGAATTGATTTCTGGTGACTGGGTGCTTTTGGGATATAAATGCCAGAGGTATCTATGGACTGAGACAACTCTCATAGGGTCTCAAAGTACTGGCCATTCCCCGGTCCTCCTGTTTACTGTGCAGGGTTTGGTGCATCCCATTCCCTAACTTTTCTCCTTGTTTAAAGTTCTTCAAGCAATAAATATCAAAAAGACATCCCCTGGACTGAGTTATTGGAGCTAGAGTGTATAGACTGATGCCATTCCCAAATTCAGTGCCTAACCTCACAAATGCTCTCTAAATTGAATAATCCCAAATTCCCACAGATACACTTGAAATTTTTCCAGAAGAGTGGAGGCTGCTATAGCCTCCTTGGGAGTATATTAATGTCCACCATTTGGGAATATAAAGTACAATTAGCACATATAAGTATGATGGTCAGGTGGCCAAAAACTTTTGGCTTTATAGTGTATAGTGCACATAGTCATGCAACAACTATATTAATATACAACACATGAAAATTATAATTACTAATTATACTTGGATATTACCATTTATATAGTGCCTTGAAAAAGTATTCATACCCCTTGAATTTTTCCACATTTTGTCATGTTACAACCAAAAAATAAATGTATTTTATTGGGATTTTACCTGAAGGACCAACACAAAGTGGCACATAATTGTGAAGTGGAAGGAAAATGAATAACATTAACATTTTTTACAAATTAATATCTGAAAATTGTGGCGTGCATTTGTATTCAGCTCCCTTTACTTCAATACCCCTTACTAAAATCTAGTGGAACCAATTGCCTTCAGAAGTCACCTAAATAGTAAATAGCCCACCTGTGTATAATTTAATCTCAGTATAAATACAGCTGTTCTGTGAAGCCCTCCAAGGTTTGTTAGAGAACCTTAGTGAACAAACCGCATCATGAAGGCCAAGGAACACATCAGACAGGCTAGGGATAAAGTTGTGGCGACGTTTTAAGCTTTGAACATCTCATGGAGCACTGTTCAATCCATCATCTGAAAATGGAAAGAGAATTGCACAACTGAAAACCTCCTAAGACATGGCCGCCCACCTAAATTGACCGGCCGGACAAGGAGAGCATTCATTAGAGAAGCAGCCAAGAAGCCCATGGTAACTCTGGAGGAGCTGCAAAGATCAACAGCTCAGGTGGGAGAATCTGTCTACAGGAAAACTATTAGTCATGCACTCCACAAATCTGGACTTCATTGAAGACTGGCAAGAAGAAAACCATTGTTGAAAAAAAGCCATAAGAAGTCCCGTTTACAGTTTGCAAGAAGCCATGTGGGGGACACTACAAATATGTGTAAGAAAGTGTTCTTGTCAGATGAGACCAAAATTGAACTTTTTGGCCTAAACGCAAAACGCTATGTGTGGAGAAAAACTAACATTGCACATCACTGTGAACACACCATCCCCACCGTAAAACATGCTGGTAGCAGCATCATGTTGTGGGGATGCTTTTCTTCAGCAGGGACAGGGAAGCTGGTCAGAGTTGATGGGAAGATGGATGGAGCCAAATACAGGGCAATCTTAGAAGAAAACCTGTTATGCCGCGTACACACGGTCGGACTTTCTAGAAAGCTAGGTCCGACGTACTTGCCGCCAGACTTCCGGCGGTCTACCGCCGGACTTTCTGAACGGCCGGACTTGCCTACACACGGCCGGACTTTCCGGAATCCGGTCTTCCCGACGGACTTCCGCCGGACTTTCAGAACGAACGGACTTTCCCACACACGGACAAGTCCATTCATTTTGAACGTTACTTTGGTACGACGGGACTAGAAAAGGAATTCAATCTCGCCGCTTTTTTTGGCGAGATTGAAACCTTGCGAGCCCCGTCGCAGGCCCTTAGGTCTGGTATGGATTATAAAGGGGAACCCCTACGCCGAAAAACGGCGTGGGGTCCCCCTAAAATCCATACCAGACCCCGATCCGAGCACGCAGCCTGGCCGGTCAGGAAGGGGGGTGGGGACGAGCGAGCGCCCCCCCCCCTCCTGAACCGTACCAGGCCGCATGCCCTCAACATGGGGGGGTGGGTGCTTTGGGGGAGGGGGGCGCCCTGCGCCCCCCCCCCCAAAGCACCTTGTCCCCATGTTGATGAGGACAAGGGCCTCTTCCCGACAACCCTGGCCGTTGGTTGTCGGGGTCTGCGGGCGGGGGCTTATCGGAATCTGGGAGCCCCCTTTAATAAGGGGGCCCCCAGATCCCGGCCCCCCACCCTATGTAAATGAGTATGGGGTACATGGTACCCCTACCCATTTACCTAGGTAAAAAGTGTCAGTAATAAAACACAACACAGGTTTTTAAAATAATTTATTAAACAGCTCCGGGGGGGGGGGTCTTCTTCCGTCTTCGGGGGTCCCTCCGGTTCATCTTCTCCCGGCGTCCGGTTGGTTCTTCTCCGCTCTCCGGCCTCTTCTCCCGGTGTCCCAGGTCTTCGGCCGGCCCCTCCGCTTTCTTCAGGTAGCTCTATTGCCAGCGGAGGTCCGGACTTCTGGGCTTCTTGGCTTCTTGTGTTCTCTTCTCTTCTCTTCCCCCAGATGTTGACACGACGCTCTCTCCGGCTGGACTGGTCTCTGAGGGCTGCGTTGTGACTTATATAGGCGGAGACCCCGCCCCCATATGATGTCACAGTCCCTGGGCATGCTGGGACTGTGACGTTTTAGGGGGCGTGGTCGACCACGCCCCCTAAAACGTCACAGTCGACCACGCCCCCTAAAACGTCACAGTCCCAGCATGCCCAGGGACTGTGACATCATATGGGGGCGGGGTCTCCGCCTATATAAGTCACAACGCAGCCCTCAGAGACCAGTCCAGCCGGAGAGAGCGTCGTGTCAACATCTGGGGGAAGAGAAGAGAAGAGAACACAAGAAGCCAAGAAGCCCAGAAGTCCGGACCTCCGCTGGCAATAGAGCTACCTGAAGAAAGCGGAGGGGCCGGCCGAAGACCTGGGACACCGGGAGAAGAGGCCGGAGAGCGGAGAAGAACCAACCGGACGCCGGGAGAAGATGAACCGGAGGGACCCCCGAAGACGGAAGAAGACCCCCCCCCGGAGCTGTTTAATAAATTATTTTAAAAACCTGTGTTGTGTTTTATTACTGACACTTTTTACCTAGGTAAATGGGTAGGGGTACCATGTACCCCATACTCATTTACATAGGGTGGGGGGCCGGGATCTGGGGGCCCCCTTATTAAAGGGGGCTCCCAGATTCCGATAAGCCCCCGCCCGCAGACCCCGACAACCAACGGCCAGGGTTGTCGGGAAGAGGCCCTTGTCCTCATCAACATGGGGACAAGGTGCTTTGGGGGGGGGGGGCGCAGGGCGCCCCCCTCCCCCAAAGCACCCACCCCCCCATGTTGAGGGCATGCGGCCTGGTACGGTTCAGGAGGGGGGGGGGGGCGCTCGCTCGTCCCCACCCCCCTTCCTGACCGGCCAGGCTGCGTGCTCGGATCGGGGTCTGGTATGGATTTTAGGGGGACCCCACGCCGTTTTTTCGGCGTAGGGGTTCCCCTTTATAATCCATACCAGACCTAAGGGCCTGGTATGCCCCGCGCTCGCCGCAATAGGAAGATTTGTTTTTCCTATTGCAGCGAGCGCGAGATGCAGTAACCTGCTCCTCCGTCGTATCTGGTCCTTCGGACTAGCATACAGACGAACGGGCTTTCCGTCAGGAACTGAGTCCGGCGGAGGTACGACGTAAAGATTTGAAGCAGGCTTCAAATCTAAAGTACGTCGGATTTCCGCAAAAATCCGACCGAAACGGTCCGTCGGAAGTCCGATGGAGACCACACACGGTCGGACTTTCCGCCGGACTTTGTCCGGCGGCGTCCGTCGGACTTTTGCAGGTGAAAAGTCCGACCGTGTGTACGCGGCATTAGAGTCTGCAAAAGACTTGAGACTGGGGCGGAGGTTCACCTTCCAGCAGGACAACAACCCTAAATACACAGCCAGAGCTACAATGGAATAGTTTAGATCAAAGCATATTCATTGTTCGAATGGCCCAGTCAAAGTCCAGACCTAAATCCAATTGAGAATCCGTGGTAAGACTTGAAAATTGCTGTTCACAGACGCTCTCCATCCAATCTGACAGAGCTTGAGCTATATTGCAAAGAAGAATGGGCAAAAATGTCTCTAGATGTGCAAAGTTGGTAGAGACATCCCCAACTGTAATTGCAGTGAAAGGTGGTTCTACAAAATATTGATTCAGTGGGGCTGAATACAAATGCACACCACACTTTTCACATATTTATTTGTAAAAAAATTTGAAAGCCATTTATCATTTTCCTTCCACGTCACAATTATGTGCCACTTTGTGTTGGTCTATCACATAAAATCCCAATAAAATACATTTACGTTTTTGGTTGTAACATGACAAATTGTGGACAATTTCAAGGGTTATGAATACTTTTTTAAGGCAATATAAGTAACCAGGGAAGAGCTCAGGTGTGTTTAGACACAAGTCTGAACCAATATGGACGATCTTGCAAGGAAGCTTTCACTAAAGACAGACAATTTTAAGGGTTGGAGCCCACAGTCGCACATAGACACGCCCTTTGTATACATGCGGTTGTGAAGCTGGGAATGCCTTGGGTGCTTATGATTGGTTTTCTGCAGTGACAGCTTTCTAGCGAGGTAGAACGCCTGAGCTTATACCTAGTAATAACACCAGAGATTGTTGATCCAGAGAGTGTCCAATTTCCTCCTAGGGAATCAGGAAGCCATTTACCTTTTCCCCACTTGGTTTTTTTTTTGCCTTCCTCTGGATCAACTGTGGGTATAAAAAATGTGTATATGAAGGTTTTCTATTTATTTATTTTTTCTATTGTTTGAATTAGATGGACTTGCGTCTTTTTTTTTAACCTGACTATGTAACTACTGTATGCATTATTAATAATAAAAATTATTTTAATCTAAACGTTAGAACAATAACTTTCAAATAGGCATTCACTAAAAATGAACTGGCGCAAAGAATATGGTGTATAGTATAGAAAAAAAAAGAAACCTCTGTAGAGATCCAAAAGCTATACTCCAGAAGATGTTCTTTGTTATCAAACATAAATGATCGATGCTCATAAATATATGTAAATCTTGATTTCTAGGCCTATGTTGGGCCATCTATTTGTTTGATCTATATCTTGTATTATGGTGAACTTTTAAAATAAAAAACTTATTGAACCAGAAAAAAAAAGAAAAAGAAGAATAGCAATATCGTTTTTTTTTTTGTTTTTTTTTTATACTATTCTGATGACTTCTTTGCCTCCACATTCACAAGCTGAAATATCATTTGGAAAGGCAGGTTGGTCCATTCTGCAGGGGAATTGTGTTTCGGCTTCTGTTTTCATTTTATACGGCCTTTCTTCTTAAACAATTTTAACAGATGGTTAAATATTCCACTTTGTTTTATGTGATGTAAGCCCTCTCCTGTAAGGAGGTATAATTTATTAGCAACTAAACTGTAAGTTAGTAGGAGTCTGAGTGATGTGGTTTTATCAGGCCTGCCAAATTTTGCTAATCTGTTTTCAAGCTTCCCGTTTCCCCCAAGGCTTATTTTGTAAATACATAAATTAATGTTTCATTGAGAATAAAATACTGAAGGACAGATGTTGCTACCTTGTTTTTTTTCTGTGTGTGTTTAATCCTTGTGGTCCATCAAAAATAAAAAAAAAAGATTAGGACCCAAATGGAAGATGATGGAATTTTTTTTTAATGACTTTTCAGGAGACGGACATCAGCTACAAAAATGCTTTTAGCATCAACGTACGGTTTGCCATATGAAATTCTTTAATATCCTTTAAGCACGTCCAGTACCACAATTCGATGTTACCGTATACATTCGGGAGCCAGCGTGACAAGGCCAAAGTAGCGGGATGAAGCGGCGGTCAGGAGTCTGGAAAAACAAATAGGCAAGGTGACAGTGTTTTTTCGCATCTGATTGATGAAAGGCCATACATGGGGGGTTTATAAAGTGAGAAGAGGAAGGAGTCCGTAACTGCTTCCAAGATAAACTCATGGATGGTCCACATTGGAGACGAAGAAAGAGACTTTTTTTAGAGGAACTCGGAAACCAAAGCCAGGATTCCCATTCGTCTACTTCCTGTGCAGCAAAACTTGATATATATGTCGGTATTTTCAACGGCTGTATCCTATTTGTGCTTTGCTTGGGATATAGAATATGAGGTCACCTGAGAGATTTTTACAAAAATGACTGTACAGCCTGGAAGGGGGGGGGGGGTTGTTTGGTCAAGAGACGGAGCTGCCAGTTCCAAGGTTGGCTTGAGGCCTAGAATAATACACAGCGACTTGTGCTGAACCCATAATTGATCCAATTTGTTATAGTGCTCTCCACCATGAACATAAAGACACAACTGACCTGCCCCCACGAAGAAGAAAACTGAAAACATTTTTCTTTTCTTTTTTTTTTGCTACATTTACAGCTAATAAAAATAACTTGTGCAGTACAGACATGTCTCCATATTGAATTTGGAATAGAAAAATTTGGAAGTGGAACTGTGCTTCTCTGTGCTAATAGTTTCTACAGCTGTAGGCCTTGATTGTATTTTTAAGGTGAACATTATGGTTTCAACTTAAATTTTAATTGTAAATATCTTTAGAGTGGATTTTCCAATAATTTGAAGGAACGACCAAATATTTAGGATTTAACTTGATAAGATACATTTCTCCACAGTTGTACATATCAGGGCTGTCTCTAGGGTAGGGCACCAAAGACAGTTGTAGGACCAGAAGCCAGAAGATCCTCCAAAGAGTAGGATCTTTACTAATGGTTTCTCATGGGCTAAGGACTTGTAGGTAACAGATAGGGATGAGCTTCGAGTTTGAGTCGAACTCATGTTCGACTCGAACATTGGCTGTTCGCAAGTTCGCTGAACAGCGAACAATTTGGGGTGTTCGCGGCAAATTCGAATGCCACGGAACACCCTTTAAAAGTCTATGGGAGAAATCAAAAGTGCTAATTTTAAAGGCTAATATGCAAGTTATTGTCATAAAAAGTGTTTGGGGACCTGGTTCCTGCCCCAGGGGACATGGATCAATGCAAAAAAAGTTTTAAAAACGGCCGTTTTTTCAGGAGCAGTGATTTTAATAATGCTTAAAGTCAAACAATAGTGTAATATCCCTTTAAATTTCGTAGCTGGGGGGTGTCTATAGTATGCCTGTAAAGGGGCGCATGTTTCCCGTGTTTAGAACAGTCTGACAGCAAAATTACATTTTGAAGGAAAAAACCCATTTAAAACTACTCGCGGCTATTGCATTGCGGACAATACACATAGAAGTTCATTGATAAAAACAGCATGGGAATTCCCCAAAGGGGAACCCCGAACCAAAATTTAAAAAAAAATGACGTGGGAGTCCCCCTAAATTCCATACCAGGCCCTTCAGTTCTGGTATGGATATTAAGCGGAACCCCGGCCAAAATTTTTTTTAAAAATGACGTGGGGTTCCCCCTAAATTCCATACCAGACCCTTCAGGTCTGGTATGGATTTTAAGGGGAACCCCGCGCCTAAAAAAACCCCAAAAAACGGCGTGGGATCCCCCCAAAAATCCATACCAGACCCTTATCCGAGCACGCAACCTGGCAGACCGCAGGAAAAGAGGGGGGACGAGAGTGCAGCCCCCCCTCCTGAACCGTACCAGGCCACATGCCCTCAACATTGGGAGGGTGCTTTGGGGTAGCCCCCCAAAACACCTTGTCCCCATGTTGATGAGGACAAGGGCCTCATCCCCACAACCCTGGCCGGTGGTTGTGGGGGTCTGCGGGCGGGGGGCTTATCGGAATCTGGAAGCCCCCTTTAACAAGGGAACCCCCAGATCCCGGCCCTCCCCCCTGTGTGAAATGGTAAGGGGGTACTTACCCCTACCATTTCACTAAAAAACTGTCAAAAATGTTAAAAATGACAAGAGACAGTTTTTGACAATTCCTTTATTTAAATGCTTCTTCTTTCTTCTATCTTCCTTCATCTTCTGGTTCTTCTGGTTCTTCCTCCGGTGTTCTCGTCCAGCATCTCCTCCGCGGCGTCTTCTATCTTCTTCTCCTCGGGCCGCTCCGCACCCATGGCATGGGGGGAGGCTCCCGCTCTTCATCTTCTTCTTCATCTTCTTCTCTTCTTCCTTCTTCTCTTTTTCTCTTCTTCTCTTCTTCATTTTCTTCTCTGGTCCGCTCCGCACCCATGCTGGCATGGAGGGAGGCTCCCACTGTGTGATGGCGTCTCCTCATCTGACGGTTCTTAAATAACGGGGGGCGGGGCCACCCGGTGACCCCGCCCCCTCTGACGCACGGGACATGACGGGACTTCCCTGTGGCATTCCCCGTGACGTCACAGGGAAGTCCCGTCAAGTCACCGTGCGTCAGAGGGGGGCGGGGTCACTGGGTGGCCCCGCCCCCCGTTATTTAAGAACTGTCAGACGAGGAGCGCCGTCACACAGCGGGAGCCTCCCTCCATGCCAGCATGGGTGCGGAGCGGCCCGGAGAAGAAAATGAAGAAGAGGAGAAGAGAAGAAAAGAAGAAGAGAAGAGCGGGAGCCTCCCCCATGCCATGGGTGCGGAGCGGCCCGAGGAGAAGAAGATAGAAGACGCCGCGGAGGAGATGCTGGACGAGAACGCCGGAGGAAGAACCAGAAGAGCCAGAAGAACCAGTAGAACCAGAAGATGAAGGAAGATAGAAGAAAGAAGAAGCATTTAAATAAAGGAATTGTCAAAAACTGTCTCTTGTCATTTTTAACATTTTTGACAGTTTTTTAGTGAAATGGTAGGGGTAAGTACCCCCTTACCATTTCACACAGGGGGGGCTGGGATCTGGGGGTCCCCTTCTTAAAGGGGGCTTCCAGATTCCGATAAGCCCCCCGCCTGCAGACCCCCACAACCACTGGCCAGGGTTGTGGGGATGAGTCCCTTGTCCTCATCAACATGGGGACAAGGTGTTTTGGAGGGCTACCCCAAAGCACGCTCCCAATGTTGAGGGCATGTTCAGGAGGGAGGGGGGCCGCACTCTCGTCCCCCCCTCTTTTCCTGCGGCCTGCCAGGTTGCGTGCTCGGATAAGGGTCTGGTATGGATTTTTGGGGGGACCCCACGCCGTTTTTTTTTTTGGCGCGGGGTTCCCCTTAAAATCCGTACCAGACCTGAAGGGTCTGGTATGGAATTTAGGGGGAACCCCACATCATTTTTTTTTTAATTTTTGGCCGGGGGTTCCCCTTAACCTCCCTGGCGGTATGATTATTTCTGATTTTAGGTGCTGAAAGCGGTACAATTATTTTGCACAGAAATTTGGCGTTTTATATTGTAGGCCTGTAATTCTTAGGAATAACTCACTGAAATCGGTCCAAACCAGAGTCTAGTAGACATCCTGGGTATGATAAAGTTTGAAAAACGAAATAAAAAATTATAATATAATAAATAACTATATAGTTTTTGGTTGCTATGGACAATCTCCAGTTTCCTGGCAGAAAGAACAGTTTTATATATATAAAACTGCATGCAGGACACTGGGCAGACCACTAGGGACAAAGGGGATGTGTAGTTATTTGATACAGTACTGTAATCTGTAAGATTACAGTATGCTGTATCTATACTGTGTTGCTCACTTTTGAATTTACCGCCGAACTCCGTCCCCGTGCGTCGCAACGCTCGCAGGGAACGGAGCTCGGCACTGTGAATCGAACGAGACACAGCGGCTCGCCGATCACAGCGGGGAGACATCGCAGGATCCAGGGGACAAGGTAAGTAAACTCTTCCTGGATCCTGCGATGCAAGCCCGAGTCTGGCTCGGGGATACCGCTTTTGGTATGAAAAATCCAACCCGAGCCAGACTCGGGAATACCGCCAGGGAGGTTAATATCCATACCAGACCTGAAGGGCCTGGTATGGAATTTAGGGGGACTCCCACGTCATTTTTTTTTTTAAATTTTGGTTCGGGGCTCCCCTTTGGGGAATTCCCATGCCGTTTTTATCAATGAACTTCTATGTGTATTGACGGCAATGCAATAGCCGCGGGTAGTTTTAAATGGGTTTTTTCCTTCAAAATGTCATTTTGCTGTCAGACAATTCTAAACACGGGAAACATGCGCCCCTTTACAGGCATACTATAGACACCCCCCAGGTACAAAATTTAAAGGGATATTACACTTTTATTGTTTGACTTTAAGCATTATTAAAATCACTGCTCCTGAAAAAATGGCAGTTTTTAAAACTTTTTTTTGCATTGATCCATGTCCCCTGGGGCAGGACCCGGGTCCCCAAACACTTTTTATGACAATAACTTGCATATTAGCCTTTAAAATTAGCACTTTTGATTATTCATGTTCGTGTCCCATAGACTTTAACGGTGTTCGCACAAACTTTTTTCCTGTTCGCATGTTCTGGTGCGAACCGAACAGGGGGGTGTTCGGCCCATCCCTAGTAACAGATGATGAAGTCACTCAGCCTGGGAGCCATCTATGCTGTTTATAAAAGTTAACCACATCATCGGTGTACTGAAATATTTGGTCTTTAGCAGCCATTGCTGCATTCTATTTAGAGATGGACTTTCTTTATATTGTTTGTACTCATGTACTGTACTGCCTCAAAAGCAATATGGTTATATTTATAGTCCAGAGGCCAAATCCAAAAAAAGCATAATGTGTAGCACACAGAACTCAGATGGGCAACGCAATTTGTGCCAGGTTCTATTTCCTGGTAAGTGCAAGCAGCCAGGCACATGGTAGCTTCCCAGTCTCTATTCATAAGTGCCAGGCAGAAAGTGTTTTTTAGGTATATTGCTTATTAACCTTTGGTAGGGTGCAGGGTGAGCCTTGGAATACTCCAGAACTAGTTCAAAAGGTAGTGGAGGACACTCTCTAACTGCACTGTCATTTCAGGGTGAAACCACCCTCTTGAAGTTAGTGGCTAGTGAACTACAGCCCAGCAGACTTCATTAAGAAGGTAAAACCTGAGCCAGCAACTTGAATTAACTTTCGCAAAGGTTGGCAAGGACAGTCTAAAGAACCTTTAAGACTTATACTCACTGTGCCATGGGTACTTGAATTCTTTCCTGAAGTACCAGACAGCTTCTGCACAATGTGCCTCCAGGTCAGATCCCCTGCGGACTTCCTTCAACTGCATTCAGGAGCTCTGGACCTAGCTCTAACTGGAGCTGGGAAGCAGATGGCCTCTTCTAAATTTTAGCGACGTGCCTGGTGGGCACAGCCCTCAGGCTAGGTCTTTTCCCACAGGTCAAGGACCCTGCTGTTCCAGGCTCCAGCATATTTATACACACGCCAGCCCCCTCCCTAACCATTCTTCCTGCAAGGGATTGGCTGAGGTTGTATGAATATGCAAGTGAGGGTCTGCCTCCTCCACCCGCCAAATACTGAAACCTACCATAATTCAGGGGAGAGCAGCAGAGTCTGCATCCAGCAAAACCCAGAACAGCCAAAAGCAATCAACGTTGCTCCACTGGCTCCACTGGATCCACTGGCTAAAAAACTAAATTTGCCTCAAACTGTTGGCAAACTAGCTAGCAGGACAGGACAGGATTTTAATTTTCGTGAGTTATTTGTTATACCATGAAATGTAGATTTTTCAGGTCATTAAAGTGCAGTTCCAACCATATAAAAGTCAGCAGCTACAAAAAGTGTAGCTGCTGACTTTTATTAATCGGACACTCACCTGTCCCAAGGTCCAGCGATACGGGCGCTGGCTCCTCTTTGCGGCGCTGGCATTGTTACTATGGGTGCCCAGCTGTGGCTTCACAGCGGGCACGCACTGCACCTGCGCGAGACGCACTGCGCACTGTGACTGGCCGGGCAATCATCTGGGATCTGTGACATGTCCCAGATGATTGCCAAGAGGGAGGGGGGAGAGGAGAACTCCCTTCCAGTGCCACGGTGCCCCGGGAGGAAGTGGGAGCTGAATCCCGCTAAAAAAGAGGGTATATGTTCCCCCCCCCCAAAAAAATGATATGCCAAATGTGTCAGGGGGTCACCTTCACTTAAAGCGGAAGTTCCATTTTTGGGTGGAACTCCGCGTTAAGGCATTTCCTCCCAAGTAAGCTAAATTTATCAAGCGCAAGTTGTTTTACAGAATATGTTGGTGTTTTCACTAAAACTGTCAATTACCAGCAAGTTTGCAAATATAAACTTCGATCCTGTTCCTTACTTCTGCCATCTCCTGAGAATACCTTATCAGAATTGACAGTTCAAGTTGCCTGTCTGCCAGTAAACATGTCTGAACATGTAAAGAGTCATTATTTATTTTAAAAAGTACCATTGACACCCAAGTAGATAATATTCATGCCCCTAGTCACTTGTGAGAATAAGCAATGAGCAAGAACATTTGAAGGATCTCCAGGTATTCCCTCCTTTACCAAAACTGCAACTGCAAGATGTGTGCCTCTCCTCCCTCTCTACAACCCATACCCTGTAACCTTACAACTTGTAGTCTTTAAAAAAAATAAAATAAATGAATATGAAATTGAATAAAATAATTCATACAGCTTAGCGATTTGCATAGCATGTGACCTAAAGATCCTTGATCTTAAAGCATAGTCAGTGAAAGCTAAAACTTTGTTTTTTCATTTGAATGGAGCGTGCAAGGCTTAGAACCTCTGAACTTGTCCTAGCTTCCATTGTCAAAGGGACAGAAGGTGATGTGGAATCCCAAATTTTACAGCCGACGCTGTTGGAGGAGAAATCTTTCAATAGATATATCTGTTCCAATGACTGTCTAAGAAGAGATCTTCCCTCATTGGAGAGATCTCCTCCGTTTTCCTGTTTCTCCAGGATGGAACATGAAAGAGATTAGTCCCCTGGATGGGATACAGACAGCAAAAAAATAGTTAAATAAATAAAATGTGACATGGAATTTATCTATACCCTACTCTATCCACATAAAAAATAGATTTGAATATGCTTTAAAAGGGCAACCCATGGCCATAGAGGGATCAAAATGTGGCTGGTTCAGCAGGATCCGGCTGAATTTCAATCAGTGCATTTGTGGCCGACCCTGTTTGATCTTTAATCGAATTCTGTTGAACCTGAAAGTTGGAAAACTTTTGTCAATTAGCAGCTGCAGCCAATAGTCTTCAGCCACGTATCAGTGTATTCTGACAGTGCCAGGTGCAGCTGGCAGAATACAATATCCTGGTGGGGGGATTCCTCTATCTACCTCATATGTGTAGATGGAGGAATCTGTTTGTCTTTGGCCAGCTTTGGACTTTGGAAAAAAAATTTATAAGCAGAGGTGGATACAGACTCCAGTGGTTTGGGACGTGGCATCGCTTACTCTGACAGAAGCCTCCAGATCCATAGCACTTATACACTATATGGCCAAATGGGTTCACACATATGACCATCAAACCTACACTATATTGCCAAAATTATTGGGAGGCCTGCTTTTAGACACACATGAACTTTAATGGCATTCCAGTCTTAGTCCGTAGGGTTCAATATTGAGTTGGCCCATCCTTTACAGCAGAGGTAGGCAACCTGGGCCCTCCAGCTGTGGTGAAACTACAAGTCCCATGAGACATTGCAAGACCCTGACAATTACAGGCATGACTCCTAGAAGCAGAGGCATGATGGGATTTGTAGTTTTACCACAGCTGGAGTGCCGAGGTTGCCTACCCCTGCTTTACAGCTATAACAGCTTGAACTCTTCTGGCAAGTCTGTCCACAAGGTTTAGGAGTGTGCAGTCTCCGCTCTAATTCATCCCAAAGGTGTTCTATCGGGTTGATGTCAGGGCTCTGTGCAGGCCAGTCAAGTCCCCCCCCCAAACTCGCTCATCCATGTCTTTATGGACCTTGCTTTGTGCACTGGTCCAAATCATTTGGTGGAGGGGGGATTATGGTGTGGGGTTGTTTTTCAGGGGTTGGGCTTGGCCCCTTAGTTCCAGTGAAGGAAACTCTTAAGGCGTCAGTGTGAAAATGTGAAGCCCTCGCGCTACTATGATAAAATAATAATAATAGAGAATGAATAATAAACTGGTGAAAAAACCAAAATGTGCCTAATTAGCATAAAGTGTTAACATATATATGTCTGCCTGCAGCAGAACCTAAAGTGTATCACAATCCACTCACAGTGATGATAAAAAAGTGATTCCGCGCTACAGTAAAAAATAAGATAAGATAAAAAAAGGTCACAAAGTGCATATGACAATATTGCGTTGAAACCTCACTTGAGGAATAAATAATGTAAATAGTGAAATATTTGAACCATATACAGACAACTGGGCAAAAGGTTAAGAATAAATAAGTCTCTAAAATAACCTCAAAAGGATGGGAAAAGAACTCGAGTTGTGTCCTAAAAATGTAAAAAGTCTTTTAAAAGTGGTAGACACAGAGCTCTCACCTTCATAAATTGTCCAGAGGCTAAAATGAATAAAAAAATCCGTAATCCAAAGTAATTTCAGCTTTCACCACTAGGGGGTCCTCTGTGTCGACATAGATGTCATAAAACCAATCGAAATGTCAGCATATAACCATAGGTGCATAAAATGTCATTCCTTATATTAGATTAAACCACTAGGGGGTCCTCTCCTTCGTCCACACAGTCTCCCAATTGGTGCTGCACTTCCAAGCCTCTTCATATACCTCGTACCTCCGTACAAACAGGGGGAGGGGGGGGGAGGGGAGGAGGGCACAGCAACGAACAAAGGTGGGAGAGAGAGAGAGACAAAAAGATCCGAATAGTGTAGTAGATTAAAGTAACATAAGCTTTAATGCGAAGGTTAAAAATGGACTCTTACAATATGAATAAAGTAATAAGGCAAAAACAGTTGCTAAGGCGTCTGAACGCCGCTCTCACTCTGACTTCCTGGTATCGCTCAGTCTCTCCGGCCACTGCCTACGCGTTACGTCATCACGTGACTTCTTCAGGGGATCTTCTTCTTCTTCAGATCCCCTGAAGAAGTCACGTGATGATGTAACGCGTAGGGAGTGGCCGGAGAGACTGAGCGATACCAGGAAGTCAGAGTGAGAGCGGCGTTCAGACGCCTTAGCAACTGTTTTTGCCTTATTACTTTATTCATATTGTAAGAGTCCATTTTTAACCTTCGCATTAAAGCTTATGTTACTTTAATCTACTACACTATTCGGATCTTTTTGTCTCTCTCTCTCCCACCTTTGTTCGTTGCTGTGCCCCCCTCCCCTGCCCCCCCCCTCCCCCTGTTTGTACGGAGGTACGAAGTATATGAAGAGGCTTGGAAGTGCAGCACCAATTGGGAGACTGTGTGGACGAAGGAGAGGACCCCCTAGTGGTGGAATCTAATATAAGGAATGACATTTTATGCACCTATGGTTATATGCTGACATTTTGATTGGTTTTATGACATCTATGTCGACACAGAGGACCCCCTAGTGGTGAAAGCTGAAATTACTTTGGATTACGGATTTTTTTATTCATTTTAGCCTCTGGACAATTTATGAAGGTGAGAGCTCTGTGTCTACCACTTTTAAAAGACTTTTTACATTTTTAGGACACAACTCGAGTTCTTTTCCCATCCTTTTGAGGTTATTTTAGAGACTTATTTATTCTTAACCTTTTGCCCAGTTGTCTGTATATGGTTCAAATATTTCACTATTTACATTATTTATTCCTCAAGTGAGGTTTCAACGCAATATTGTCATATGCACTTTGTGACCTTTTTTATCTTATCTTAAGGCGTCAGCATACCAAGACATTTTGGACAATTTCATGCTCCCAACTTTGTAGGGAACAGTTTGGGGATGGCCCCTTCCTGTTCTAACATGACTGCGCACCAGTGCACAAAACAAGGTCCATAAAGACATGGATGAGCGGGTTTGGGATGGAGGAACTTCACTGGCCTGCACAGAGTCCTGACCTCAACCTGATAGAACACCTTTGGGATGAATTAGAACAGAGACTGCAGGCCAGGCCTTCTCGTCCAACATCAGTGCCTGACCTCATAAATGCGCTTCTGAAAGAATGGTCAAACATTCCCATAGACACATTTCTAAACTTTGTGGACGACCTTCCCAGAAGAGTTGAAGCTGTTATAGCTGCAAAGGGTGGGCCAACTCAATATTGAACACTACGGACTAAAGCTGGAATGCCATTAAAGTTCACGTGCGTGTAAAGACAGGCGTCCCAATACTTTTGGCAATAAAGTGTTTATTAGCTTGTTGGAAATCCCATTCCAAGATCATGGGCATTAATATGAAGTTGCCCTCCTTTGCAGCTATAACAGCCTCCACTCTTCTGCGAAGACTTTCCGCAAGGTTTTGGAGTGTATCTGGGGGATTTTGTACCCATTCAACTTGAAAAGTATTTGTGAGGTCAAGTACTAATGTTGGATGAGAAGACATGGCTTGCAGTTGGTGTTCCAGTTCATCCCAAAGGTGCTCACTAGGGTTGAGGTCAGGGCACTCAAGTACCTTTGCACCAAATTCTTCAAACTATGTCTTTATGGAGCTGGCTTTGTGCACAGGGGTATAGTCGTGATGGAACAGAAAAAGACCTTCTCCAAAATTGCCAGGAGGGAGAGACATTGTCTAATGCCACGTACACACGACCGGTTTTGCCGTCGGAATAAACTCCGAAGGTTTCTCCGACGGAACTCCGAAGGAATTCCATTCAAGCGGCCTTGCCTACACACGGTCAAACCAAAGTCCGACCAAAGTCCGACCGTCCAGAACGCGGTGACGTACAACACATACGACGGGACTAGAAAATGGAAGTTCAATAACCAGTATCCAATAGCTTCCGTCTCGTACTTGCTTCAGAGCATGCATCGTTTTTGGTCCGTCGGAACAGCATGCAGACGAGCGCTTTTCCCGATAGGAATTGGTTCCGTCGGAAATATTTAGAACATGTTCCATTTCTAGGTCCGTCAGAATTTTCGAAAAAAGAAGTCCGATGAGGCCTACACGCGATCGGAATAGACGATGAAAAGCTTCCGTCTGACTTTTTCTGACATTCCGCTCGTGTGTACGCGGCTTTAGATATCTTTGTATGCTGTAAAACCCTTCACAGGAAACACTTGAACTCAACAATTTGGAGGGATGTTGATATGCGTTTGGACATATAGGTTACCTAGGGATGGGGAAGCCCAGTTCTATTTGGTAGATCTACAACTGTGTCAAACAGGAACATTGCCAGCCTTACATTAAAGAAAACTAGGAAAGTCCACAATCCATTTAAAAAGCTTGCTAAATACATCAAAACATTAGCATCACTTAATACAAACTTAGTTTTCCCTTTGTTTCCTTGCAATGGAAAAATAGTATACAGGCAGTCCAGCACAAAAGATTAGTAAATCCTGTGATGTGCTCCCAAAGTCTACCGATCCTGGGCAAACCCAACCCCTCAGCCAATCTGTCAGTTCTATGTGGCTAAAAGGATTCCTTTGAACCCCTTACCAATGGCAATTCATTTTCATGTCGCGGAACAAGAGACACGTTTCCATGTGCAGAATCACACATGTTCTCCAGTGATCCAATGCAAACCCCACTGTTATTTACCTGTAGAGGACACAGAGGGGTTAGGCCTCATGCACACTAGGCTTAACCAGTTGACCCCCGAAAATGTACCCCCCTTCATGACCAGGCCATTTTTGCAATACTGCACTGCGTTATTTTAACTAACAATTGCGCGGCCGTGCGACGTTGTACCCAAATAAAATTAATCCCCTTTTTTTCCAACAAATAGAACTTTCTTTTGGTGGTATTTGATCACCTCTGTGGTTTTTTTTTTGCGCTATAAGCAAAAAAAGACTGAAAATTTTGAAAAAAAAACATTTCTTACTTTCTGCTATAAAACATATCCAATAAACAAATATAAAAAATCAAATTTCTTCATCGGACAAATTGGACACCAAGTGACACTTTTTGGGGACCGGAATAATAGGGGGGAGTTTGGGACTTTAAATGGGGACCAGTGACAATACAGTGATCAATGCAAAAAATTTGCAATGCAAATTGCAATGCAATGCAATGCAAAATGTACTGTCACTGTACTAATGACACTGGCAGGGTTAGCATCAGGTGGTGATCAAAGGGCTAAATGTGTTCTAAGGGAGTGCTTGCTAACTGTGTGTGTGTGTGTGTGTGGGAGAAGGGGGGGGGGTGCTCTTAGTGTGAAAAGACAGAGATCCGTGTTCTTGCTTTGTAGGAATACAGAATCACAGCCTTCCCCTCTCACAGAACGGCGATCTGCCTTGTTCTGCCTTGTTTACATAGGCAGATCGCCGTTCTGCCTGTCGCCCGAACGCCGGGTGCCAGCGGATATCAAGTCTGACGGACCCGCTGATTGGTTCCCGCTGTGTCCAATCACAGCGGAAGTGGGTCAGCGGCGGCACGCATGCACGCCCTAGACCCGGAAGTGCAGGATCACGTACAAGTACATGATCCTAAGCGCTTTCCCCGACTTGTTCATTCCCGACTTGTTCATTCCCCGACTTAGTTGGGGTAGGGGGAACACTTTGGTGGGGGTAGGTCAGCCACACATTTTGACCTTTGACCTCTGGGGACACGCCTGCTGACCTTTGGAGGAGGTCCCTATTCCAATCCCTGAGTCCTAACCTTGTTCTTCAAGGGGAAACTCTAACCCTAGCCCTCTAACCCTAACCCCTAACCCTAACCATGTTCGTCAAGGGGAAACCCTAACCTTGCCGCTGTATACATACAGTACACGGTCAGCAATCGGTTAAAAAACACAAACTTTTACAGGCGCTCAGTGGTTTGTTTGTTTTTTTGCAGCCCATAAATGCACCTCTAGGTTA
Source organism: Lithobates septentrionalis (assembly GCA_037952835.1). Classification (NCBI taxonomy): domain Eukaryota; kingdom Metazoa; phylum Chordata; class Amphibia; order Anura; family Ranidae; genus Lithobates; species Lithobates septentrionalis. The sequence goes on along the minus strand of JBBDGP010002646.1, from coordinate 648,703 downwards.
GCCTATGGGGGTTCATTAAAGCCGCGTACACACGAGCGGAATGTCCGACAGAAAAAGTCAGACGGAAACTTTTTCATCGTCTATTCCGATCGTGTGTAGGCCTCATCTGACTTTTTTTTTCGAAAATCCTGACGGACCCAGAAATAGAACATGTTCTAAATAATTCCAACGGAACCAATTCCTATCGGGAAAACCGCTCGTCTGTATGCTGTTCCGACCGACCAAAAACAACGCATGCTCTGAAGCAAGTACGAGACGGAAGCTATTGGCTACTGGCTAATGAACTTCCTTTTTCTAGTCCCATCGTATGTGTTGTACATCACCGTGTTCTGGACGGTCGGACTTTGGTCGGACTTTGGGTTGACCGTGTGTAGGCAAGCCCGCTTGAATGGAATTCCATCGGAGTTCTGTCGGGGAAACCTTCGGAGTTTATTCCGACGGCAAAACCGGTTGTGTGTACGCGGCGTTACTAAAACTGGAGTGTGCAGAATTTGGTGCAGCTGTGCATGGTAGCCAATCAGCTTCTAACTTCAGCTTGTTCAATTAAGCTTTTTTTTAGAAAAAACCTGAAAGCTGATTTCTATGCAGAACTGCACCGGATTTTGCACTCTCCAGTTTTAGTAAATCACCCCCTATGAGTCCACATAGGCATTTACATGCATATTAGAAGAAGAGCATTTACAGGCAAAAAAAAAGAAAAACATCATGTTCAGGGTGAGGAGCTTTTGGGCAGAAAAAAAACCGCTAAACACGCGTAAACATGTCTAAACACGCCTAAACCCTATACACGTTTAGTGCTTGAATGTTTATTCATTCCAGTGGCCAGAAAAAAAACAATATTCCAACCAATGGAATCAATGAACGCCCAAACACATGTGCAAAACGCAGCTATAGGGTTGTTTTTTAAGCAGCTTTTCTCCTGACAGAAGAAAAGGCATTCAGAGGAGCAAACGCCCAACGTGCATGAGACCTTCGACAGCAAGATTGACTGCTGCTGTGATGTCACTAAGCTAAGAAGGATGCACTGTACCTCCTTAATGGGTGCCTTCTTATTAGGGCAGGGATGTCATAGGAGATGGGGCATACCACCCATAATGGCCATAATTGTATCTCCCTTTGGTATAGCTTAAGGGCTTCCTGCATGGTGGGGCCTCCTGTGCGTTCTGCCGTGTAGAAGTGAATTATGATGAGCCCAATGGATCTCTTTTCTAGCTTCACTCTATGCCAATACAAATCTTTGACTACACTAATTTGGAGAGATTTACTCATCTCTATCCATTACAAAATGCTGGCTGACAGTACAGCTTACTCAAAGGAAAGTATTCAGATATACCATTGTGTCATGTGAGTTGAGCTCTTCTTTTCCCTGATCTAACCTATTTGATGGCTATGCGTTCAGGTCAAATGGGCAAACACAGGAACAAAAAACTTAAACATAAACAAGGTAAGAGAACAAACTGAAGGTCAGGGTATGTGTAAGCAGATGCAACTGGCTAGTCTGCCACTAGGTGGCTCTGTACCAAAATAGTGTGTGAATAGTGTAACTAGGTGTTTGGTTCCTTTTAGACAAAGCCTTCATATAGTGATGTAATGGGTAGAGCACTGTTAATTTTGTGTAAAATTTCAAGGTAACCTTAGTTATAGTCTTGACTAAAATGCCATTTTAGTTTTAGTCATATTTTAGTCATCTGAATTGTTTTAGTTTTAGACGTATTTTAGTCGACTAAAATAATACTAATTTAGTCAATGAAAATATTTTAGTCGCAGAAATGAACACTGGGGTGGAGTTAGTACCCATATATATGTCAGGATGGGAAAAGCCTTAGGCCGTTGGAACATGGGGGTAAAACACCCCATTAGCATGCAGCTTTAGTCCGCTATCGCAGAAGCCCTGGACAGGGCAGAAGGACAGGATGAGATAGTCCTACACCCAGAAGAAGAAGTCAACCTGATAAGCAATTATAAAGCACAGTAGTGTGAAATGCGTTTGCTGTCGTTCCTAAAGCTGTTCATGCATGTCCCATCCTCGTTCTTAACAATTTCTTAACTAACATGGAGTTCTAATGCTGGAAGTGCTGCCATCCCTTTTGTCAACATGGTACTCTGGGTCGCGGACCAGGCGGGCACCCGCCACTTGACAGCTGAACAGGATTCTTTTTGGTGATCTTAAGGAGTGGTGCACCCTCTCTACTTTCCAAGTCAACCTGATTCTTTTTGGTTGGTGGAGGGCAGGATGCAAAAGACCTTTTAGAAAAGACCAAGTGTTCTCGGTTTTGAGTGCTATACCCCTGGAGGTCCTGGAAGAAGTACAGAAACTAGAGGAGCAGCTGCAATAGTCCTGTCTCTAGGACAACATTAAGGGAGTAGTGAGCAATGACAAGCCAAAGCCTCTGAGTGAGTACTAATGACCCTGAGAAAAAGAAAGAGTTACTAAGGGAAGGTGGCTTACCAGTGATATGTAACGTGCAGCTTTCACATAATGGCTGCTATGGTACATCCACTATATATGATGAAGTTACCGCATATAATATGTTTGTGTGATGTGATGCGATTTGTCACTGCTATCTTTGAGCATTGACAGTAAAGTGAGTACACTATAACTTTGTGTGGACAATCCTTTTTTTATGAACATGAAGGCCAATGGCCGGGGATATCGTGGGAAGGCCTCTGGCAAGGAGTTGGGCAAAAATGTTTTTGAAAGCTAACAACTACCAGCAGGTGGGTCCCTGTCCTATCTAAGACACCATCCACCAACACCCAGCAAATCACAAGCCCCCTTACATATGGAACAGCCAAAAGCAGAAATCTAAGCCTATACTGAAGAACAATCCTAAATTATAAAGCAGCCAGACAGGTCCTAATATTCACCTATAATCACTGACTGAAAGCTCTTGAGATCAAATGTGGTGCTGCAGCATGACCATGCCATGGGGATGCCCACAAAGTGGCCTAGGTAAGCATGTAAATACAGCAAATTTAAGCTTTTCGGGCATCACAGAAGAGGCCACAGACCCGTCCATCTTGGACCTTTAAACGACGTACAGTCTCAGATTTTAGATGTCAGTTGCAACCGTTAGAAAAGAATGTTCCATTACAAAGATTCTTCCAGCATAAACCAAATCCACCAGGCACTAACATGCAGTAGAGTAACTGCCCAGAATTGTACTAAAGCTTGTCACCCACTCACTGTACTCATCCAGGATTGCTAGGGTGTCAGCTCTTCTACTGCCTGGCACGTGTCACCTCTAAATGTAGCTTGCGGAACCCTCTTTCTCTGACTCCCTTTATATAACATAGCTTAATGGGAGTTTCTAGGCTGTCCCTTTAAAGACATCATGTACAACCCTTTAATTGAATGTGTCGTTTAATAAAAACTGCTATCCAAATTTATTAAATGTGGGCTGATATTTTACCTCAGGGCTGGACTCTTTGTGGGGCATGAAAAATTAGGAGTCAATCACTTTTGAAAGGTTGACTGAGATTACTTCAACCTTTAAACCCATAAAGAGAGGGATTAGGGTACAGGATACCCAAAAAGCAACCATGTTCAGACTCCAAATCCTACTTACAGTTAAAGTGATTGTAAAGTCTTGTTTTCTTCCATAAAAATAACAAACACATTATACTTACCTGCTCTGTTGCAGTGGATTTGCACAGAGCAGCCCAGATCCTCCTCTTCTCGGGTCCCTCTTCTGTGATCTTGGCCCCTCCCTCCTGTTCAGTGCCCCCACAGCAAGCAGCTTGTGTTGGGGGCACCCAAGCCAAGTCACAGCTCCCTGTCCATTCCGACACGGAGCCCCGACCCAGCCCTGCCCCCTCTCTCCCCTGATTGGCTAGCTGACTTTGATTGACAGCAGTGGGAGCAAATTGCACCGCTGCTGTGTCTCAGCCAATCAGGAAGGAGAATCTTGGACGACCAAAGGGACTCGTGGACATCGCTGGACAGAGAGGGACCTCAGGTAAGTGTTAGGAGGGCTGAGGGGGGCTGCTGCACATAGAAGGCTTTTTATCTTAATGTATAGAATGCATTAGGCTAAAAAATCTTCTGCCTTTACAACCCCTTTAAGCAGAAAAGGACCTTTAAGCTAGAGTCATAGTCTTTATATTTGAGACTGTATAGCACTTGCGTTACACAATCAATCTGGATGAGCTACCACATTTCTGCAATGTCCAGCCCCTCACCTAGGTCTTCAAGAAACTCTTCCATTAGACAGATGTTATGGCTGGTGCTTAGTCCAGGTTCCAGCTTCACTCCTCCTAAACTGTGCAAGCATTTCTGGCGACAAACTCAGGCCTTCCTTTTCCTTAAACAGAGAGAAACCTGCTCAAAGGCTGATAGTGTAGTCTGTTTAAAAACTGTTGTAAAACTCTCACCAGTACAGTTGAGGGACAAAGCAAATAACCACTAGGGCAGAATGGACCACACAAGCCTCACAGATACCTGAGATTGGGAAACCTCACAGGGATGGAGCAGAATGGACGCTCTGCAAGAGCTGAAGCTGCACGAGGAGGAAAGTCGATTGTCAGTGGAAGTGTGCCCGATGAGAAGAAATGATGAGGGAGTGGTGCTGAGGGTCAGGATGAATTTCTGAGGGATTTCCTCTTTCTTCAGCCTACCTTCTAAAGAGCTTAAACAGCACATCTTGAAACCCCAGTCTGTTTTGAAATCTTTGCCTGGGAAAGAGGCCTTGCTGATGCAGTATAACTACCTTGTGTCTTGTTGGTGTGCTCAGTCTTGTCATGGTGTATGACCTGTGAGATGAAACTGTCTTCCACAACCTCACCTTAGTAGAAGAGTTTGGCTGTTCCTCTCCTAGTTTTAAGCTTCCTACACAGCTGTTTCTATTTCAGTTAATGACTGTGTTTCAACCTACATATGAAATGTATTATCATTAGCACCTGCTTGGTATAATTAGTATAACTAGTTAATCATAAACCTAACTGTAATCTCACAAAATACCTCACTTTGTGCAAGTGTAAGAATCGATGGTTTGAAGCCAAAGGGTAGTCACAACAAATATTGATTTGGGTTAGATTTTTCTTCTGTTCGCTCATTTGGCATTTTGTAAATTGATACAAATAAACAATTAAAATATATATTTTTGCCTCTGAATTACAGCATCCCTATTAGCTTGGAAAAAGCTCTTGTCTACACCCTCTCCTGGGCCACCTATTTGATTTCTACCGATTCCCTTAAGAGCTTTATCCACCTGCCTTCCTGATCTAAACTTATCCCATTGGCACCTGGCTGGCATCTCAACTGTAGGCGATATGACTGCCAATAACTCCTTGAAATCATTTGACACCCTCAAAGGTGAATATAACCTTCCCAGGAAATATTTCTGAACCCATTTACCAGTTTTAGTTCCAACCATCATACCCTAAAAAAGGAATATCTCTATTCTCCCAACCCAGTGACGATCGCCCATACTCTCAAGTCACAACTCTAAATAAATGGATAGACGAATTGAATACCCCCACCACTAGAATTACAGTGCCTTGAAAAAGAATTCATACCTCTTGAAATTTTCCACATTTTATCATGTTACAACCAAAAACGTAAATGTATTTTATTGGGATTTTATCTGATAGATCAACACAAAGTGGCACATAATTGTGAAGTGGAAGGCAAATGATAAATGGTTTTTAGCATTTTTCACAAATAAATATGTGAAAAGTATGGCGTTCATTTGTATGGCGCCCCCTGAATCAATACAATGTAGAACCTCCTTTCACTGCAATTACAGCTGCAAGTCTTTTTTGGGGATGTCTCTACCAGCTTTGCACAGCTAGAGAGTGACATTTTTGCCCATTCTTCTTTGCAAAATAGCTCAAGCTCTGTCAGATTTTAGGGAGAGCGTCTGTGAACAGCAATTTTCTAGTCTTGCCACAGATTCCCAATTGGATTTAGGTCTGGACTTTGACTGGGCCATTCTAACACATAAATATGCTTTGGTTTAAACCATTCCATTGTAGCTCTGGCTGTATGTTTAGGGTCGTTGTCTTGCTAGAATGTGAACCTCCGCCCCAGTCTCAAGTCTTTTGCAGACTCTAGCAGGCTTTCTTCTAAGAGTGCCCTGTATTTGGCTCCATCCATCTTCCCATCAACTCTGACCAGCTTCCCTGTCCCTGCTGAAGAAAAGCATCCCCACAACATGATGCTGCCACCACCATGTTTCATGGTGGGGATGGTGTGTTCAGGGTGATGTGCAGTGTTAGTTTTCCGCCACACATAGCATTTTCCTTTCAGACCAAAAAGTTCAATTTTGGTCTCATCTGACCAGAGCACCTTCTTCCACATGTTTGCTGTGTCCCCCACATGGCTTCTCGTAAACTGCAAACTGGACTTTTTATGGCTTTCTTTCAACAATGGCTTTCTTTTCGCCACTCTTCCATAAAGGTCAGATTTGTGGAGAGCACGACTATTAGTTGTCCTGTGGACAGATTCTCCCACCTGAGCTGTGGATCTCTGAGGCTCCTCAAAAGTTACCATGGTCCTCTTGGCTGCTTCTCTGATTAATGCTCTCCTTGCCCGGCCTGTCAGTTTAGGTGGACGGCCATGTCTTGGTAGGTTTTCAGTGGTGCCCTATTCTTTCCATTTTCAGATGATGGATTGAACAGAGCTCCGTGATATGTTCAAAGCTTGGAATATTTTTTTTATAACTTAACCCTGCTTTAAACTTCTCCAGACCTGTCTGGTGTGTTCCTTGGATTTGAGGATGCTGTTTGTTCACTAAGGTTCTCTAACAAACCTCTGAGGGCTTCACGGAACAGCTGTATTTATACTGAGATTAAATTACACACACGTGGACTCTATTTACTAATTAGGTGACTCCTGAAGGCAGTTGGTTCCACTATTTTTTTCCACAATTTTAGTTAGGGGTTAGGGGCTCAATACGAATGCACGCCACACTTTTCAGATATTTATTTGTAAAATATTGGGAAAACCATTTATAATTTTTTTCTTCATTTCACAATTATGTGCCACTTTCTGTTGGTCTGTCACATAAAATTCCAATAAAACGCATTTACATTTTTGGTTGTAACATGACAAAATGTGGAAAATTTCAAGGGATATAAATACTTTTTCAAGGCACTGTATGTAGCAAAAGGCATTTAGAGTAACATATAAGGCTTCCCATTATACTAATCATTGGGAATCTTATCAGAAAACCCTCCACAGATGGAAAAAATGCCTGCTAGAAACAAATATGCAGATGGAAATGTTTGTGACTAAGTGGCCACAATGCTTGAAGCACCCAAAATGTAAAGTGCAATTGTGAACTGGTCCCATTCCTCTTTTGATGTTGATGATGTTATGCTGGTGTTCCTTAACCCGTTCCCTCCTCCCCCCTCCTATCCTCCCCCCCCCCCCACCGTCCGGAACAACTACATAGAGTTAATACGTAGTATACATATGCTCTATGATATCTGCTTGTTATCCTTCATTTGCCTATGATTCAGTTGTCTTGATGTAACCCAAGCTCTGGACAGAGCTTCTGTTTGTTGTATCTTGAATTGTACTTGGTCTCACCGTAAAAGCCTAATAAAGAGATATTGAAACGAAAAAATATATTTTTAAAAACATTCTTACTTTACATCAGTTATTGACACCTGCCTAAAACGTATACACAGTATTGTAAATTTGCATAACTCTTCTTACACTATTGGCAGGGACGCTCCCCAACAGCAGGCAGAAGCAAACAATACCCTGAACTTAGGAGAATGCCTATTGTCAATTTAGGGGCCTAGGCTGACTACAGTCCGGCTGCCCTCAATTCTGAATAGGTACACTCCTGCTGGGGCAGGATCCCTATATATATATATATATATATAAAATAAACTTGAAATGGTGACCCAAAATGACCCTTTAACGTGTTATGAGGTCAACATAACGTTTAAATGGACCAAACTTCTACTCTACTATAACAAGGTCCTTGGGTTAAAGGATAAACTGCTAAGAGCTCTAAGCTTAGCATAGTATTGTGGTCTACATTACATCCTGAAATGCCCGAGAAACACAAACTTACTGGAATTTATAGTGTTTGTCAAGATTTACTACTGTGCTGACTGATACTCAAGCTTTTCCACAAAGATCTCAAATAAAATTAAAACAAACTGTTAGTTCTCCTTCGGCTGCACAAGAAACTGCCTGAAACAAAAGAAGAGGCCATAATTACGTTTTGTTATTTTATTTTCATTGTCGTTTTTCGATTCAAGATTACTATTTTACTTTTTCTTCCCCTTCTTCTCCTCCTCCATCTCTGGTTTCAACAGCTGCTGAAGCTTTGCAAGTTTGGATGTTTTATTTTTATTATTTTTTTAAACCTCAGTTTTATATGTGGGTTTATTTTAGTAAAAAAAAAAAAAAATCTTAATAAAGCTGGGTAAGTCAGGGTTTGATATTCTGTTTACAGTGATTAAAATGTCATTTCAAGGTTTATTGGGTAGAAATATGTTTCATTGATTTTGCCAGCCAGCTTGTGCACGTACTGTCTCAAGAGAGAGATTTCCACTCGGCCGTTTGTTGGTTCAGCACCAAATCCAGAAAAATAGTTAAGCCTGCTTCTTAATTTCGATGGCAAGGTGCAAGCTAATTGCATCACTTGGGTAGCGGCTACAAAATCCGCCTTGAGTATGTGCTTGTGACGAAGTCTCTCTACAATATGGCCTGGGCTCCTTGAAATTTCTTTTACAGTTACTCTTCACATGAATCAATAGGGCATGTGTGACAGCAATACTATATCACATTATTATTTTAAGGAAAAAGTACGTCTTTCTAACTTTAAATAAAAAAAACACTGCAACTGAGTTCTATTATGAATCCTAAACCCTAGGCAAAGATCACATGGTCTAGTTGGTGTGAGTAAGAAAAAGTTATTTTACATTTCTGGAATATAAAATATATATATTAATATAAAACAAAATGTAATAAAAATAAATATAATATTAAATGAACTTTTTACTCTAAAAGGCAAATAATAGGCAACTAATTTAACCTTACCATAATATGGAAGCTTAGTACTTCCTTATTATGTTCTACATTATAATTTCATGCACCTTTTGAACACTTAAAATTGTTTATTTTAACAAATAAATTCAGAAAGAGAGGCATTAGGGCACATGATACCCAAAAAGAAACCAGGACTCCAAATTCTACCTACAGTCATACAGAAAAGTAACTTTAAGCTAGACCAGCACTGTATGGCACTTGCATTGCACAATCCCTTTGGGTGAACCACCATACTTCCTTGTAGTATGTCCAACCTTACTCTTCAAGATATTCTTCCAGCAGATGAGGTTTACCTTTGGTGCTCCAGACCAGGTTCCAGCTCCACTCTTCCTGGATTAAATGTAAGCTCTTCTGGCCTTCCTTTTTCCAAGCACATGTGCCCTCCCCAGGCAACAGGCCTGGAAGGTCAGAAAACAACTGTACGCACGTCCTCCACCACTGTACAACACTTGCATTACATGATCCCTCTGGATGAGCCACCATTCTTCCTTCAATGTCTACCTTTGCTCTTCAAGATATTCTTCCAGCAGACGAGGTTAACCATTGGTGCTCCAGGTTCCAGCTTCACTCTTCCTGGATTAAATGTAAGCTTTTCTGGCTTTCCATTTCCAAGCACATGTGCCCTTCCCATGCAGCAGGCCTGGAAGGACAGAAAACAGCTATATGCATGTCATCCACTACTGTATATCACTTGCATTACACAATCCCCCTGGATGAGCCACCATTCTTCCTTCAATGTCTACCTTTGCTCTTTAAGACATTCTTCCAGCAGACGAGGTTTACCATTGGTGCTCTAGACCAGGTTCCAGCTTCACTATTCCTAGATTAAGTGTAAGCTTTTTTTGGCCTTCCTTTTCCAAGCACATGTGACCCCCTCAGACAGCAGGCCTGGAAGGTCAGAAAACGTCCTCCTTCCAGGGAGCCACCATACTTCCTACTCCCTACAAAATCTACCAGCCTTGTACCTATCTATTCAAGATCTTCAGCACACCCTTTCAGTGGATGAAGTTTACTGCTGGTGCTCCAAAAGTACAAGCTTTTCTGGCCCCAAACTCAGGCTTTCCTTTTCCTTTTCATGCACCCTCCTAAAGCATTAGGACCAGCATGACTAAATAAAGGAGGAATCTTCACTGGGTCTTGCTGAGGGATGGAGCATAGGTGGCATGCCTTGAGACTGCGCATTCAAGAAATGGATCACTGATGCAGCTGAAATCCTGATTTGGACAAATGAGTTGGACCCGATTGACTCTTTTTGCAGGTTGGGTTGAAATTGAAAGGAAGTGCCCAGTAAAGCTTATTACAGAACCTTATTGCCTTTTTACAGAACTCAATGAGCAATCAATAGCAGAGATTAATCAGACAAAGGAAGCTGCAATCAAGCTGCGCTGCTCTGTCTCTTTAGATAACCCACAGTGCTCTGGTAATGCTTTGCCATGTACATGGTATTAAATGTTTATTTGTAAAACAAAGTTTGCTATTATACCTAAAGTCAAGATAATTTTATTTCATTTTTTCATTTCGGATTGAGTGGGGAATGCCTATAAACTCTGTTGGGTTTCTGAAACTGTGTCCTCTCCCACTTCCTACCTCTGGTGAGATTAATCCCTGGGCAGGAAGTCAGGAGAAATCTCTCAAGTGGCGACACAGACAAATAAGAAAGAGATAGATGTTCTAACCCTTCCCTGCTGTTGCAAGTGAATTTTTTCTATTGTTGTTTGTGTTTTCAATCAAGAGTATTCCCAACATTCTTTTATTGAAGACACCAGTAGCCAAAGCAGAAAGTGAAGGCAAATTTCTGGCATAGGAACAAAGAAAGCAACAACAAAATGTTCTTGTCCTTCTCTATTATTTCCAAAACAAGTGAGGAAAAGTTTTGAATTCTGTTTTAGAGCACAACTCTAGTAAAAATACGAGTGGACTTCAAAAAGTTTTGTTGGAAGCGGTGAGGGCAGGAGGAGTAGTAATTGGTCGTGTCTGAGACTGTCATGTGAATAGTTGATTTGCCACGTTTTTGGGGTTGTATTTAATATGTGCAAAGAGAGATCACACAGACACTTATAAGTATAACATTTATTAAAAGTAATGACAGATACAGATAAAGAAAGTATTAGAAAATATAACAAGAATACTTAACTAAAGATGCTGTTTTCGCCTTGGGTCCCTCCATTATATGGCATGGCGCCGTGGATCAGGATAAGACACATGCCTCATGGCAATTCTGAGTGATAAGACCTACCGGACATACTGTTCAGGTAACAAAAACATTCCTTTGGTATAAGGTAAAGCCATGCTCATGTCCTTATATGGCCTGATTTATCAGTATTTGGAGGCTTAGAATCCATTAGTGAGCCACAATATTAATAAGGAAATATGCAATATGCAATTTCCCCATCACTAGTCTGTCTGGCAAGCCGGCTGACCTTGTAGTTTAGTATATTGCCGCGTACACACGATCGGACATTCCGACAACAAAACCGTGGATTTTTTTCCGAAGGATGTTGGCTCAAACTTGTCTTGCATACACACGGTCATACAAATGTTGTCGGAAATTTTGAACGTCAAGAACGCAGCAATCGGTATATATAAAGCAAGGAGCAATAAAGAAACATGACTCGATCTGGAAACCCTGGTGGGATGCAAAATGATTTTCCTTATAAATTTTATCAGTGTAGTAAACACGTAAATGATGGCCCATGACCCAAAAGAAATTAGTCCGTGAGAGGATGTTAGATGTGTGATTGTGAGGAATGGATGGTGCTGTGACGGTGAAATGAATGGAATAGGACTTGGGTTATAATCAAAACTTTAGTCAGGCCCCTCCTTAGGTTGCCCCACCTAGCCAGGAAACACCCATAAAGTAGCCTACGTACCATCTATACTGCATATTTTTAGGATGGGGGAGTACTGGTGGGGGAGGTGGGGTCCTGGAGGTAATGTCTGCATTGTTATTTTGTGTAAAAATGTTGTTTTGTTTTTTTTTTAAATTTTAATAAAGAATTAAAAATAAAAAAAAGAACGCAGTGACGTACAACACGTACAATGGGACTATACAACGAAAGTTTAATAGCCAGTGCACCACTCGTACTTGGTTCCGAGCATGTGTGGAATTTTGTGCGTCGGACTTGTGTACACACACTTGGAATTTCCGACAACAAAGTTGGCGGAAAATTTGAGAACCTGCTCTCAAACATTTGTGTGTGGAAATTCCGACAACAAATGTTCGATGGAGCATACACACGGTTGGACTGGCCGACAACAAGCTCACATCGAACATTTACCGTTGGAAATTCCGATCGTGCGTAGGAGGCATTAGAGTTGTCATTCTGTGGTGAAGATGGCTGTGGAACGTATAAATTGCACCAAAGAGGAACAGCCTTCTGTCATAAGCTTTATGTGGGCAGAAGGTGTGTGGGGAGTACAAATTCATCCTGGCATGTATGCTCAGTATGGGGGTAAAGTTCTTTCTCGTAGAGTTGTTTACGAGTGGGAGGTTATGGAACACCCAGCTTATAGTCTGGATTTAGCGCAATCTAAATTTCCACCTCTTTGGACAGTTTCAAAGAAGCTTTAAGAGGTAGAAGATTTTGATGTGATGATGATGTGAAAGCAGCATTGCATCAGTGGCTATGGCTATTTAACCAAAAATATTTTTTGCTGATGTCATTAAAACGTTGGTGCGACGCTGGGAAATAAGCATCACAAAGGAAGGTGACTATGTAGAAAAATGAGTTTTAAAAAGTGTGGAAGACCCCTTGTATAATAGCCCATTAAAAGATAAAAAAACAGGAAAAACCAAGTTTTTCTGCAATACTCAGCATCAGACCAGAGCTGTTCTCTCTTTATTTCTTTTCCACCACTACAAATGTTCTCAGATTTTTTTTTGAGCCGGCGCGGGGTTTATGATCATGTGACCGCCGTGATTGGCTGCCAATCACGGCAGTCACATGATCAGAGAGCTCCTGATCGCAAGAGGCGATCCTGAACTTTCCATTGGCCTCCTGTAACTGTTCCAGAAGCACGCTCTCGGCACAGCTGTATACCACCAAATATGTAGTTGCTTGGCGCCAAGGCCCACCCACCAAGAGGCAGCATATTTGCATGCGGCCTACGCCAATGGGTTAATCTACTTCCTATGAGCCCAGACCCTCATGCACCAGCCTCTAGCCTCTGAATGGACAGATAAATTATTGGCTCCTTGTATTGTATCTGCCTCTCCCCATCTGAGCCTGTAAGAGGCAGATACCAAGTCAATTTTAAATACTTAAAGCATAACTAAAGGCAAAACCTTTTTTTTTATTAGTTTTGGATAGAGGGGAGATGTATGGTCTATATCAGGTTGCTATGGATGGATAGGGATATACTGATACAGGATGTTATGTAACTGTCAATGACTCCCTTTGTTATAAAGATTTATCTTGTTGAGGGGCGTTTCCTGGTCTAGTGGTGTGATCGTCCTTTTGATTTGTATCTCTTTAAACTCAATACAACTATTGAAAGAAAATGGCTTTTTAAAAAAAAAAAAGTTAAGATGAAATATTAATTCATAAATTTAGAGTAGACTTAGCTGACCAAAAATGGTGTGGTGAAGTAACCCAATCTTGAACATCAACCTAAAAAGTTTGATTTCTTAAAGCCATCTGTAGTGATGGGTTCTCTAGAACACTTATGTTATAAATATCACACAGGTTATCTCTTAATCTTTCCACGGTCTATATCAGATTGATATAGATGGATAGGGATATATCGATATTGGATGTAATGTGACTGTTAATGTTAACCTCCCATTGTGATACAGATTTATCTTGTTGGGGGGGACGTTTTCTGGTCTAGTGGTGTGATGTTCCTTTTGAGTTTTATCTCTTGAAATTTAAAACCATTATTAAAAGAAAATGGCTATGTTGATCAATAAATTTATTATGAAATATTGATTCATAAATTTAGAATAAACGTAGCCGACCAAAGTAAGGTGTGGTAAAGTAGTCGTTTCTAAGTAACCCCTATAAACCTAAACCTATCACCTAAAAACTACTCCTTAAATCTAACATCTATTATTACCCCAAACTTTAGAAGAAGTTTTTACTATTACTATTAAAAGAAAATGATGCAGCTATGGTGGTGACAATGCTATCATGGTAATATTAGTGGTAACATAAATTCACAATGAAAGCAGGAATGAACAGTTACTTAACAAGAATGTAACTTCTGCAGATATAAAGTGAAACTTATGTAGCACCCTCCTAGGTAGGCGCTAGAATGTTTGCTAAATAATCAGTGGAGCAGTTGCTGATTGTTTTGGTCTGATCTGGGTCTCATTGGCTGCAGGTTTCATTGCTTCTCCCTGCCTTCTGGAAGGCTCCAGAACATAGGAATGGAGCAAGTCAAATGAACAGTCTGAATATTTATAGGGCCTCAGCCAATCCCGGAGGAGGTATTTCCAAAAGGTGGCCAAAGTGCACATAAATAGTCTGGGGTCCGGGGTCTGGAGCAGTGGTGTCTTGTCCAGGGGGAGAAGTCCACAGCCTGATGGGCTGCTGCCCTTCTGGGCAGCTCAGCTGAAGTTATATATGCGTTCATTGAGGTTCCAGCTATGACAGTTCTGGGGGTCCTATGTTTCTGAGAATCCTTGGAGCTGATCGAGGGATTTCACTAAGAATCTGGTCTGGGGAGCTCACAGTTGAATATCTGGCTGGTATTGGAATGAGGCAACCAATTATCTAGGAACATTGTGAGTACAGACATAAGCCTAGAATACCAGTGACTGTTTTGCCACTACATAATGCATGAATGCCAGTGATTGCCTGGACTGAGACAAAGCTTACAATGTTGCTTCTTCCCTGGGCTTTTACTGGAGGGACTATGCTAAGTAGTGTCAATAAAGAGTTTCCGATTACTATTGTACAGTACTGCTGTAGTATCCTACAGATCCCTCCACCTGACCCAAGTTTAATCTGAAATAAAACATATAAAGACAACCCTATTGACTGATCAGTAAGCCAGAGAGAGTGACGGCTGCTGTGTGCTTGGCAGCCTCTACACTAATTGGGGAAAAGAACTGGAGGCAATCAGCGGCTCTTTCGGGGGAGCGCTACGCTTAACAAAGTAAAACAGAACTTTTAAATGAAACAAGGTCTATTTATGCAAATCACTTTAAGTGGTCAATTTTTGGTGCCATCCAATTGTCAATTTTGTCAGCGAGAGAAACTCAGTGAAAACTTTGTGCCTGTATATGGGTGATGAGTTTGTAACGTTAGTATGTGTTATGACCATTTCACAATGTGTGGCATTTCACAGACGTTGGTGTTTTTACACAAACATTAGAACTTCTGTTTTTTCTGCCTCATGTAACCAGCACGGAGCCCCACTGGAAAGGGAAGGTGCAGGCGTGAGAGAGTCGTAATGGCTCGCTCCACTGGAAACACTGAAGAAGTGAGAATCGAGTCACATTTATTTGGATAATGTTCGTTGGAAAGAATGTGCCAGAAGTGTAAATCTAATTAGCTCTTTTACTGCTCCCAAGATGTTAGCGAATAAAGAGCTACCAAGTACAAATGGCAAAACAGACTTGTCACCAAGCTCGAGTCAAGACCAATAAAAGGCTAAAAGTCACCCTGTGTATTTATAGACGGGAAAAATAAAATTAAAAATTAATGAATAACAGGTCATATTTTCAAAGAGCAAAATGTGTTTTTTGATTGGTTGTGACTTGCTGTGCTGAAGATTAAACTGAAAGGGTCTGTCTGCCTAAAATACTGGGGGTAACTAATATGAGAGCATTTTACCATTCTATGGCGGGGAAGGGCAAGATTCGTTTTCAGTCAAGGCTTGGGTGTTTCTGACTAGTCTGTGTCCCTGTCCCCACAGGACTATAGATAACAATAACAAAGAAGTTAGGGTTAGCAATTGAGACTTCCCAACAAAATTACTGGGTGAGCAAAGCGAACTTTGTAAACTTCTTGAAATGACAGATACCATTTGGGAAGGACCTATACTTTTTAGGCATGAGCCTGGGTACAGGAAGGGGCGGATTCTGAGTCTAGGGGCACGGGCATTATTTCTATTATTACATTGTTATATAAAATGAAATGGTTCAACTTACCATAATGCAGAATCAGTGGGAGCCCTGAGTGTGTCACTTGCCACCGTCACCTGCCACCAGATGCTGATTTTTACTTGCCACGTCACCTGCCACATGTTGCGGATTGTCACTTGCCACATCACCTACCACACATTGCGGATTGTCACTTTCCACATCACCTGCCACAAGTTGCAGATTGTCACTTGCTGTGTCACTTTCCTGCTAAGGTGGGGATTGTCTCTTGCTGTGTCCTAGAGTCAGGCAGCAGAGAGATGATGTAATCTCTCTGCTGCCCATGGCTGTCTGCACAGTGGAGGCAGAACTGCAGGGATGCAGGGCAGGCAGTGAGAGATGATGTCATCTCTCTGTTCCCCCGCCCGTTGATTGGCTAGCCGCCCTCTCACCCACTGAGCCGCCCAGCTGCCCAACCTGCCCAACCACTCGCCTACGGAGCTGCCCGCTCTCTTACCCGCCTGCCGAGCAGCTCAGCTGCCTGGCCCGGCCCGCCCACTCTCTCAGCCACCCACTCGCAGAGCCGCCGGCTCTCTCACACGCCTACTCACTCACCCGCAACTAATTTGGGGGGGGGGCAATTGCCCCCCCCCCCCGGATCCACCCCTGGGTACAGGACTGGTACAAATTGCTGTCACAGGGTAAGTATTGACTAGATAAGATGAGGATCAACCCAATAATTTAGGTGATAGCTTGGTTTTTTGGGGCTTAATAGGTTAAGGGTAATTAAAGGGCTTAGGTTCAGTAGATGAGTAGAGGCTCCAAATGCCAGGTAAGTGAGTGAGTGACATCATGTAAGCTCCAGCACCATCTAACATGGAGCTTACACAAAGGTTTAGTCTTGTCTCCAATGGGAGAATGGAGTGGTGGGGGAGTAGGGAAATGGTGAACATCAGTTGGTGGACGGGTAGGCTAGCATCAGACTCTGTCACTATCCCAAGCCATAGTGTCAGCCCAACCCAGTGCTTTTCTGCCTGACTATGAGATACCTTTATCCTCTTCTCATTTTCATAACTTAAGGTTTAGTTGTGTTGTAGGAAACTTCAAACAAGACTGTCAAAAACTGCTTGGGATTTCTGTGCAGCAAAAGAAGCGTTGTTGGCTCCAAACAGGAACTTTGGGAGCTTCTTGGATTTCTGCCAGAGAAACAGATATTTTCTGTTCTTGCAGGTTTTAAAGGGGTGAATCTTAAGAAAATGGACATATATTGTAGAGAGGTACAGTACCTAATAGGTTAGGTTTGGTTTTTTTTGTCCTTATTTTTGCCAAGGCATGCAATGTAACCTTTGTCTAATCTTAAAGATGTTGTAAAGGCAGAAGGTTTTTTTTTTATCATAATGCATTGTATGCATTAAGATAAAAAGCCTTCTGCAGCAGCCCCCCTCAGCCCCTCTAACACTTACCTGAGGTCCCTCTCTGTCCAGTAATGTCCATTAGTATCTCAGCCATCTGAGATTCTCCTTCCTGATTGGCTGAGACACAGCAGCAGCACCATTGGCTCCCGCTGCTGTCAATCAAAGTCAGCTAGCCAATCAGGGGAAAGAGGGACGGGCCAGGTTGGGGCTTTGTGTGTGAATGGACACAGGGGTCTGTGACTCAGCTCGGATGCCCCCATAGCAAGCTGCTTGCTGTGGGGGCCCTCAACACGAGTGAGGAGCCAGGATCACAGATGAGGGACCTGAGAAGAGGAGAATCCAATTGCACAGAGCAGGTAAGTATAACATGTTTGTTATTTTTAAAGGAAAAAAAATGAGCCATTACACTCAGTTTAAAGTATATATAAATCTAGGAACACATCTGTAATATTTTGCAAATGGACGGTTTTTAGATGTAATGGCTGGATTTATTTTAGGCTATGTACAGAAAAATACCAGTTGATCATGTCTGTTAAGCAAGCCATAGTTTTTACAATTTTCTTTCCTTCCACCATGGGTGGAAGAAACAAAAATTGCTTGATTTCCCCATCAACACACAGCGTTGATGTGAGAATCACTTCCGCAGTGCTATTGTGTTCTACCAGCAGGGCGCCTTCCAGTTGTCAGCAGTGATTGCATTCAAAAAATCCAACAGGCTGGTTGTACTGAAGTCGATTGATAGATCGTGTTCAGTGCAACCAGCCTGCCCATAGATGGATCGAATCTTTGACTGATCCCTGCTAAACTGGCCGAGATTTGATCCATCTATGGCCAGCTTTAGTGTCCTTGTAATGTCCCATGGACTGAACTTAAAGTGGAGGTCCACCCACCATTGCAAAAATTAAAAGCCAGCAGCTGCACATACTGCAGCTGCTGACTTTTAATAATCGGACACTTACCTGTCCTGGAGTCCAGCAATGTCGGCACCGCAGCTGATGTTTCTATCAGCTGTCGGGTGCATGCCGCCTCCATTGCGAGTAAGGGAACCCGGCAGTAAACCCTATTGCGCATGCGCTCCGCTCCTCTCTCCTACTGGCCCGGCGGCTGGGGAAGGAGGAGGGAGCCCGGACGGTGACGTCAATATGCGTGGCTGAGGTTCCCTGACGTGGGAACAGGATACCTGTATTAGACAGGTATGCTGTCCCCCCTCCCCCCGAAAGGTGCCAAATGTGGTGCCGGAGGGGGGGAGGAGTACAAGTGGAAGTTCCACTTTTGGGTGGAACTCCGTTTTAAAGTTGTTGTAAACCATGTTACACCACTTTTATCTAAAGGTAAGCCTATAACAAGGAACTGTAGGTACCTTAAATATCTCTTAAACTTGCACAGTTTAGGAGATATTCAGTATATGCACTGCTGCCAACATCATCGGCGCATGCGCACTGAAGAAGCAGGCTGCTGGTGCTGTTTCTTCAGGAGCCGTGCCGTGACCGGCGGTTCCTGTGCTCATGTGCAGGAGTGACGTCATCGCGGCTCCAGCCAATCACAGCGCCGGGGCCTCGAACCTGGACGTAACTAGGGTGGAAGATGTCCGCGCTGTACTCGGAGGGCCAACGCTGATCTAGGGCATCATTCTAAGGGAAGTATTTCATAATGAGCTAGTATGCGATGCATACTAGCTCATTATGTCTTTGTCTTTTTGGGTTTTTTTCCAAGGTTTACAACTTCTTTAAGACTCAAATAATGTTGTCAGCTTTCCCAGTTTTCTTCTGTGGATTACACAACCCCACTTCACTTTGTAATAGGGATGAAGAGGTGTTTGTAGTCGAAATCAGGTGAACAGTCAAGGGTGATATAGCATAAAGTACAGAGTGTGAATGTTGGCATTCTAGGACATTATGTGTTATTGGTAGGATCACTATGTAATGAAAGGGGGAAGAGAAGCCTGAACTAACGCAGCAACCACATCTAAGGACTGGTAATTTGGATAAACTGGTTAATATATTACACGTTTGTTCTTGGGTTTAAATATGCTTTATCTTAGCCTTCAAACTAAACTTTTACAACCCCTGACATTAAAGTGGTGTTCCGGCCAAAATTATACTTTTTAAATAAAAATACCCCTATAATACACAAGCTTAATGTATTCTAGTAACGTTAGTCTGTGAACTAAGGTCTGTTTTATTAGTTTATAGCAGTAGTTTGTTATTTAATAAACTTACAGCAGGCCGTGGCCATCTTAAGTGTGGGCATCTGAAGCCAGACTGTATTTCTTCCATCCTTGCAGATCTCGCACATGCTCAGTGCAGCACAAGCAGTGTAATAGGTTTCAGGTCAGGTTTCCATAGCAATGGCAGTGTCAGAGGAAGTTGCCGCCCCTTTCCAGAAGGCATTGCAAACAGGAAATGATACGATGGGCCGCGGCCAGGGAGAGGGAAGTGAAAAATGAATACAGCAGATATACAGTAGGTGCTGAGAAAAAAAAATATATATCCAATTCGTTTACAGTGCACAGTTTAGTGAGGGATGCTGACGAGTAGTAAAAGTGGGTGGAACTCCACTTTAACTTTAAATATCAAAATTTGCACTATACTATCAATAAATGCCACTATATCTAATTAGTCAGGTGATAACATTTTTTGAACATGTGTACTATGTGTATGTAGTGCAGAAATTAAATGACCCAAGTAAGAATACAGCCAAAATGATGGCTCTGACATTAACATCTCTGTGAGCCAACACAGATTCAAGGAACAAAAGGAGGCAGCCTTAATAAAACTGAATATGACCACTTTAGAACATGTAAAATTCAGGCGTACGTTTGGACTTGATGACCTTAGCAAGGTTGCAATGTCTCCTGGACAATGCTAACCATTTACCAGTTGACTTTGCTTGCTCCCCACAGCGTCTCATTGATATTTCGGCCCCTGCTAAGAGACAAAAGCCGGCAGCCCTCCACATTTCAATAGCGGTTTACCTTTTTTTTAAAAAAACCTAACAATCTGAAAATTTGCTAGGTCACCCACAAAAAGGAAGCCTTTTATTAAGCATTGTGTTTTCTTTTGCCGCAGGCAGGCAGACTGAATAAACACGGGCATAGACTGCTCGCTATTCCTCGTCCCGCTCGTATCCAAGAATCACAGACAATACGGCTTTGCAGAATGAAAGAATTTTAATAAAAACACGCCATCCGAAACCCTTGTCAGCCCCCTATACTCGGCTCTTATAAAGAATTTATTTCATTACTAAAAGTGCTGTTGATTTAGTGTAACTTTCAGCACTCGAATTCTTGGAGAGCTTGAATAGAATGTCCCTTTCCAAGATAAATATATTATGCAAAGTACGGAACTTTTTTTTCCCCTTCTTTGCCATTTTACTGATACGACCAAAAAAAAAAAAATCCAATGTGTTTCCCATTCTGAGGTTCAAAGGGTCTTTCGGGACTGCATCGCCTCTCTCTGTCGCTCAGATGTAGGTTGTTTCAACATATGTTCGGCTTATTTGACAAGTTGGCCCAGACGAGAAGCATTTCCTATAGTCCTCCTCGGACTGCTTTGGACGATGATATACATTGTAGTAATTGATTTGAAGGGATCACAAGACAAGGGCACCATAACATGTCACCCTGGAGAGATTAGGGTGTCTGCTCCACAGTTAATTATGTTTTTATTAGATGTGCCGTGGAGTGACATGGATACTTATTACCGATCGCCTTGCCCTGTCTGTAACAAGTGGGGAAAAGTTGTAAACTTTGGTCAGGAAGCAGAGAATGCCCCTGGGCTTTAACTTGCCAAATAAAAGACTCGGGTACTAAACACCAGCTTTCTTGGCAGACCTTAAGTGCCGTTCACACGTCAATGCCTCCATTCACGTCTACTGTAGCTGGCAGATAGCAGACGTTTACAACGCTGTAAAATAGCAGAGAATTAATTAGATATTTTAAGTCTGAATTATTCCTACACCCTGACCTGACCTTAGAAGGGGGCTTATTAAAGTTCAGGACTGTCTGGTCGGAAAGAAAGAATCCAGCTTTGAACTTAAATTTCAGAGTTTTCACTGTCTCAAATCTTCAGACTTCTTTTAGACACGATGTAAAAATGAAAGGTTCATTCCAGTCAATCATAAAACTTTCCCATCTGATGAAGGGCTTTCCTTTTCATTTTGGAATTTATGTTATACACCTGGCAGCCCCTACCAGCTAAATCCATCCATTTTGCCAGTACTATCACCCTTCGAAAGGCCCTGAATTTAGACTTGTGAAATACTTTTCAAAGTGTTCCCCGATTCCGGGACATTCCCTCTCTTTCAGCCCACATTGGATCACAGAATTGTATTACAAAAAATTGCATTTTTTTAAATATTCCTGGAAAAGTGGCTAATTGCCACAAAATTGGTCTCTTTGATCCCCTCTCCTCCTTTCCTTCAGTATATTGGTAATAGGATGATCTGGGAACCATCTTTATTTTAACCTTCAGTCTCCACTCGCCTTACTAACTTACTAACTGACATATCAGCATGGATGTAGCACTACTTACTTAAACTAAATCTCTCTAAAACTGAACTAATAATATCCCCCCCCATTTGTGCCCCCCTCCATGACTTCTCCATCAAAATCAACAATGCAACCATCAGTCCCTCCCCTCATGCCAGGGTACTACGTGTAATTCTAGACTCTGACTTGTCATTTCAGCCTCAAGTCCAATCGTTGTCAAAAGTTTGTAGAATTCACCTTCGCAACATCTCTAAAATTCGCCCTTTTTTAACAAATGAAACCACTAAGCTCCTCATTCACTCCCTTGTTATCTCTCGCCTTAACTATTGCACCTCCCTTCTCATTGGCCTGCCTCTCCATAGGCTATCCCCTCTTCAGTCTATCATGAATGCTGCTGCCAGACTTATCTACCTTACCAACCGCTCAGTGTCTGCCAAACCTCTCCTCCAATCCCTACACTGGCTCCCAATCACCCAGCGAATTAAATTCAAAATACTAACCACAACATACAAAGCCATTCACAGCTCTGCCCCGAGCTACATCACCAATCTTGTCTCCAAATATCACCCAAATCGTCCTATCCGCTCTTCTCAAGACCTCCTACTCTCAAGCTCTCTCGTCTCCTCCTCCCATGCTTGTCTCCAGGATTTCTCCTGAGCTTCTCCCATCCTCTGGAACTCGCTACCTCCACCAGTCCGGCAATCCCCTACTCTAGCTACCTTCAGGCGATCCCTGAAAACTCATATCTTCGGGAAAGCCTATCACGTCTCCAACTAATCTTCTACCACTTCCATCAGCTCATTCCCCATAGTTACAACCTTTTGTACCACCTGCCCCACCCTATTAGATTGTAAGCTTTTCTGAGCAGGGCCCTCTTAATCCTTTTGTATTTTATTGTATTATAACTGTATTGTCTCCTTTTTATATTGTAATGCGCTGTGTAAACTGTTGGCGCTATATAAATCCTGTATAGTAATAATAATTTTTGCTTTTTTTTTCTAATATCACCTTGGACTTGATGGACTTGTGTCTTTTTTCAAACTTCACCTATGTAAATATGTAACCTTTCAACCCACATTGGAGCATATTTAATGATTATTTGCCCTTTTTTTACTCCCAAAGATGTGGTAAATTGCCACAAAACTTATCTCTATGATCTGCCTCTTCTTTATTTCAGTATGTGAGACGTGGTTCATTGGTAGGGATGGGCTGTCTGTTCGGGTCGAACATGAGTTCGACTCGAACATTGGCTGTTCACCCGTTCGCCGAATAGCGAACAATTTGGGGTGTTCGCGGCAAATTCGAAAGCCGCGGAAGACCCTTTAAAAGTCTATGGGAGAAATCAAAAGTGCTAATTTTAAAGGTTAATATGCAAGCTATTGTCATAAAAAGTGTTTGGGGACCTGGGTCCTGCCCAGGGGACATGTATCAATGCAAAAAAAAGTTTTAAAAACGTCAGTTGTTTCGGGAGCAGTGATTTTAATAATGCTTAAAGTGAAACAATAAAAGTGAAATATTCCTTTAAATTTCGTACCTGGGGGGTGTCTATAGTATGCCTGTAAAGTGGCGCATGTTTCCCGTGTTTACAACAGTCCGAGAGCAAAATTACTTTTCTAAAGGAAAAAAAGTCATTTAAAAAGTATTAGCGGTAGCGCTGGCAGATATAATGAATTGTCGGGTCTCTGCAATACTCATAAAACTCATTGAAAAAAACGGCCTGGGATTCCCCCACAGTGCATTACCAGGCCCTTTGGGTCTGGTATGAATATTAAGGGGAACCCCGAACCAAAATTTTTTTTAAAAATGGCGTGGGGGTCCCCTTCAAAATTCACACCAGACCCTTCAGGTCTGGTATGGATTTTAAGGGGAACTCCATGCCAACATTTAAAAAAAAAATGGCGTGGAGGTCCCCCTAAAAATCCATACCAGACCCTTATCCGAGCAAGCCAACTGGCAGGCCACAGGAAAAGAGGGGGGGGAGAGAGCACCCCCCCTCCTGAACCGTACCAGGCCACAAGCCCTCAACATGGGGACCCCCTCCTGTGTGAAATGGTAATGGGGTACAAATGTACCCCTACCATTTCACAAAAAAAGTGTCAAAAATGTTAAAAAAGACAAGAGACGGTTTTTGACAATTCCTTTATTAATGTCTTCTTCTTTCCCCCGCTTCTTGCTTTCCCCGTGATGTCAGGGGGGCGGGGTCACCCGGTTACATAACGGGTGACCCCACCCCCCTCTGACACCACAGGGAAAACCATAGGAAAGTCCATGAAGTCCCCATGCGTCAGAGGGGGGTGGGGTCACCGGGTGGCCCCGCCCTCAGTTATATAAGAACTGTCAGAAGAACAGAAGCGTCACACAGCGGGAACCTCCCATGGATGCGGATCGTCCAAAGAACGAAGCGGGTAAGAAGAAGCCGGAGGAAGATCCGGACGGCAAGACAGAAGGAAGAAGCAGAGGATCGGAGGAAGAAGAGGAAGAAGAGGGGGAAGAACAAGATGGAGGAAGAAAATCGAATGAAGACCAGGAGAAGATGAAAGAAGAAGCTGGGAAAGAAGACATTAATAAAGGAATTGTCAAAAACCGTCTCTTGTCTTTTTTAAAATTTTTGACACTTTTTTTGTGAAATGGTAGGGGTACATATGTACCCCATTACCATTTCACACAGGGGGGGTGGGATCTGGGGGGTCCCCATGTTGAGGGCATGTGGCCTGGTACGATTCAGGAGGGGGGGTGCTCTCTCGTCCCCCCCTCTTTTCCTGTGGCCTGCCAGGTTGCTTGCTCGGATAAGGGTCTGGTATGGATTTTTAGGGGGACCCCCACGCCATTTATTTTTTTAAAATTTTGGCGCGGGGTTCCGCTTAATATCCATACCAGACCTGAAGGGCCTGGTAATGCACTGTGGGGGAACCCCAGGCCATTTTTTTCAATGACTTTTATGAGTATTGCAGAGACCCAACAATTCATTATAGCTGCCGGTGCTACCGCTAGTACTTTTAAATGACTTTTTTTCCTTTAGAAATGTCATTTTGCTCTCGGACTGTTCTAAACACGGGAGACATGCGCCACTTTACAGGCATACTATAAACACCCCTCAGGTACAAAAATTTAAAGGAATATTTCACTTTTATTGTTTCACTTTAAAGTGGAGTTCCACCCACTTTTACAACTCTTCAGCATCCCTCACTAAACTGTGCACTGTAAACAAATTGGATATTTTTTTATTTTTTTTCTCAGCACCTACTGTATATCTGCTGTATTCATTTTTAACTTCCTCCTCCCTGGCCGCGGCTCATCGCATCATTTCCTGTTTGCAATGCCTTCTGGGAAGGGGCGGCAACTTCCTCTGAAACTGCCGTTGCTGTGGAAACCTGACCTGAAACCTATTACACTGCTTGTGCTGCACTGAGCATGTGCGAGATCTGCAAGAAATACAGTCTGGCTTCAGATGCCCACACTTAAGATGGCCACGGCCTGCTGGAAGTTTATAAAATAACAAACTACTGCTATAAACTAACAAAACAGACTTTAGTTTACAGACTAACTTTACTAGAATACATTAAGCTTGTGTATTATAGGGGTATTTTTATTTAAAAAGTATAATTTCGGCCGGAACACCACTTTAAGCATTATTAAAATCACTGCTCCCGAAAAAACGTCCGTTTTTAAAACTTTTTTTTTTTGCATTGATACATGGCCCCTGGGGTAGGACCCAGGTCCCCAAACACTTTTTATGACAATAACTTGCATGTTAACCCTTAAAATTAGCACTTTTGATTTTTCACGTTCGTATCCCATAGACTTTGATGGCTCTGCTGCGAACCGAACAGGGGGGTGTTCGGCCCATCCCTATTCATTGGTAATAGAATGTTCTGGGAACCATCTTTATTTTGGAATTTTTTTAATAGCAACTTTTAGCCCACATTGGATCACAGAATTGTGTTACAATCAATTGCATTTTTTTTATATTCCTGAAGAAGTGGCTAATTGCCATAAAACAACCTTTTATGATCCACTCCCCTCCTTTCATTTGATATGTGGTTTGTTGGTAATAGGATACCCCGGGAACAATCTTTATTTATCCTTTCTATTTCGCCTTTGTATTTTGCATAGTACTGTATATGTTGGGTTACATAAATTTAGTTTAGTTGGAGGTTCTCCTAGAGATATATTTTCACATCTGGGCATGCATGATAGAAACATAGAAGAGTGACGACAGAAAAAGTAAAAATGGCTCACTGAATTTGTTATATATTTATATTTATACTGATCAAAAGCTTTATAACACCTCCATTTTTCCAGTTTTGTCTCAATGTACCCTGAAAATAAAGCATAGAACAAATAATCAATTAGACATAAAGAAATAAAGAAATCATGGAATTGTTTTCTTTAATAAAATGTATGTTACATTTTTGATTCATCAAAGTAGCCGCCTTTTGCAGATACTTGTGGCATTCTTTCTACAACAGGAATCAAATGTTGTTCAGAATGTTCTTCCTAACACTATAAGAAGTTCCCACAAGTGTGTTGCACTTTGCTTTCACCCTTCTGTCCAGTTCATCCCAAACCAGCTCGATGGGGTTTAAATCTGGAGACTGTGCTGGCCATTCCATGTTTTGAAGCCTAGCGTTTTGTTTTTTTCTTCTAAGTTAGTTCTGACAAAGCCTGGAGTGGAGTGTTTTAGGTCATTACCCTACTGAAGGATGAACCCTTGACCAACTAGGAGTATTCCAGAGGGTATTGCATTGCCCTGCAAAATGCTATGGTAGTAGTTTTGTTTAGGGTGGCCCTCACTCAAGTTGCCAACTCTGAATCCAGCAAAAGAACCTCAGACCACCACACTTCCTCTTTTATGTTTGTTGGTGTCAGACACTGAGGAACCATCTTATTACCTACAAAAACCCTGTGTGATGAACCGAAGATCTCACATTTTGATTATTCGGTCCATAAGACCTTCTTCCAGTTTTCAGTAGTCCACTGGTGGTGCTTCATGGCCAAGCAAGCCTCTTTTTCTAACGTTGCCCTCTTACTGCCACTTGACCTGTCAAACCTGCAGCTCGAAGTCTTTTCTTCACAGTTGAAACTGAGACTTGCTTACTTCAATCAGTGTCAAAGTGGCAAAGTGGTTGTTACCCCTCCCCCCAAAAAAAATGCTCCTTCCCCTTTAAGACACAAGCTATAGCATAGTGCTTTTGCCTAGCCAATTGCCCATTGTATCTTCTACGATATCTGGTTGATCCTTCCTGGTCCTGACTTCCCCCCTGTGAGCTGACCACATTTATCATGGCTGCAAAGCCATGAAAGCGTGGTCAGTTTATGTGCCTTCATCATCTAGCTTCTCTTCTGTGCATCTGTGCGTCTCTGCAGATTTCCCCTCCTCTCTCTCTGTTTGCTCCGTAGTGTGTAGTGAGAACACAATCCCACGGCCCCTCCCCTATCCTCTCCTCACAGCCCCTCCCCTCTCCACCAGCATTCATTCACTGACTATACTGTTTACCTAAAACAGAAGGAAATCTCAGCCCCTCCCACTTGGCTTCTTTAGAACGGGATACAGAGCAGAGAGAGGAGGTGACTACAAATGAGCACAAAGAAAAAAGGCATTTAAAATTGGAAAAAATAAAAACAAACCACATTGCACCCCTTGATGAACAAACACATGGAGGATAGATCAATTTAAGCCATTTGAGTTTACAACCACTTTAAGCTGTGCTTGAAGCAATTGTCCTGTGAGCTGCCTGTTACGCAAGCTGTTGGCTCCCAGAAACTTGTCTTCTGATTCTGTTGTGGATTTACATCTGCAAGACCTCCTCATGTCAGAGTTTCCTCCAGTTTCCAAGTGCCTTTTGATGGTGTAGGAAACTGTACTCACCGACACCTTGGCTTTCTTTGCAATTTCGCTAAAAGAAAGACCTATAAAAGCCCTTTATGGGTTATAATGGTCTGTTTGTCTTCCTTTGTTAATTGCCTGTTTCTCGTCATTTTGAGAGCAATATACTACCTCCTCCAGTATAATACTGTCCAAATATTGCTTAAGATGGTGTATTAATATAGTCTGTTTCAACACTGTTTTTTTGCAGGGAGATAGCTTGTAAGTAATCAATGAAAGTTGGAAAACAAGTAGGAATTGTTAGCATACACTTTTAAGGCTTAACACACTTACATTGCTCTGGAACAACTGTGAACATATACATTATTTACGTACATACTTTTTCTGTTTTTGTTAACTTAAAGGGGACCTTCAGTCATTTTTTCAACTTTCCATCTATTAAATCTTCTGCCCTTGTTGTTTTAACTTTGGATAGTAAAACATTTTTTTTCTGCCAGTAAATACGTTATACAGCCCACTTACTTATTTTTGTCTGGTCATTAGCCTAGGCTTATGACATCATGCACAGCTCTCTCTCTCACTCTTGTGAGAGTTTGCCAGAAAGGGAGGGGGGTGAGTCATAAGAGGGCCAATCAGAGCTGCAGGGCTGCAGAACTGGAGGTGTGCCTCCGTGTGTCTGTGTAAATCCAGGAAGTGAACAGGCAGCAGCTTCAGCTGCCCACAGTTAAAATGGCTGCAGCCAGACTTAGTGGAGGGAGATTTCTGCAGCATATTTGGCAAGTACAGAATCACAGTATATATAAAATAATATGAAAAGTGGTTGGAGGGAAGCTTCAGGATGGCAAAGATGTTTTTATTACAAATTATGTGAGCCGACTGCAGTTCCTCTTCAAATTTGTTTTTCACCTCTGGCAGTTTATAACTTACCTTTGCACCAGTTCAGGTTATTCCCTGGAACTGTTGACTGGTACTGTATATATTATAGATCTCCAAACATGTTTAAATCCACTATTTACTGACTCACTACCTACAGTATCTCACAAAAGTGAGTACACCCCACATTTTTGTAAATATTTTATTATATCTTTTCATGTGACAACACTGAAGAAATGACACTTTTCTACAATGTAAAGTAGTGAGTGCACAGCTTGTATTCTGCCGCGTATACACAATCGGAAATTCGGGCAGCAAAAGACAGATGAGAGCTTTTGGTCGTAAAATGCGACCGTGTGTATGCTCCATCGGACTTTTGCTGGCCGAATTCCAGCCAGCAAAAGATTGAGAGCATGTTCTCAATTTTTCGGTCGGAAAAAGTTCCTATCCGAAAATGTCAAATGTCAAATGACAAATAGTCTGTAGCAATTCCGACGCGCAAAATTCCTACGCATGCTCGGAAACAATTCGATGCATGCTCGGAAGCATTGAACTTAATTTTCTCGGCTCGTCGTAGTGTTGTACGTCACCGCGTTCTTAACGGTCGAAAGTTCAGCGTGACTGTGTGTATGCAAGGCAAGCTTGAGCGGAATCCTGTCGGAAAGGCCATCATATCTTTTTCCGACCAAAATCCCGATCGTGTGTACGCGGCATAACAGTGTAAATTTGCCGTCCCCTCAAAATAACTCAACACACAGCCATTAATGTCTAAACAGCTGGCAACAAAAGTGAGTACATCCCTAAGTGAAAATGTCCAAAGTGTCAATATTTTGTGTGGCCACCATTATTTTCTAGCACTGGCTTAACCCTCTTGGGCATGGAGTGCACCAGAGCTTCACAGGTTGCCACTGGAGTCCTCTTCCACTCCTCCATGACGACATCATGGAGTTGGTGGATGTTAGAGACCTTTCACTCCTCCACCTTCTGTTTGAGGATGCCCCACAGGTGCTCAATAGGGTTTAGGTCTGGAGACATACTTGGCCAGTCCATAACCTTTACCCTCAGCTCCTTTAGCAAGGCAGTGGTCGTCTTGGAGGTGTTTTTGGGGTCGTTATCATGCTGGAATACTGCCCTGCCACCCAGTCTCCGAAGGGAGGGGATCATGCTCTGCTTCAGTATGTCACAGTACATGTTGGAATTTATGGTTCCCTCAATGAACTGTAGCTCCCCAGTGCCGGCAGCACTCATGCAGCCCCAGACCATGACCACCACCATGCTTGACTGTAGGCAAGACACACTTGTCTTTGTACTCCTCACCTGGTTGCCGCCACACATGCTTGACACCATCTGAACCAAATAAGTTTATCTTGGTCTCATCAGACCACAGGACATGGTTCCAGTAATCCATGTCCTTAGTCTGCTTGTCTTCAGCAAACTGTTTGCAGGCTTTCTTGTGCATCATCTTTAGAAGAGGCTTCCTTCTGGGACAACAGCCATGCAGACCAATTTGATGCAGTGTGTAGCGTATGGTCTGAGCACTGACAGGCTGACCCCACCCCTTCAACCTGCTGGCAGCACTCATACGTCTATTTCCAAAAGACAACCTCTGAATATGATGCTGAGCACTTGCACCCAGCTTCTTTGGTTGACCATGGCGAGGCCTGTTCTGAGTGGAACCTGTCCTGTTAAACCACTGTATGGTCTTGGCCACCGTGCTGCAGCTCAGTTACAGGGTCTTGGCAATCTTCTTATAGCCTAGGACATCTTTATGTAGAGCAACAATTATTTTTTTCAGATTCTCAGAGAGTTCTTTGCCATGAGGTGCCATGTTGAACTTCCAGTGACCAGCATGAGAGAGTGAGAGCGATAACATTCAATTTAACACACCTGCTCCCCATTCACACCTGAGACCTTGTAACACTAACGAGTCACATGACACCGGGGAGGAAAAATGGCTAATTGGGCCCAATTTGGACATTTTCACTTAGGGGTGTACTCACTTTTGTTGCCCGCGGTTTATACATTAATGGCTGTGTGTTGAGTTATTTTGAGGGGACAGCAAATCTACACTGTTATACAAGCTGTACACGTACTACATTATACTGTAGCAAAGTGTAATTTCTTCAGTGTTAATCACATGAAAAGAATAAAGAAAAAGTAGTAAAATATTTACAAAAACGTGAGGGGTGTACTCACTTATATATAAGTATATATATATATATATAAGCACATATATATATATATATATATATATATATATACATATATATATATAAGTATATATATATATATATATATATAAACACACATATATATATATATATTTTTTTTTTTGACCCAATATGGTGATCACTCGCTTAAAGGGACATTTTTTATATATCCAGCTTCTGTTACATGTGACTATTATTAGGCAGTGTTCCAATATCTTATACTGTACTATTTTCATTATTATCCACTTAATATTTTTGCTTATGTCCATTAGTACTATTTTATATTGTTGATGGGGGTTTGTATGTGTTGCATCTTGCATCTGCTTTTAATTGTTTTTATGGGTTAGGGTTGTATTTTACAGAATCCATATGCCCTCAACCAGAACATGTGTATTTTTGGTTTGTTTTCTATATTTTTGTTGTCATTTTTTTTACTTTTAAATTGTACTGTTGATTAATAAATAAATACAAATTCTTTAAGGTAAACTGACTGCTTGTTTTGCTGTTTTTGATACAAATGCACAATAATTTTTTAGCTGCCCTGTGAGATACTTAATTTCCAATGCATTATTGTATTTTGAAGAGAATGCCCATTTATTAGGATAAGTCAGAAATGATCATTCGTTGGAATTTTCGTGTATACTAAACCCAGGCTGCATAAAAACAGTGTTGAACATCTCACTGATTTTTTTTTCTTTTAAAAGTTCTCCCAACCCCAGCAGAAAACTCTGATGTCAGTACAGAAGCTACAAGTGATGACCTCTGCGCTGTGTGTGAGAGCAACCATAAGACATGCTTCCTGCCTTGTCAGACATACAGTGGGGAGATCATTAGGAAGTATGCCTATTGTTGATTGCACCACTGTAACTCTGAAAAATTTTAATAACTTGCTTCTGTCTACAAGAAGGGTTCCTTCTTAGCGTGATCCTCCATGGTGTAAATCCCTACAGGCTTCTCCCACCCGACCCTTTATAAGCCCTATCCGGAAAAGCTAAGGGACAACTGCACTCCTTATGGTGACAACTGAGAGGGGACCAACCCCTTAAATTGCCCTATACACACCCACCTCCTAGGCTTCCTACTAGGTACTGCAATGTTGTGGCTGGCCTTGTATATCAACGGGGAAGGCCCAAGAGGAAGCATGGCCAAACACTGTCTTCTTTGGTAATGTTGTTATTTTCAGGTTCACCCCATGATCCCTTTTTGTATCAATGTGGTCCTTTCTAGGCAGAAACACTGCACGTTGTCTTTCTGCCCCAGTCAGGGGTAGCCGTGCTCCACTGTAGGGCATCCCAAATCCATTTTGAAAGAAGTTCTTTCACTGTTCAACTCTCTACAGGCTTCCCCCACCCCACCCTTTATAACCCCTGTTCAGGAAAGCTAAGTGACAACTTCACTCTTTATTTTGACAACTGAGGGGGACCAACCTCTTAAATGGCACTATACACACCCATCTCCTAGGCTTACTGCTAGGTCCTGCAATGTTGTGTCTGGCCTTGTATATAAATAGGTAAGGCCCAGGAGGTAGCATGGCCAAACTCTGTCTTCTTTGGTAATATTGTTATTTCTAGGATGCCCCCATGGTCTCTTTTTGTCTCAATGTGGTCCTTTCTAGGCAGAAACACAAGCTCTTGTCCTCCTGCCTCAGTCAGGGGTAGCCCTGCTCCACTGTAGGGCAGCCCAAATCCATTTTAAAGGTGATGTCATCTCGCTGCAAGAAGATCTTCCACTGTTCAACTCCATACATAGCACATGTCCAGGAAAGCTAATTGCAGTCCTGTGGTGACTGACAACTGAGCTGGGACTTTCCCCTAAAGGGCCCTCCACATCTTCTAGGCCTCACTCACTACAAGGTCCAGCAATTTTGTTGCTGACCTTACACATCAATAGGAAAAGCTCAGGAGGAAGAAGGGCCAAACGCTGTCCTCAATACAGTTGTTATTTCCAGTAGTCCTTACTAGACGAAAAACACTGGCTCTTGTCCCCCTGTTCCACTGAAGGGCAGCCCAAATAAATAAGAACTCACATTTTAAAGGTGGTGTCATCTCGCTAAAAGAAGAGCCCTTTCTCAGCGTGATCCTCCACTATGAAACTCCTTACAGGCTTCTCCTCCCCATTCTTTGTAAGCCCTGTTCGGTAAAGCTAAGTGACAACTTCAATGTGGTGGTGACCGAGAGGCGAGAGGCCCTACACACGCCTATCTCCTAGGCTTCCTACTAGGTCAAGCAAAGTTGTGGCTGACCTTGCAAATCAATAAGAAAGGCTCAGGAGGAAGCAGGGCAAAACTATGTCTTCTAGGAAGTTGTTATTTCCAGGGCTTTGGGGTCTTGGATTTTTTCTACATAAGCAGCTTAGGCACTTTACAGTAGTGACACGTTAACTTTACTACATTGTCAAGCTTGCAACTTTGGCCATTGTGAATGTAGGCATTCTGACCTCTATTGGTATTTAGCAAGCAGGGGAACATACTGTACAAGCTCAATCTCAGGATAAAATGTAGAGCCTCTTACAAGGAAGTTGGGTCTCCTGAGTCAATTCAAAATCCTTTGTATTTCACCGGAATGTACGTTTAATAGTCCTTACAAACAAAATAACTTTACAGTGAAAATATTCCAGACCCTGTCTCGTATTATCATGCACACTTAGTAAGCGCTGACTGTACACCTCCGGGGCAAACAGTGATTTTGGCAGTTTTCACGTAGAAGAATGAACTTAATAAGTGTGCTTAGCAGATCCTAATTTTTATGTGATCTTTGAAATACATTCCAAACACTTTGACCTCAAATGTTGACTTACCAAAGCCACCAACTTTATTAGCACAAGGAAGGGTTCTATACTGAGATGTACATTTTAATATAAATCACACCTTTGGAGTTTCAGTACCATGTGTGCGCCGCTGTTCTCTTCCTGGCAAGCTTGGTCAACCACCACAATCCCCGAGGAGATATAGAACAGAAGGTAATTAGAAGCGGTCTTGTTCATGATGACTACTGGTTCTGCACATTTCCACCAGCCAGACAGTTGCACCATTGTGGTACATGTTGCACATTTGTTGTAACTTTGAACCTCTGCTGACCCTGGGCATATTTCAGAATCTACATCATAAAGGACACTTAAAACAAATCTACGAAAAATACTCAAAATCCAGGCTGTTTCTAAAAAATTATGACCTATTGCAATGGTAATGCTCATTTAATTTTTCAAAGGGGTCGGTCCACCCAAGAATGGGCTTTTAGTTTTAGTTGTAGCACTCATCTTCGGAGGGGCCGCTGAGACTATGCCTAGGTCCCCCTTGTTAGTACAGGGGCCCCAGTCACAAGCACAGTCTCATGCATACTGACAATAATGGCTCCATCCGTTGCCGTTCTGTGGCCTGTTGGGAGCCGGGCCATGTGGGGGAGTGGACGACAAGTGAGCGAGGCTTGATCTGCACTGGCCACTCACACTGCCGCCTAGGCTCCACCTCTTGTCGGGTCAGTGACAGGAGTCCTGCTGTGGGCTAGTCGTGTGGGGAACCTGGATTCTTGTGTGGATCTAGTGCACTGCCACCCTCCCGGCACCAGGGACCAGCCCTGGTTGGGGACTGCTGGTCCAGGGGATGTCTTTTTACTATTTATTGCTAAAGAACTTTAACAGGAGAGGGGCTAAGGGTCACAGGATACTCGAAAACAATAATAGCAATCAATGGGTGGACAAACTTCTTAATAGAAAATCCTTACAGAAGCAGGCACATACTACTGTCCCAAATCAGGTCTTACTCACAATGTCCCAGAAGCTGTCTGCCACCCAACATCCACTGGTAGATCCTCCTCAGTGAGGGGGATAAAAGATCCTTTTCCAGACCTGGACTTCAGGACAGTACCCTCCAGTGAACAATCCCTTAGCAATCTTCTCCAGGCTCTCTCAGGCCCAGACTGCAATTCTTATCTCAGTAGCTCTCTACTAGGGGCAGCAGCCCCAGGAAAACTGGAACCCTCCTTGGAGAGAAAAGAACAATTTCCTTCTAGTGATTGCCATAACAACAGACTCTCTTACTGTCTACCCGTGAGTTTTTGGTGTTCCAACCAAGATCTTGTAAAGTTACACTAAATTCAAATTTGAAAATTGAAGCGTATCAAACCCAGGAACCCAGAAACCCAAGTTCCTCTACCCCACTGTTCCCTCAAAGTTGGGAGCATGAAATTGTCCAAAATGTCTTGGTCTGCTGACGCCTTAAGAATTCCCTTCACTGGAACTAAGGGGCCAAGCTCAACCCCTGAAAACAATCCCACACCATAATCTCCCCTCCACCAAATGATTTGGACCAGTGCACAAAGCAAGGTCCATAAAGACATGGATGAGCGAGTTTGGGGTGGAGGAATTTGACTGGCCTGCACCTCAACCAGAGTCCTGACCTCAACCTGATAGAACACCTTTGTAATGAATTAGAGCGGAGACTGCGAGCCAGGTCTGCTCATCCACATCAGTGCCGGACCTCACAAATGCTCTTCTGGAAGAATGGTCAAACATTCCCATAGACACACTCCTAAACCTTGTGGACAGCCTTCCCAGAAGAGTTGACGCTGTTATAGCTACAAAGGGTGGGCCAACTCAATATTGAACCCTATGGACTAAGATTGGGATGCTGTTAAAGTTCATTTGTGTGTGTAAAGGCAGGCGTCCCAATACTTTTGACAATATAGTGTACATATATATATATATATATATATATATATATATATATATATATATATATATATATATATATATATATATAAACACAGAAACAAGGCTTTTTAAGAACACCAAGCTGATTTTTTTAAGCAAAAATAAATACTTTTGACAATATAGTGTGCTGATGGATCTCATTTCTTGTGAAAACATCAGAACAGTACAAATATCTCCCAAATGGACCCTTTTTAGAAAGTAGACAGTCCAAGGTATTTAGTAAGAGACATGGCGAGTTTTTTGAAGTTGCAATTTTTTGTCACAATTTTTTTGAAAAACCAAATTATATATATATATATATATATATATATATATATATATATATATATATATATATATATATATATATATGTATATATATATATATATATATATGTATATATATATATATATTTTTTTTTATTTTTTTTTTTTACATGGGCAGTCATATTTTCTCATTACGTAAGCTGGCTATGCCTATGCTTTCGGTTTGGCAGTAATGCACAATGGTTGTGTCCGTGTAAGACAGAAGAAGCGCAGTGAGCCACAGAAAGCTCCCTCTAGTGGCAAATCGACAGATCTGTACATTTAATACAATAACAAAAATATGAAAGCGGATTCTATCTGCAGAGGATTACAGAAAATGGAAGCCCAAATCCCTGCTCAACTTTTATTGGTGTTGTTGATTTTTCCTCACTTCCTGTCTAATGAGTTCAGTAATAAAAGGTTGAGAAAGGACTAGGCATTTGCTTGTTTAAATAAAAAAATAAATAATAATAATTTTTATTGGTGTTGTTGATTTTTCTTTACTGCGTGTCAAATGATTTCAGTAATAAAGAATTGAGAAGGGACTAGACCTTCCCTTATTCTATAAATAAAAAAAAAAAAATGTATTGGTGTTGTAGATTTTTCCTCACTTCCTGTCCAATGATTTCAGTAATAAAAAGTTGAGAAGGGTCTACTTATTGAAAAAAAAAAAATGGAAAATTGTATCAAATACTTACTGTAATTTTCAGTTCCTGACGATAATACATGGCAGCATACATATGATATAGCTCCGCCCCTATATCCACCCACAGGACCTGTTTAGATCTATAAAAGTCTGACTCAGAGCTACCTCCCCCATTCTCTGTATAAAGCACAAAGATCAAAGGGAGGGTTCGTATGCTGCCATGTATTGGCGTCAGGAAAAGAAAATTACGATAAGTATTTGATACAATTTTCCATTTTCCTGATGCCAACATGGCAGCATACATATGATAAATAATGATTTTGAGTGGGAGGGTTTAATGCTGCAAACTTAGTCTTGATTTAACTATAGACATAGAAGCTTGGATAGTTTTCCTCCCAAACTCTACTGTAGTAAGAGCTGCTGGATGCACCCTGTAGTGTTTTAAGAACGTATGATATGATGACCAGCTAGCCACTTTGCAGACTGTCTCTAGGGACACTCCTGCCCGTGCCACCCAAGAAGAAGACATTGCCCTGGTTGTGTGAGCTCTAACCACCACCGGAGGATCCTTCCCGGCTGCTCTATAAGCCCAGTGAATAGTTTTACTATCCAGGCCCGAGGTGGTTCTGGCCGAGGCCCTTTCCCTTTAAATTTTCCAGTAAGTATGATGAAAAAGTTTGTTGGAACTAGGGATGAGCTTCGAGTTTGAGTCGAACTCATGTTCGACTCGAACATCAGCTGTTCGCAAGTTCGCCGAACAGCGAACAATTTGGGGTGTTCGCGGCAAATTCGAATGCCGCAGAACACCCTTTAAAAGTCTATGGGAGAAATCAAAAGTGCTAATTTTAAAGGTTTATATGCAAGTTATTGTCATAAAAAGTAAATAGGTAAGAGTGTGGTGCTGCGCTAATCCTCTCAATGTATGTGAAAATCTAAATAAAATAACGGTTTTTAAAACTTTTTTTGCATTGATCCATGTCCCCTGGGGCAGGACCCAGGTCCCCAAACACTTTTTATGACAATAGATAGAGGGTATTCCTGCGCTATCGTATATAGGGAAAGGGGAAGAAAATATAAAGTGGGGAAAAGCCGCCTACACTGGATAGGGTACAACCTGCCCCTCAATATTAGGTAAATAGGTAAGAGTGTAGTCCTGCGCTAATCCTCTCAATGTATGTAGTGTCCCGGGGTCACCAGTCCCACCACCAAATATTGAGGGGCAGGTTGTACCCTATTCGGTGTAGGCGGCTTTTCCCCACATTATATTTTGTTCCCCTTTCCCCATATACAATAGCGCAGGAATACCCTCTATCTATTGTCATAAAAAGTGTTTGGGGACCTGGGTCCTGCCCCAGGGGACATGGATCAATGCAAAAAAAGTTTTAAAAACTGCCGTTTTTTCAGGAGCAGTGATTTTAATAATGCTTAAAGTCAAACAATAAAAGTGTAATATCCCTTTAAATTTCGTAGCTGGGGGGTGTCTATAGTATGCCTGTAAAGGGGCGCATGTTTTCCGTGTTTAGAACAGTCTGACAGCAAAATTACTTTTTAAAGGAAAAAAGTAATTTAAAACTACTCGCGGCTATTGCATTGCCGGATCCGACAATACACATAAAAGTTCAGTGATAAAAATGGCATGGGAATTCCCCACAGGGGAACCCCGAACCAAAATTAAAAAAAAAAAAACGACGTGGGGGTCCCCCTAAATTCCATACCAGGCCCTTCAGGTCTGGTATGGATATTAAGGGGAACCCTGGCCAAAATTTTTTTTAAAAATGACGTGGGGGTCCCCCTAAATTCCATACCAGACCCTTATCCGAGCACGCAACCTGGCAGGCCGCTGGAAAAGAGGGGGGGACGAGAGGTCGCCCCCCCTCCTGAACCGTACCAGGCCACATGCCCTCAACATTGGGAGGGTGCTTTGGGGTAGCCCCCCAAAACACCTTGTCCCCATGTTGGTGAGGACAAGGGCCTCATCCCCACAACCCTGGCCGGTGGTTGTCATTACCTGGCCATTTGTGCCCTTTAAATAAAGCATCTAAGAGAGAGACTCAGTCCTCCCCAGTCTCTGTTCTAATCGAAAAAGGGTCAGTACATTTAGGAGGGAAACCAACACCCATCCACACAAAAGGACACTTTTAAGCTGGCTACACATCATGCAATCCTCTGCAGATTTTCTCCCTCAGATTTACCAAAACCACATAATATGAGGTCAAACCTTAAGAGCCTCAATTTGTATGCAATCAGGCAGTCCCCTACACTACATGGTCCCGGCAAATCCAAAGGAAATCAGACAACAAAAGCTGCACAGTGTGTATGGGGTCTTTAGAGACATGAGAGCAAGAAAAAAAAAGTTTTATAGAGATTGACAGACATGTAAAGAGTTCCATAGGAGAGAAGACATCATGCGGTCCCAGCTGCTGGATCCGGAATCCAAAGCAAGCACACCACAAGAGGATTGTCGCCTCTGATTAGAGAACACTTCGACCCCAAAAGACAACCAGAAGGGGTTCCCCACCTTGTTGGTGCATTTAGCAGCCTAAGATGTGGGACAGCGTGCTGGGAGAGGCTTGAACCCAGGCAGACTCCGACATAGTCGGCAGGTAAGAGCTTATCCTGAGTGTAACGATCTGTAGGTGTTGATCTTTGAGGACAAAAAAGAGAATGGGGGAGGTAGCTCTCAGTCAGACTTTTATAGAGCTAAACAGGTCCTGTGGGTGGATATAGGAGCGGAGCTATATCATATGCGTGCTGCCATGTTGGCGGCAGGAAAAGATTTTTATTGGTGTTGTTGATTTTTGCTCACTTCCTGTCCAATGATTTCAGTAATAAAAAGTTGAGAAGGGACTAGGCTTTCACTTATTCTAAAAAAATAAATAACTTTTATTGGTGTTGTCAATTTTCCTCACTTCCTGTCCAGTAGTTTCAGTAATAAAAAATTGAGAAGGGTCCAGGCCTTCACCTATTCTAAAAAAAAAAAGAAGAAAGAAATATATGTTTTTATTGGTGTTATTAATTTTTCCTCACTTCCTTTCCAGTGATTTCATTAATAAAAAGTTGAGAAGAGACTAGGCCTTCACTTATTCGAAAAAAAAAATAAAAAAAAATTGTATTGGTGTTGTCATTTTTATCTCACTTCCTGTCCCGTGTTTTCAGTAATAATTAGTTGAGAAGGGACTAGGTCTTCACTTATTCTAAGAAAAAAAAACAATTTTTGTTTGGTGTTGTCGATTTTTCCTCACTTCCTGTCCGGAAATGTAGAAAGGATGAGCAGGAAGGTTGAGCAAGAAGAAAGCTGCAGACTTTCCCAAAGACCCTCTGCAAGCCTCCCTAGATCTGGCTTAAAAAAAAGGTGAAAAAGTTACATTCTAATTAAAGAGTCATTTAGTTGAGAAAAAAAGCAATCCACTCAGTGTTTTGATGAGAAAAGCTGCAGTGTTCCTTTAGAAGTATTTAACTCATTGGGAGTATCTCACCAAAACTAAAAATCCCTATTACAGGGGATGCCTAAAATCTGACTTGTCTCTTAGTGTAGACTTTTTGGAAAATCAGTAAGCCAATCAAACAAACCATCTGTGTACAGAACACCTCCAGGTTGCCATATTGCATTGCATTTTACAGAAAATATCAGAGGCAGCAGATTGAAAAGGAAAGGGAATTTTTAATAACATTAAATTACAATATGACTTGGGTTGCAGTTGTACAGTATAATGCAGGGGTGTCCAAACTTTTTTCAAAGAGGGCCAGATTTGATGAAGTGAACATGTGTGAGGGCCGACCATTTTGCCTGACATTCTTTGAACCATTAAAATTAAATGCAAATTAACTAATACACTGCCCAACAAGAATTCTCTTGCCTTTGTGGCTGTGTGGTGAAGAGTCTAAGGTTCAGCTTGGGCATGTTATTTGGATATATATATATATATATATATATATATATATATATATATATATATATATCTTTTGTTGCCCCCAACGAATTCCCAAGCATGACTCAAGACTAAGGATGAGTTTGGGCGTGTTATTTGGATATACCATATTTATCGGCGTAAAACACGCACCTTCACTTTAAGAGGGAAGTTTCAAGAAAAAAATTAAATTTTAAATAAAATACTGTGAAGCAAAATAAGGGTCAGTGCCCATCAATGCAGCCTAATCAGTGCCCATCTGCAGCCTCACCATTGCCATGAATGTAGCCTCACCATTGCCATAAATGCAGCAGCCTCTGAATGCAGCCTCACCATTGACATGAATGCAGCCTCACAAGTGCCATAGATGCAGCCTCACCATTGCCATGAATGCAGCCTCACCATTTCCATGAATGCAGCTTCACCACTGACATAAATTCAGCATCTGAATGCAGCCTCAACATTGCCATGAATTCAACCTCTGAATGCTTAAAAGACAAAAACAGAACATTCCATAGCTCAACTCACCAACCAGTCTGCTGACCAACGGAATTAGCCTGTCCAACAGTCTGTGTTAAAAACAGGGGTTTAGCTAGCACGCATTTGCAAACGCATGTGTAAGCTGCAAGGCCTCTTCACGGCACCCTGTGTATAAAGCTTGCAGAACTAAACGCTAGTGAATTTATGAGCGTCTCCACAATGGAAGCACATGCATTCAATGGATAGATGAGGGGCAGGTGGGCCTAGAGGCAGCCCAATCCCCCTTAAAGGAACAGGCGCACACTGGACACCCAGCAACAGCACAGTGGCAGCGAAGATGCCCAGTGTGTCCCCGAACCATATTTACAACAGTAACAAACAAATGGCCCGCCCCCTTCCTGTCACCTCCGAGGAACGACAAATACGGTATATATCTTTTGTGGCCCCCCAACGAATCCCGATTCATTGGGGGCCACAAAAGATATATATTTGTATCCAAATTACCAGTGGGGCCATATGAAACCGGAACACGGGTCGCAATTGGCTTGTGCAATTGGCTTGCGGGCCGGACTTTGGACATGCCTGGTATATGGCATGTTGTTTATTATTATTGTTATTTATATTTTTTTGCTCTATTTTTTTGTATGAAGGTGGAGCTATCTTTTAAGGCAACTTTTCTGGCTCTTTCACAGATATTGGTTCCTGGATAGCTTTAGCAGATGACTGGTACACTATATTGTCAAAAGTATTGGGACACCTGCCTCTGCACAGACATACACTTTAATCGAAGTTCAGTCTTAGTCCATAGGGTTCAATATTGAGTTGGCCCATCCTTTGCAGCTATAACAGCTTTAACTCTTCTGGGAAGGCTGTCCACAAGGTTTAGGAGTGTGTCTATGGGAATGTTTGACCATTCTTCCAGAAGCGCATTTGTGAGGTCAGGCACTGATGTTAGGCGAGAATGCCTGGTTCGCAGTCTCTGCTCTAATTCATCCCAAAGGTGTTCTATCGGGTTGAGGTCAGAACTCTGTGCAGGCCAGTCAAGTTCCTCCACCCCAAACTCACTCATCCATTTATGGACCTTGCTTTGTGCACTGGTGTGCAGTCATGTTGGAACAGGAAGGGGCCCTCCCCAAACTGTTCCCACAAAGTTGGAAGCATGCAATTGTCCAAAATGTTCCAAAGAGTTCCCTTCACTGAAACCAAGGGGCCAAGCCCCACCCCTGAAAAACAACCCCACACCATAATCCCCCCTCCACCAAATGATTTGGACCAGTGCACAAAGCAAGGTCCATAAAGACATGGATGAGCAAGTTTGGGGTGGAATAACTTGACTGGCCTGCACAGAGTCCTGACCTCAACCCGATAGAACACCTTTGGGATGAATTAGAGCGGAGACTGCGAGCCAGGCCTTCCCGTCCAACATCAATGCCTGACCTCACAAATGTGCTTCTGGAAGAATGGTCAAACATTCCCATAGACCAGTGATGGCGAACCTTGGCACTCCAGATGTTTTGGAACTACATTTCCCATGATGCTCAACTACACTGTAGAGTGCATGAGCATCATGGGAAATGTAGTTCCAAAACATCTGGGGTGCCAAGGTTCGCCATCACTGCCATAGACACACTCCTAAACCTTGTGGACAGCCTTCCCAGAAGAGTTGAAGCTGTGATAGCTGCAAAGGGTGGGCCAACTCAATACTGAACCCTACATACTAAGACTGGGATGCCAATAAAATTATTGTGTGTGTGTAAAGGCAGGTGTCACAATACTTTTGACAATATAATGTAGATTGCCTTTGTGGTCTGGAACTCGTTCTTTGATTAGTCTCCTGTTTGACTCACTAACACATTTGATGCTAGGCTAAAAATAGTTATTACATCAATGTCATGGCTTGCTCAATGTGGAAGTTTGTTTAGATGTTGACCGTAATATACATCATGACACATGCAAACACGGATCTTTTCAAAAGACATTATCTGGATTGGATTGCAGCTGAATGCTCTTTTCAGAATCAATTACAGTGAATCTCCCAAATGTTTCCACAAATAATAAACAGACACCATCAGGGATCTTGCATCACACACAGTGAACTTATGTAGTATGTTGACAACAAAGCAATAGATCTCCAAACTTCCGCCGACCAAGGTTATGATTCTGCACCTAATCAGTGAGCTCCCATCTGAGACGCTGTCTGGTGTGGATGAGGTATTTAAGAATACATAGACATGTGGTTTGACTACTGGACATGTCACTCTTCCAGTATGAAATGATAGATGTTACTGATATGTAAAACAGACCTTCTCCCAAGATGAGTAACAAATTATCAGTCAGTGGTTCCCAAACTTTAGCCATTATGACCTTTGCTATGACTTGTCTGGACTTTGTTAATAACGTTGCTAAAAAGGCAGGTGTTCCAGGCCAATTCAAACATTGGGTCTATTAGAAGAATTACTGTGTAATGTCTTACATGAGTCACAAATATTTTCCAGATCAGCCATTCTCAACCAGGGTTTTGTGGGACCCTAAGGTTTCTCCAAAGGTTTCTAGGGGTTCCTTGAGCTTTGGCTAATTCACCTCCTATCTGATGGTGCCTACATAGTTCCAGGGCCATCGTCATTTGGCAGAGCCAGTGTCCTTGACACCAATGATCCTTTTAGCTGTGTGTAAAGGTGAAATCCTGATCACCTCTACGAGGGGCGTTCATCCAACTGGCCACCAATGTAAGGGACATTTTCCCAATTACCCCCAATTGACTAATCTTAGCAGGGGTTCCCAGAGACCTGAAACATTTTTGAAGGTTTCCTCTGGGGTAAAAAAGGTTGAGAAAGGGTGTTCTAGACTTTCCCCCAGTTCCTCCACTGACCTACAAATATCCTCCTTTTGTTAATTCACACTTACCCTGTTGGGGTGATGGCAGGACAGAGCATAGGGTTATTTTGGCCCATAAAGAACAAGCAACAACAAATAGAGATAGGGGAAAAAATAGTATCCTTACATGTTTATTAGATGGGCACCACATTCTCTAATGAATGTCGTAGCCCATAGAGAAGGGATTCCTACATTTATTAAAACATGGAAATGAGCTAGAGGTAATGACAAGGCTACTCACATCATCTAACACAGGGGTCTCCAAACTGTGGCCTGTGAGCTAGATGCGGCAGGTTGACTCCGGTCAGCTTGGGCAGGTCTATGATAGGTCTTGGGTGCTTCCAGGAGCCAGTTTGATAGCCTTTATCCAGCATTTGGGGCACTATTTTTCCAAATTATATAAGGCACTATTCCTCCCACTGACATCAACAATGGGGCACTATTTCTTCCACTGATACCAATGATGGGGCACTATTCCTCCCACTGACACCAACAATGGGACACTATTTCTTTCATTGATACCAATGATAGGGCACTATTCCTCCCACTGACACCAACAATAGGGTACTACTTCTTCCACTGATATCAATGATGGATATTGATATTCTACTGACTCCTCCTACTCCTCCTCCTACTGACCACCAACCCTGCAGCTCATGTTTACCCTCATTGATGCTGGGCCCAAGACATTTCCTACTCCCAATGGCCACAATCTGGCCCCCTAAAGTCTGAAGGACAGAAAACGGGCCCTTTGTTGGAAAAATTTGAAGACC
Organism: Lithobates septentrionalis; assembly: GCA_037952835.1. NCBI lineage: Eukaryota > Metazoa > Chordata > Amphibia > Anura > Ranidae > Lithobates > Lithobates septentrionalis. The sequence goes on along the minus strand of JBBDGP010002646.1, from coordinate 604,176 downwards.
CCTGATCTAACACATCAAATTCATCAGGTTCCATAACATAGAAATTTTTGCTTCATTTTTTTTAGTTACTAATCTAACAAGCCTCAAGCACAGTGGCTTTCTATAGCTGAGAGGTATTGGCAATGCAATATTTTTGTGCTGCTCTCCCAAAAATTTGTCCCTAAAAAGTTGTTTAGACAAACAAATGCCCATTGGGCTTTTGACAAAGGCACCTATTTTATATTTTATTCTTGCACATTTTAAAATGATCATGGATCGAAAGGGAAAATTTGGACATTCCATATAACAAATGTCAGACCAGGCTGTTTCAGCATGGATATAGGACCGAGTTGTATTTTGGCTCACTCCCTGAACTGGTGAAGTGGTTTCAATAGAGGGTGTGCAGCAGCCCACCTTCCCCAGCTGAAAGTGAGCATGGGCTTCCATCTCCAAGCATGGGCTCCCTTCTAAAAATGACCTCTGGTCTGCTGGCAGGGTTATGCTTTCAACACCCTGCCAACGGGAGAGTGGAAACCTTTCTGTATTGGCTGTCAAGAAAGCATTCATTACTTTAATCCCTCCTGAAGAAGCGGTTGTTGCCGCAAAACATGTAGAGGATCTACTATACATCGAGGATTGACCACATCTTGTGTCCTCAGTCTTATTTGAGGATATTACATTACCAGCAATATCAGTTTAGAACAACACACACTTTGAAGATGTTACTATAAATGTTGCTTTTATTCATGTATGGGGATATATGTTCCCAGGGCTTTTTTTCTCAAAGAATAGATGCAGAAACCCCTTCCCCTCTGACGCACCCTTTGTCTCTGCCCCTTACTCACCTCTGAGCACCATCCCTTGGTTCCACCCCCTACCCACCTCCCAGTACCGCCCCTTTTCGAGAATACAGAGAGTCATTTTGTGCTACTAAGTAATTTGCATGGAATTTGCTCCAGCACCAGTAGACCCCACCAGCAACAATAGACCCAACCCCAGCAACAAAATACTAACCCGGCAACAATAGTCTCCCAGCAGAAACAACAGATCTTTCAGAAGCTGGAATCAATAGACCCTCCAGCAGCCAGCAACAATTAACAACTCCCTCAACAGTTTATCCCTCCCAGCAACAATTGACCCTCAAGCAACAAGAGACCCCCCACCAGCAACAATATACCTACCCAGCAACAAAAGACCCCCACACAAAAATAGATCCCCACCAGCGGCCTTAGATCCCCAGCAGCCAGCATCAATAGACCCTCCAGCATTCCTTTGTCATAAAATACAATAATTGCTGGAGATGCCGGAACTGCATTCCCCCACATTCCTGCTGAAAAAAAACCCTGTATGTTCCTATTAATTATTTTTGTATAAATAAAACTCAATTTTCATCATGCTTTTGTAAAATTGGGTACTGAGATAGTTAATTCTTCCTCCCTCTGGGGGGCATAGTTGAGGTTGCTCCTAGTTTTCCAATACTGTATATATAGCGATTGATAAAACCAGGACCGTTCGCATACTCTATCCAAAAGTTTTGATGCTATATGCATGTGTAGGTAAAGTTTCCTTGCAAAGTACACATTTCCTTGAAAGGATAACAGCCTATTTTCCTTTAGTAAATCATATTGTCAAGAACGTATATTGTCAAGAACGTATGTTTCTATTTAGATCTAGTGAAAAAAGCTGTAAATACAGTGCCTTGAAAAAGTATTCATACCTCTTGAAATTTTTCACATTTTGTAATGTTACAACCAAAAACATAAATGTATTTTATTGGGATTTTATGTGATAGACCAACACGAAGTGGCACATAATTGTGAAGGGGAAGGAAAATGATAAATGTTTTTCAAAATTCTTTACAAATAAATATGTGAAAAGTGTGGGGTACATTTGTATTCAGCCCCCCTGAGTCAATACTTTGTAGAACCAATGCTTGCTGCAGTTACAGCTGCAAGTCTTTTTGGGGATGTCTCTGCTTTAATCTTCTCCACAACTTTATCCCTGACCTGTCTGGTGTGTTCCTTGGCCTTTATGATGCTGTTTGTTCACTAAAGTCCTCTAACAAACCTCTGACGGCTTCACAGAACAGTTGTATTTATACTGAGCTTAAATTACACACAGGTGGACTCTATTTATTAATTAGGTGACTTCTAAAGGCAATTGGTTCCACTAGATTTTGGTTAGGGGGTATCAGAGTAAAGGGGGCTGAATACAAATGCACGCCACACTTTTCAGATATTTATTTGTAAGAAATTTTGAAAACCGTCTATCATTTTCCTTCCACAATTATGTGCCATTTTGTGTTGATCTATCGCATAAAATCCCAGCAAAATACATTTCCCATTTTTGGTTGTAACATGAAAAAATGTGGAAAATGTCAAGGGGTATGAATACTTTTTTAAGGCAATGTAAGTTAGATGGGATTTTCTGGGGTTTCAACAGTACTGCTCGATGTTTGATTAAACGAACTGTAATCAAACAAAATATAAGTAAGTGTTAGCACAAATTCAAGAGAGTCAGAAGACATTGCCTGGAGCATCAAGCAATTTCATCATGAAAGGTTTATATTTCACAGCTTTAGGTACTACATATAGACAAATGCAAGCAAGATAGGTAAGGGTTATGCTGCGTAAACACGGTCGGACTTTTCGGCTACAAAAGTCCGACAGCCCGTCCGACAGACTTTCGACAGACTTTTGACGGACTTTCGACAGACTTTCTAACGACCGGACTTGCCTACACACGATCACACCAAAGTCCGACGGATTGGTACGTGATGACGTACACCGGACTAAAATAAGGAAGTTGATAGCCAGTAGCCAATAGCTGCCCTAGGGTCAGTTTTTGTCCGTCGGACTAGCATACAGACGAGCGGATTTCTGGGTCCGGCGGAGTTACGACGTAAAGATTTGAAGCACGTTCCAAATCTAAAGTCCGTCAGATTTGCGACTGGGAAAGTCAGCTAAAGGTCCGGTGGAGCCAGCACACGATCGGATTGTCCGCCGGATTTGGTCTGTCTGGGCGTCCGTCGGACCAGTCCGGTCGAAAAGTCCGACCGTGTGTACGCGGCATAAGATTAGAGTTCTTTGTGAGATATGGGTCTGCCTTATAGATAGACCTTCAGATGGAAGGTGTTTAGGAAGGGACCTGTATCTTACATAGTTACATAGTAGGTGAGGTCGAAAAAAGACACAAGTCTATCAAGTCCAACCTAGGAACCAACCTTGTTCCCCAGGGCAAAAGAGGGCTCCCATTTGTGTCTCTAGTGTAGTATGGGAAGTTCCATTGGGAGCCCATTGGGAACATAAAATTAGGAGGTCGGTTTGTTTCTCTGAGTAGAAAACACTTTTCAGTGCCATTGTGGGACCCAGTACAGCCAGGGAGCCAAGCAGTGTCATATTAACTTAATCGCTCCCATTCATAGACATACTATTTAACTCTGCAACATCTGCTTTGGGTCTGCTTTAACTTTATTTTCCTGCAGAGTTGCCTCTACCTGAACCCTTTTTGGATGGTTTTATGATGGTTCTTATAGCCTTTCACAGCTGAGTATAATGTCCTCTTGCTGTGTTGATTACACAATATGTGAATGTTATGCTATTTTTGCCTCCTCATCTTCTGGTGCAGGTTAGAAGAAGAAGATGAAAAACACGTATGATCTCGCACGTGTTCCATGAACTCCTTGTGAACTTTGGTAGAACTTATTTTGCACGATCAGGGAGAAAAGTGATAAAATACAAGAATTTTAATGTCTTCCGGACGGGTCTGTTTGATGTTTAGAAGATGTTTACGCCGTTGAGTTGGACACGAATGGAGGTGAGCATGTAGGACCGACTTTCAATACTTTGTATTGCATTAGTACAAATACATCTTGAATATTGATTTGTAAGAATTAGATCGCAGACAGGATGCACTAGAACTGGAAAAAAGTGTAGAGAATAGCCATAAATTAAAGTAAACCTGTCAGTAATTCTAAACTTTTAAAATTAAGTGTCTCGCCTATGTTTAGGAGCCACAAAGTGATTGCTACTTTTGCCTTGGTTTTGTTTAATTTAGTTACTAGTCTAGCAATCACTCCCGGAGTGGGGGGTGATCACCCCCCGGAACAGGCCTCTGAGAATGGGCCCAGGGCCCCCACAATAGTATAGAGCAGGGATCCTCAAACTACAGCCCTCCAGTTGTTGCAGAACTACACGTCCCATGGGGCATTGTAAAACTCTGACATTCACAGACATGACTAGGCATGATGGGAATTGTAGTTCCTGAACAACTGGAGGGCCATAGTTTGAAGACCCCTGGTATAGAGGATGACAGCCACAAGCACAGTTCCATGCACACTGACAATACAGGCTCAGTATAGGGGGTGTCTTTTTACTATTTATTGCTGAGGAACTTTAACAGGAGAGGGGTTTAGGGTCACAACTTTTACACCAAAAGCTTTTAGCAATTAACAGGAAGGCAATCTTCATGCTAAATCCTCATAACTGCCATCACTCAGCTTGGGAGTGGAAGGTCTTCAGGGAAGAAGGTAAAATATTCTTCTCCAGACCAGAATTTCAACTGGTATCTTCCCACACAAAAATGCATTAACACTCTTCCCCAAGCCCTCAGCTCAACTCCTGCTGTGGCCTAGGTTGTAGCCAAAATCCTCTTTTGCAATCTTCTCAAGGCCCCTCAGCCCAACTCCTGTTGAGGCCCAGACTGTAGTCTTCAACTCAGGAGTGCTACAACCAGGGGCAGCAGCCCCAAGAGAGATGGATCTCTCCTAGGAGAGAGGAAACACTCTGGAAAGGCCTCCCATATATTTATCACCTCCCCAGCCACCTTCTGGATGCCCCCTTCCAGGGATTGGCTGGGGCATGATAAATATTCATACACGTCATTTTAACTATTCCTGCTCTGTATTCTGGAAACATCTTACAGAGGCAGGTGGGAGAAATTAAACACCCAGCTAGGAAACCCTGACCAGACAAAAACAGTATACCACTACTCCACTGATTACAGTGAAGCCAAAAACTACATTTAGCCTAGCAGCCTAACCAGAGAAGGGTGCTACACTGGGATCTTGACTATCCTGATTTCTAAACTAAGCCCAATTCACCTACCTCCAGCCTGTCTGCCATAATGGCTCCTACTGGACAGCATTGCCCATTGGCAGAGCTAAACCCAAAACTTAGGGAGGTTGAGTCCCTGGCAATAAAGTCAGGCAAATAGAACAAGCTTTTCTGGTGTATAAAGGTAATATCAGTCACCTTATTTTACCTGAACTTTTTCAAAATGAAAACTTTCAATTTTTGCTCATTGAAAATAAAATGTACTTTTAAAAAAAAGACCCTTTCTTTTTTACTGTACCTAATGAGCCAATGTGTGTTTTTGTGGTGTATTTAAGACCCAGTTGACCTTGTTGGTCTTTCAGTTCAAATTTGATAAAAACACTCCATGTGTATCAAAAAGAAAAAGGTATGCAAAGTCTTATGCCGCGTACACACGACCGGTTTTGCCTTCGTGATAAACTCCGACGGTTTCTCAGACGGAACTCCGACGGAATTCCATTCAAGCGGTCTTGCCTACACACGGTCAACCCAAAGTCCAACCAAAGTCCGACCGTCCAGAACGCGGTGACGTACAACACTTACGACGGGACTAGAAAAAGGAAGTTCAATAGCTAGTAGCCAATAGCTTCCGTCTCGTACTTGCTTCAGAGCATGCGTCGTTTTTGGTCCGCCGGACCAGCATACAGACGATCGGTTTTCCCGATTGGAATTGGGTCAGTCGAAAATATTTAGAACATGTTCCATTTCTAGGTCCGTCAGAATTAAAAAAAAAAAAAAAGTCCGATGAGGCATACACACGATCGGTATATACGATGAAAAGCTTCCGACTGACTTTTTCTGTCGGACATTCCGCTCGTGTGTACGCGGCTTTAGGCTATGTTTACACTTGCAGTTTGGGAGCTTAATCGCATGTTTTACCCCCCTTCCAACCACTCCCTCTTAAGCTGCATAGGTAGTCAATGGAGGTGTACACATTAGAAAATATGCATAGAAAAAAAAAATTGAAGCATTAACAGCGCTAGCAGAATATCTTAAAATATTCAGTGCAATACGATAGCAGTGGGCTATAAACATCCCACACACATAAAGTGAGCAACATCAAAGTCCATGCAAAAGTCCTTAAATCAGTGTACGGTGCAGTGTCCCGTCAGAAGTCTAAACAAAAAAATGTTCCTTTCCTGAATACCGTCACCAATCCACCATGTGAACACCCATCTGGTGATGCACTCACCACAATTAAAAATTAGATAAGCCTGGTATCTCCATGGGAATATTGGTAAAATTGGACCCTCTCCTAAGGTGACCAAAGGTCTTTCCTGGAACGGCTCAGCTCAGCAGGTGCAACATAGAAGAACAAGAGAATCCTCAAATGTACATTGCAAATGCATGTGGAACTGCACACTGGATTTGGGGACTGCGGTGTAAACAAGCCCTTAAGGGTTTTTATAAGAAAGCCTGTGATAAATAATATTATCAGCTTGGGAAGATCCTCCTATGATACATGTTGCTGCCTTGATGCTTTGATTTGAGGCTACAGCAAGAATTATCCCTCCTGACACATCCACCAAACATGACCCATTCACCAGAAATGGCCTGCACTGTAACCATATGCAATGCACGCAATTGCAGCACAGTTGTGTGGGTTTGTAGGGGTTAAAGCAGGTGGTGAGGAGGCAACATAGTGCCTCCTTATTACCTGTCAAACTAAATCATTCTTCAGAGGGCTAAGACTAGTGCAAACTAGCCCTAAAAATTAGTTTTCTTTAAAAATCAGCCACAGCCGGAGTAGAAAAGCCTCTCATCGGCATGCATGTTGCAGAGCTGGGCCTTTACTCTCTGTGGGGAAGCAATGATCTCTCTGAAGAACTCCACCATGCTCCCTGCTGACTCGGAGCTAGAACTCTCCAACTGAGCTTTGCTAGTTGTAGGACTTTAGGTATAACTCAGCCATGGTAATTATTTTCTAGAAAAAATACTTTATTGAAAAAATTGACCAATTTTTAAAACTTACTAGGCCAAATGTCCAATACACCCAAGCACCAACAATTAAAAACAAAGATGACAACATTGTCTCACACTTGCAACAGAACAGGTTGCCCCACACTCAAATTCATGCGTACTACAGGCTGTCCTCTGATGAATACTCAAAGGGTCACGTCCTGATGAAGCATACATGGGCATATGCAAAACACGTTGATGTAGGCAGCGCAGCAGGGCCCTGCATCTCACCATGTGGTCTATCGATCCCGCGATGCCGAACCCGCGGTGTCTATAGACTTTTTGGACTACACAGTGAAAGTATGGAGAAAGCACAATATAGCACAGCGTGCACCACGAGGCGGACAGCCAGAATGGAGCCTCACCTATGGGAACAGCCATCGCGGCTCACCGTATCCACACCTTACTTACATGCAAATGGAGGAAAAGACAGACAAGATGCCCGAGTGGTGAGAGCCTCCGGGCAGCCTCTGATCTTTATCTAACTCCTTGCAACTCCAATCCATGGCATGATGAGTTTAAGCACGATGCCACCCTTTCATATTGATATCTGATACCTGAACTTAGATCAAGTTGATGGTGTTTTATTCCTTTTGAGGCTGGCAATTGCCAGGATGGAGATAGTGGCTATGAGATGAACCTTCCCTAGCCAATCATCGTTCACACACACTGTATCAGCCATGCTCTATATACTTGGAGTAATACTAGACTGATTTGCAAATTTACTAGGGGGACCTTATTTTGTAACAACTTTGCACGTCAGTGTGTTTGGAGTCAACTGAATGACAATTTTAGTTTGCTATATTTCATTAACTGGCTGTGGATTGACACATTCAAATCACTCTCTCGTGAGCCCAATGGCAGACTTTTAGATGACCAATGCCCGAAGGTAATATGAAGTCTTGCTGCCCCACTGACAGCGAGGGTCCCACTCTGCAGCTGCTGGTAGGAGCAGGCTGGTCTTCTTAGGCTGTGGCTGATTTAGAAAGAAACTGAACAGTAATGCCCTGTACACACGGTCGGATTTTCTGACGGAAAATGTGTGATAAAAATGTGTGACCTTGTTGTCGGAAATTCCGATCGTGTGGGGGCTCCATCACACATTTTCCATCGGAATTTCCGACACACAAAGTTTGAGAGCTTGCTATAAAATTTTCCGACAACAAAATCCGTTGTCGGAAATTCCGATCGTGTGTACACAAATCCGACGCACAAAGTGCCACGCATGCTCAGAATAAATAAAGAGATGAAAGCTATTGGCTAATACCCCGTTTATAGTCCCGACGTACGTGTTTTACGTCACCGCGTTCAGAATGATCGGATTTTCCGACAACTTTGTGTGACCGTGTGTATGCAAGACACGTTTGAGCCAACATCCGTCGGAAAAAATCCTAGGATTTTGTTGTCGGAATGTCCGATCAATATCCGACCGTGTGTACGGAGCATAAGACATTAAACACTTTCTTTTTTTTTTTTTTTGATGCAGCTGGAATAATTTATACAGGAGGTTCAGTTGGGCTTTAAGGTAGTTTAACACCTTCCCACCCAGCCTATAGCAGAGTGACAGCTGGGCGGGGGCTTTGCCATCATGACTGGACTTCACATTGTGCTGCACACGTGTGTCCCCAGTTACAGGGGACATTTACACTGATAATCAAGTCACTGATCATCAGTGCCCTGATTATCAGTGCAGCCCCATCAGTGTCCATCAGTGCAGCATATCAGTGTCCACCAAAGCAGCATATCAGTGCCCATCAGAGCAGCATATCAGTGTCCACCAAAGCAGCATATCAGTGCCCATCAGAGCAGCATATCAACATATCAGTGCCGCCTATCAGGCCCGTCAGTGCCGTCTATCAGTACCCATCAGTGCCGCCTTATTAGTGCAGCCTCATCAGTGCCCATCAGTGCCACCTCATCAGTGCCCATCAGTGCCACCTCATCAGTGCCCATAAGTGCAGCCTCAAGCCTCATCAGAACCCATCAGTGCAGTCTCATCAGTGCAGCATATCAGTGTCCAACAGTGCAGCATACCAGTGCCTGTCAGCGCCGCCTATCAGTGCCTATCAATGCCGCTTTATCAGTGCTCATCAGTGCAGCCTCATCAGCGCACATCAGTGAATAAGAAAAGTTACTTATTTGCAAAATTGTACAACAGAAACAAAGAAAAAGGTTTTTTTTTCTTCAAAATTTGTGGTCACTTTTTTCGTCTGTTTAGCAAAAAATAAAAAAACCCAGTGGAGATTAAATACCACTAAAGTAAAGCTCTATCTGTCTCAAAAAATGGTAAAAAAATTGTAATTGGGTACAGTGTTGCATGACCGCGCAATTGTCATATTAAAAAGTGTGACAGCGCTAAAAGCTGAAAATTGGCCTGGGCAGGAAGGGGGTGAAGTTTTTTCATTTAGTGTATTTTTGTTTTACTCTTTTGTTGTATATGATTCTTAATTGTTTTTACTTTTTTTCCTTGTCATTTTTTTCAACTTGTGCAAAAAAAGTTAAATAAGTAGGCCAAAGAGAGGCACGTGTGACAGGTCCGGGACAGTCTAATGCCCCGTACACACGTTATTGGACGTTAGAATGCAGGCAGCTAAGAGGCTGCAATGGTGTACAATGAAAAGCTGTGGCTTTATGTAACTATAATGCCCCGTACACACGGTCGGATTTTCCGACGGAAAATGTGTGATAGGACCTCGCTGTCGGAAATTCCGACCGTGTGTGGGCTCCATCACACATTTTCCATCGGAATTTCCGACACACAAAGTTTGAGAGCAGGCTATAAAATTTTCCGACAGCAAAATCCGTTGTCGGAAATTCCGATCGTGTGTACACAAATCCGATGCACAAAGTGCCACGCATGCTCAGAATAAATTAAGAGACGAAAGCTATTGGCTACTGCCCCGTTTATAGTCCCGACGTACGTGTTTTACGTCACCGCGTTCAGAACGATCGGATTTTTCCGACAACTTTGTGTGACCGTGTGTATGCAAGACAAGTTTGAGCCAACGTCCGTCGGAAAAAAATCCTAGGATTTTGTTGTCGGAATGTCCGATCAATGTCCGACCGTGTGTACTGGGCATAAAGGTGCTTTTTTACAGGGAGCCATTTAAAGTCCATTTAAAACCACCAGGATCCTTTTTATTTCCACCTTCCATATTAGCTCCAATGTATTTTGTCAAAATGGTTACATTTCACGAAAATCTTCAGGTTTCACAGAAGTTTTTGGGAAATGAAAACTCTGTATTTTACTCATCCTTATAGGTTTTACCTTACATGGGCAAATGGCAGATTTGCTTTGATCTATCATTTAAACATCTATAACAGATTGATTGGGGATAGAGATTGACCTCATCACAGTCTTCTGTTTGAGATGATGCTTTATATGGGTTCAGGCTTGTGGAAAATTCACAAAAAACCCTGGATGTGACTGTGCCTATCATACACATAAAATAAAACAGATTGACACACGGTGAGCACACATGTGGAGGTAAACTTGATCTTCAGTTAAATAGAGAATGATAAAACAGAAAGTTGCGTAACAAGACATGTTGTGAAATCCAACAATTTATGTCCCAATTAAAATTACCCTCCTTACACAAGGACAAATGGCTGCCTGATGTCAATAAGCTGCGGAGCAACAGTTTAACTTTTTATGGACACAACAAGAGCTTTGCCTATCTATGTGTTCCTAATAAGAACTGGATAGAGTTAGGCCTAAAGTGACCGCAGCACACGAGTACCAACCACTAGAATATCGACTGGAAGGTTTGAGGAATCTAATGCTGATTAATGCGGAGTTCCACCCACTTTTGAGAGGTGGTCTTAAACGAAAGTCCACCTCTCCACCCCTCTTTTTTTTTGGATATTTCAAACTTTTTTTTTTCTTCTATAGCCACTTCAGCCCCCCCGGAAGATTTGACCCCCTTCCTGACCAGAGCACTTTTCGCGATACGGCACTGCGTCGCTTTGATTGCGCGGTCGTGCGACATTGCACCCAAACGAAATGGACGTCCTTTTTTCCCCACAAATAGAGCTTTTTTTTTTGGTGGTATTTGATCACCTCTGCGTTTTTTATTTTCGGCGCTATAAACAAAAAAAGAGCGAGATTTTTGAAAAAAAAAAAGCTGTATTTTTTACTTTTAGCTATAATAAATATCCTCCAAAAAATATATATATTAAAATAAAAAAAATGTCTTTCGCAGTTTAGACCGATATGTATTCTTCTACATATTTTTGGTAAAAAAAAAAAAATCGCAATAAGCGTATTTGCGCAAAAGTTATAGCGTCTACAAAATAGGAGATAGATTTATGGCATTTTTATTATTATTATTTTTTTTTTATTAGTAATGGCAGCGATCTGTGATTTTTATCATGACTGCGACATTATGGCGGACACATCGGACACTTTTGACACTATTTTGGGACCATTGGCGTATACAGCGATCAGTGCTATAAAAATGCATTTAATACTGTGTAAATGACACTGGCAGGGAAGGGGTTAACCACTAGGGGGCGGGGAGGGGTTAAGTGTGTCCTAGGGAGTGATTCTAACTGTGGGGGGGATGGGCTACCACTGACATGACAGCGATCACTGCTCCCAATGACAGGGAGCGGTGATCTCTGTCATGTCACTAGGCAGAACGGGGAAATGCCTTGTCTACATAGGCATCTCCCCGTTCTGCCTCTCGGTGCCACGGTCACGGAACAACGGCGGACATCGAGTCCACGGGACCCGCGGGCATGATCACTGAGTACACTGCGCGCGTGCACGCCCACAATGCCGCGTCTTAAAGGGGATGTACCTGTATGCCCATTTGTGCAGCCGTGCCATTGTGCCGACGTATATCATTGTGCACTGGTCGGCAAGCGGATAGTACCTTATTTGGAAGTACTGAGTGTACTTCCGATCCAGCTGGGCCGCGTCCCAGGATGTCACGTCCTCTTCTTTGGCCCCCCCCCCCGTTGTCTTCTGGGACCTGTGTGTGTCCCAGAAGACAAGCTGGCCATTCACAAAGCTCTGCGCGATTTGCGCATGCGCAGTCGGAAACCTGCAGTGAAGCTGCAAGTCTCTACTGCCGGTTTCCCTTAGTTGGAAAGGTGGTGCCTGCACCCGATCCGTTGGACGGATCGTCCTCGGGGGGGGGGGGGGAGGGGTGCCGGGGTTGACAACGCGGGCTCCCTGGACAGGTGAGTGTCCTTATTAAAAGTCAGCAGCTAAAGTGTTTGTAGCTGCTGACTTTAATAAAAAAAAAAATGGATCACCGCTTTAATATTCACCTTACTTATAAACAGGGTGGATAAAGATCGATGATTTAAAAAAAAAAAATCCGATTTTTTTTTTTTTTATTATTTAAATCAGATTTTTTTTCTATTTAAATCTGATTTTTTTTATTTAAATTAGATTTTTTTTTTTTTTATTATTAAATTTATTTTAGTAAAATACTTTTGGAGTAAAAATCTAAATATAGTTTTCTATTTAAGATACATTGATAATTTAGTTTATTCAGCATGAAATGGAGCTTAGTTATGTAGCATGAGGCAATATTTAAATTTTTGGTAAACTCATTCAATAAATACAATCTCTGCAAGCTGAGATAACATGCACTGGCAATGTTATCATTTTAATTAAACAAAAGAATTTGAGTAGTTCTCCAACTAATCGGTTCTGATATCGCTGTTTTTCGAACCTGACAGCTTATTATTCTAAATAGGAAACCTTCATTTTGTTTGCAAATAAAAATCACTTGCCGACCAGCTCACCACAATATATGGCAGCATAGTGGTTTGTTCCCGCGAATCGCCGTATGGGTACGTCTGTACCTTGAAGGAGCGATAGCAGGCTGCACGGCGGGGAACCCGATGCGCGTGACCTGCGGGCGCAATCGCCTCCAGCCACACGCAATAATGTGCATGAGAGCAGGAACAGGGATTTGTGTGTGTAAACACACAAATCCCTGTTCTGTCAGGAGAGAAGAGACATATCATTTGTTACTACTAAGTAGGAACAACAATATGTCTCCTCTCCCAGTCAGTCCTATCCCCATACAATTAGAACACACAGTTAACCCCTTGATCGCCCCCTAGTGTTAACCCCTTCCCTACCAGTGACATTTACACAGTAATCAGTGCATTTTTATAGCGCTGATCACTGTATAAATGTCAATGGTCCCAAAAATGTGTCAAAAGTGTCCGATCTGTCCGCCGCAATGTCGCAGTACCACTAAAAATCGCAGATCACCGTCATTACTAGTAAAAAAAAAAACAATAATAATAGAAACGCCATAAAAATGCTATAAATCTTTCCCATAGTATGTAGATGCTATAACTTTTGTGCAAACCAATCAATATATGCTTATTGCGATTTTTTTTTATTGGCCTAAACTGAGGAAGAAATTTTTTTTTTTAAAAAACATTTTTGGGGATATTTATTATAGCAAAAAGTTAAAAATATTGTTTGTTATTTTCCAAAATTGTCGCTCTTTTTTTGTTTATAGCGCAAAAAATAAAAACGGCAGAGGTGATCAAATACCACCAAAAGAAAGCTCTATTTGTGGGGGAAAAAAAGATGTCAAATTTGTTTGGGTACAACGTCGCACGATTGTGCAATTGTCACCACTTAAAGACCGAGCCTCTTTTCAGACTCTCTGTTTACAAGTTAAAAACAAGTTTTTGCTAGAAAATTACTTAAACCCCCCAAACATAATTTTTTTTTTTAACACCCTAGAGCAGGGATCTCAAACTGGCGGCCCTCCAGCTGTTGCAAAACTACAAGTCCCATGAGGCATTGCAAGGCTGACAGTTACAAGCATGACTCCTACAGGCAGAGGCATGATGGGACTTGTAGTTTTGCAACAGCTGGAGGGCCGACAGTTTGAGACCCCTGCCCTAGAGAATAAAATGGCCGTCATTGCAATACTTTTTGTCACACCGTATTTGCGCAGCGGTCTTACAAGCGCACTTTTTTTGGAGAAAATTCACTTTTTTGAATAAAAAAATAAGACAACAGTAAATTTAGCCCAATTTTTTTTTATATTGTGAAAGATAATGTTACGCCATGTAAATTGATACCCAACATGTCACTCTTCAAAACTGCGCCCGCTCGTGGAATGGCGTCAAACTTTTACCCTTAAAAACCTCCATAGGCGACGTTTAAAAAATTCTACAGGTTGCATGTTTTGAGTTACAGAGAAGGTCTAGGGCTAGAATTTTTGCTCTCGCTCTAATGCCCCGTACACACGGTCGGATTTTCCGATGGACAATGTCCGATCGGAGCGTGTTGTCGGAAATTCTGACCGTGTGTGGGCGCCATCGGACATTTTCCATCGGATTTTCCGACACACAAAGTTGGACAGCAGGAGATAAAATTTTCCGACAACAAAATCCGTTGTCGGAAATTCCGATCGTGTGTACACAAATCCGATGGACAAAGTGCCACGCATGCTCAGAATAAATAAAGAGATGAAAGCTATTGGCCACTGCCCCGTTTATAGTCCCGACGTATGTGTTTTACGTCACCGCGTTCAGAATGATCGGATTTTCCGACAACTTTGTGTGACCGTGTGTATGCAAGACAAGTTTGAGCCAACATCCGTCGGAAAAAATCCTAGGATTTTGTTGTCGGAATGTCCGAACAAAGTCCGACCGTGTGTACGGGGCATTACAATCGCGGCGATACCTCACATGTGTGGTTTGACCACCGTTTTCGTATACGGGCGCTACTCACGTATGTGTTTGCTTCTGTGCGCGAGCTCGTCGAGACGGGGCTTTTTAAAAGAAAATTTTTTCCTATTCATTTTACTTGAGTTTATTTATTTTTACACAGTTAAAGAAAAAAAAATTGGGTCACTTTCATTCCTATTACAAGGAATGTAAACATCCCTTGTAATAGAAAAAAGCATAACAGGACCTCTTAAATATGAGATCTGGGGTCAAAAAGTCCACAGATCTCATATTTGGACTTAAATGCAATAAAAGAAAAAGATTTAAAAAAATTTGTCACTTGTAAAAATGACAACAAATAAAATGTGCCTTTAAGACGTATGGGCAGAAGTGACGTTTTGGCCATTTTCCCCTCACTCGTCTCCATACCCAGCCAGGGACAGGTCCCGATCGCTTTCGCCGCTGCCGATGGCTCCGGTAAGCGGCGGAGGGCACGGTAGAGCAGGGGGAAGGAGGGGCTCTCTCCCACCGGCCATAACGGTGATCTCGCGGCGAATCCGCCGCAGAGACCACCATTATCGTTAACAGGACAGCTCACTAAAAAGATGGATATCTCGGTTATGGCAGCAGCTGCTGCCGTTACCGAGATATCCATATTTAAAGTGCCAACGTATATGTACAGGAGACGGCCGGCAAGTGGTTAAAGCGACGCAGCACCGTATCGCAAAAAATGGCCTGGTCATTGAGCAGCCAAATCTTCCGGTCTGTAAGTGGTTAAAGATTCTAGCTACCAGCAAAAATAAGTCCTTACATTTAAAGAGCACCTGTCATTTCAGATCCATCATGGCAGCGCCTGTTAGTGGACATCCACTCAACTGCTGCCACCACGCCACTCACTTTGTTGTGTCACTGCCGCATCACCAGCCGTCCCATTAAAGTGAATGGGACTGTCGGTGAGTCAACAGCGGGTCGGAGATGACGGTTGCTATTTAAAAATGGTGACTTAAATCGAGTTGATTTAAATCAAGCCTTTTTACTAGTGATTTAAATTGTGATTTAAATCAACTTGATTTAAATCAAATCCACCCTGCTTATCAGAGTGTAGGTAGAAGTAAACTTCCTCATGTAGTCATTCAGGTTCAGACTTGCCTGCCCATATTTTACGGCCACCTTAGGAAAGCCAATTTCATCCCAGATGATTGGGGGGGGGGGGGGGGGGGGGGTTGTGGTGAGCACCTAAAAGTGGTCTACCCAAACTTTGTTTGCAGTTGTGCATGGTCTTTACTGTTGTCTAACACTCTTGTTTGCCAATCTAGCCAAAACGGCCATGCTTTTACTACTGAATTTCTTGGCTGCTGGTCATAGAGACAGGGAGCTTAGAGTGATCCTAGTGTCAAAAAAATGGAGAGGAACTTCTGGGTCACCAACAGTAGCCACAGACTCCCACTAGGCTAACACACTGTACTTGATCTTCTCCAGGGATCACCAAGAAGAAGTGTGTTATTTTCTACTCTCCCCCTGTAACAAACCATGGGCATTAACATGGTGACCCCCACCACCACCTTTGCAGCTATACAGTAGGTTCCTCTACTCTTTTAGGAAGGCTTTTCACTACATTTTGGAGTGTGTCTGTTGGAGTTTTTACCTATTCTACCAAAATAAAATTTATGAGGTCAGGTACTAATGTTGGACGAGAAGACCAGGCTCGTAAGTGCCATTACAATTTATTCCAAAGATGGTTAGTGGGGTTGAGGTCAGGGCTCTGTGCAAGGTCCTCCACATCAAGTTAGTCAAACCATGTCTTTCTGGAGCTGGCTTTGTACACAGGAGCACAGTCATGTTGGAGCAGACAAGGGCCTTTCCCTGATTGTTGGAACAAGGTTGGAAGTGCACAATTGTCTTTGTACACTGTAGCATTACCCATGCCCTTCACACTTGAACTCAATCATTTTTAGGGGAGTTCACAAACTTTTGGCCACTTCCTGTTCCAAAGAGAACTTGTTGTTTTGCCCAAAAATGGGCAAAGTACAGGTTTAGTTTACGTCCGTGTGACAAACACTCACGTTCAAATGATAACAGGATATTTAGTAAATTGTTGCTTCTTTTTATCATGACAAGAACGGTAATATATTGCGAAATTATGGACAATCTATACTAATAAATGTGTCATATTTGACCATGAAAATTTGCTTCCGTCAGCCAACTGTATTTGGGTTTCTCAGACTAAATAATCTCTTTTTACTCTTACATCATGGCATTGGGAGCTACTTGTCCATTCAAAGAGTAAACCGCAGGAACCAGAGTCTAGCGAATGTTAAATATATCACTGAGCTCTTAGCTTCATAAATCAGCTTGGGCTTAGCTTCCGCACACGCAGTCCTGGGATATCTCTATGGCTCTCCGCGGTCTGTGTGGTTAGTCGTGTTAATTCTGATTCTAAACAAGGCAGCCAGGAACCCAAGTGAGTGCAGGACAAAGCAGAAATGACCTCATAAGTGCTGAAATACCGCCGGAGCAGGAAATCGTGTTTATTGTCCCGGTGAATAGGTCAATAAAGACAATTTTGAGTGTATATTTTAGAATACGTGTCAGTGTTTACAATCGTGCGGTGATGACTTGAACTTCTGTAATGATCACAAAGTTTTGTTCTAGTAGGACACACTCAGTTTACATGACAATACTTAATATTTACCGGCAACAAATGTCTTCATCTTTCTCCAGCTGTTTGAATGTTACCAAACAGATGCTAAACAGTATGACAGAAATCTGATTAGAACAAAATATTCCACAGTTTTTAGTGACAGGACTTTTTAGATCTAAATATATAATATAATATAATATAATATAATATAATATAATATAATAAAATATATATTATCATTGTACCCAAATTAATTTTATATCATGATTTTGAAACAGATAGAGCTTTCTTTTGGTGGTATTTAATAACCACTGGATTTCTTTATTTTATACTATTAAAATCACAAAAAAAGACCCTTTCTATCTCCTTACTTTTATAAAATGTAGCAACCTCCTAGCGCAGGATGCTGGGCAAATTTTGTTTTTGGCTCCTTCTGTAGCCAATGAGCGGTGATTGTTTGTTTTGGCCTGTTCAGGGTTTCACAGGCTTGGAGTTTGATTGCTTCTCCCTGATTCTGGAAGACGCTTCCAGAATTTAGAGAGGGAGATTCAAATAACTAGTCTGAATATTGATCATGCTCCCGTCTATCACTGGGGGACCACTGACCAGCTGGTGGCCAGGGAGGTACTAAATAGTCTGAAGCTCTGGAGAGATTATTCCTTCTCCCCAGGAGGGTTCCAAAGCCTCAGGGACTGCCCTGAGACAGCCATGGACTGTGTAGCTGTTCTTGAGGCCTCAGCCTTGTCAGGGCTGAGGGCCTGGATGAACCCCTTGAGAACCTGGCTGTAGAACTTCACCACAATGGATCTGGTCTGGAGAAGGATTGTCTCCCTCACTGGACCATGCCTGGAGGAAGCTGGAAAGTGGCAGTTGTCCTGGGGAACTTGTGAGTAAAAGGCCCTGAACTGATTCCTGGTGACTGCATGCTTTTGGGGGATGTAAGTGTCGGTGGTAGCTGTGGATTGAGTCAGATCTCATACGGTTTCAAAGTTCTGGCCATTCCCCCGTCCTCAGCAGAATCCTGGAGTGTGAACCTAAAGGAAAAGTGCCCTTGTTACTGTGCAGTATCCTGGAATATGTATTGGGTACCAACAGTTGTGCAGTGTAACCAGATGTCAAATAAATTGTCTTATGATCTACAGCTGTGAGGCCTTAAATTGTTTTATGTTCTTCTGGTTCTTCCTCCGGCGTTCCCATCCAGCATCTCCTCCGCGGCGTCTTCTATCTTCTTCTCCTCGGGCCGCTCCGCACCCATGGCATGGGGGGAGGCTCCCGCTCTTCTCTTCATCTTCTTCATCTTCTTCTCTTCTTCTTTTCTTCTCTTCTTCATTTTCTTCTCCGGGCCGCTCCGCATCCATGCTGGCATGGAGGGAGGCTCCCGCTGTGTGACGGCGTCTCCTCGTCTGACGGTTCTTAAATAATGGAGGCGGGGCCACCCGGTGACCCCGCCCCCCTTTGACGCACGGTGGCTTGACGGGACTTCCCTGTGATGTCACGGGGAATGCCACAGGGAAGTCCCATCATGTCCCGTGCGTCAGAGGGGGCGGGGTCACCGGGTGGCCCCACCCCCCGTTATTTAAGAACCGTCAGACGAGGAGACGCCGTCACACAGCGGGAGCCTCCCTCCATGCCAGCATGGATGCGGAGCGGCCGGATAAGAAAATGAAGAAGAGAAGAAAAGAAGAAGAGAAAAAGATGAAGAAGAAGATGAAGAAGATGAAGAGAAGAGTGGGAGCCTCCCCCCATGCCATGGGTGCGGAGCGGCCCGAGGAGAAGAAGATAGAAGACGCCGCGGAGGAGATGCTGGACGAGAACGCCGGAGGAAGAACCAGAAGAAGAAGATGAAGGAAGATAGAAGAAAGAAGAAGCATTTAAATAAAGGAATTGTCAAAAACTGTCTCTTGTCATTTTTAACATTTTTGACAGTTTTTTAGTGAAATGGTAGGGGTAAGTACCCCTTACCATTTCACACAGGGGGGGGGGCCGGGATCTGGGGGTCCCCTTGTTAAAGGGGGCTTCCAGATTCCGATAAGCCCCCTGCCCGCAGACCCCACAACCACCAGCCATGGTTGTGGGGATGAGGCCCTTGTCCTCATCAACATGGGGACAAGGTGTTTTGGGGGGCTACCCCAAAGCACCCTCCCAATGTTGAGGGCATGTGGCCTGGTACGGTTCAGGGGGGGGGGGCGCACTCTCGCCCCCCTCTTTTCCTGCGGCCTGCCAGGTTGCGTGCTCAGATAAGGGTCTGGTATGGATTTTTGGGGGGACCCCACGCCATTTTTTTTTTTGGCGTGGGGTTCCCCTTAAAATCCATACCAGACCTGAGGGGTCTGGTATGGAATTTAGGGGGACCCCCACGTCATTTTTTTAAAAAAATTTGGCCGGGGTTCCCCTTAATATCCATACCAGACCTGAAGGGCCTGGTATGGAATTTAGGGGGACCCCCACGTCATTTTTTTTAAAAATTTTGGTTCGGGGTTCCCCTGTGGGGAATTCCCATGCCGTTTTTATCAATGAACTTCTATGTGTATTG
Organism: Lithobates septentrionalis; assembly: GCA_037952835.1. Taxonomy (NCBI): domain Eukaryota; kingdom Metazoa; phylum Chordata; class Amphibia; order Anura; family Ranidae; genus Lithobates; species Lithobates septentrionalis. The sequence continues at coordinate 584,312 of JBBDGP010002646.1, read as the reverse complement.
TCGGACCGGCAATGCAATAGCCGCGAGTAGTTTTAAATGGGTTTTTTCCTTTGAAATGTCATTTTGCTGTCAGACTGTTCTAAACACGGGAAACATGTGCCCCTTTACAGGCATACTATAGACACCCCCCAGCTACGAAATTTAAAGGGATATTACACTTTTATTGTTTGACTTTAAGCATTATTAAAATCACTGCTCCTGAAAAAACGGCCGTTTTTAAAACTTTTTTTTGCATTGATCCATGTTCCCTGTGGCAGGACCCAGGTCCCAAAAACACTTTTTATGACAATAACTTGCATATAAACCTTTAAAATTAGCGCTTTTGATTTCTCCCATAGACTTTTAAAGGGTGTTCCGCGGCATTCGAATTTGCCGCAAACACCCCAAATTGTTCGCTGTTCGGCGAACTGCCAATGTTCGAGTCGAACATGAGTTTGACTCGAACTCGAAGCTCATCCCTAGTATTGGGTACCAACAGTTGTGCAGTGTAACCAGATGTCAAATAAATTGTCTTATGATCTACAGCTGTGAGGCCTTAAACTGTTTGATGTTCCCAATTACCTAGAGAAAAGAGTGTCCTCCCATTGCTGTTGATAATCGTTTTTGCAGCATCCCATGCCCTAACCCCTCTCCTGTTTAATGTTCTACAAGCAATGCATTTCAAAAAGGCATCCCATAGACTATTGGAGCTAGAGTGTATGGATTGGAGCTTGTTATGGTGGGCAGACTCTGTATTATTGGGGAAGAACCATCTATTGACAATGGCCTCTGGGGGGTAGCACTACGAAAACAAAAAAATGCCAGGACAGTATGAACGCCCCTGAAATTACTCCTTTTTGGAAAGTGGACACCCAGGGGTGATATCATTTTTTGTCACAATTTTTTGGAAGTGAAGAAACATGCTGGTTGTGATGGAACTGATTGGCACCTCGCTTAGGTGCTTCCACCAAACAGTGTCTCCTGCCCTCCAAATGGATCCAGCAGACTGAGAGCTAATACCAGCCCTTTTACCCCAAGCATCGTACACAGACAAAATGTTGAGGTAAAATCCAAAGGAATGACTGTTTATTGAACAAAAATACAGGTTTTTATATATATTCATGTCACCACATGAACAGTAAAACCAAATATTTACCCAAAACTTCACACAATAGTTTAGATAATGAGCTAAAGCTGACACAAGGCTAATCCCATCATAATCACCTCTAAAGCCCTGTACACACGATCGGATTGTTGACCAACAAGGGTGTCCGAAGGGTGTTGGCTCAAACTTGTCTTGCACAAATGTTGTCTCACACAAATGTTGGTCAATAATTATGAACGTAGTTACGTATTATACGTACTACGTGTTTTTTCAGCTCTTTAGCGCCACCCTTTGGGCTCCTTCTGCTAATTTCATGTTAGTAGAAGTTTGGTGAGTGTTAATTGGCGCTTTTCATTTCGTGCTTTCAGTTCGTTTCTGAACAGCCGTTCGTCAACCAGACATGTTGCGGAATCGGAGGAGATAACGTGTTATTTATCATTGGCCTTGGAGTTATTGCTTTAACATTATTTTTTGGGTTGAATAATAATGATTTGATTTAGTATATTTTCTATATTTTTGGATGCATAGAATGCACTTTTTGGTTAAGTTCTATTGGTAGATAGGGATGAGCCGAACACCCCCCGGTTCGGTTCGCACCAGAACCCGCGAACGGACCGAAAGTTCGCACGAACGTTAGAACCCCATTGACGTCTATGGGACTCGAACGTTCGAAATCAAAAGTGCTCATTTTAAAGGCTAATTTGCATGGTATTGTCCTAAAAAGGGTTTGGGGACCCGGGTCCTACCCCAGGGGACATGTATCAATGCAAAAAAAACTTTTAAAAACGGCCGTTTTTTCGGGAGCAGTGATTTTAATGATGCTTAAAGTAAAAAAAAAAAAGTGAAATATTCCTTTAAATATCGTACCTGGGGGGTGTCTATAGTATGCCTGTAAAGTGACGCGTGTTTCCCATGTTTAGAACAGTCCCTGCACCAAATGTCATTTTTAAAGGAAAAAATCTCATTTAAAACTGCTTGCGGGTTTAATGTCATGTCGGGTCATGGCAATATGGATGAAAATCAGTGAGACAAACGGCATGGGTACCCCCCAGTCCATTACCAGGCCCTTTGGGTCTTGTATGGATATTAAGGGGAACCCCACACCCAAATTAAAATAAGGAAAGGTGTGGGGCCACCAGGCCCTATATACTCTGAACAGCAGTATACAGGCGGTGCAAACAAGACAGGGACTGTAGGTTTGTTGTTAAGTAGAATCTGTTTGTAATTTTGAACATTTTTAATGTGTTTAGCTCCAGCCAAAAAATCTTTTCTAAGCTTTTTGGAAAACATAGGGAAGGGTTATCACCCCTGTGACATTTGTTTTGCGTCTTTCCTCCTCTTCAGAAGATTTCACCTCACTTTTTTGTCCCAATGAAAAATGTTTTTTGAAAATTTGGGTTTTTTTGTGGAACAAGGATTGGAAAGCATCAGTGGAAAGGAGAAATTGTTTTCCCATATTAACTCTTACAGGAGAGAATTTCCCTTCCTTAGGGGTAGATTTCATCTCACTTCCTGTTGTCTCCTACCGTTTGCAAGTAGGAGTCGTTTGTAAGTTAGATGTTTGAAGGTAGGGTCCTGCCCTATATACTCAGCAGAAATTTGGGCCTTAGGTGTTGCTGTGGCCAAAACACTGTAAGCCCTCACAGGGCCCTGCTGTGAAATATTAGATCAAGAATTGTAATTACATGCCCCTGTTGAACAGGAGCTGAAAAATTAGGCCTTAGGCACTGGTGCTGGTGCCACAACACTGCAACCCCTCACAGACACTCTAGTTGGAACGCAGGAACGAGCCCTGCTGCAAAGTATTGCATCAAAAATTGTAATTACACGCCCCTGTTAGACAGGGGCAGAAAAATTGGGTCTTAGGCACTGGTGCTGGTGCCACAACACTGCAACCCCTCACAGACACTCTAGTTGAAACGCAGGAACAAGCCCTGCTGCAAAGTATTGCATCAAAAATTGTAATTACACGCCCCTGTTAAACAGGGGCTGAAAAATTGTGCCTTAGGCACTGGTGGTGGCGCCCAGAACCAAAAATGTTCTTACAAGCTATCAGCATGATGATTGAGGAGGAAGAGGATAATTACTCAGGGATAGTCACTCAGCATCAGCATAGGCAGTCTTTGAAGGGATCTGAGATTTCAAAAAAAATTATTCGGTTACATCTGCATCAGGTGCTTGGTAGCTGGTGGTGATCCAAGACTGATTCATTTTTATGAAGGTCAGCCGATCGACCGAGTCGGTGGACAGACGCACCCTGTGATCGGTTACCACGCCTCCAGCAGCACTGAATGTGCGTTCCGAAAGAACGCTGGATGCAGGACAGGCCAGTAGCTCAATTGCATACTGTGCAAGCTCTGGCCAGTGATCCATCCTCAAGACCCAGTAACCCAGAGGATTTTCGGTGGGAAAGGTGTCCAAGTCTGATCTTGCCCCTAGGTATTCCTGCACCATGTAAAACAGACGCTGGCGATGGTTGCTGGAACCGATCATACCTTGGGGCTGCGGACCAAAAAATTGTCTGAACGCATCGGTCAGACGGCCACCTTCTCCACCGCTCCTTCTTTGACTGACCGAAGCCTCAGCAACACGTTGTCCAGAAACAGGAGTTTGTAACCTCCCAGTCTCTGGGAACGCGTTGCACAGACCTTTCTGCAAGGCCTCCCGAAGATGTTTCATCCTCTGCTCCCTCTGCGATGGCAAGATAAGGTCCGCAACCTTACCCTTGTAACGTGGATCAAGGAGGGTTGCCAGCCAGTATTGGTCCTTCTCCTTGATACCACGAATACGAGGATCCTTACGCAGGCTTTGCAGGATCAGGGAGGCCATGCAGCGTAGGTTTGCTGAGGCATTCGGTCCGGAGTCCTCTGGGTCACTAAGGACAACAACGTCCGCAGCCACCTCCTCCCAGCCACGTACAAGTCCATGTGTTCCTTGGGACTGATCCCTTAAAGACTGCTGATGCTGAGTGCCAGGCTCCACCTCCATACTGACACAATCTTCCTCCTCCTCCTCCTCCTCCTCCTCGTCCTCTTCCTGTGTGATCGGCGGGCACGCAGGAACACTGTCTGGATAAAGGGGGCCTTGAGAGCTAAGGAAGTCCTCCTCTTCCTGCCTCTGTTCTGCCTCAAGTGCCCTGTCCATTATTCCACGCAGCGTGTGCTCCAACAGGTGGACAAGGGGGACAGTGTCACTGATGCATGCACTGTCAGTGCTCACCATCCTCGTGGCCTCCTCGAATGGTGACAGGACAGTGCATGCATCCCTGATCATGGCCCACTGGCGTGGGGAAAAAAAACCAAGGTCCCCTGACCCTGTCCTGGTGCCATAGTCGCACAGGTACTCATTGATGGCCCTCTGCTGCGTGTGCAGCCGCTGCAGCATGGCCAACGTCGAGTTCCACCTGGTGGGCATGTCACAGATTAGGCGGTTCTTGGGCAGGTTAAACTCCTTTTGGAGGTCCGTCAGCCGAGCACTGGCATTATATGACCGGCGGAAATTCACAGAGACTTTCCTGGCCTGCCTCAGGACATCCTGTAAGCCCGGGTACCTGCCCAAGAACCGCTGCACCACCAAGTTAAGGACGTGAGCCAAACAGGGCACATGGGTCAGTTGTCCCTGTCGGAGGGCAGAGAGGAGGTTGGTGCCATTGTCGCAAACCACCATTCCTGCCTTAAGTTGGCGTGGCGTCAACCACCTCTGAACCTGCCCCTGCAGAGCTGACAGAACCTCTGCCCCAGTGTGGCTCCTGTCCCCCAAGCACACCAGCTCAAGCACCGCATGGCATCTTTTGGCCTGCGTACTTGCGTAGCCCCTTGAACGCCTACGGAGCACCGCTGGTTCCGAGGAAGAGGCCATGGAGGAAGAAGAAGAGGAGGGGGTGGAGGAGAGAGGTGTGTCACAATCAGCATTTTGGAGGCGTGGTGGCGGAACAACCTCCAACACTACTACACCTTGTCCTGCATCCTTCCCAGCTGCCAGCAGAGTCACCCAATGCGCCGTGAAACTTAAGTAACGTCCCTGTCCATGCCTGCTGGACCATGAGTCAGCGGTAATATGCACCTTACCGCTGACCGCCCTGTCCAGCGAGGCATGGACATTGCCTTCCACATGCCGGTAGAGAGCCGGAATCGCCTTCCGTGAGAAAAAGTGGCGTTTGGGTACCTGCCACTGAGGAACCGCACATTCCACAAACTCACGGAAGGGGGCAGAGTCTACCAACTGAAAAGGCAGCAGTTGAAGTGCTAGCAATTTTGCCAAGCTAGCATTCAACCGCTGGGCATGTGGATGGCTGGGAGCAAACTTCTTTCGGCGGTGCAGCAGCTGGGGCAGGGAAATTTGCCTGGTACAATCTGACGTCGGTGTACCAAAAGCAGATTGCCCACAAGTACTTGGCTGTGACACACCTAATTCTACACCTTCATTCCTCTCACTGCAGGTCTCAGAGAGGACTGAAGGTCTAGTGGGGTTGGAAATCTCAGCTGATGAGGAGCAAGGAGAGATCGTCTTTGTTCTTTGGTGTGGGTCTTTCAGATACGCTTGCCAACGAACTGCATGGCAGGTCAACATATGTCTGGTCAAGCATGTGGTACCCAAGCGGGAGATGTTTTGGCCACGCGAGATACGCTTGAGACATATGTTGCAAATAGCAGCGGTGCGATCTGATGCACTCGTCTCAAAAAGGCCCACACCAAAGAACTTTTTGAATAACGCGCAGAGACTGCAGCGCCCTGCACATGTGGAGCTTTGGGGTGTGATGCAGTCAATGTGCTGCCCTTAGGCTGGCCCCTGGAGGGCATCCTGCCTAGTTGGTGATGTGCCACCTCCTCCTCCTCCTCCTCCTCCTCCTCTCTCCTATCAGGCACCCACGTTGAGTCAGTGACCTCATCATCCCCTCCCTCCTCATCACTGGAGCAAACCTGGCAGTATGCTGCAGCAGGGGGAGCATGACTGCCAGATTGCTGTCCTTCTTGGGCACCCCCTCTGTCCGTGCTCATGTTACTGCCTTCATTGAGCTCAGTATCATCATCAGAGCCTTCCAAACGCTGGGCATCCTCCTGGAGCATGTACCCAACACTGTGGTCAAACAGTTCGAGGGAATCCTCATGAGGACATGGTGGAGCTAGGGAAGGAGTCACTGATGACATTGAGCTGAGGGAAGAGGCCGCTGCTTTGCCAGACAAAGCACCCTGGGCATGGGTGAGAGAGGATGAGGAGGATGAGGACGGCTTGGTCATCCACTCGACCAAGTCTTCCGCATGTTGCGGCTCAACACGGCCAGCTGCTGAAAAAAAGGCCAAGCGTGTCCCATGGCCACGTGCTGATGAGGATGCACCGTCTCCACGACCAGCACTAGACACAGAGCCTGCTTGCCCTCTCTTATTGGCTTGTGACTGTCTGCCTCTCCTTCTTGGCCTTCCAGACATACTAATGGCCTGTAGCTGCACTAAGCTGGGATAGAACACCTGTAATTTTCTTCAGGTAGCTTTATATACTGTAACCAGACAAGCCTGCCTGTCAGTAGGAAGATAACAGGAACGGATCTAGCTGAACACTGTGAGCAGGACACACTGTACTAAATGTAAATAGTCTAGCTGCCTGACCGTGGTACTAATAGGATCAAAAAGAACACCTGTAATTTTCTTAAGGTAGCTTTATATACTGTAACCAGACAAGCCTGCCTGTCAGTAGGAAGATAACAGGAACGGATCTAGCTGAACACTGTGAGCAGGACACACTGTACTAAATGTAAATAGTCTAGCTGCCTGACCGTGGTACTAATAGGATCAAAAAGAACACCTGTAATTTTCTTCAGGTAGCTTTATATACTGTAACCAGACAAGCCTGCCTGTCAGTAGGAAGATAACAGGAACGGATCTAGCTGAACACTGTGAGCAGGACACACTGTACTAAATGTAAATAGTCTAGCTGCCTGACCGTGGTACTAATAGGATCAAAAAGAACACCTGTAATTTTCTTCAGGTAGCTTTATATACTGTAACCAGACAAGCCTGCCTGTCAGTAGGAAGATAACAGGAACGGATCTAGCTGAACACTGTGAGCAGGACGCACTGTACTAAATGTAAATAGTCTAGCTGCCTGACCGTGGTACTAATAGGATCAAAAAGAACACCTGTAATTTTCTTAAGGTAGCTTTATATACTGTAACCAGACAAGCCTGCCTGTCAGTAGGAAGATAACAGGAACGGATCTAGCTGAACACTGTGAGCAGGACACACTGTACTAAATGTAAATAGTCTAGCTGCCTGACCGTGGTACTAATAGGATCAAAAAGAACACCTGTAATTTTCTTCAGGTAGCTTTATATACTGTAACCAGACAAGCCTGCCTGTCAGTAGGAAGATAACAGGAACGGATCTAGCTGAACACTGTGAGCAGGACGTACTGCACTAAATGTATATAGCAGGAACGGATCTAGCTGAACACTGTGAGCAGGACGCACTGCACTGAATGTAAATAGCAGGAACGGATCTAGCTGAACACTGTGAGCAGGACGCACTGCACTAAATGTAAATACCAGGAACGGATCTAGCTGAACACTGTGAGCAGGACGCACTGCACTGAATGTAAATAGCAGGAACGGATCTAGCTGAACACTGTGAGCAGGACGCACTGCACTGAATGTAAATAGCAGGAACGGATCTAGCTGAACACTGTGAGCAGGACGCACTGCACTGAATGTAAATAGCAGGAACGGATGTAGCTGAACACTGTGAGCAGGACGCACTGCACTAAATGTAAATACCAGGAACGGATCTAGCTGAACACTGTGAGCAGGACGCACTGCACTGAATGTAAATAGCAGGAACGGATCTAGCTGAACACTGTGAGCAGGACGCACTGCACTGAATGTAAATAGCAGGAACGGATCTAGCTGAACACTGTGAGCAGGACGCACTGCACTGAATGTAAATAGCAGGAACGGATCTAGCTGAACACTGTGAGCAGGACGTACTGCACTAAATGTATATAGCAGGAACGGATCTAGCTGAACACTGTGAGCAGGACGCACTGCACTGAATGTAAATAGCAGGAACGGATCTAGCTGAACACTGTGAGCAGGACGCACTGCACTAAATGTAAATACCAGGAACGGATCTAGCTGAACACTGTGAGCAGGACGCACTGCACTGAATGTAAATAGCAGGAACGGATCTAGCTGAACACTGTGAGCAGGACGCACTGCACTGAATGTAAATAGCAGGAACGGATCTAGCTGAACACTGTGAGCAGGACGCACTGCACTGAATGTAAATAGTCTAGATAGAAGATAACAGGAACGGATCTAGCTAAACTGAATACAGTGTATATATATATATGCAACACCTGGGATGCATATATATACACAATACACTGTAAGTGCAGCTAACTGACTGACTGTTCTGCCTAATCTATCTAACTCAAATCAAATGACACTGTCTCTCTCTCTCTCTATCTCTCAGCACACCGGAACACACACTACACAGGGCCGCCGTGCAGGCGGCCTTATATAGTGTGGGGTGTGTACTAAATCCCCTGAGCCATAATTGGCCAAAGCCACCCTGGCTTTGGCCAATTACAGCTCTCTCTACTGACGGCGCTGTGATTGGCCAAGCATGCGGGTCATAGTGCATGCTTGGCCAATCATCAGCCAGCAATGCACTGCGATGCCGCAGTGAATTATGGGCCGTGACGCGCCACACGAATTTGGCGCGAACGGCCCATATCGTTCGCAATTCGGCGAACGACCGAACAGCCGATGTTCGAGTCGAACATGGGTTCGACTCGAACACGAAGCTCATCCCTATTGGTAGATAGCATGTCTAATTTTTTTTTTTAATGCACAATAAAAAAATTGTGAAGACACATTCAGTTTACGTGACATTACTTAATATTTACCGGCAACAAATGTCTTCATCTTTCTCCAGCTGTTTGGATGTTACCAAACAGATGCTAAGCAGTATGACAGAAATCTGATTAGAACAAAATATTCCACAGTTTTTAGTGACAGGACTTTTTAGTTCTAAATATATAATATAATATAATATATATTATCATTGTACCCAAATAAATTTTTTATATCATGATTTTGAAACAGATAGAGCTTTCTTTTGGTGGTATTTAATAACCATTGGATTTCTTTATTTTACACTATAAAACACAAAAAAGACCTTTACTATCCTTTCCTTACTTTTATAATATGTAGCAACCTCCTAGCGTAGGATGCTGGGCAAATTTTGTTTTTGCCTCCTTCTGTAGCTAATGAGCGGTGATTGTTTGTTTTGGCCTGTTCAGGGTTTCACAGGCTGGGAGTTTGATTGCTTCTCCCTGATTCTGAAAGAAGCCCCCAGAATTTAGAGAGGGCGATTCAAACAACTAGTCTGAATATTGATCATGCTCCCGTCTATCACTGGGGGACCACTAACCAGCTGATGGCCAGGGAGTTGCCAAATAGTCTGAAGCTCTGGAGAGATTATTCCTTCTCCCCAGGAGGGTTCCAAAGCCTCAGGGGCTGACCTGAGACAGCCATGGACTGTGTAGCTGTTCTTGAGGCCTCAGCGTTGTCAGGGCTGAGGGCCTGGATGAACCCCTTGAGAACCTGGCTGTAGAACTTCACCACAATGGATTTGGTCTGGAGAAGGATTGTCTCCCTCACTGGACCATGCTGGAAAGTGGTAGCTGTCCTGAGGAACTTGTGAGTAAAAAGCCCTGAACTGATTCCTGGTGACTGCGTGCTTTTTGGGGATGTAAGTGTCAGTGGTAGCTGTGGACTGAGTCAGATCTCATACGGTTTCAAAGTTCTGGCCATTCTCCTGTACTCAGCAGAATCCTGGAATGTGAACCTAAAGGAAAAGTGCCCTTGTTATTGTGCAGTATCCTGAAATATGTATTGGGTACCAACAGTTATGCAGTGTAACCAGATGTCAAATAAATTGTCTTATGATCTACAGCTGTGAGGCCTTAAACTTTTGATGTTCCCAATTACCTAGAGAAAAGAGTGTCCCCCCATTGCTGTTGATAATCGTTTTTGCAATATCCCAAGCCCTAACCCCTCTCCTGTTTAATGTTCTACAAGCAATGCATTTCAAAAAGGCATCCCATAGACTATTGGAGCTAGAGTATATGGATTGGAGCTTGTTATTGTGGTTAGCCTCTGTATTACTGGGGAAGAACCATCTATTACCAATGGCCTCTGGGGGGTAGCACTATGAAAGTTATTGCTTTGACATAATTTTTTGGGTTGAATAATAATGATTTGGTATATTTTCTATATTTTTGGATGCATAAAATGCACTTTTTGGTTAAGTTCTATTGGCAGATAGCATGTCTAATTTTTTTTTTTTTTAATGCACAATAAAAAAATTGTGGAGAATAATACTTGGCTATTTTTTTTACTTCAAATGACAGTTTGGGAGTAAAGAATTTAGGATTCCCCAGTGGGGCTTTAAAGCAGCAAAGTACACCATTACAAAAAATCATTAATAAGACAGTTTATTGACAAAGTGTCCAGTACCATATATTCATGTAGAATCTGGTCCAATGATAAATTCATATTCCATAAAACGGCAAAAATACATTTATAATCCATAAAACGGTAAAAATGCATATCACATCATTATATTACATAGTGTAGTAAAATGCCGAAGCCCCGACGCGTTTCGACCTATATGCGGTCTCTTCAGGGAGCACATCTGAATCTATAAAGTAATACAAATATTCAGAATTGTGGATATTTTCTAAAAAAGAATCACATTAGATAAATCATGATGATGGGTTTTACCGTTAAAATGAGGTAGATGTCTCTAATAGGGGCATTGGGGAGCCATTGAGAGGACCGAGTGGTACGCAGGCCATCCTCACCCCCCCAGACGGGGAAAGAGCCAGCCCCACGGGGCTTACAAGGAGCCACACTGGTGCACGCCCCCCCGGGGGAGCGAAAGAGTGAACACCTGCAATAGACATCCATAGATAGCCAATAAGTGAAGTAATGTATTAGTATTTAAGTCATCATTGTAGGTATTAATTTTGATTTTATATAGAGACTGAAAATGTGTACATGTTTAGGAATTAATTGTATCACATGAATTAGGCGAATAATCCAAATGAATTAGTGTTGCTAACAAACCCTATGCAATGTGCAAATTAGTGCCTGGTGTGTGTGTGAAAGTGTGTGCTGTGAGTGGAATTGGGGAGTCCTTAGGAAAGTGCATGATACGGTGTAGTCATAGTGTAATAGTGTGATAGACCAAGTGTTGGCAAAAAAGTGAAGGGTAAAGAACAAAACCAAACCAACAAAAATATGAGAGGTGAAAAAAGAGAGAAAAAAGAAGAAAGAAGAAGGAAGAAAGAAAAAATGAGGAGCCAACCAAAATGACAGTGTATTAATATAGGGGGATGTGAAATGAGATAATGTGGTTGAGAAGACATAATAATTTACCTTGTGCTGTATAGAATTGTATGAAGTGTGTGAAGCTTGTTGGCTGACAGAAACCGGACTGCAGTTACTGAGAAAACAGGTACCTTCTGTCCTGGCCAGCATGGAAGTACTATTTGACTTGTAAACATTTGGTCTCCTATATAGCTAGGTTGTGGCTAATGGGATAATCCTATGCAGGTGCCGAGCTCCCCCACCCACCCAGGATAATGGCGTATGGGCCGCCAGTTGCAGCCCACGTGTGGCTCCCTCGGCGTCCCGGAAGACCTGATGGTCCTGACCGCCGTCATCATCTCCGCCGCAAAACGCGTGACGTCATGACGGCTTGCGCGCGCCGGGCCCTCGCGCACGCGCACACCGCCATAGACACTCCGGAGGTGAACACGGGACGCCGCCGGCAGGGTGAAGCTCGCTGCGGCGCCTGATGACAGACGCCGAGTGGAGCAAGCATGGGGGCGTACGGAATGTCCATATGCCCCCACCCTGCCGGGAAGTCCCAAAGGAGCCAGGCTCCACCCAGAGGGAGGGGGGGAAATGAAACTGCACCCACCGGGACCTACAACGATCCCCCAAGCATAAAAACCACATTTAAAATAACATTTTGGATGGTCATGAGATGTACCAAAAGGGACAATAGGTGTAAAGTATTATAGACAGAAGCAGAGTGCCAAAGCCATAACTCCGGACTCCTGCATGGAATCCAATAAAATCTAATCACAAACTTCCATGTGAGGCATTTGAGTATCATGCAATGCAGGGGTCTGTTCCTCCTGGTGCATGGAAGGGGAAGGGATTGGATCTCAATCCGGTCCCCCTTAATCGGGACAATTCAAATATGTTCAAAAGTTATGTATATACTAAAATTGGCAAATGCAGGAATTTGGGAGTAGGCAGTTACATTTTATAAAACGCAATGTAAAATTAACAAGGGACACCAACATAGTTGTATCTTTGATCTTAAAAACTATGGGATAATGGTGTTGTGGTGACTTGCCCAAAAAAAAGAAAAAAAAGCATAATAATATTATTCTTGATATCTCTAGAAAAAAAAAGCCTTTGAAAATTCGTTTGCAATAACTCCATCAGTATCACCAGCAAAGCAGCTTCATTATTATACCATTAAAAAAGATGAGAATTGTGCGCTGCATTTGGAGATTTTATAATTTGCCACGTCACGAATGTTAATTCTCCATTCTGAACGCTAGTTTACAAGACCGAGCGCCTCCGGCTCGTACTTGCTTCTGAGCATGCGTGTTTGTACTTTGGACTTTTGTCCGATGGACTTGTGTACACATGATCGGAAAATCCGACAACACACATTTGTTGGCGGAAAATTTGAGAACCTGTTAGCCAACATTTGTTGGCGGAAAGTCCGACAACGATTGTCTGATGGCGCGTACACACGGTCGGACTTCCAGCCAACAAGCTCACATCCAACATTTCCCATCGGAAAATCCAATCGTGTGTATGCGGCATAAGGGTTAGCAAAATTGTCCAACAGCCAGAAGCAATAGGTGACTCAAATAACTCAATTAACAATGGGAATGCACACCTAGGAGGCACACAATTGGAGAGACACACTTATTAAACATATAACACCTAATAAACAAATGATAGCAGGAGACCCCCAGCACCAGGTTGCTTAAGCTGATTATGTTAACATCTGCTCTGAGTCTCACAGTCTGAAGCAGTCATTGCTGGTTTGGGCAGAGTCTGCGTGTTTTGGGGAAACATGGACTTGAATCTGAAGCAAGACCACTCCAAGGGTCCCCCAGGCAAACACCTCCTAAAGAGTAGAAGCCAGGGCCCATAGTTAGTGGGTAGGAGGCTTGTCCCTAGTCCCCTCCAAAAGCCTCTGTGCCAGTTTGATCTATCACACTGGTATTGAGGAAGGTAAAACATGGGGCTTATTAAAGGTGCGCTAGATACATTAATGTATGGGTCATTGGGTCATGGGGGGGGGAGTGAAGGGATAATCATACCGATCACATACAATGGCAGAGGTGAAGGGGTTAATGTGCAGATGTGCAGGAAAAGGGGGTGAGGGTCAGGGGCGGACTGACAACTCATGGGGCCCCCAGGCAATAGGAGATTATGGGGCCCCAGGCAACAGGAGATTATGGGGACCCAAGCAATAGATTATGGGGCCACACAATATACACACACACACATACAGTATACACACACAGACACACAATATACACACACAGTATACACACACAGAATACACATACACACACTGAAAAGGTACTGGAGAGGCGGGGCAGCCATAATCTTGGGTTTTTAAAAAAACACAGATTTTTTTACATACTGTCCCTGGTTTTATTGAGGCTGGCAACCCTGATGGGGCCCCTTAGTGGCATGGGGCAGTGCCCAAGTGCCCGAATGGTCAGTCCGCCCCTGGTGAGGGTTAATATACATTTTCAATACAAAGACAAACTGGAAATCAAATGTGGTGGTGGGGGGGGGGGGGGTTATCAGTTAGAAAAGTGATATTACAGTCAGTGGAAATTAACGATCTATTAATTAATTTCCTATTTACATATAACTGAGTCATATCCTTCTACTGTTGTAAGAGGAAGAGGAGTAATCAACCATGTAAATGTTGCACATATGCTGAAAGTATGATCAAAAATTCCAATGTGCGAAGGGAGAGGGCCGGGTGAAACCAGGAGTGTTTTTATTGAAAAGTTTCTGATATGACACAAACACATGACCTATAGACTGGGTAGCAACTGCTATTGTGTTCATACAAAATAATACACATCTATATCTATAATAATAAAATTCACATATACTATATATACTATATAGTATAGTATATATAGTATATAGTATAATATATAGTATTAATATAACAATGTCCTCATAGAAAATAATAACCAATTGTACATGTGTTGATATGTTAATTAATCACACAGCAGCCTTTGCTGATCACATGGATGTAAATTAAATCACTTCCACCCTGTTTACAGCCTTAAATATGTTCCCTCTTACCCGCAATGACACAAACACATGACCTTCAGACTGATAGACTGGGTAGCAACTGCTACTGTGTTCCCACCAGAAACAAAGGTCAGTCTTTTGGTTCCCGTTCTTATTCGTAAAGGTCCCATTAGAATGTGCTTTATGTCATTCAGGCATTTCACTCTATGCTGCCATCTACTGGTGATTTAATAGAAATGCCATGGGTTTTACTTTCTCCATGACAAAACTATAATCCTTTTTTACGGGGTACCTGGTTTTGACATCCCTTACATAAACACTAGCATGTGATGGATGTGATTGATCAGCACAGTGATCACAAGGCACCAAACTGCTTGAATCGTCTAGGTACACTAATGCCCTGTACACACGATCGGACTTTGTTCGGACATTCCAACAACAAAATACATCAGATTTTTTCCGACGGATGTTGGCTCAAACTTGTCTTGCATACACATGGTCGCACAAAGTTGTCGGAAAATCCGATCATTCTGAACGCGGTGACGTAAAACACGTACGTCAAGTCTATAAACGGGGCAATAGCCAAAAGCTTTCGTCTCTTAATTTATTCTGAGCATGCGTGGCACTTTGTGCGTCGGATTTGTCTACACAATTAGAGAATTAGAGCGGAGACCGTGAGCCAGACCCTCTCCTCCAACATCAGGGCCTGATCTCACAAATGCACTTCTGGAAGAATGGTCAAACATTCCCATAGACACACTCCTAAACCTTGTGGACAGCCTTCCCAGAAGAGTTGAAGCTGTTATAGCTGCAAAGGGTGGGCCAACTCAATATTGAACCCTACGGACTAAGACTGTGATGCTATTAAAGTTCATGTACGTGTAAAGGCAGGTGTTCCAAAACTTTTGGTAATATAGTGTATTAGCAAAAGTATGTTGGCACAGGACACCCCCCCTGCCACGCCCCCTTAAAGGAGAATTAGGCAAAAAAACTGATTAGTTAAACCCACAGGTGCTTTTTTTTTTACCACTACTATTCCTTTATGTTTGCTTTTGATATTTACAAATGCAGCAATTTAGAAATTGGATTTAAGCACTGGGAAACACTTTTTGAAAGATAAAAAGTGCATTTTATAGACAGTTGTATAGATCAGAGAGGGACAAATGAGGAGGAACGAGGGACATTGGGACTTTGTTCCAAAATCAGGGACAGTCCCTCAAAATCAGGGACAGTTGGGAGCTATGTGATCACACTGTCCAGACATGTCGAGATCTATTTGAAGAATGTCAGTATATAATGTGGCAGTTGAGAACAGAACAATACCTGCACAAAAATTAGCTCCATCTTTCAAAGAAAAGCAGATGAAGGCAGATGTTCGGTCGAACTCAGAAGGAAGCTGTCAGTGCCGACCCAATCAACTGTGGCTGGGTCTTTCCTTGCTCGGCAGTTGCTCGGCATGAACTAATAAGTTCACATGGCCATATTAGGTCAATGTCATGCCATGTGTGCCATGAAACCAAGCTCATCACTAGTCAGGTGGAGTAATGTAATCTCCGTGAGAAGTAAAAAAAAAACAATATCTAGAAGTGTTACATTAAGCCCTGTTCACACTTGTGCAATGCGAGAACACCGCAAATCCACTGCAGGTTCCCGCATCGCACCGACTCGCACGTCAGTTCACACTGCCATATGCGAATCGCTGGGGAGTGTCAATACATTGTTAACGACACCTCCAATTCAGCTTGCATATCGCACTGCGAACTGACAGTTCGGACATGAATCGGATCGCATAGGTGTGAACACACATGCGATCCGATTCTGGTCCGAACAGTAAAAAGGGTCCTGTGCGTGTTTGGACCGAATGCGGTGCGATATCAGCCATACTATCTGTATGGCTGATATCGCACCGCACAGACATCGCATGCAGGGCCGTTTTTAAGGCAGGGCAAAAAGGGCAGCTGCCCAGGGCCCTGTCATTGTTGTGGGGCCCAAAGCTGCTGCCTCATACTTGCCAACTATCCTGGTTTAAATTCCCTCGTCCCTTGAGGTTTTAGTCCCATGCTGTGTCCCAATATCTTAGTGTGAAGTGCTGATACTAATGCTGCCCAGCTCTGCCCTTTTGTTGTGTACAGATGACTCACCTGCAGACCACGTGTTTACATGTAAATTACTGGCATTCATATTAAAATTTCGGCAGCATTCATATGTAAATAGCAACGGCCGGCGGCATTGATTTGTATATCATGCCCCCCTGAGGTCATATCCACAGTAATCTCTAGCAGCCAATCAACAAGCATAAATGATGTGCTGTAACCTCTAGCAACTAATCAGTGAGCCGTAATGTGTGCTGTAACCTCTAGCAACCAGTCAGTGAGCGGTAATGATACACTGTAACTTCTGGCAACCAATCGCAATAGCTGCCTGATCTGATTCAGTAAACTGAGTCCAGCTGCTATTTATTGTATGTCTCAGAGCAGGTGGAGAGCGAAACTGTATCGGGGGGCCCCCCAAGAAAAGTTTTGCCCAGGGTCCAATCAATATTAAAGACGGCCCTGATCGCATGTAATGTGAACAGCAGTGCGCTGCAAATTACATGCGATGTCTGGCATCGCACAAGTGTGAACCGGGCCTCACGCATTACTCAACATGCCACTTTTAGCATGAAGAAAAATATACCTGATGATAGGTCCACTTTAAAGAATCTCAATGGTTGATTTCTGAACAATTTCATAATTTCAGCTAAAATACCTTCATGGCTTTTATCATACAAATTAATTTACAGAATGTTAAGCTGATATGATTAATTACCCTTTCTTTGGATTGCATCCCTTTCATTGAAAAGGTTAACTGGTCACTGCAGATTGATTTGATGCAGATACTTTTTAATGTTCTGAGAACTCACCCCGAGTAAGGTTAACTGGGTGCAAAACCCTTGACAGATCAGAGCTGAGCTAAACATATAGAGCAAGCTGTAGCTTGCATTTTACGCATTGCTAATATAACAAATCAGCCTCCTGTAAAGAAAGATGCTAAGTACTTACCTGCTCGAGTCCATTCTTTACAGTCTTTCCGAACGTATACCCCACTGCGCACTGTGGTTTCTGGTGCAAAATATAAACAAAAAAGACTTACTCCTGCGCTCATGAGGGTGTTATTGGTGTGAATATGTAGTACTGTTGAAATGGCAAAACTGGAGAAGGTGGTCATGCGTGTCCCGCTGCCTAGGCTGACCAGGGGTGGTCTGAAGAAGATAGTGTGGGAAGGATGGGTGGAAGGCGCTTGATCAAACACTTGCATCAAATCATACAGTTTATTCATGAAGAATGGAATACGTACATGTAGGAAATATAAATATATGCTATGTTTCGTAAAAATAGGATTACAAAATATGCACTTATAGAATTACAAGTGGGACATGCCCATATAGGGGCAAGTGTTAAAGAATGAGCTGACGCGTTTCAAGGATAACCTCTTCATCAGAGCTTTGAAAAAAAGAACACTGTCTGTGTAAACAAGTGGACCAACAACACGTATGCACATGGGAAGGAGTGGCTAGTGGGGAGACATATCATGTGAAGGATAGTTAGTTCTCCTTAACTCCATGTCAGTCCACATCAGAGCGCTCTAAATAAAAAATAGATAAATGAAAATCATATATGTGTGGTGCGGAGCGCATGGTAAATGTGTGCTACACAATACAGACTGGAGACATGTGATTAAACAATAGATTCAAGATGATATGATACAAAATAATCGCACATATTTAGGTTTGGAGTAATATTAATAGTAATGAGGAAAATACCATTGTATTAAAATATATTAAAACAATAAAACAATAAAAAAGTAGTATAATGGTCTCTGCCTCCTCCCTCCTTGAAATAGCGGCTGGCGGGAAGAACCACAGCAGGCAGCATGGGACACGCTATCTGACACATAGCAGTGGCAATGGTGGCTCTGCAAAAGCATATAAAATAAAGTGGTCTAGGCATGACTGTGCAACCTGGTCCAACAAATTGCCTGAGGTTTGCATGTTTTACTACTAACCTATTAATATTGCTAATATTATTAAAAATGATACAATTTAATAAGCCATTAAAAACTGTTAAAAAGTGCAGGCACCTTATTGTAATGTTGAGCCTGGACCTTCACCTGCCACCTTTCACACATTCCTACGGACTAGGGATGAGCCTCATGTTCGAGTCGAACGCAAGTTCGACTCGAACATCGGGTGTTCGCCCGTTCGCCAAACAGCGAACAATATGCGGCATTCGCGGCAAATTCAAAAGTCGCAGAATGCCGTTAAAGTCTAAGGGACACTAACATGAAAAACCAAAAGTGCTCATTTTAAAGGCTTATATGCAAGTTATTGCCATAAAAAGTGTTTGGGGACCTGGGTCCTGCCCCAGGTGACCAGTACCACAGCAAAATGACATTTCTAAAGGAAAAAATATAATTTAAAACTGCTCGCGGCTGTAATGTATTGTCAGATCCCGGCAATATACATAAAAATCATTGAAAAAAACGGCATGGGTCCCCCCCCCAGTCCTTTACCAGGCCCTTTGGATCTGGTATGAATATTAAGGGGAACCCTGCATCAAAAAAAAATTGCGTGGGGTCCCCCCAAAATCCATACCAGGCCCTTCAGGTCTGGTATGGATATTAAGGGGAACCCAGCGCCAAAATTTGAGAAAAAATGGCATAGGGCCCCCCCCAAAAATCCGTACCAGGCACTTCAGGTCTGGTATGGATTTTAAGGGGAACCCCAAGCCAAAACAAAAAAAATGGCGTAGGGGTCCCCCCAAAATCCATACCAGACCCTTATCCGAGCACGCAACCTGGCAGGCCGCAGGAAAAGGGGGGGATATGAGAGAGCCCCCCTCCTGAACCATACCAGGCCACATGCCCTCAACATGGTGAAAAACCATTGCACAGAGCAGGTACAGTAAGTATAGGCATGTTTGTTATTTTAAGAAAAAAAATAATTGAACATTTACAACCACTTTGTGGCCTTAAACAGGCTCTAACCCCTCCAGGCTCCAATGCTAAAAAACGTTCTGATTTTATCTTGTCTATAAAGTCTTCTTTGCCTTCAGTTGTCACTGGTCCCCCAAATCCGATTTTATAAAACTTTTGGCCTGGTGACCATCATGAGACAATCATGAAGTGGCTTTTCCATAAAGACTTTTACCTCAATCCAACCTCTTAAAATAATAATAAAAAAAACACAAAGTCAGTCAATAAATTATTTTACCAGTATATTGGACATAAAATATACATCATGTGTATGTTTCATATTATAGATGAATGTCTGTTTAGGTCAAATCATGGTCAAGAATTTTAACTTGCTATAGGGGAAAGTTTAACTCACATTAGTCCATTGTAAATGAAAACCTTATATCTCGAAATAAGTAGATATATGTCATCGTCAACAGACAAGTAGATAAACTGCAATATTATTCTGCAAGTGTTCAATAATAGGCTATATTTCTAAGACGTGAACTCTGCTGGCCTCCAGCCCAGAAATAACTTTGGTGGATCAATTAACTCCCGATGGAGAAAGCGAATGCTGCTGGGAGAACAGGCACCTTAAAGTAAATCAATGAGATATTCTAATTATTCTGACAGTGTATACTTACTATATATGGATATTGGAAGCTGTTAATGGGTATCTCTTTTTTTCAAGCTTTCCACCCTAAGTGAAACCCAGAGCCACATCAACCCAATTATGCAAACATTTTTGCAAAGTCCCCTATTTGATTAAGAATAACCAGGCCCACCCATGTGACCATAGCCAGACCTACCATAGGTAGCTGAGGCAGTGGTTATTATATTTTGGGATGGGGTAATATCTAATGATCATTAAAGTAGTTGAAAACCCTCACATATACACACTGAAGTGTCAAGCTTTAGATGAAACACAGAGATGAAACAGATTCTCCTACACAAGTTGTACCTGCTTATTAAACAGAAACAAAGGCTATTTCTCAGCTCCAGAAGGCAGAGGGCTGGGATCTGATGTCACAAACTGCAAAGCATAGAGCAGGGAGCTGAGTGTAATCCGAGACATGAGTGGAGCGAATGGGCACAACCCCCTCTACATACAGGGAAACATGCACAGCTGAGGTTGTCAATCCCCTTCTGGGTGCTGGAGGGAGGTCAGGGCTGTCTGAGGAAAATTAAGCAAAAAATGTATCTTCCCTGAGCATGTTCAGGAACCCAGGGAATTTTGGGAAAGGGATCTCTGCCTACATCTAAGCCTGGTGAGTAAATTAACATTCCTCTACATTGTCCATAGTACAGGCACAGTTACCTTTTAAAGATGAATTCTAAGGAATTAATTGAGAAAAATGCACCAGTGTTTTGTGAATGGCACCGTGCCAAGTGGGCATTCTCCTCTTTTTAGTGAGCATCAGAGCAGTCGCTAGGCACAGGACCCAGGAGAAAGTGGAGATCACTGAACTAGTGGTGCCTACTACCATGATTTCCAGCTTCCAGGGGGATGCCATAGGTATGGTATATATTATTATTATTATTTAATAATCTATAATTGAATCTAGAACTGCATGAATTTATAACTTTTATATCTACTTGGGGTTTAGCTTTAAGAGCAGCTCTGGATGCCACTTGCTAGACAGATCCTTCATATGCTGTAAGCTAGTTAAAGTGATTGTAAAACCAGGGGTCAGCAACCTTTTTCCACTTAATGGCAGGATTCAATGTATGTAAATGCATGGAGGGCCGCATTCACCTGCTAATAAATGAAGATAACATTACACAGCCCCCGCACCTCTGGCCCCCTTTACATTACACAGCCCCCGCACCTCTGGCCCCCTTTACATTACACAGCCCCCCACACCTCTAGTCCTCTTTACATTATACAGTCCGCACCTCTGGACCCTTTTACATTACACAGCCCCCATACTTCTGGACCCCTTTACATTACAGCCCCCCTTCATATTACACAGCCCCCCTGCACATCACACAGCCCCCTGCATATTACACAGCCCACTTGCATATTACACAGCCCCCCTGCATATCACACAGCCCCCTTACCCAGCTCCTCCTGCATATTACACAGCCCCTCCCTTGCATATTACACAGCCCCCCTACACATCACACAGCCCCCCTGCATATTACACAGCCCACTTGCATATTACACAGCCCCCCCTACCCAGCCCCTCCTGCATATTACACAGCCCCTCCCCTGCATATTACACAGCCCCCCTGCACATCACACAGCCCCCTGCATATTACACAGTGTCACGGACCTGGCTGGAGCAGAGGCTGTTGGAGAGGACTGTGTGCGGGCCTGTTGCCCACCGATTATGGGCCCTAGCATTTGAGGTGAATGAGAAATCCAGTCTGAACTGTATTAATTGGACTCAGTCATGTATATATTGTATGGGGACTCCTTACTGTAGATTTGTGTCCCTGAAGAGGGAGGGGGGATTCCTCCAGCAGCCCCCTGCTGATAATACTGATTCATTCTGTTGGGACACATCCTGTGAGGAGATACTGGTGTTATCAACATGTGTTTATGTTAATTGAGAGAGCTGATCACATTAGCCACCAGCACTGGCTAATAGACGAATGGTCTAGTTCTTGGGGTTCCTATAGCCAGATCCATTGGACTCGTGTTCCAGAACTTAGGAAGCGGTATATGACGGAAGCACTCAAGCGGAGTGTG
The DNA here is from genome assembly GCA_037952835.1 of Lithobates septentrionalis. NCBI lineage: Eukaryota > Metazoa > Chordata > Amphibia > Anura > Ranidae > Lithobates > Lithobates septentrionalis. The sequence goes on along the minus strand of JBBDGP010002646.1, from coordinate 562,160 downwards.
GGACGTTCCGTGACATTGGTGGCAAGCAGCGGGAAAGCTTCCTGAAGTCTGGGACATCCAAACCTCCAACTGGATCCAAGATCAGCATAGCAGACTTCAGTCACCCCAGCGGAGACATCCTCAGACACCAGGACTGTGTCTGAGGATGAATACCTGGAGCTCAGGCAGCTGATTCGGGTGGAGCTCTGGATTGCAGCCCTCCGTCTCGCTGGTATAAAACAGGGCAAGTGCTTTCCAACCCAAGAGCAACGGGCCAGTGACCAACGGGCATTGCGGATGGCATTCCTGGGAGAGCAGCCCCAGGAGCATTGGGTGACTGAGTTGGACAGGTTGGTCCAGCAGGAGATAGAGCTGGACAATCGTTATCGGGCTCTGCAATGGCACGCAGAGGAGGGATATTTAGGGGAGACAACAGAATGCTCTCCAGAGGGATATGACTTTGGCGGCCCTGGATTGCTGTGGGAGAACCTTACAGATCTTTTTATGTTTGGCGATGAAGGGGAACCTGACCTTGAGGACCTGAGAGACTATAGAGAGTCTATGCTCGGTCTTGCAGGGGTCTCAGAGCTCAAACCTGATCTGGACCATTTGCTAAGGAAGGAACAGCATCTGGAAAGGGCATACAGGAAACTGCTAGAACAAGTTCAGCAGCATGCCAGAGAATCGGCAGTGGAAAATCCGGAGATTGCCGTCCCCAAACCTGAAGTGCTGACAACAGGGCAGAGCTCTGCTAACCTCTGCCCAGAAATGATAGCATCTTCTGGGTTCCATGGACAGGAGATGGTGAACCTCTATTCCCAGACATCAGTTGCAGAGACATGGGATTTGATAGACTTTTCTGCTGAGGAAGAACAACCTGATGAGCCTCCAGCAGAAGAGCTGCTATCAGGGCCAAAGTTCACTGTGTTCTGCCCAGCACCAACAGTGGCTTCGGCCTTCTTGAGAGAAGAGGTAGTCGGCCTTTCTCCCACAACACTGACAGGGACATGTGATTTTCTGCCAGCAGCATCTATGGAGTTAAAACAAACTTCTCCAGCTGAAGATCTGGTAACTGAACAGAGGGTCCAAGACCTCTGTCCCACACTTTTACCAATTCCAGAGACTGGGGATTTAATAGAAGTTTCTGTAGAGGAGGAACCACCTGGCAAACCCCCAGCAGAAGTGCTGGCAACCGGACAGAGGGTCCAAGACCTCTGCCCCACACCTGCAGCAATTGTGGAGGCCCAAGGTGAGGAGGTGGCAGTCTATCGCGAGCTGCAGATCAGGATCCAAGGAGAGAATGCAGTCATCACCTCACAACTGCAGCTTGATCTGGTGTCGGTTGATGGGGCTTCAGTCCCCACCTGTATACCCCAGGGATGCTGGGCAGTCGGCCCAGATCCCCAACAGCAGGATGGAGTGAGCCCAGTCCCACTGTCTTCTCTCCAGCGGCAGAAAGGATTCCAGGGAGAAGGGCCAGTCCGGGCCTCTCCCCAGCGGCAGATATGTTCTCTGAGAGAGGCAGAGGATGGCTGGGTGAGTAATACACTGTTTGGAATAATTTGTTTGGGGTACTGTGTGGGTACAGGCAGTAGAGGACTGGAACTATGGACTAACTTCGGAGTCAACCCGTCTGGGGTCTCCTCCTGTGTTAGTCTCCTGCCGAAAGGGGAGAAATGTCACGGACCTGGCTGGAGCAGAGGCTGTTGGAGAGGACTGTGTGCGGGCCTGTTGCCCACCGATTATGGGCCCTAGCATTTGAGGTGAATGAGAAATCCAGTCTGAACTGTATTAATTGGACTCAGTCATGTATATATTGTATGGGGACTCCTTACTGTAGATTTGTGTCCCTGAAGAGGGAGGGGGGATTCCTCCAGCAGCCCCCTGCTGATAATACTGATTCATTCTGTTGGGACACATCCTGTGAGGAGATACTGGTGTTATCAACATGTGTTTATGTTAATTGAGAGAGCTGATCACATTAGCCACCAGCACTGGCTAATAGACGAATGGTCTAGTTCTTGGGGTTCCTATAGCCAGATCCATTGGACTCGTGTTCCAGAACTTAGGAAGCGGTATATGACGGAAGCACTCAAGCGGAGTGTGGGACGTTCCGTGACACACAGCCCCCCTGCATATTACACAGCACCCCCCCTGCACATCACACAGCACCCTTGCATATTACACAGCCCACTTGCATATTACACAGCCCCCCTGTATATCACACAGCCCCCCTACCCAGCCCCTCCTGCATATTACACAGCCTCTCCCCTGCATATTACACAGCCCCCCTGCATATTACACAGCACCCCCTGCACATCACACAGCCCCCTGCATATTACACAGCCCACTTGCATTTTACACAGCCCCCTGCATATCAAACAGCCCCCCCTACCCAGCCCCTCCTGCATATTACACAGCCCCTCCCCTGCATATTACACAGCCCCCCTGCACATCACACAGCCCCCCTGCATATTACATAGCAACCCCCCTCCCAGCTGCGTAAGCACAGAGGGATGGGGCACTTTAAAATATTATTATTTTTTTCTTATTTATTTTTGTTATTTTTACAGTGACAGGTACTCTTTATGGAGGGATCTGGGGTCTATAATCCCCAAATCCCTGCTTTGCACTTAAATACATTCAAAACACCAAATTTGACTGTTTTGAATACTGCCATTTTTTTAAAATGTGGCGCCTTTAAGTCTTCTGTAAACCAACAGTGATGTCATGTCATCGCTTTCAGGTTACTAGATCCGAGACCCGATCAAAGCCGATTCTGGCATTGGTCGGTCACTAAAATGATTAGAAATTGATAATAATATGAAAGAATACAATAAATCATCCATTAGATAACAATCCTATACTACAGTGCTATAAATAGGAACATATTGGTCTCTCTACCTTTATTATAGATATGGGAGCCCCGAAACCCGAGGCAAGTAACCATGCGGATGTTAATATTTTCCCCACTTTTCTTACTTTTCATTCCCCAGTAGTGACCAATAGTGAAGTTGGGGGAGTCATGTTAGAGTTCAGTTTGCTGTGAGGTGTAGTAAAAGCTTGCATAATTTCACGAGTTTTATGGTTCCACCTAAAGTATCTTACAGTACAAGTTGAGTTGCATCTTAATATAGCGCGGTCATTTACCCCGTAGGATCTTGACGTGCTTACAAATACATACACATACTGGGGCCAATTGTTATAGATAGGATCAGATTAACCTACCAGCATGTCTTTGGAGTGTTGTAGGAAACCAGAGTACCTGGAGGAAGCCCATGCAGGCACAGGGAGAACATGCAAACTCCAGGCAGATGGAGTCGAGGTCAGGATTTGAACCAGCGACCCCATTGCTGCTAGGTGAAAGTGTTAACGACTACACCATTGTGCTGCCCCAAGTTGGGACCTGTACATGCAAAAATAGAAAGGTTCATGAAATGACTAGGGATGAGCTGATGGTTCAGTCTGAACCTAGGTTTGAACTGAACCTTAGCCGTTCAGGTGTTTGGACAAACGCCTGAACTTTTGCCCATTCAGCAGAAACCAAACATCATATACAGAAGCTTCAACATACGACAGTTGCCCTCTGTCAATTGTTCCAAAGGAATCTGTGGGTGCTGGCACCCACTGTGTCCCTAGCAACCGCTGCTGTCACCAGCATATTGCTTGCAATGACATTTCATTGCCTGCACAAGACCCCTCTAAAGGTACCCCAAATCTATTTTTTAAAAAGAAGCCACAAGGGGAATGTTATTTGCCTGCAATTTATTTTTTACATTTTTTTCCTTTTTTTATTGATTTTTTTTATTTGTTTTTGCATTGGTACGTGTTCCCCAGGGCAGACTTGATTTGACAGATTTGGTCCCCATTGATTTCAAAAGGGTTCGGGTTCGCCAAGTCCTACTCGACCTGGACCCAGGGGATTTCATCCCTATTAATAACAGGTTTACAAAAATTATCAAAAAGTTCAAGACAGCATAAAAGTATAGCAGGAAAACCCCTTTTTACTTTTTGAAGGCACTTCAAGAATCTATGACATTGATTTGAAATGAAGCGGATCATTGAGAAAATATTTAAAGCGGAGCTAAATGTGCACTCCCGCGGGTTAGCGCAGGGCAGCCAATGTACTCACATCCAGAAAACATTCTTTTGTTTTTCCTAGGAGTTAATGGAGAGAGATAAGGCCTGACCACTGAGACCTTTTATTTCCCCACATTATTATTTGTCATAACATCGAGCACGTGGATGGAGCGAGGAACGGAATTAGAGATTATTGACATGTTCCAGACCCCCCTCACAATAAGAATCATTTTTAATATTATCTTAATAAATATTGCAGAAAAAGATAAATAATAGAAGGTCAAATTTCCCTTTCCCTGGGACTTTATAAACACTGGGTTTATGTCGACTTAGGATGCATTAGCGCACGCTCTCTCTCTCTCTGCTGCTGTGTCTCCTGGTAGCCTGCGGCTTGAATTCCATCTGTTTGCCAAGAGTCTCATTGCTCAAATTCTAAAAGTAAATCACCGGTGGGTCTATTGCTTTAAAGAAAAAATGGTTCATAGTTTTAAAGGATAAGTACATTTTATTGTACTTTAGGTATGTTATCTAGATAGGGAAATTAGGCAAGTTTTCAAATATTTATCCATTTGCCCCCACTGTCCCCTGAGAGTTTTGCTGAAAACCTTGACAGACTTGTCAGTTCAAATTACCTCTCCACCAGTACACACATTTGCACAAATGTAACAATCAATGACACTGGGTAGATATGCATTCCCTCCTCCCTCCTCCGACTCACATCCACTTGTGAGGGTGCGCAATAAGTAAGAGTGTGACGTACCTGGTTAGAGGCTGAAATGACGAGAGGGCTTCACCTGTGGCTCTGGTCCGAACACCCCTGGAGATGGTGACAAGGAGAGCAAGGCAAAAAGTGGGCCGGGTGCAGAAAGTCCAGCTCTTGGGATTGATCAGCAGGATAGCTCTCTAGCCTGGGGATGGAAGTCCCAGAGGGATCACGGACAGGCTCTGTAAAGGTCAGGGCCCAAAAGAATAACCGCAGTAGGAAGAGATGATGCAGGATCTGACCTGTAGGGGAGGACTGGAGAGTAGCGGTGTCAAGTGCTGAGGTTAGGTCACACACAGGGGAGGAATAGGATGGAGATGAGAGAGTCAAGGTCTGGAGCCAAGCCAAGGTGTGTAGGCAGGTGATAGAGTGGTTTACCCTTTAAAACACCTTCTCCCCCTGGGAGAAGGCTGGGAGACTAGGCAGGGCCTAAGAGGCAGGTGGGCCAGACTGCAGAGGACGAGGAAGCAGCAACATCCATTTGCTGTACTCCTGTTCTCCCCCCCTTAGGGGAGGGGCAGTGTGTAGTGGGGTTCCCAATCTTAGTTCCAGGAGAGAAAAGAGAGAGCCATGGAGCTGGCTTACCCCTCTTTTCTCCCAATCCTAGGTCAGGAAGAGCATAGACCCATTTAACTGCAGAGACACGAGCAGCCACCGGCAGGGCCTGGGACCAAAAGTCTGTTACATGACTGAACTATGTTGTTCTTTTGAATGATGAATAATTGAGGCTTTCAGTAAAGGAACGTTAACCACATCCAGCCTTGTGATGCCTTTATTTGGTAAGAAGGATGCTCTGAAGAGTGTGATCGTGAGTTCTACTGGTGTCCCCTAGTTGTTGGGCCTGGGGTGGGTGCCCAGTTTCTGGAACCCCTGGGATTGAGGGGGATGAAGCACACAGTCAGGAGGGTGGATCGGGAGTCAGGCTCTGTCTGCCACCCACACATTGGGCGATTCATTGGGCAAGGCCCTGTGTTGTCCAGACGGTTAGGTTGTTGGGGGGGGGGGAGTTGGCTCAGCTGCTAACTATGGCCACATGTGATGTGGTGGTAGAGTGTGACTAGGCGTCCCCAGAGCCATACATCAAGTCAAGGCCTGCTGTATAATAGTGAATAGCTTACTCATGGGAATGCACGTGCAATGCAGCTCACCACCCGCCGACACATGCTCAGTAGGACCGGAGATACTGGGGTGGTTAAGAGCAGAAACCAGGGTCATACACGGTTGATCATAAAAAATAAGGGTCCTTAAATGAGCCGAGGTCACAACCAGAAATCAGGTAGATGGAAATCTAGGGGCAGGCCATGTCTGTAAATGGAAATCAGAATAACACGAGATCAAGATGCACGGGAGCAGGGATCATGATCATCATCCAGCAACAATCTGCCACTACTCATTTCTTTAAATAGGGAGTTTGGCGCTAGTTCTGGAATTGGATACCCACATGTGCACATAAAGACTTCTGCACAACGTGCCTGCAGATTCATTGAGTGCCTACGCACAATAGAAGACCTAAAATGAGTTGAGAAGGGAAAAGGAAAAGGCGTGGGGTTGAGAGCCAGGGGTAGGTGGGTAAGGAAAGCAGGGGAGGGGAAGGGCCTATTAAAGCCACCCAACTCAACACTATTAGGGAGCATAGCTGTAGAAAGAAAACATGGCACCTATTGACCAATTGGGACATCCACAGGAGCCAGACCTTGTCATATTTCCAAGGGCCACCACTGTTGATATAGGTCAGTTTCTACAATGGCAAAGCAGCATTAATCATAGCCTTCCAGGAAGACACAGCAAGAAGAGTTGTAGAGGTCCATTTATACAAAATGTCTTTCTAAGCATATTGTAGCAAGTATGAAACCAGTAATATAGTATGGTGAGGCCTCTGTGCGTCTTCATGTACACCCAACAAGGCCAGCTCTGGGGATACTGGAAGGGTCACAGCTTTTGGTTGATAAGGTCAAAGACATCTGTCTAGAAAGAAGAAATCTTTGGACATTCCCAGAACATATGAAACTAAGAAGAAAAATTCCACTCCCTATTCACGTTTTAACTCCATTCAGGTTCCCATACTCAGTCAAAGAGGTAGGAACCTAAGCTCCATCAGGTGTCACTTGCCATGTGTGCATTTGCAGCCATATGTATATAACGGCGGCACAGTGGTGTAGTAGGGCGGCACAGTGGTGTAGTGGGGCGGCACAGTGGTGTAGTGGGGTGGCACAGTGGTGTAGTGGAAAGCACTCTCACTTAGCAGTTCAAAGGGTCGCTGGTTCGAATCCCAACCACAACACTACCTGCCTGGAGTTTGCATGTTCTCCCTGTGCCTACGTGGGTTTCCTCTGGGTACTGCGGTTTGCTGGTAGGTTAACTGGCTTCTGTCCAAAAATTGGCCCTAGTATATGAATGTGAGTTGGGGACCTTGGATTGTGGGCTCCTTGAGGGTAGGGACTGATGTGAGTGTGTGTGGAGTGCTGCGTAAGTAATCAACGCTGTATGGGTACCTTAAATAAATAATAATATAATAGATGAGCATCTTAATGAGACACAATGTACAGGGATAGAGACAATTGTAGACAACGCACCCACACTCAATCAGGATGGATTGGTGTCTTTATTCAACCTTGTAACTATGTAATATATGATATGTCTATTTTTGCTGTACTAATTTCTTGTTTTTCTGTCTTTTTTGTTTTTTGTGCACATTTAAAGTTGATTGATTATAGGTCTTTATATGTAATAAATTAATCTTGACGTTCTTTCCTGAGGAAGCCGTATGTCAAAACATGTAGAAAATATGAACGTGAGGAAAATATGAATGTGATTACAGTAACTCATTGTCATGACTAGGATGTTTGTGCACACCTATGGCTATGATTGTATTGTACGCACTGGTTTTATGATATTGTTCATTTAAATAACATTTTGTATATATTTTTACATACACTCTCGAGTGATTTCTACATTAAAATGCACCCATAAAGTCCCGTATCTCCTAAATTTTTCTTCTATTTCCAAGGGATGTTGGTGCCACACTGTTTGTAGATTTTGATGCTGGCCTCTGGCCATAAATTTGACCATATGAAACTAAGAGCCCAGATGAATTTAACAATGTGGGTAAGCAGAGGTGTGGTCTAAGTAGATTCTATGGAGTCGCACAGGAGTGTAGTATACACTGTGCAAGAATTTTGTCTGGATTAACGTATCTTTGGAAGTTACAATATAACCAATTTAGGCCAGTGTTAAAGACTATCCTTGCAATCTTCCCTATGAAGGAATGTCAGCCTTCCAGAAATCCCATAGGCGCTCCACCTTCAGTGAGTTAGTGCACAGAAGAGCAGCATATAATGTGGACTATGGCTTACATACAGTAGGTCCCTCTGGGCCAAAAGTTCCTCTATGGGGTCAGCTGTGGAAACAGGGACCTGGCAGCATGCCATAATTGAAACTATCTGAACAATTTCCAGCCAGGCTGCCAAAACTTTTGAGAGAGTTGGAAGAAGGATAACAGGGAGCCAGTGGGCATAATGTCCCCAAGGGTTTTGACACCATACCTCGTCCACACCTGGGGATCCATAATGGTACAAAAGTGAGTCACAGAGGGGTTCCCCCACAGGTGTTGGGCAGGAGACCACTGTCACCCAAACCCTCAACGTAGTCCCAGTGCGTCACACGGGTACAGTAGTATACCATAGGCTCTCACCCCCCTTTATACTAAATTACGGAGTCCTGAAAGGGGTCCCAGGAAGGAAACCTTCAAACAAACCACTGTATAGTGCACAAACGTGCAAACCACCAATACAGTATGTAACCAAAATCGCTGCCCAAAAATATACTTAAAAGCTAGGAAGAGCCAACCCCCCCCCCCCCCCCCCAACCCCCGCCCATGTAGATTTCACCAGTCAAGGAAGGGCGCCATTCCAAAAAAATAAACTCACAAATTGGTCTATTTCCTGAAAGAAGGAACCTGGCACCCAAGCCGGGTAGTTCCTAAAAATATATTTAAACTTAGGCAGAAATATTATCGTAAGAAGGTTAATGCGCCCTAAAAGATTAAGCAGGAGCCTATACCAACAGGCACACAACGTTCCCAGAGCAGCGAGAGCAGGGGGAGCAAATTACAGGCTAAGGGAATCTTCTTGGGCTACTTTATGCCAGTGTCAACTGAAGCTGAAAGAAAGCCTTCAAACTGCCTAGATCAGAGATCTCCAAACTACGGCCCTCCAGCTGCTGTGGAACTACACGTCCCATTAGGCATTGTAAAACTCTGACATTGACAGACATAATTAGGCATGATGGGAATTGTAGTTCCTGAACAACTGGAGGGCCGTAGTTTGAAGACCCCTGGCCTAGATCACAGTGAGTAGGCAGTAGAGAAATCATGTGAGAGACTGTTGCCTGTACACCTCTTCTAGATAGAGGAACGGTTGCAGACCTGCTGCCAGGACTGCACCTTAGAGGAAGACGCCTGTGCTAAAAGCTGTTGCTACACTTTAGTACAGAAGATTCTGGCTTACTTTGCTTAACTGCTTCAAGATAGTGTCCTCTTTCAAGTTGTTTAGTTCGGGGCAACCCAAAGCTTTTCTCAATCCCTATCCCAGTTCTGGAAAACAACAAAAAAATACAGTATCTATCTGATCACTGTCTGAGGGCTGAGTGAGATTTAATATATCTGGCTGAAAATACCCTGTGCCTGGCTGCTTGCTCAATTAAGGGATCAGAACCCGGGATCAAATCACCAGACTAATCCGGTCTGTGCGCTACACTAGCATACTATTCCCAGCGCACACGCTCCTGCAGAAAGGGCTGTGCGTTTAGACGCGGGTGCTGCAGTAACCTTCGTCTGGAACCAAAGACAATCAGAGGAAAAGAATGGTCACCAGCACACCACAGATCCTCAAAATGGGTCCAAAGCTTTAATATGTCCCATATCTGATGAAGGGGTCCTGCAAGGCTCGGAAACGTTGCTTCTGCTATAAAGATTTGATTGTTGGTTAAAGGTTTGGACCCATTTTGGAGATCCGTGGTGTGCTGGTGACATTCTTTCCCACAGAGTGCATGTTTCAGCTGCAGTTTGCCTGCACCGGATCGCGTGGTAGAAAACGACCATGCGATCCAGTTGCAAGGCCTTTCCAAAAGTAGTGCGCACAAGGTGTGCCAGGTGTGCCTGGGCACACCCTAATCACCCTGTGTGGCGCAGATTCCCCCTGTTTAAACCCCTGATGTTTCACCAAAGCCCCCAAACAGGGCTCCCCAAAAAAAAAAAATGTATTGTAAAAAATGATAAAAAAATAAAGTAATACAAATAAAAACTACTGACACCATCCACTGCTCTACTGACACCGTCAGTATATATACACATGCACACACACATTCCTGTACTGTATGTGTTTGAGCTTTGAGGTGCACACCCTAATGCAATAGGCTGAGCACGCCTATGAGTGCATGTACTACTTTGGTGCTACAGTATGTGATGCGATTTGAGCCCATTCAAAATGAGAATTACACAAGAAGGAGGTGTGAATCCTGTGCGATTCATAGGCAATTCATAGTGTGAAGCAGGTCTTAATCTGGATGAGTCAGGTTATCAGAATATTTGGATGATATTGATATTTATTTTAGGATAAACCCAGTTTCTCCTATGAATACAGAAGTCACTTTTCTTTTTTTTTTCTTTTAAATTGGACGCAGAACAGCCAACTAGGCATGTGAGCACATCAAAGGACTTGTGATAATAAACAGCAATTACTGTAGAAATAGTGACTCTTTTTTTCTCTAATTTATTTTTCCTTTTTTTTTTTAAACAAAGTTACTTTTTTTCTGCCATACATATCCATGGAAGAATGTTGACTTGTGTAAAAAAAAAAAAAATATATATATATATATATATACAGTATATATACAGTGGCTTGCGAAAGTATTCGGCCCCCTTGAACTTTTCAACCTTTTGCCACATTTCAGGCTTCAAACATAAAGATATAAAATTTAAATTTTTTTGTGAAGAATCACCAACAAGTGGGACACAATTGTGAAGTGGAACGAAATCTATTGGATATTTTAAACTTTTTTAGCAATTAAAAAACTGAAAAGTGGTGCGTGCAAAATTATTCGGCCCCTTTACTTTCAGTGCAGAAAACTCACTCCAGAAGTTCAGCGAGGATCTCTGAATGATCCAATGTTGTCCTAAATGACCGATGGTGATAAATAGAATCCACCTGTGTGTAATCAAGTCTCTGTATAAATGCACCTGCTCTGTGATAGTCTCAGGGTTCTGTTGAAAGCGCAGAGAGCATCATGAAGACCAAGGAACACACCAGGCAGGTCCGTAATACTGTTGTGGAGAAGTTTAAAGCCTGATTTGGATACAAAAAGATTTCCCAAGCTTTAAACATCCCAAGGAGCACTGTGCAAGCGATCATTTTGAAATGGAAGGAGTATCAGACCACTGCAAATCTACCAAGACCTGGCTGTCCCTCTAAACTTTCAGCTCAGACAAGGAGAAGACTGATCAGAGATGCAGCCAAGAGGCCCATGATCACTCTGGATGAACTGCAGAGAACTACAGCTGAGGTGGGAGAGTCTGTCCATAGGACAACAATCAGTTGTACACTGCACAAATCTGCCCTTTATGGAAGAGTGGCAAGAAGAAAGCCATTTCTCAAAGATATTCATAAAAAGTCTCGTCTAAAGTTTTCCACAAGCCACCTGGGAGACACACCAAACATGTGGAAGAAGGTGCTCTGGTCCGATGAAACCAAAATCAAACTTTTTGGCCACAATGCAAAACGATATGTTTGGCGTAAAAGCAACACAGCTCATCACACTCAACACACCATCCCCACTGTCAAACATGGTGGTGGCAGCATCATGGTTTGGGCCTGCTTTTCTTCAGCAGGGACAGGGAAGATGGTTAAAATTGAGGGGAAGATGGATGCAGCCAAATACAGGACCATTCTGGATGAAAACCTGTTGGAGTCTGCAAAAGACCTGAAACTGGGACGGAGATTTATCTTCCAACAAGACAATGATCCCAAACATACAGCAAAATCTACAAAGGAATGGTTCACAAATAAACGTATCCAGGTGTTAGAATGGCCAAGTCAAAGTCCAGACCTGAATCCAATCGAGAATCTGTGGAAAGAGCTGAAAACTGCTGTTCACAAACGCTCTCCATCCAACCTCACTGAGCTCGAGCTGTTTTGCAAGGAAGAATGGGCAAGAATTTCAGTCTCTCGATGTGCAAAACTGATAGAGACATACCCCAAGCGACTTGCAGCTGTAATCGCAGCAAAAGGTGGCTCTACAAAGTATTAACGCAAGGGGGCCGAATAATTTTGCACGCCCCACTTTTCATTTTTTTATTAGTTAAAAAAGTTTCAAAAATCCAAAAGATTTCGTTCCACTTCACAATTGTGTCCCACTTGTTGGTGATTCTTCACAAAAAATTAAAATTTTATATCTTTATGTTTGAAGCCTGAAATGTGGCAGAAGGTTGAAAAGTTCAAGGGGGCCGAATACTTTCGCAAGTCACTGTATATATATATATATGTGTAGCAATAACTCTCGGTGGAGCTGCTGGTTTAAGCGGGCTTGTTATTTTCACTCTCGACACCCCTGCTTCACCGGCACCGGGTCTAGGCTTCCGTTGAGTTTACGATATAAGCACCAACACTTGAGTACGTTTTCAATGCTTTATTGAACCAAGTAATGAAGGAAGTAGCAGGAAAGAGGCAGGAGGGAAGCTGCAGGGAAGCTCAAATACCTTTCTTTGCCACAGACTTGCTTGAAATAAACCCGTACGATCCTCTGCCACAGGATGTATTAATTTTTGCGGTGAATGTCAGACACAGTACTTGGACCTCTAAGCCAACCTGGCAGTACAATGCTGTAGAACTACTTTAGGATACGTCCTCCAACCGAGTCATCAGGCCCCTCTCCAGACCAGCACTCTGCATGATCCTTCCATGACGGGTCCTCCCCTGGGATCTTCTCGGTTGTCCAGCTTCTTCACTCTGGATAGACAGCTCAGGACCATTCCTCGGCTGCTGTGGTAGGCCCCAGACATGCTTCTGGGCCCACCCATGCGCCGCATCGGTGTGGGCCTCCGGAACGGAGGACCACGAGGTAGCACTCTAACGCATACCTGTCGGCCAGGAGGGCCAGCAGGTGGCTGTAAAAATGAAGCCCAAAACATGGCGTCTGTCCCATAAATATCCTCTCCCAGAATGCAACTCGGAGGACCACCTCCACCGAGTTGTCTCCGGGACAGAGGAGCACTCATACGCTTCGACACGTTGCCCTTCCAACACTAGCCAATGGTAACAGCGACACCCACCGGCTCAGTGTGGAACCACACACAACGTCAGCCAAGCTGGAACAGAGGCAAATCTAACTCCCCTAACGAGCAATTCACTAAATTTACCTATCAGTTGGTAGATCATAAATCTGTCAGCGCTATATATATATATATATATATATATATATATATATATATATATATATATATATATATATATATATATAGATCTATATAGATATATATATATCTATATACAGTATCTCACAAAAGTGAGTACACCCCTCACATTTTTGTAAACATTTTATTCTATCTTTTCATGTGACAACACTGAAGAAATGACATTTTGCTACAATGTAAAGTAGTGAGTGTACGGCTTGTATAAAAGTGTGCATTTGCTGTCCCCTCAAAATAACTCAATACACAGCCATTATTGTCTAAACACCTGGCAACAAAAGTGAGTACACCCCTAAGTGAAAATGCCCAAATTGGGCCCAAAGTGTCAATATTTTGTGTGGCCACCATTTTTTTCCAGCACTGCCTTAACCCTCTTGGGCATGGAGTTCACCAGAGCTTCACAGGTTGCCACTGGCATCCTCTTCCACTCCTCCATGACGACATCACCAGGCTGGTGGATGTTAGATACCTTGCGCTCCTCCACCTTCTGTTTGAGGATGGCCCACAGATGCTCAATAGGGTTTAGGTCTGGAGACATTCTTGGCCAGTCCATCACCTTTTAACTTCAGCTTCTTTAGCAAGGCAGTGGTCATCTTGGAGGCGTGTTTGGGGTCGTTATTATGTTAGAATACTGCCCTGTGGCCCAGTCTCCGAAGGGAGAGGATTATGCTCTGCTTCAGTATGTCACAGTACATGTTGGCATTCATGGTCTCTCAATGAACTGTAGCCCCCCAGTGCCGGCAACACTCATGCAGCCCCAGACCATGACACTCCCACCACCATGCTTGACTGTAGGCAAGACATACTTGTCTTTGTACTCCTCACCTGGTTGCCGCCACACATGCTTGACACCATCTGAACCAAATAAGTTTTTCTTGGTCTCATCAGACCACAGGACATGGTTCCAGTAATCTATGTCCTTAGTCTGCTTGTCTTCATCAAACTGTTTGCGGATTTTTTGTGCATCATCTTTAGAAGAGACCTTCTTCTGGGATGACAGCCATGCAGACCAATTTAAAGCAGTGTGCGGCGTATGGTCTGAGCACTGAGAGGCTGACCCCCACCCCTTCAACCTCTGCAGCAATGCTGGCAGCACTCATATGTCTATTTCCCAAAGACAACCTCTGGATATGACGCTGAGCATGTGCACTCAACTTCTATGGTTGACCATACGAGGCCTGTTCTGAGTGGAACCTGTCCTGTAAGGTACTTTTCCTGTCGCATCATGACAGCATACACTTTGGGTTGTGACTCCGCCCCCACAACCTGATAGGACCACATAGCTATAAATTGATGAGAAGGCACCTGCCCCAGTATTCTCTTATTTTTCCTCACCTGTCAGGACCGCACGGATCAGCACCCCCTTACCGCTTCGCCCCAGCCAGGTTCTAGCCTCTCCTGGGTGGAACAGCCTCTGTACAGCCTCTAAACGAGCTAGATGGAAGGATCCCCACTCTGGTGATCTCAGGGGGCACTTTTTTTCATTGTCTCTGCTGACCATAATATAAGCCTTAAACAGGCTTGATGTGTCAGCAGCCCATATATATAAGCCTTAAATAGGCTTGCCGGTGGAATGGCCTCGGAAGACTCGTTTTGGCCTCAAAGATATAAGCCTTAAATAGGCTTAGTTGTGTGCAGCGGTCTGTGGCTGACCTGGGACTGTTTTTTTAGCCATAAAACGCTCTGCAAAGGTAAGTACCTATACTATTTGACTAGCTACTAACTATCCTCTGCCTTAAATGTCTTCTGCATGTCTTAATCTTACTATATCTGCAGGTTTCACCACTCCTCCACTATGGAGACCACTGCCCCAGCAGATCACCGCCAGTCTAATAGGTAAGGGGGGGAAGACATGGTAAGTAGTGAAGATTGAAAAAGAGAGCACTACTAATGCTACCTAAATTGGTCAGGTCCTCAGGAACGTCTGCTTCAAGACAAAGAGAGACCTCACATAGAAGAAGTCGCTCCAGGCACAGACGGAGCCATTCATACCGCAGGAGAAGCCGCTCGGGACACAGAGGGAGTCGCAGAAGGAGCCGGTCTAGATCATACTCAAGACACAGTCGCTCCCACCATAGAAGATCCCCTTCACGCAGACCCCGGTCTCCTGCGTGCCACTCCCGTCCCTCTGGGAACACCTGCTGGATTTGTGGTGCGGTGGCCCTCCCAGATAAACTGTCCTGTCAAAAGTGCCTCGAGGAGGCCACCAAAGAAAGAGTTTCGGATACTGGAGAATCCGCTGGAATTTCAGCTCCGCAGGCCTTGACGACGGAAGCAGAATTTTCTATCCACAGTGCCTCCCCCGCTCCGGCCAGTATCGGCTGGCTTTGACTTTTCTCTAATAGAGCCTTTTGTCAAGTCAGTTAAGGAGGCAATAAACTGGGAGGAACCCCAGGAGGTTCAACATTAACAAAGGAAATTTCCCTCACCTTAAGAAGGATCCAGAAGCTTTCCCATTTATTGAGGAGCTGGATGACCTAATTAAGGAGGAATGGCAAAGACCCGAGAAGAAATCCAGGCTAAATAACAGACTTCTTAAACTGTATCTGCTCAAGGAGCCTAAAGTAACCCCCCTGGTTTCTCCTCTTGTGGTGGACGCATCTTTGATGCGCCTAGCCAGGCATGTTACACTCCCTATAGAGGACGCGGTAACATTCAGGGACGTGCTCGAAAGGGAAAATCGACACGGACCTTAAGAGGGCCTGCAGACCAGCGATAGCGCTCGCGGCGGTGGGTAGAGCCATTTCCAGCTAGTCCGCAAACACTGAGAAGCTCGTATTGGAGGGTGCAGACCAGGAGAAAATAGTAAAAGCTTTGCAAGAACTAAGCCTGGCGGGTGACTTTGTGGCAGAGGCCTCCATCGATACAATCAGGTCTGCATCTAAGTCTATGTTGGCCTCAGTAACGGCCAGAAGAGCGCTATGGCTAAAGCCCTGGACGGCGGACCCCGCCTCCAAGTCCAATTGGTGTCGCATCCCGTTTAACGGGGAGAACCTTTTTGGGACGAAGTTGGACTCAGCCATTTCTAAGGTGACTGGCGGCAAGTCTGGACTCATCCCTTCGGATAGAAGGCCCAAGCAACAGAGACCTCCTCCCTTTAAACGAAACCTTCCGGAGAGGTATAGGGGCACAAAAGCGTACAGGCCTGGGAAGGAGTACCGAAGGAGCTGGAAAAATCCTCAGGCATCCTTCATGAAATTTCAAAAGCCCAAGACTCCCGCTTCCAGTGATCAGAAGTCCTTTTGAAGGTGCGTCCGTCCAGCCAGCAGTAGTGGGAGCCAGACTCTCCAGATTCAGGCTGGCCTGGGCCGAAACTATAAAGGATCCATGGACTCTGGCCACCATCAGTTTCGGCCACAGGTGGTCCTTCAAAAATCGACCCCCGAAGGATCAATTTTGTCCAACCCATCTTCCTCCATTTCAGGAAAAAAGGATGTCACTGCTGAATTATGTTCAGGATCCTCTCCGAAAACGGGCGATAGTAGAGGTTCCGCCAGCACAGAGGGGCAAGGGATTTTATTCTCCACTATTGATCGTCAAAAAGAAATCGGGGGATCTGCGTCCGGTTCTAGATCTAAAGAATTTCAACAGATCCATCCGGGTGGAGTCATTCAAAATGGAAAACTTACAGTCTATCCTCCAGGCCATAAACCTGGGAGACTGGATGCTTTCCATAGACCTCCAGGACGCCTACCTGCATATCCCGATTCATGCTGCATTCCAAAGATTCCTGCGATTCTCGGTGGATCACGAGCACTTTCAATTTCAGAGTCTTCCCTTCGGAATCTCGACAGCCCCCAGAACATTCACGAAGGTCTTATTACCAGCGATAGCCTCCTTAAGAGAAAAAGGTCTAAGGGTCCACCACTACCTGGATAACATCCTCCTCCTCTCAAACAGCCAGGACTCCCTCGTGCAACACCGCAAGATCCTAGTCTCCACACTAAAGAGTTTGGGATGGATAATAAATTGGGGAAAGAGCAACACCCAGCCCACCCAAAGGATGGTCTTTCTAGGGGCCGAACTGGATACCCGAGCAAATACAGTGGAGCTGCCGCTGGAGAAAATACCTCCATTAATTCAGAGAGTAAAAAAATCAATCTCTGCACCGTTCTTACCAGCCAGAGCATGCCTCAGTCTTCTAGGCTCTCTGTCAGCAACCATTCCAATGGTCCGGTGGGCGCAATGGAATTCGAGACCCCTTCAAACCTCCTTCCTGCGCCAGTGGGATGGTTTGTCCATGTCCAAACCGATTTACATCTCGGAGGAGGCCAGTCTATCACTGCAGTGGTGGACGCGTCCTTGCAACCTCAGGGGATGCAAACAGATAGCCACCCCCCATCAGGAAGTAGTGACTTCGGATGCCAGCCTGGAGGGTTGGGGAGCGCACTATCTACATTACGCGGCTCAGGGCCGCTGGCATTTCAAAACCCAGGACTCTTGGCATTCAGCACCTTTCTGAGAGGGAAACAAGTTCTCCTAAAGATGGACAACAAAGTGGCAGGAGCCTACATCAACAGGCAGGGGGGGTACCAGGAGCATTTCTATGATGCAGGAGGTCTGCAATGGGCCCAACTGAACCTTCTGGATCTGAGGGCGGCTTATATTCCAGGCGTTCAGAATCTCCTGGCGGATTCACTCAGCAGAACCTTTATCTCCAACAACGAGTGGTCTCTGACCCCCCAAGCATTGGCCCTCATATCCCAGACCTGGGGTCCTCCGGACGTAGACCTCGCAGCAACACCAGCAAACACGAAGTGTCAGAGATTTTTGTCCAGCATCCCCTTTCCTTCAGCAGAGGGAGCGGATTGTCTTCAACACCCCTGGAACTTCCGCCTAGGCTACATTTTTCCACCAACTCCTCTCATAGCCAAGTTCCTTCTGAGGCTCAAGCATTCTGCAGCTCTAGTGCTGGCTGTGATTCCCTTTTGGCCGTGGAGGCCTTGGTTCACTACCCTCCTACAGTTGAACACAGCGGACCCACTTGCCCTCCCAGTGTCGTCAGACTTACTGGCTCAGGGCCAGCTACTTCACCGAATAACACCTACAGAAGGATCTGGGAAAAGATTGTTTCCTTTGCCCAGGAGCAAGGTTGGGACTCTTCTTCTCCATCAGTGTCGCAAGTGCTTGAATTCCTCCAGTCAGGCCTGGAGAAAAGTCTTGGGTCCAGCACCCTAAAGGTGCAAGTGTCAGCCATCTCTGCCTTGACAGGAGTTAAGTGGGCCCTTAATCCACTTGTTGTTCAATTCCAAAGGGCCTGTCTAAAACTAAGGCCTCCTAGAAAGCCTTCATTTCCGACCTGGGATCTCTCAACTGTCTTGGAAGTCTTATCCAAAGAGACATTTTTTCCACTTGAAAACATCTCCCTTTGGGATCTGACGCTAAAGGTCTCATTCCTAATTGCTATAACATCATCAAAGAGAGTCTCAGATATGCAAGCCCTGCTAGCCAAAGAGCCATACCTGATCATCTACCCGGACAGGCTAATCCTGAAGCCTTCGGACCGTTTTATCCTGAAAGTCTCCTCTTCATTCCACTTTAAGCAGGAGATTGGATCAGGGCGCTCCTCATCCACTAGATGTCAAGGGCAATGTTTTGCAGTATCTGTCAGTAACCAAGCCGTTCCGAAAATCTGAAAACCTCCTAATCATCCCACACGGGTTTAAAAAAGGCCAAGCGGCATCAGCCCGTACCATCGCCTCATGGTTGGTGAAGACTATCAAGAAGGCCTACTCCTTGAGCACCTTACAGATGCTGGGGGGCTTAAGGGCGCATTCTACCAGGGCAGTGGCTACTTCATGGGCAGCCTACTGTAGAGTCTCAGCGGAAACCATTTGTGGAGCGGCCACCAGGTCTTCCAGAAACACCTTTATTTCCCATTATAAAGTGGATGCTGCACGCCTATCAGCAGTAGATTTCGGGAAGGCCGTTGTACAGGCCAACTCTTCTATTTCTTTTCCTTGTCAATAAATCTACTTTGCATTCCCACCCAGTCTGGCGAGTTACTCCCCAAAGTGTATGCTGCCATGATGCGACAGGAAAACGGAAAATTGTATACTCACCTTTCTGTAATTTTCCTTTCCTGTCGCATCTTCATGGCAGCATACAATCGCCCACCCTTCTAAGGTGATTTATATATACAGAGAATACTGGGGCAGGTGCCTTCTCATCAATTTATAGCTATGTGGTCCTATCAGGTTGTGGGGGCGGAGTCACAACCCAAAGTGTATGCTGCCATGAAGATGCGACAGGAAAGGAAAATTACGGAAAGGTGAGTATACAAGTTTCCGTTTTCTCCACCATACATATATATATATTTTTTTTAAACTAGTCATGTGAGCAAAGGACTTGTGATAATAAACAGCAATTACTGTAAAAATAGCCACTCTTTATTTCTATAATTAATTTTGCCTTTTTTTAAAAAAAAAATAAAGTTACTTTTCTCCACCATACATACAGTATCCATGAAAGAATGTTGATTCCTGTAAAATAATGATTAAAAAAAATACGGGAACTTGATAACTGATTGTACTGTAGCATTTTTGTTTAACAAAGTTACTTTTCTCTGCCATACATGTCCAAGGAAGAATGTTGACTTCTATAAAAAAAACCAAAAAGGAAATGGGTGATAATAAACAGCAATTACTGTAGAAATAGCGACTCTTTTTTCCTCTAATTTATTTTGCCTTTTTTTTTTAAACAAAGTTACTTTTCTCCACCATGCATACAGTATCCATGAAAGAATGTTGACTCCTGTAAAACAATACTAATTAAAAAAATTATGGGAATTTGATAACTGATTGTAGCAATATATTTTAACAAAGTTACTTTTCCCGGCCATACATATCCATGAAAGAATGTTGACTCCTGTAAAATAATAATAATACAAAAAAAATATGGGAACTAGATAACTGATTGTAGCTTTTTTTTTTTTTTTTACAAAGTTACATTTCTCTGCTATACATATCTATGTAAGAATTTTGACTTCTATTAAAAAAAAAAAAAAAAAAATAAAAAAAAGGGTGATAATAAACACCAATTACTGTAGAGATAGTGACTCTTTTCCTCTAATTTATTTTTCCTTTTTTTTTTTTTAAACAAAGTTACTTTTCTTCACCATGCATACAGTATCCATGAAAGAATGTTGACTCCTGTAAAATAATAATAATTAAAAAAAAAATGGGAACTTGATAACTGATTGTAGCATTTTTGTTTAACAAAGTTACTTTTCTCTGCCATAGATATCCAAGAAAGAATGTTGACTTCTATAAAAAAAAAAAAAAAAAAAAAAAAAAAAAAAACGGGTGATAATAAACAGCAATTACTGTAGAAATAGTGACTCTTTTTTCCTCTAATTTATTTTGCCTTTTTTTTTTTTTTAAACAAAGTTACTTTTCTTCACCATGCATACAGTATCCATGAAAGAATGTTGACTCCTGTAAAATAATAATAATTTAAAAAAAAATAAGGGAACTTGATAACTGATTGTAGCATTTTTGTTTAACAAAGTTACTCTTCTCTGCCATACGTATCCAAGGAAGAATGTTGACTTCTATAAAAAAAAAAAAAGGGTGATAATAAACAGCAATTACAGTAGGAATAGCAACTCTTTCTTGCTCTAATTTATTTTGCCTTTTTTTTAGAGCAAAATTAATTTTCTCCACCATGCATACAGTATCCATGAAAGAATGTTGACACCTGTAAAATAATAATAATTAAAAAATATATGGGAATTTGATAACTGATTGTAGCAATTTTTTTTTTAGCAAAGTTACTTTTCTCAGGCATAGATATCCATGAAAGAATGTTGACTCCTGTAAAATAATAATAGTACAAAAAAAATATGGGAACTAGATAACTGATTGTAGCATTTTTTTTTTTTTTTACAAAGTTATATTTCTCTGCCATACATATCCATGGAAGAATGTTGATTTCTAAAAAAACAAACAAAAAAAAACATGGGTATTTGATAACTTATTGTAGCATTATTTTTTTTAAACAGTTACTTTTTTCCACCATACATATCCATGAAAGAATGTAGAAAAACAAAAAAATATAGGAATTTGATAAATGATAACTTTTTTCTTGCTTGCTGCATAGGTTTAGAGGGGACATGTCAAATGTCTTTTCGTTGGGTTGAGGGGGCGTCGCTGTGAACTTTGCACACTTTTGCGCCGTTAACCAGCGTGAGCCCAGCCTACAGAAAGGCCCTCTGCTAATTCTGACTGGGCCCGGTGTTTTCTTAATGAAAAGGTTATGCTTATAATGGAATCTAAGATAAATTTCCTCCGAGTGTTTATGTAACAAGCCATAGGCGTCAAACACGCGGCGCGGCATGTAAAACTCGCTTATATCGCTCTCGTCCCCAGTGGCGCGGAGTGCGAAAGAAAGTGCCACCCCGCTCAACCCAGGCAACCCGAGCCGTGTTTGTTTTTTGAAAGGATACTTTTTTAGCGAGGAAGAGCTGTGATTTATGGGTCAATTCATAAAACAAATGTAGGACTCAGGTGGAGGCTACAAATCTCAGCTTATGTTCCCGGGGTCAAGAAGGCGGCGAATTCCTTGCGGGATTCTCCCGTGTGGATACAGTTTTCCGGAGCAAAGAAGCAAAGCAAGCTTTTTAACATTTCTCTCCCTCTAAGCCCTTTCCTATTTTCTTAACTTTAATCCTGCACAGTGCGTGTATTTGCGGTCAATTTCATAGATTCGGTTCCCACTTACATTTTTTTTTTTGAAGGTTGCTAATTTGAGATTTAAAATTTGTGATAAGAGAAAAAAAAAAGAAAAATTATATTTGTGAAAAGTCACTTTTGGTTTGCTTTGCAGTACGATGCTGGAGGAGCAACAAAGTAACAGGAGCGAAGATAGTATTATTAGAGTATTATGATCGTTACCATTACTCTTGGGGCAGACGTGTGGTGCCCTCTAAAGAGCAATCACTTTTTCAGAGGTCGCTTGACAAGCCGTGAGGACACGAAATACACTATGTTACCAAAAGTATTGGGACACCTGCCTTTACACGCACATGAACATTAATGGTATCCCAGTCTTAGTCTGTAGGGTTCAACATTGAGTTGGCCCACCCTTTGCAGCTATAACAGCTTCCCCTCTTCTGGGAAGGCTGTCCACAAGGTTTAGGAGTGTGTCTATGGGAATGTTTGATCATTCTTCCAGAAGCGCATTTGTGAGGTCAGGCACTGATGTTGGACGAGAAGGCCTGGCTTGCAGTCTTGCGCTCGAATTCACCCCAAAGGTGTTCTATCGGATTGGCCGGGAGGAGAAGCAGGAAGACAATTGCGAATGTTGATTCGATAATGGAACACAGAAAAGTCGCTCCCTGGGACTTTGAGTGAGATGAATACGGATAGCCATAAAGCATACAAGTAAACATAGTCTCAAAATTTATTTTAAAAATGTTATACGCATATAAATAGCATAGATGGGTGTCAAGCCGATAAAATAGTACAGTACAATGCAACAATTGTCATGGACATACAATACATATACAATGCAGTAACACAAGCATCTAATATAATCCTACGCATTTTTGTGAGACAAGGCTCGCTTCTTCAGGGGTGGATGCGTGTGTAGCAGGGATGTCCAGTCAGGGGAGGCAGATGAGGCATGAACATGGAAAAAAATAAATAAATAAGCAGACTGAGAGGATGAGCTCACAGTGCCTCTCCTCACTTCTTGTCAGAGGCACTGAGCTCAATGGACAACTTGGAGTCTTGGACCAATGGTAAAGCACCATTGGCCCAAGCTGTCCAATAAAAATGCTGCAGTGTAGGCACGCCTCTCACTGCAGTGTCATAGAAGGGGGCATGTGTCTAAAAGACAAATCCTCCCTTCCAGCCCAGCCCTCTTATCTACAAGGAAATACATGGGTTTATGTGTATAAGATTTACCCACAATCCCATGTTTTTCTCACACAGTTAAGAGGGAGAATCTTCTGCTGTTGAAAAAGTACTGTTTTAAAACATATATTATTATGCTATATGTTATAATATCATTTATTATTTATCTATTTACTGTGAAATTGCTGGTTATAACTCTAAACTCTAAACTTCAGTAATTTGTCTGTTATGCTACCTGCTTGAGTACAGATTTTGAAAAATATAGTAAATTACCTTACAAACAATATATAATAATTATTTGTTTATTACTTCTGGTACTTAACCCCTTGCCACCTAGGCCAATTTTGACACTTCTCTCCTACATGTAAAAATCATTTTTTTTTGCTAGCAAATTTGTTTTAGCAGACACCCTATGGAATTAAATGGTGGTCATTGCAACTTTTTATGTTAGACGGTATTTGCGCAGCAATTTTTGAAACGCATTTTTTTTTTTAAAGAAACTGTTTCATGAATATAAAAAAAAAAAAACAAGAAAGTTAGCCCGATTTTTTTGTATAATGTAAATGATGATGTTACACCGAGTAAATAGATACCTAACATGTCAGGCTTTAAAATTGCTCACACTTGTGGAATGGCCCAAACTTCAGTACTTAACCACTTCAGCCCTGGAAGAATTTACCCCCTTCCTGACAAGAGCACTTTTTGCGATACGGCACTGCGTCGTTTTTAACTGACAATTGCGCGGTCGTGCAACGTTGTACCCAAACAAAATTGAGGTCCTTTTTTTTCCCACAAATAGAGCTTTCTTTTGGTGCTGTTTTTATTTTTTGCGCTATAAACAAAAAAAATAGCGACAATTTTGAAAAAAAAGCATTATTTTTTTACTTTTTGCTGTAATAAATATCCCCGAAAAATAAATTAAAAAATTTTTTTTTTCCCTCAGTTTAGGCCCATACGTATTCTTCTACATGTTTTTGGTAAAAAAAAACCTGGCAATAGGCGTATATTGATTGGTTTGCGCAAAAGTTATACAAAATAGGGGATAAATTTATAGCATTTTTATTATTATTTTTTTTTTTACTAGTAATGGCGGCGATCTGCGATTTTTATCATGACTGCGACGTTATAGCGGACACATCGGACAATTTTGACACATTTTTGGAACCATTGGCATTAATACAGCGATCAGTGCGATTAAAAATGCATTGATTACTGTAAAAATGTCACGGGCAGTGAAGGGGTTAACACTAGGGGGCAGTGAAGGGGTTAACTGTGTTCCCTGGGAGGTGATTCTAACTGAAGGGGGAGGGACTAACCACAGGAAGTGACAAATCGTGGTTCCTAGCTAATAGGAACACACGATCTGTCACTCCTGTCAGAACAGAACAGGGATATGTGTGTTGACACACCCTCGTCCCTGTTCTGTGTCTCCTCCTCACGATCGCTCGTGGCCTGCGATCATCGTGTCCGTTGGCCACGAGCACTGGCACCCCCGCTGTGCAGCGAGCGCGCGCGCCTGCTATCCGGGCCCTGCGAGAACATGTACAGTAACGTGATTTTGCGCAGGGGAGCCAGGCTGCTGCAGTAAAACTGCAGCGGCTGGTCCGGAAGCGGTTAAGAATCTCCAAAGACAACGCTTTAATTTTTATTTTTTTTTACAGATTACATGTTTAGAGTTATAGAGGAGGTCTAGTGCTAGAATTATTGCTCTCGCTCTAATGATCGCGGCGTATGTAACCTGTGTGTGTCTGGCTCTGATACTGGCCGGTGCCTCACCAGCCACTGACCTCACCGCACATCCCTGTTGTGTAGTATATCTGAAATGATAATAAACAAGTATGTGACCCAGTGGTGATGGTCAAGACAAAAGGTAAGAGGGGTCTAAGGGTAGAAGACCTCATACTTACCAATCGGCCTGGACAGATTACCAAATGCTGGCTTCCCAAAGGACGGCAAGGGAAAATATATTTTTGGGAAGCCAGCAAGTATGGGGTCTTCTACCCTTAGACCCCTCTTACCTTTTGTCTTAGCCATCACCACCGGGTCACATACTTGTTTATTATCATTTCAGATATACTTGTCTCGGGAAAAACATAGGGTTATATTAGATGCTTGTGTTACTGCATTTTATATGTATTGTATGTCCATGACAATTTTTACATTGTACTGTACTATTTTATCGGCTTGACACCCAGCTATGCTATTGACATTTTTTTTAAATAAATATTGAGACTATGTTTACTTCTGGTATGCTTAATGGCTCTTGGTATTCACCTCGCTCAAAGTCCCAAGGCGACTTTTCTGCGTTCTATTCCACAATATTGGGATGGAGGTGTTCTACAGGTGACACCAGACCTTTTCTCTGTTGCATTGTTGATTCGCTAATGTCACAAGTGGGTGGGCACTGGGCTACAAGCCCAACCTTTTTGAAGCCAATTGGAGCCTCAGGCTCTAATCACGTGTTAAAAAAAAAAAAAAAAAACTTATAGAAATCTATGCGTCCGGTGCCCTGCATGATGATCAGGGGGCGGCACATGGAGATTCGGGGGTTGGCGGCCCTGCACCCCTTATGGCCCGGACGCCGCTGCTATTATTAATTGGTACTGCTACTGCTACTCTTACTACTACATTATTACTCTTACTAATAATACTACTGTTGCTAATAGTGTTTGAGCTACCAATAATACAATAATATAATAATAATAATAATAATATAATAATAAATAAATAATAATAATAAATAAATAATAAAAAAAATAATAATAAAATAATAGTAGCTATTACTACTACTAAGGCTTAGCTCAAACTAATGTGATGCAATTTCCATTGCTACTATGTAGTGCAACTTGTTTGCGACTTCAATTCAACTTTTCTCACAGAAATCACATTAGCATTAGTTAAAAAGGATTCCTATGCGACTTTGATGAGATCAGTTTTTTTTTTTTTTTTTAACCCTCACCTCTTAGGTCATCTTTGCTGACTAAAAACTCTCCTCCCAAGCATATTTTATGCACACCCAAGCGTAGTGGAAATGTGCCTTCCCGCTCCCATTTTTTTTCTGCATTTTTCACATGCAAACGCTCATCATGCATAGGGCAGTCCGTTCACTGGATTGGGCTGTCCTACACACGACTAACACCCCAAAGTAGCTCAAGTACCTTTTCGGTCATGGATCGTTGTTGTTTTGGAACGTTTGCAGTGTGTTTTGTCGCACGACAAACATATGGCATAACACGTGTCTGCTAACAATGATTGGGGTGTCAATAACAATTAGGCTACATTCAAATCTGTTTGTTTCTGCATGAGCAGAGCAGCAACCTACACCGAAAATGTGACTTGAGTGGCCACCATTGAAAATAATGTGATTTGACCTGTCACGCAACTCTATGTTGTGTCGCAAATCGCATCACAAGTCACGCCAGTGTGAACTGGGACTAAAGCTCTTTTTGCATAGTCTTACTATGGCTAAAACTGCTAGTGCTATGATTGTTCTATAGCTGCAATGTCTGTTGCTGCTGCAATTACTGCTACTACCACTTCTCCTGTTGGTGCTGCCCCTACCATCGTGCATTTCTATTATTGTAATGCTTACACTGTTGTCCAGGTCCTCTACAAGCAGCACCATGCTTTGGACACACCCAAATATTTATTGTAACTATATATATATATATATATATATATATATATATATATATATACATATATACAGTATCTCACAAAAGTGAATACACTCCTCACATTTTTGTAAATATTCTATTATATCTGTTTATGTGGCAACACTGAAGAAATGACACTTTGTTACAATGTAAAGTAGTGAGTGTACAGCTTGTATAACAGTGTAAATTTGCTGTCCCCTTTAAAATAACTCAACACACAGCCATTAAGACCTAAACCGCTGGCAACAAAAGTGAGTACACCCCTAAGTGAACATGTCCAAATTGGGCCCACATTGTCAATATTTTTTGTGGCCTCCATTATTTTCGAGCACTGCCTTAACCCTCTTGGGCATGGAGATCACCAGAGCTTCACAGGTTGCCACCGGAGTCCTCTTCTACTCCTCCATGATGACATCACGGAGCTGGTGGATGTTAGAGACCTTGCGCTCTTCCACCTGGTTGCCGCCACACACGCTTGACAACATCTGAACCAAATAGGTTTATCTTGGTCTCATCAGACCACAGGACATGGTTCCAGTAATCCATGTCCTTAGTCTGCTTGTCTTCAGCAAACTGTTTGCAGGCTTTCTTGTCCATCATCTTTAGAAGAGGCTTCCTTCTGGGACAACAGCCATGCAGACCAATTTGATGCAGTGTGCGGTGTATGGTCTGAGCACTGACAGGCTGACCCCCCACCCCTTCAACCTCTGCAGCAATGCTGGCAGCACTCATACATCTATTTCCAAAGACAACATCGGGATATGACG
This sequence comes from Lithobates septentrionalis, assembly GCA_037952835.1. Classification (NCBI taxonomy): domain Eukaryota; kingdom Metazoa; phylum Chordata; class Amphibia; order Anura; family Ranidae; genus Lithobates; species Lithobates septentrionalis. The sequence continues at coordinate 534,597 of JBBDGP010002646.1, read as the reverse complement.
CTGAGGATGTGCACTCAACTTCTTTGGTTGACCATGGTGAGGCCTGTTCTGAGTGGAACCTGTCCTGTTAAACTACTGTATGGTCTTGGCCACCATGCTACAGCTCAGTTTCAGAGTCTTGGCAATCTTCCTATAGCCTAGGCCATCTTTATGTAGAGCAACATTTTTTTTTTTCAGATCCTCAGAGAGTCACATGACACTGGGGTGGGAAAATGGCTAATTGTCCCAATTTGGACATTTTCACTTAGGGGTGTACTCACTTTTGTTGCCAGTGGTTTAGACATTAATGGCTGTGGGTTTGAGTTATTTTGAGGGGACAGCAAATTTACACTGTTATACAAGCTGTACACTCACTACTTTACATTGTAGCAAAGTGTCATTTCTTCAGTGTTGTTACGTGAAAAGATATAATAAAATATATGGACTTTATGTTTTTGTTATTTTCACTTATGATGGGTTTGTGTTTGTGAGCGTAGTATTTATGTATTTTTATTGTGTTCAAGTGTTTAGCACTTCATTCACTTTACATTACCTATATATATTTTCACCATCAGTGCGAGTTTATTTATTTAGATTATATATTTTTTCACAAATATATAAAACAGTAGCAAATAGGGTATTCAGTTAGTAAATAAACATATATGCAGTGGCAGAGTATACAACTGGTAATAAGCAAGTGGACCAGAGAATGACCTCTAAACCTTCTACTGGGGAAGGTCCTGTATAATGTTATGACTATGGTCCAGCAGTCTTTATCAAACCTTTCCTTATTGGCCAGTATGTTGGGGCCCAAATCCAACGTTGGAGCGCTCACAAATGAAAGTAGAAGTTCAGCCTACAACGAAAATATCTAGATCTACATGCAGCCACAATCCATGACTAACCTATCTAGCCCTGTAAAGCAAAAACTGCTATACATACCTTTTCTGAAGCCTCCGGCCCGGCCCCCTGCTGAGTTAGCAGCGGAGGCTTCTCTGTGGAGGTGAGTGCAGAAGAGGCAACCGACAACGGAAGCCCCATAGTAACCGTTGTCGATTGTCTCCTGCATACAGCTTTGGCCGCTGGAGACTGGATTGGAGCGGCTTCAGAAAAGGTATGTATAGCAGTTTTTGCTTTATAGGGCTAGATAGGTTAGTCTTAGATTGTGGCTACAAGTAGATTCAGAGATTTTAGTTTTAGACTGAACTTTCACTTTAAGTCCTTCTAAACGTGGGTATAGGTGGCAAAAAGATATTCCAGTTAGCAATTCTGTTAATGTTTAATACTGCTTTAAGTAGGGTCTGGTAGGGTAGGGTTAGTGGCCCCTCACCGACTCCTAGAGTGATGACTCCTCTAAGTCAGCTACAGTGGTGTTCTCCCCAGTGATCAGGGGGCAAACCAGGCTCGACAGTGGTGTTCCTGCAAACTAGAAGATGTCTTTTACTCATCCTCCTTGCGCCCCCAACACAGTAGCAAAGGTCCTGATAGCAGCCTGCAACATAGTCCGTCTCCTACAACATTCTCCTGTGGACTGCTTTGGATCTAGGAACCGCCTTTCTTTTTACCCTCCTCTGCAGGGCTTTAATAATGCTGGGATCTGTAGTTCAAGAACACAACTGCAGCACAGGCTAATGCCCCGTACACAGGGTCGGATTTTCTGATGGAAAATGTCCGATCGGAGCGTGTTGTCGGAAATTCCGACCATGTGTGGGCTCCATCGGACATTTTCCGACACACAAAGTTTGAGAGCAGGATATAAAATTTTCCGACAACAAAATCCGTTGTCGGAAATTCCGATTGTGTGTACACAAATCCGACGGACAAAGTGCCACGCATGCTCAGAATAAATAAAGAGATGAAAGCTATTGGCCACTGCCCCGTTTATAGTCCCGACGTACGTGTTTTACGTCACCGCATTCAGAATGATCGGATTTTCCGCCAACTTTGTGTGACCGTGTGTATGCAAGACAAGTTTGAGCCAACATCCGTCGGAAAAAATCCTAGGATTTTGTTGTCGGAATGTCCGAACAAAGTCAGACTGTGTGACATTAGTCTTTCTGGGCATTATATCTCCCAGAAGTCCTTGCTCCTCCCAGCAGGCTTTGACCTTTCCCAGGCTGCACAGAACCACCATTACTGCTTCTTTTGTTTTCCCAGGTGGTGGACAGGGCTTTCCTCTGGCTGCAGTTTGAAATGTTTAAAATGCCGCCTTAGGCATTGAGGTACCTCAACAGACTCAGCCCACCACATCGCAGCAAATCCAACAGCAGGTACAATTCTGGTCACACATTCCCACAGAGATTTTCCAAAATTTTTTTGAAAGCCATCACGGAGGAGTTGAGGCTGTTATTAGTTGAAAAGAGGGAACCAACATTTTATTGCCCATGATTTTGAAATGGGAAGCTCATATACGCTAGGTGGTATGGTAAGATGTTAGCAAACTTTTGGTCATATAGCTTAACTTAAGGTAGTCTTGGGTGTACACAGTGAGCTTGACCGCAGTCAAGGGATGTCAAGCAAAGAATCTATGTACAAAGCGTACACAGTGCTGTCAGGCTGATGGGTATTGGGGCCAGTTGGTTTAATTTTCCCAATCCCAATAATATTTCTTTAACCTTATATTGTATGTCAGAAACTTTGTGGAGGTTCTGAAATTACACAGTGTTGAAAACCTGTACATGCTTCCCCAAAGTTACAAGTATTCCACTGTAACTGACTGAATACTTCTTCAGCACTAGCAAAATGGACATCGGTTTCCTGTTTATTCAAGTCGGTACTGTGATTTTCAAAAACAAAATCATTTAGAGGCAGTCTGTAATTTAGTTTTCATGACCAGAATTAAACAAAATATAACAAACATTATCCTTGAAGGATGGAAATGCTAAACATTTGAAATAACATGAAATCACCATAAATCCTCTAAATTGCTACATTCCAGGCTGAAAACTTATGAAAAGAGAATCATTTTTCATCAACAAAAAGAAAACAAAATTTCAGCAGTTGAGCTTTGTTTATGGACATGTTTGCTTTTACGTTATCCTCAATGGTTTTATTTGATATATACTGTCAATGCATGATTTTTCTATATAAATGTCTAGATGGTATCTGTTTGCAGTACAAGGGAGTAACTATACACAAAGGGGTCCCATAACAAAATCATTATCAGACCTCCTAGTTGTTTAAATCATTAAAGCATTCTTGCTGATGAAAGCTGGACAATTCTGAAACAACAACTAAGGCGGTGATGGATCTCAGTGGATGGTCATGTGTTTGATCACACTTTCAAGGTGACCTAACACTAAAGGTGTATAGACATTAAGGGTCATTTTCAGTTTATAATGGGTTGGAGAACGTTTGTATGCCAAAGGCAGCCTCTCACATCCTGACAGATGTTCCCTGAGTCTGCTCAAGGCAAGGTTTAGGTTTAGACTCCCTGTTTAGGTCCCTCCTGATGAAGCGGCCAGTGTCTGCGAAACTAGTCGAGGAACATGATATCTGAGATCAATTGTCCTACTGTACATTTCCCCCTTCGGGGTCAATGACTCCACTGGTGATATACCTGTATTTCTACCATGTTTTATTGTGTAACTGATTATTTGTTTTCTGCATCAATAAAATCAACTGTATAATTTTTACATCATTGTTATATCATTTATATTGTAATATTTTTCACTGTACCACAATAGTCCAAATGCCCTCATTTCTTTCTGGCAGCCTGATTGGAGATCAGGCTCCCAACTTTGCTAATTCTAGATTCCTGGATGATGGTATAAGTCTCTAACAATGCCTACTTTAGTAACCTACCATAGAGGCCACTCGTTTGTTCCCGCTCAAGGCAAAGTCTTAGAGACTAGATTCGATTAGAGACTGCAAAACACTTCTATGTTTACTGACTTCTCTACCACCCTTGAAGATATTTTTTGGCCACATCTGCTCAGGAGAAGGTCAGGATTGAGGAACATATGTTTGTATGTAGGTCCCTCCACCAACCTAGCCAATGCTCCCTTGCCAAGCCTACTAAGGGGAAAGTAGATTGGCTAAAATTGAGGAACACTTCTCTGTTTGCTGGCTTCTCTACCACCTGGCAGATGTTTCCTGGCCAAACCTGCTCAGGGGAAGGTTGATTGGCTAACACAGAGGAACATTTATTTGTTTGTAGGTCCCTTCACCAGCTTAGCCAACGTTCCCTGGCCGAGCCTACTCAGGGGAAAGTAGATTTGCTAAGATCGAGGAACACTTCTATGTTTACTGGATCCTCTAGCTGTTGTAGGTCCATCTACCAACCTAGGTAACATTCCACTAACTGAGTCTGCTCAGGAAAAAGTTGATTTTCTAAGACTGAGGAACACTTCTATATTTATTGGCTTCTCTACCGCCCTAGAACATATTTTCTGGCCGAACCTACTCAGGAGAAGGTTGATTTCTCTAAGATTGAGAAACACTTGTTTGTTTGTAAGCCCCTCCACCAACCTAGCCAACACTCCCTGGCGTGAGCCTACTCAGGGCGAAAGTAAATTAGCTAAGACGGAGAAACACTTCTATGTTTGCTGGCTCCTATACGACCCTGGAGGATGCTTCCTGCTGAACCTGCTCAGGAGAAAGTTTTTTTGTTGATGTCCAGTGCCATTTAACCCACTTACTGTGGGCTCACAGGAAAATGATGCACTGTTTTCTGCATTATAGAGGACTTCCCACTGATCACGGACCAAAGACAGCTCCAAAAAAGGTATGTATACATTTGCTGCAGTAGGGGAAGGTCAGGGATCTGCCCAACATGGAGTATGGCTTTAACCCGCCAACATCTACCAAAAAACCTAAATATCAAGTTTAGGTAGACTGACCTTTTAATAAAGAGTGTTTTGACCTTTTCTCTAGTCATGATGTATTCATGCAACATTTCATTTATGGCAGTGTGTCAGTCAGCACCCTGTGTACTGGTTCTGAAGACCCCATACTTTCATACATGAAGACCATTATGTAAATGTCATCTTAGGTTAATTTCTGCAAGAAAAAGCCAAACATTTTATAGCTGGAAATGAACTTAGTCCAGTTAGGTTGACCCCTGTTCTAAATGTCAATCAGTTAGAACTTCTGGAAATAGTAAAACAGAAGCGCAATGTTCCATCTGCGAGAACAGAGAAATTTCTGCTGAATTTCACAAATCTGTTTAAGTGAGGACATTGGTATGTCTTTCATCTGTCAACGTTCAGGAGGTTTACAAGTCTTACAAGGTCTCTTTAGTGTGTAGACTTTGTGTTCGATGCAACCGTCAATTATCTCATAAGCCTGTGGTTTTGTTTAGAGAGAAAAAAAGTATATTCACGACATTATTTAATTCCATTTTCACTGTTAAATTCTTTTATTCCAGCTGGATTAATGCTGAGTTGGATTAGCAAACTGTTGTGGAATGTTGGATGCCGAATTTGCCCTGTAATTTCAAGCTGCGTTCTAAAGCCCTAAACATCGGTTGCAAACCACCACTGGAATTCTCTCTTGAAACCTTGTTTTCACCCTATTCCCAAAAAAATGCACCAGGTCCAGGAGCAATGAGTAAGAGAGCGTCTAAAAATACTGCAGTTCAATAGGTCAGCGGCTGAGAAAACGCCATGCAAGCTCATGATCTGCTACTTGAGTAATGCAACATTGACCCAGCTCCAAGCTATAAGTATAGTGTTGGTTTCCAAAGCTTATTATGTGAAAGATCTACATTCTACGTTGTAGAAAATACTGTCTCCGTTATTACAGATGGAGCCTGGAGAAATCACGTGGGTGTCATTTTTTTCTTCATGAAACATGAACAGTGTTGGGTCTGAGATTAGAGTGAAACTGCCACAAGCCTGGATAATTCAAGCTAAGCTTATGATGAAAAGTGTATAGCAGTCGTTTACTGTGAAAAAAAAGCATGCCAGGTACGAGGTTTGAAGGTAGATCCTCTGTGTCTCCCATGGATGAAGGAGGCTTTACCTGGGGACATGACAAAGGAAGTCCAGTCTTCACTAGGACATCCCTCACAGTGCATTGGGCACCCATAGGTAGCACACACTAGGCCCATCCCATTGGAAATGACTGATAATGAGTACGAACAGAACGTGAAGTACTAAGTCATAGGAGACAGGCCAGAGGTTAGAGTTTGTGGCAGGCAGATGTAGTTGGTAATCTCAAACTAGCAGGGTTGAAAAAAATTAGCAGAAATCATGAATCAGGAAGGAAGGATATCATGGACAGGGAACCAAACACAAGATGCAGGGGCTGGGTTTTTAGGAAACACCAGGGCTTAGACATGCCAGGACCTTATCTGCTTAAGCATCTTGCTGAACCTAAGAACTTCCTTGTATTGTAATAGAGAAATTGGCCACAGGTGCACCTGGGAAGTTCCAAGCAAGAACACTGAAGGGTACAATGGAATTGGAACACGCCTGTAGAACACTCAAGTCAGAGACAGGCTGGAGGTCATGGCTTCCAACAGGCAGAGGTAGTTGGTAATCACAAAAGAGCAGGGATGTAAACGGGAAGTCAGTCAGCAGGTAGCAGAAATCTGTAGCAAGGAAATCAGGAGCAAGGTACCCAACACAGGATGCAGGAACTACCCTGTTTCCCCCGAAAATAAGACCTGGTGTGATTGTCGGTGATGGCTGCAATATAAGCCCTACCCCCCAAATAAGCCCTAGTTAAAATCCTTGTAGGTCTTATTTTCAGGGTAGGGCTTATTTTCGGGGAAACAGGGTAGGGCTTATTTGGGGGTAGGGCTTATATTGCAGCCATCACTGACAATCACGCTAGGTCTTATTTTCGGGGAAACAGGGTAGGTACAGAGTAAACACCAGGTTTCAGAAACGCTAGGTACTTCTCTACTTAAGGATCTTGCTGAACCTAAGAATGTCCTTATATAGCAATAGAGAAATTGTCCATAGGTGCACCTGAGAAGTTTCAAACAAGAAATTAATCTTCCACCATTAGATGGCATAGGGCACATGTTTCAAACATAAGGTCTGTGGGATGAATCTGGCCCCCAGCGTCATTTCATGTGGCCCCTGCGTCCAGGGCTTTTTTCAGCTGAAACTCCATTCTGCCACCTCCGACTCTCGCCCTCCGCTCCCTGCTCAACACGATCACTTGTAAACACAGACCCCTGAACTCTGCACTCTACATGTTTGCGCACCCCTGAACTCTGCACTCTGCATGTAGTGCACCCCTGAAACTGCACTCTGTACAATGCACCCCTGAACCCTGTGCTCAGTACATAATGCACCCCTGAACTCTGCACTATATACGCAGTGCACTCCTGAACTCTGAACTTGGTACATAGCATATCCCTTAGCTCCACACATAAGGTGTTCCTGGTATTTATTGCCCCTTTAAGAGTCTCTCAATGTCAAATTTAGGCACACACATTGGGGTTGATTTACTGAAGGCAAATCCACTCTGCACTACAAGTGCACTGCAAGTACACTTAAAAGTGCACTGAAAGTGCACTTGGAAGTGCAGTCGCTTTAGATCTGAAGGGAAGATCTGAAATGAGGAAAAGCTGATTTTATCATCCACTCATGTACAAGCTAAAATGCTGTTTTTTAATTTTCCTTGCATTTCCCCCTCAGATCTACAGCGACTGCACTTCCAAGTGCACTTGTAGTGCAAAGTGGATTTGCCTTTAGTAAAAATCAACCCCACTGTTTGATGTGGTTCGGATGGAGATGGGGGGCGGGGGGGGGGGGGAGTGGTTCAGTTCCTGCGGCTATTCTCTGAGAAAAAAGCTCTGGATAAATGTATATAGTCTTAAAGATACAACCGGTCCTTTGAGGGGAATGATAATGCTGATACGGCCTGCAATTAATTTGAATTTTACACCCCTGGTTTAGAGCATGTCTGTGGAACACTGCAGGTTAATATTATCTCAAACTACTAGATAGTGCAAACTTGGAAAACAGTCTAGATGGAAGATTGTGAAGAGAAACTGGAAAGAGGAGGTTAGGTTGGATTGCAGAAAATACGGAGTCAGGACAGCACATATCAGAATGATCAGTAGATCCAGAATTTTCGGCAACTGAAGTTATATGCAAGTCTTGACTTTACTATTAGAAGTTGAGCTTATCCCTATAATTTTCTGCACCTCTCTGTTGACCAGTAAGGGGGCTGATGGAAACAAGATTGAGCTCAAATATGAAAAGTTAATATTTGCTTACAAATAAATCTGCCCTTACTTTATGAATCTAGAGCTTGACACGTGGTTTTCACCAATGGTAACCTCTGCTTTTTCTTTTGCATCACATGATTTGTTGGAATTCTTCAGGTCAGTGACTTTATAGGCAGAAAAAAAAGCTTCCGTTGCAGGACATTACAGGTACCCTTTAAAGGTTCATCAACATATGAGGCATGGCCTTAAAAAACAATTGGATGTAGCACCCTGCCAACAGGTTAAGATACATTTAGTGTTTTAGCTTCACTGTATCCAGTGGAGTGGTGATCTGTTTTTTTTTTTTGTTTTTTTTGTCTGGTCAGGGCTTCCTAAGCTGGGTGTTTGATTCCTCCTACCTGCTTCTGGGAGAAGCTTCCAGAATATAGGGCAGGGAGGATAAGATATTCAGTGATAAGTATTTATCATGCCTCAGCCAATCCCTGGAAGGGGGCGTCTAGAGGGTGGCTGTGGAGGTGATACATTTTTGGGGTGGCCTTTCCAGAGGGTTCTTTCTTCTTCAGGGAGGGTTCTAGTTCTCCTAAGGACTGCTGCCCCTGGGAGGCAGCTACAGTGTGACTAGAATGGCAGTTTTGGTCTCGGGAGCTGTATTTAGAATGTTTGCTAAAGGTTATCTGCTGGAAGGCGGAAGGCATCGCCTGTGACTCTGGTCTGGAGAAGGATCTTTTTTGTTTTCCTCACTGAAATGGGTCAAGTGGAAATCTTGCTTGTGATCCCAGGTTTGCATATGCTAGATATCAAGTTCAAGTATATAGTCAAGTTCCAGGGGTTAGTGCAGTAGTGTATTTAGGTTTTGTGCTGCCCTAGGCCTGACTAAACTCGTGCACCCCCTAATTTAAATATGACCCACCCCTTCCTGTGAAGGCCACGCTCCTTGCTGTTTAAGACCCTCCCTGAAATTTTCAAGTGGGGACACTAGTTCTGAGGGCTGGGGGGCAATGGATTTCCTTAATTTGCATAGATTTCCTCTCACTTCCTGTTTTGGCTATGGGGCAGGAAGTGAAGGCAAATCTCTGCAATAGGACAGGGATGGTAAAAAATAAACATATAGCACAGTGAGGAAGGTTTGTGGTCCAGGATGAGAGAACAGTCAAAATTAGAAGTGGCACCCCCCCTCCCCCACAGTTGCGGAATGCCAGCCGCCCGCATACCGTAAGCAGTGCGGCCGCTTTATGGGGGAGCTAGACTAATTTGCCTCTCAGCCCAGTCCGCCCCATAAGACTGGCGCTACACTACCAGTGCAAGCCGGCGGGGACTCTTTCCATGCTGCCCCCCTGCAAAGTGCTGCCCTAGGCCTAGGCCTTGTCGGCCTAGGCCAGGATACAGCATTGGGTTAGTGTATGGACTGGGTCTGCTCTTATAAAAACCTGGCCATTCACTATCTCCAGCCAGGATTTGTGCTGAGAAATGTGTCCTCCTGTTGTTTTCTCATTTTGTTTAGAGTATCCTGGAACTCCTAACTCCCCACCTGTTCAATGCAACCTGAGTTCAAATGCTTGCAGCACCACTCAAAGCTAAAGTGGAACCTTTCCCCTAGATCCGCACAGAATCAGTTTTGTCCTACCCACTGGGGCTTAGTCATAGGGTCCCTTCCTGTTTAGGTTTTCTGCAATAACTTCACAAAAAGACAACCCCTAAACCGAGCCAGTAGTGTCAGAGTGTAGGAGTGAGCGAGGCTGGGTGGTAGGCACCCAAGAGGGAAGGTCCGAAATTTCAAGGAAGTGTATTGTCAAGAATGTTCTAACCACACTGTAACAGAGTTTATGCAAAGGCTTGAAACTGGCAGAAATTCTCAAACATGATTATGCAATACTTGTGGAGAGTGACGCTTGGAAACCAACAGCACCTGGCACAGGAGGCAGCTGGTAGGCAGTATGCAATGAGACTCTAGTGGTGGAAGGTTCCACACAGTAGCACTAATGAAGAGTCCCTATGCTCTCCCTCCTCCTCCGGCACATTTGCTTTACACTAGGAACACTCTCCCTATCCAGCAGGTTCCTGTCCCTGACCTATCCACACGTAAAATGCAGAAAGCCAGTACTTTTTAAAAACACTATCCACATCAAAGATGGCCACGGAGTTCATCTGGGGCAGCAGCATCCAATCGGACAGCTGCTCACCAGATGACACTTATGGAAACCAAAGAGGAACGTGAATTCCTCCTGTCCTCCACTCTCCCTGCATGGTGGTTTGGAACAGTGCCACCTGTGTAGGGAGGTCAACCTATACCTGCCAACAAATGTACATGGAACTGTGTCTGTGGCAGACAACCTCTGTACTTGCAAGGGAGGAGACCTAGGCATATTTTCAGCAGCCCCTCCAGGGGTAAGCCCTACATATACATGTGTGTTGACAGCACAAAAGGCAAGCAGCTCATCGATTTATCCTCAAATGTACAAAGGAAGGGCACAAATAGATCCTACTAGAGAATTTTCTTGGCAAGAACCGACCAAATGGGGGAAATTCCAGTCTGCGCTGGGTGGGCCAGTGAAAACCCAATTACAGCCCTGCCTTGCTAATATATTATCTCTGCGTCCAGGTCCCTCATAGCTGAATCCTGATATCACCTTGTAAATCACTTTCACAGTTTAATGACAGGTGTTGGTGATTAAAACTTTTGGAACAGTCCTGCACAACTTGGTAGGCACAAGAAGCTGTCATAGCTTATCTGTTCTCGAAAACTGATGTTCATGAAACTTATTAAAATTGCAACAAAAAAAAAAAAAAAAAAGACGACTTGGCTCCCACAACACTGTGCTCAGTGTTCAGACCTCGCTTAGACATACTGTGATTGCATCTTATGCTTTTTAAACATCTGATATGGAAAATTATGCAAGAGCATTAGAACACAAACAATGGTAACGTGGGGCCAACTGGATCACAGCTACGATTGTTATAAATTACTGTTGATTGAGCACAGAGCTCGGTATGTTGAAGGGAATGAAGAGAGGTATTTGAGATTGGAAAAGTCAGCAGTCCCCAGCATGATATATATTTAAATTTTTTTTTTGCAACCTCTATTTGATGACAGGCTGCTTCTATTCCATTTATTGTAGAAAAACGTCTTTTGGGCGAATATGATTTTATTCAGAAATATACATTTTTCCTCTTTTTTTTTTCTTTTTATTGCAATGGTTTCTGGTCTGTAAATCAAATTTGGACATTAAACAGCCCATGAACCAAATTTCCTAATAAGCTGGCTGCAGGTTGTGTCGGCTGCAAATAAAACAGACATTTGAGGAAAATCCAACATTACAGAACAAATCCAGTTGAATGTGACTAGGAATTGAAAGCTACGCCATGACCTAGATAAATGAGAACCTTCACCGACACCTTTGTTTAACCACTTTATCCCTGGAAGGTTTTACCCCCTTTATGACCAGGCCATTTTTTTTGCGATACGGCACTGCTTTACTTTAACTGACAATTGCGTAGTCGTGCGACGCTGTACCCAAATAAAATGTATGTCCTTTTTCCCCACAAATAGAGCTTTCTTTTGGTGGTATTTGAGTCCCCTCTGCGGTTTTTATTTTTTGCGCTATAAACAAAAAAAGAGAGCGACAATTTAAAAAAAAAAAAAAACAATATTTTTTACTTTCTGCTATAATACAGTGAGGGAAAAAAGTATTTAATTCCCTGTTGATTTTGTACATTTGCCCACTGACAAAGAAATGATCAGTCTATCATTTTAATGGTCGGTTTATTTTAACAGTGAGAGACAGAATAACAACAAAAATATCCAGAAAAACGCATTTCAAAAAAGTTATAAATTGATTTGCATTTTTTTGAGTGAAATAAGTGTTTGACCCCCTTCGCAAAACATGACTTAGTATTTGGTGGCAAAACCCTTGTTGGCAATCACAGAGGTCAGACGTTTCTTGTAGTTGGCCACCAGGTTTGCACACATCTCAGGAGGGATTTTGTCCCACTCCTCTTTGCAGATCCTTTCCGAGTCATTAAGGTTTCAAGGCTGACATTTAGTAATTCGAACCTTCAGCTCCCTCCACATATTTTCTATGGGATTAAGGTCTAGAGACTGGCTAGGCCACTCCATGACCTTAATGTGCTTCTTCTTGGGCCACTCCTTTGTTGTCTTGGAGTTGGTTTTGGGTCATTATCATGCTGGAAGACCCATCCAGGACCCATCTTCAGTGTTCTGGCTGAGGGAAGAAGGTTCTCATCCAAGATTTTACAATACATGGCCCTGTCCATTGGCCCTTCAATGCGGCAAAGTCAGCCTGTACATTTAGCAAAGAAACAGCCCTAAAGCATAATGTTTCCAATTCCACCTCTGTGCTTGACTGTAGGGATGATGTTCTTAGGGTCATAGTCAGCATTTTGCTTCCTCCAAACATGGCGAGTCGAGTTAATGCCAAAGAGCTCAATTTTCTGACCATAGCACTTTCTCCCAATGATCTGAATCCTTTAGATATTCATTGCAAACTTCATGCTCCTTCTTGAGGAGGGGGATCTGCAGAATTTCAATCCATGGCAGAGTATTGTATTACCAATAGTTTGTTTGGTGACTGTGGTCCCAACTGTCTTGAGACACAAGCTCCTCCTGTGTAGTTCTGAGCTAATCCCTCACTTTTCTTATGATCATCCTTACCCCATGGGGCGACTGAGTTCCAAATTTGGTGTGCAAACCCAGTGGATCTGGTACCACAACATATCCACAACATATCCAAAGCTGGAGTTCCTAGCACCAAGTGGCCTTGAGATACGGGGCCCCAAAATCGGTTCGGAAAATGTCATTCTCTGCTGCAGAAAAGTGCTTGACATTTTCTGAACCGACTTTGGGGCCCCGTATCTCAGGACCACTTGGTGCTAGGAACCCCAACTTTAGTGTGCAAACCCAGTGGAGCTGGTGCCACAACATTTCCAAAGGTGGAGTTCCTAGCACTAAGTGGCCCTGAGATACAGGGCCCCAAAATAGGTTCGGAAAATGTCATTCTCTGCTGCAGAAAAGTGCTTGACATTTTCTGAACCGATTTTTGGGGCCCTGTATCTCGGGGCCACTTGGTGCTAGAAATCCCAGCTTTGAATATTTTATGGTTCTAGTTCCACTGGGTTTGCACACCAAATTTGGAGTTCCTAGCACTAAGTGGCCCCGAGATACGGGGCCCCAAATTCGGTCAACTGTGTCCATCTGCAGCAATGTCATTTCGGGACCATTTGGGTTCAGAGACCCCAAATTTTGGCTGCAGCTAGGGGGCATCTAGGAACACTTAACTACTGAGTTTGAAGTTTGGGGGGACCTATGGCTGCAAATGGGCACAGCGAGGCATGCAAATGGGCACAGTGAGGCTGCAAATGGGCATTGTTGACCCTCTTTTCCACTTACAGTAGCTGTGCATTTCTCACCCTCGTCTTATACTCGGGTCAATAAGTTTTTCCCATTTTTTTTGTGGTAAATTAGGGCCTCGACTTATACTCGGAACGACTTATACTCGAGTATATACGGTAATCGCTCCAACAGTTGTCCACAGAATCATCTGACCTCAACACTTTCACCCAGTTCTCCTTCAGACGGGCCTGTACATGTGCTTTCTTGAGCGGGGGGACCTTGCGGGCGCTGCAGGATTTTAGTCCTTCACGGCGTAGTGCGTTACCAATTGTTTTCTTGGTGACTATGGTCCCAGCTGCCTTGAGATCATTGATAAGATTCTCCTGTGTAGTTCTGGGCTGATTCCTCACCATTCTCATGATCATTAAAACTCCACGAGGTGAGATCTTCCATGGAGCTCCAGACCGAGGGAGATTGACAGTTATTTTGTGTTTCTTCCATTCACAAATAATCCCACCAACTGTTGTCACGCTCTCACCAAGCTGCTTGGCGATGGTCTTGTAGCCCATTCCAGCCTTGTGTAGATCTACAATCTTGTCCCTGACATCCTTGGACAGCTCTTTGGTCTTGGCCATGGTGGAGAGATTGGAATCTGATTGATTGATTCTGTGGACCGGTGACTTTTATACAGGTAACAAACTGAGATTAGGAGTACTCCTTATCTTAGCTTGTTATCTGTATAGAAGACACCTGGAAGCCAGAATTCTTGCTGATTGATAAGGGATCAAATACTTATTTCACTCATTAAAATGCAAATCAATTTATAACTTTTTTGAAATGTGTTTTTCTGGATATTTTTGTTGTTATTCTGTCTCTCACTGTTAAAATAAACTGACCATTAAAATTATAGTCTGATCATTTCTTTGTCAGTGGGCAAATGTACAAAATCAGCAGGGGATCAAATACTTTTTTCCCTAACTGTACTTACACAATAAAAAAAATGTAAAAAAAAATTCAATTCAATTTAGGCCAATATGTATTTTGCTACATATTTTTAGTAAAAAGAAATCCCAATAAGCGTATATTGATTGGTTTGCGCAAAAGTCATAGCGTCTGCAAACTATGGGATATATTTATGGAATTTTTATAGATTTTTTTTTTACTAGTAATGGCGGCAATCAGCGACTTATAGCAGGACTGCGACATTGCGGCGGCCAAATCGGACACTAAGTAACACTTTTGACACTTTTTTGGCGACCAGTGACACTAATAGATCGGCTTTAAAAGACTACTTCATACAACTAATGGCAGCATTCCTCCCTGGTACCAGGGGCAGACTGACCATTTGGGCACTCAGGCACTGACCGAGGGCCCCATGCCACTAGGGTGCCCCATCAGGGTTGCCAGCCTCAGTAAAACCAGGGACAGATTGCAAAAATCTGTGTATTTTTACATCTGTCCCTGAAATATCTGACACCGACATCATTTTGATGTAAAATTTTAGACGCTATAGCTGCTCCGCCCCTCCGCTACCTCCTCAGCCAATGGGAACACAGTGTACACGCCCCCTTCCCCTGTGTGGCTTCTTTGAATACTGTACAGAGCAGGATATGCTGACAGCTGGAGGAGAGGAGAGGGAGGCGGGGACACAGCCTGCAGTGTGGGATGGACTTCAGGCTGAGTGTGTGTGTCTGTGTGTATACTGTGTCTGTATACTGTGTGTGTGTGTCTGTATACTGTGTGTGTGTGTGTCTGTGTGTATACTGTGTCTGTATACTGTGTGTGTGTCTGTATACTGTGTGTGTGTGTCTGTGTGTATACTGTGTCTGTATACTGTGTGTGTGTGTGTCTGTGTGTATACTGTGTCTGTATACTGTGTGTGTGTGTCTGTGTGTATACTGTGTCTGTATACTGTGTGTGTGTGTCTGTGTGTATACTGTGTCTGTATACTGTGTGTGTTTGTGTATATACTGTGTCTGTATACTGTGTCTGTATACTGTGTGTGTGTTTGTGTGTATTCTGTGTCTGTATACTGTGTGTGTCTGTGTGTATACTGTGTCTGTATACTGTGTGTGTGTCTGTGTCTGTATACTGTGTGTGTGTCTGTGTTTGTATATCGTGTCTATATACTGTGTGTGTGTCCGTGTCTGTAAACTGTGTCTGTATACTGTGTGTGTGTCTGTGTGTATACTGTGTCTGTATACCGTGTGTGTGTCCGTGTCTGTATATTGCATCTGCATAACGTGTGTATATTGTGTCTGTATACTGTATGTGTGTCTGTGTGTATACCGTGTCTGTATACTGTGTGTGTGTCTGTGTGTATACTGTGTGTGTATACTGTATGATCCATGTGTGCCCACTGCCGCTCAACAGAAATTGCTCTAACAATCCCGTGTTCTTGTAAAATGCACTTTATGCCATTTGGAGCCATTTGATTGGTGAACTCCTGAGCTCAGCCTCGGATCCGGTAGCAGGTCTGGGTACACACCTGTGCAGTGACATCATGGCACACATCAAGCATGGCTTTTATTCACATGCCTCAATGCCCAATCTGTGGCCAACCACAGCAGTTCACGAATCCGCTGGCTCCACGACTCACTTCCGCAGTTCAGAGCCTGCTTTTTTAAAGCCTTTTCCCGCCAGAAGCCTACCACACCAAGCAGTGCACTAAGGTGCAAAGGTGTGTGTAAAGGGACACCGATAAAAGGTGACACTCTGAGGGCTATGCCGTAAGGTACTACTCTGGGGGCTATGCCGTAAGGTACTACTCTGGGGGCTCTGCCATAAGGTACTACTCTGGGGGCTCTGCCGTAAGGTACTACTCTGGGGGCTCTGCCGTAAGGTACTACTCTGGGGCTATGCCGTAAGGTACTACTCTGGGGGCTCTGCCGTAAGGTACTACTCTGGGGGCTATGCCATAAGGTACTACTCTTGGGGCTCTCTCGTAAGGTACTACTCTGGGGGCTATGCCGTAAAGTACTACTCTGGGGGCTATGCCGTAAGGTACTACTTTGGGGGCTATGTCATAAGGTACTACTCTGGGGGCTCTGCCGTAAGGTACTACTCTGGGGGCTCTGCCGTAAGGTACTACTCTGGGGGCTCTGCCGTAAGGTACTACTCTGGGGGCTGTGCCGTAAGGTACTACTTTGGGGGCTCTTCCGTAAGGTACTACTCTGGGGGCTCTGCCGTAAGCTACTACTCTGGGGGCTCTGCCGTAATGTACTACTCTGGGGGCTATGCCGTAAGGTACTACTTTGGGGGCTATGCCATAAGGTACTACTCTGGGGGCTCTTCCGTAAGGTACTACTCTGGGGGCTCTGCCGTAAGGTACTACTCTGGGGGCTCTGCCGTAAGGTACTACTCTGGGGGCTATGCCGTAAGGTACTACTTTGGGGGCTATGCCATAAGGTACTACTCTGGGGGCTCTTCCGTAAGGTACTACTCTGGGGGCTCTGCCGTAAGGTACTACTCTGGGGGCTCTGCCGTAAGGTACTACTCTGGGGGTTATGCCGTAAGGTACTACTCTGGGGGCTATGCCGTAAGGTACTACTTTGGGGGCTATGCCATAAGGTACTACTCTGGGGGCTCTGCCGTAAGGTACTACTCTGGGGGCTCTTCCGTAAGGTACTACTCTGGGGGCTCTGCCGTAAGGTACTACTCTGGGGGCTCTGCCGTAAGGTACTACTCTGGGGGCTCTGCCGTAAGGTACTACTCTGGGGGCTCTGCCATAGGGTGCCACTGTGGGGCCTCTTCCGTAAGGTGAGATTCTGATGTAAGGGCGGACTGACTCTGTGGACTGTGATGTATAGGGAGAATGTTGGGACTTTGGTGTAAGGGAGGACTCTGATGTGAGCGTGGTGCTCATCCTTACTGCTGTACTCTATATGTTGTTTTGTTTGTTACTTACTCCTGACCCCTGTACTCTGTACATTATACTGTACATAGACCTGACCAAGGTGTTGTCTCAACAGTTGCTGGTTTTAATTAAAGGGATTGTAAAGTCTTGTTTTTTTATTTATTTTTAAATAACAAGCATGTCATAGTTACCTCCTCTGTGCAGTTGGTTTTGCACAGAGCAGCCCAGATCCTCCTCTTCCCTGGTCCCTCTTCGCTGCTCCTGGCCCCTCCCTCCTATGGAGTGCCCCCCACAGCATGCAGCTTGCTGGGGGGCCCCAAAATTTCCTTTTGCCCGGGGGCCCCATGGGTTGTCAGTCCACCCCTGTCTGGTACACCACCAGTAGAGCTGGCTATTGACCGTATCCATAGACTTCCCAAGCCGTCTCACCTACCAGAAACCATTCCCAGAGATATGATTGTCAGGATCCATTTTTTCCATGTCAAAGAAAGGTTATTGCATGCCACAAGAAACACATCTTCGTATCCTCACCTGTATGTAAACCTATCCTTCTATGCAGATCTCTCTCAGTACACTATGCTCAAGAGGAAAAATCTTTCCACAATCGTGAAGCCGCTACAAAACCACCAGATCACCTACAAATGGGGTCACCCTTTAAAATTTGTGATCACGAAAGATAACAAAACCTTTACCATAAGATCTATGGAAGAAGGCATCTCTCTACTACAGCAATGGAAAATCCTAAATCCTGGAGAACACCGCCAACAGCACCACCAGCACAGCACCCGCAACACCGCGGAATGGGATGATACTGATCCACCAGACGACATGACAATCTAATCAAGCTATTACCACCCAATCTACCATCAATGGCCCTAGTACAGCCGCATAAGCTCAGGCCCGTATATTCTTGACCCCCCAGTTGTAGTCACAGTATTAAACCGCTGATACACAGTTTCACTGTTTCTTAACAAGTTCTTTCTTTTTTTCTTCTTTTTGTTTTGTTGCTGTTCACTGTTTTTATCAAGCGTAGTACTCCTACACTAGAGCAGTGTGTATATTAGCTTTGTGTCAGCATTTGCAATAGCCACATTTGACTCTTACAGGAAATAATTATTAACTACAATATCTCCTCTAAATGCCTACTTCAACCTCCCACCAAGTCTCTGCTCGGGTCTCCACAGTGTACTACCTTCAACAAGAATAAACCGCAGCAAAAACATCTTCTAAAAGTGAGTAACCCCATCATCCCATTACTCTATACATCCCTAAAAGTCAACCACTATCTCTACATAACCATGTCGTTCAGAATCACATCCCTGAATGTTAAAGGGTTAAACCACCCAGGAAAAAGGAACTCCTTATGATCTGAAGCACGCAAACTCCGGAGTGATATCATATGCCTACAGGAGACGCACTTTTCACAAACCAAAGCTCCAGCCTTCTCCCATAAGAACACATCTTCTTCGCAAACGCACCTACCAAATCGAGAGGGGTGCTAATCACGATTAAGGACATAGTGGCCTTTCACCTCATTGACTCAATCTCAGACGCACAAGGTCACTATCTCATTTTAATTTGGGAAATAAACAACGCAATATATACCTTAGCAAATGTAGCAAAGCATGATTTAGTACTTGGTGGAGAAACCCTTGTTGGCAAGCAGAGAGGTCAGACGTTTCTTGCAGTTGTTTACCAGGTTTGCACACACCTCAGGAGGGATTTTGGTCCACTCTTCTTTACAGATCTTCTCTAAATCCTTAAGGTTTCTTGGTGTCAGGATCACTTAGTGCTCCTGTTCCTCATTCCAACATTTGGGGTTTTGGCTATGGGTGGAAACCAAGCCTGTTATAAGCCAGCTCAAACCTCATGTGGGTCCTTGTGATAGAGAGTGATATGTGTGTTGTTACTAATCAAGCTCCCTGTCTGTCTGCCCTGCTTTGCTAGTTTGGTTTTCCTTGTGTATGACTTTGGACCGGATTATTGGACTATTGCTTGAACTCAGCCTGCCTACCTGGACTACCTGGACTGTCATAGAAACACGTTATCTGTCTGCTAACCGCAAGTATCTATTTGATTTGCTAAGTTCGTATCTGCCCTGGCGTGGTAGCCAGGCACTATAGCATTGTATAAAAGTCCTAGGGGCAACCGTGTACTGGTAGGCCTGCTTGCCTTATGGAAAAGGGGGCTGTTATAGGTGGAGAAACGCAGTAGCCAGCTATAGTGTCTGACCACCTGCTTTGGGGTAGACGTGACACTTGGCAATCACTTGGCAACTCCAAGTTTCCCTCCATAAATATTCTATAGGATTAAGGTCTGGAGACTGGCTAGGCCAGTCCATGACCTTAATGTGTTTACTACTTGAGCCACTTCTTTGTTGCCTTGGAGTTATTTTTGGGTCATTATCATGCTGGAAGACCCATCCAGGACCCATCTTCAGTGTTCTGGCTGAGGGAAGAAGCTTCTCACCCAAGATTTTACAATACATGGCCCTGTCCATTGGCCCCTCAATGCGGCAAAGTCAGCCTATACATTTAGCAAAGTAATGGCCCTAAAGCATAATGTTTCCAATTCCACCTCTGTGCTTGACTGTAGGGATGGTGTTCTTAGGGTCATAGTCAGCATTTTGCTTCCTCCAAACACGGCGAGTCAAGTTAATGCCAAAGAGCTAAATTTTCTGACCACAGCACTTTCTCCCAATCCTTCTCTGAATCATTTAGATATTTATTGCAAACTTCAGATGGGCCTGCACATGCTCCTTCTTGAGGAGGGGGACCTGCAGAATTTCAATCCATGGCAGCGTATTGTGTTACTTATAGTTTGTTTGGTGACTGTGGTCCCAACTGTCTTGAGACACAAGCTCCTCCTGTGTAGTTCTGGGCTAATCCCTCACTTTTCTCTTGATCATCCCTACTCCATGGGGCGACTGAGTTCCAGACTGAGTGCGATCGATAGTTATTTTGTATTTCTTTCCATTTGCGAATAATCGCTCCAACAGTTGTCTCCTTCTCACCAAGCTTCTTGCTGATGGTCTTGTAGCCCATTCCAGCCTTGTGTAGGTCTACAATCTTGTTCCTGATGTCCTTTGACAGATCTTTGGTCTTGCCCATGATGGTGAGGTTTGAATGGAAGAAAGAGATTATGTGGACAGGTGTCTTTTATACACATAATGAGTTGTCCTTAGGGGCACCTTCTTTGACAGGACTAATCGGTGTACCACATGAGCACATACATAACCAGTCTGTGGGAGCCAGAATTATTGTTGGTTGGTAGGGGATCAAATACTTATTTTACTCATTGAACTGCAACTCTATTTATAACATTTGTATCATGTGTTTTTTCTGGATTTTTGGTTGATTAGAATTATAGGCCCTTCATTTCTTTGTAAGTGGGAAAACTTACAAAATCTGCAGGGGATCAAATAATTATTTTCGCCACTGTAGTTTAGTCAGAAAGGATTGTTTTCTTTATAGTGAAACTGGAGTTACACTTTAAGTGCACTGTGCTCCTTACAAGCTTTCATGTCAAGCTGACCTGTCACTGACACTTCGTAAATGTGTGCTCACAGTGAAAAACGTCTGCAGTGCTTTATCCATCCCAGCACTATGAATTCAATATGTTTCATGCGTTGGGCCAAAGACATAAACAAATAAAGCCGAAACATAAAAAAGTCAGGCACTTGACGGCGCACTTGTGTTCATATTAACGTGCAAGAAGCGATAAAGCATTGACATACAAAATGTCTTTTAGGAGCCAATTTCGAAGTTTTGCTGGAACCCAAAAAAAGCAGGGGGTAAAAAAAAAAAAAAAAAATAGTTCAGCTCAGTACGATAGCCATCTGATGACCTTTTTATAAACCTAGCGATCTCTTGCTTTGCTTAAATCAAACCTATGACACTTGTCTTGCATGGCTTTGCCGCTGTTCTGCGGCTTTCACCATCAGTTTGGCCCCAACTTAGCAAACACATGACTCACAACGCATATGGCTGCCACATGATCTGCAGCCTGAACTTCTATAACTCTCTCTGAGGTGGTTAGGAAACCGGGGAAGAGAAGGAAAAAAAAAATGTTCAAGAAATTTCAGCAATGTGCGCTTTTACAATGGTTTGTGTACTCAAGTCATTGAAAGGTTACGGTAGCCCCTTTTTACTGCTCTACATTGTCGAATAATTGTATTTTCATGCCTAGTAAAACTTCCTTTAAACCCAGGAGCAAGGGGATGGGAAAACAACGTTTATCTCACATTGGCACTTTCCTAAGAAAAAAATGTTTTGGACATTTTGCTGATGCATTTAAATTTACACAAAGGGCTCAGGTGTTGGACTGCAGAAACAGTAACCTGATAGAGCTGTACTCAATGGGACATGGTAGTTGGTGGAAGGAGCTCCATTCTTCTTTGTAGAATTTAATTCAAGATCAGTTCTCTTATTTGGGATTATTATACCTCTTTGATTGGTCACTTGGCCTGCAGACACAGTAACCCAATAGGGCTTATTGGTGGACATGGCAGGTGGTGCAAGGAGTTCCATTTGACTTTGTATGGTTTAGGATTATTATACTTCTTTGGCTGGTGAAGTGAACTGCAGACACAATAACCCAATAGGGCCATACCTAATGGGGCATGGTAGTCGGTGGAAGGAGCTCCATTTGACTTTGTAGGGTTTAGGATTATTATATAGTTACATAGTTACATAGTAGGTGAGGTTGAAAAAAGACACAAGTCCATCAAGTCCAACCTATGTGTGTGATTATGTGTCAGTATTACATTACATATCCCTGTATATTGCGGTCATTCAGGTGATTATCTAATAGTTTCTTGAAGCTATCAATGCTCCCCGCTGAGACCACCGCCTGTGGAAGGGAATTCCACATCCTTGCCGCTCTTACAGTAAAGAACTCTCTACGTAGTTTAAGGTTAAACCTCTTTTCCTCTAATTGCAATGAGTGGCCACGAGTCTTATTAAACTCTCTTCTGCGAAAAAGTTTTATCCCTATTGTGGGGTCACCAGTACAGTATTTGTAAATTGAAATCATATCCCCTCTCAAGCGTCTCTTCTCCAGAGAGAATAAGTTCAGTGCTCGCAACCTTTCCTCATAACTAAGATCCTCCAGACCCTTTATTAGCTTTGTTGCCCTTCTTTGTACTCGCTCCATTTCCAGTACGTCCCTCCTGAGGACTGGTGCCCAGAACTGGACAGCATACTCCAGGTGCGGGCGGACCAGAGTCTTGTAGAGCGGGAGAATTATCGTTTTATCTCTGCAGTTGATCCCCCTTTTAATGCATGCCAATATTCTGTTTGCTTTATTAGCAGCAGCTTGGCATTGCATGCCGTTGCTGAGCCTATCATCCACTAGGACCCCCAAGTCCTTTTCCATCCTAGATTCCCCCAGAGGTTCTCCCCCCAGTGTATAGATTGCATTCATATTTTTGACACCCAAATGCATTATTTTACATTTTTCTACATTGAACCTCATTTGCCATGTAGTCGCCCACCCCATTAATTTGTTCAGGTCTTTTTGCAAGATTTCCACATCCTGCGGAGAAGTTATTGCCCTGCTTAGCTTAGTATCGTCTGCAAATACAGAGATGGAACTGTTTATCCCATCCTCCAGGTCATTTATGAACAAATTAAATAGGATTGGTCCCAGCACAGAACCCTGGGGGACCCCACTACCCACCCCTGACCATTCTGAGTACTCCCCATTTATCACCACCCTCTGAACACGCCCTTGTAGCCAGTTTTCAATCCATGTACTCACCCTATGGTCCATGCCAACGCACCTTATTTTGTACAGTAAACGTTTATGGGGAACTGTGTCAAATGCTTTTGCAAAATCCAGATACACCACGTCTACGGGCCTTCCTTTATCTAGATGGCAACTCACCTCCTCATAGAAGGTTAATAGATTGGTTTGGCAAGAACGATTCTTCATGAATCCATGCTGATTACTGCTAATGATATCATTCTTATTACTAAAATCTTGTATATAGTCCCTTATCATCCCCTCCAAGAGTTTACATACTATTGATGTTAGGCTAACTGGTCTGTAATTCCCAGGGATGTTTTTTGGGCCCTTTTTAAATATTGGTGCTACATTGGCTTTTCTCCAATCAGCTGGCACCATTCCAGTCAATAGACTGTCTGTAAAAATTAGGAACAACGGTCTGGCAATCACCTGACTGAGTTCCCTAAGTACCCTCGGATGCAAGCCATCTGGTCCCGGTGATTTATTAATGTTAAGTTTCTCAAGTCTAATTTTAATTCCGTCCTCTGTTAACCATGTAGGTGCTTCCTGTGTTGTGTCATGAGGATAAACACTGCAGTTTTGGTTACTGAAGCCCCCCGATTCACTCGTGAATACTGAGGAGAAGAATAAATTCAATACCTCTGCCATCTCCCCATCCTTTGTAACCAGATGTCCTTCCTCATTCTTTATGGGGCCAATATGGTCTGTCCTCCCTTTTTTACTGTTTACATACTTAAAGAATTTCTTGGGATTTTTTTTGCTCTCCTCCGCTATGTGTCTTTCATGTTCTATCTTAGCCATCCTAATTGCACCCTTACATTTCTTATTGCATTCTTTATAAATTCTGAATGCTGTGGATGATCCCTCAACCTTGTATTTTTTGAAGGCCTTCTCCTTTGCTTTTGTCGCGGACACTGGCTGCAAGGACCTTTTTCTGTCCACATTCACCCTGTTATTTGGTATTTCTATATTAATCTTTTATTTTTTTGAACTTGCCCAAAGAATATTCTAAGTTGTTTATTCTGAACAATACATGACTCTTGAAAGAGCTGATCACATTAACCTGCAGAGACGAACTGTCTGGTCACCAGGTCTGCCTTAAGTGTTGTGTTAATTAACATGTTAATTATATTATTGTCCTTTAAGTTTTTGCTAGAGGGGAGGGGGGGGAGTGTCCATGAGTCAGCCCTACCTCGTTATCTAACCCCTTGTGTTAAATGTGTATAAAAAGGCTGTGTTCTGCCCAATAAAGCAGTCAAGATTCTACAAGCTATTATCGACTAGACTTGTATTTACTGCAGCTATAATATTATATCTGACTGATGATCATACGGGAGGAAGCGGTGTTATTGACGGAGGCACTCAGTGGAGTGTGGAATAGGATCCGTCACAATTGGTGGCAAGCTCTGGGATGCTTCCTCTTGCCTAGGCTCACCCAAATCACCACCGGGACCCCCTGCTCCTAACAGCAGATGCAACATCACTACGCCAGACTCAAGCGCAGCACCTTGAAGGATCTCTTGGAAGCCTGTGGAAAAGTCTCCAGCAACAAATCCAAAGCGACTCTCATCACCGAACTAATGGAGATCGACCAGGCCAGCAACCCACCAGCAGACACCGCAGAGGCGACAGAGTTCCAGCGTGACGTCCAGTGGCGACTGGCCTTGTATGGTACTCACCCCCCGCAGGAGGTTATCAGTCAAGTGTTAACAGAGGTGTCCCAGCTGCGAATGGCTGAACTCCAGCGGGACCAAGGAGCGTCAGTTATGTTCAACCGGGAAGCTCCAGCGGCCCGCAAAAAGCTACCCTATGCCGCCTTCCGCATGTTTGAAGATGGTGAAGATGAGATGGATGTTTACCTGCAAATGTTTGAGCGTCAATGCGGTCTCCAAGGTGTCAATAAAGCAGATTGGGTCACGCTCCTGGTCAGCCGTCTCACAGGAAGGGCTGCAGAGGCGTACAATAATGTCCCTGATGAGATCAGCCAGGACTATGACCGGGTAAAAGAAAGACTATTGGCTCGCTTCGGCATTACTCCAGAGGCACACCGTTTGAGGTTTCGCAACCTCCGTCGAAAGGAGAGAGAGCCTTACACAGAATGGGCTCATCAAATGACCCGAGCAGCGGAGAGTTGGATGACCGGGCGCCAAGCTGTTACCATGGCAGATGCGCTCCAGCTAATCCTCCTGGAACAATTCTACGATCATACCCCACATGAGGTTAGAGACTGGATAAAGGATCGGCGGCCAGTCACAGTAGATGAAGCTGCCACCCTAGCTGACCAATACGTGGATTCAAGGCGGACCGTACAACCAGAGCCTAAGACCCCAGCTCGGCCTGTCCCCAACATTCCACGGAGCTTTGCCCCTTCACACCAGCCGTCGATCCCCGGCCCCACTCAGCTACCTTCTTCACGAGGAAAAGGGGACCTCTGCTACAGATGCAACCAATCAGGGCATGTTAGGAGGTATTGTCCGCAGAAGGTTTCCCAGGACGCGCGGAACAACAGGCCCCTTGGACCTGCCCGGGCTGCTGCACACTGTCTGGAGAGAGATGATGTGACTTACCCAAGCGAGGAGAATATTGGAATTCTACATGAGGCAGACCCTGTGCAAGCTGCCACTACAGATAATCGTTTGCACCATCGACAAGCCGTGTGGATTAATGGTCGGGCTGCCCAGGGACTGCGGGACACGGGAGCTACTATTACCCTGATACAGTCCCGAATGATAAACCCGGCAGAGCAGACGGGACGGTCTGTGGCTGTGCGGGTGGCCGGGGGAAATGTTATGCGGGTCCCCACTGCCAGGGTTCACCTTGATTGGGGTTCGGGGGCCAAAGAAGTGGAAGTGGGAATAATGCAGAACTTACCTGCAGAGGTTTTGTTGGGCAACGATTTGGGACGTTTAAATTCAGCCTTCTCCCTGGATGTATCCCCGGAAGCCTATCCTGTTACCACCCGCCAGCAAGCCCGGATGGAGGTGCGCTCCCTCGAGGACGGGACCCAGGTAAGACCTGTCACCCCTGACCTAGACTGTACTACCCCAACTAACCCTATCCCGACTTGGGCTTCTCCCCAAGAATTTGCTCAGGCAACTCTTAGCGACCCTTCCTTAGCTAGCTATAGGGAAAGAGCAGGATTGGACCCTGGGGGGTTGGAGAGGGAGCGAATAGAGTGGGTCCAGGGATTACTCTATCGGGTTACTGAGGGAAAGACAGCCTCCCATCCACCCAAGCGGCAGCTGGTTGTGCCGCAGAAATATCGTCATGACCTGCTGCGCATTGGGCATGACATACCCTTAGCCGGACACCTGGGGATGTCCCGGACCCTCCACCGTCTGACTCAGTCGTTTTTTTGGCCAGGGATTACAGGGGATGTCCGACAGTATTGCCGGACCTGTGACACATGCCAGCGGGTGGGTAAGCATGGGGGCCCGCTGAAAGCTCCCCTACACCCTTTACCGATCATTGATGAACCCTTTAGCCGTGTTGCCGTAGACCTGGTTGGACCATTGCCCAGACCTAGTCCTTCTGGGAAGAGATATATCCTTACTGTGGTGGACTATGCCACCCGGTACCCGGAGGCCATTCCCCTGGCAAATATCCATGCAGAAACTGTGGCTGATGCTTTGCTCCGTATCTTTGCCAGGGTGGGTTTCCCTCGGGAAATCATCTCTGACCAGGGGACCCAGTTCACTGCTGAGCTCACTCAGCAGTTATGGAGGCTCTGTGGGATAAAGCCCCTACAGAGCTCTCCCTATCACCCCCAGACCAACGGACTGTGTGAGAGGTTCAATGGAACACTGAAACAGCTGCTTAGGACATTTGCAACCTCTCACAGGGATTGGGAGAGATATCTGCCACACCTTCTCTTCGCTTATCGGGAGGTGCCACAGGAATCTACCGGGTTCTCCCCATTTGAGTTACTGTATGGGAGGCGGGTGAGGGGGCCCCTAGATCTAGTCAGAGCCCACTGGGAAGGGGGAATTGATCCCCAAGGGTCCTCTATCGTAGCATACGTTCTTGAGTTTAGGGACAGACTGAAGGAGCTGACGGACACTGTCCAGGAGAACCTTCGGGCTGCCCAAAGGCGACAGAAACGATGGTACGATCGTACTGCACGGAACCGCACTCTGGAGGTTGGGCAGAAGGTTCTTGCCCTCAGACCAACCAAGCAGGACAAGTTACAGGCCACTTGGCAGGGACCTTACCGGGTTGTGGCAAAGCTCTGTGACACAACCTACCTAGTGGCTAAATGTTCGGATGAAAGAGTCCGACGGACCTTTCATGTAAACATGTTGAAAGCATACTGGGAAAGATCAGGAGAGGTAGCCGCTATATGTGCTCCAGCTGTGGAAGATTCTGAGAATCTTCCCCTGCTGGTGCTCCCGGAGCTAAATAGAATTACTGCAGGGATAGAGATGATAAAGCTTGACGACCAGCTAGGGCCGACGCAAAGAGAACAAGCTAGACAGGTCCTTAGTCAGAGAAGGGAAATGTTCTCCACAGTCCCCGGGTACACTACTATGGCAGTGCACCGTGTGGAGACCCCGGGACAACTGCCACTAAGACAGGCGGCTTACCGGATACCTGACGCAGTGAGAGAGGGGATGCGTCATGAGATTAAGGAGATGCTTGAATTGGGAGTCATTGAGCCATCCAGCAGCCCCTGGGCTTCCCCGGTGGTCCTTGTACCGAAGCGGGATGGCACAACTCGCTTCTGTGTAGACTACCGCAGATTAAATGAGTGCACCACCACTGATGCTTACCCTATGCCCCGGGTCGATGATCTGTTAGATCGCATTGCTCGGGGAAAATTCCTGACAACCCTTGACCTATGCAAAGGATACTGGCAAATTCCTCTGGATGCGGAATCTATTCCGAAATCGGCGTTCATTACCCCATTTGGCTTATACCAGTCTAAAGTAATGCCATTTGGGATGAAGAATGCACCGGCAACTTTCCAGAGGATGGTAGACCAACTCCTCGATGGCCTCCAGGACTATGCTTGTGCATATCTGGACGACATTGCGATCTACAGTGATACCTGGGAGGACCATCTGGTTCATCTGGGTGTCGTGCTAGACCGCATCAAGGCTGCAGGACTAACCCTTAAGCCAGAGAAATGCAGCATAGGGATGTCCGAGGTACAGTACCTTGGACATCGAGTAGGCAGTGGACAACAACGACCTGAGCCTGCTAAGATTGAGGCCGTTGCCAAGTGGCCGACCCCCCGTACTAAAACCCAGGTCCTGGCGTTCCTAGGCACAGCTGGGTACTATAGGAAATTTGTCCCGCAATATAGTTCCATCGCTAAGCCCCTGACAGACCTGACTAAGAAGCACCTTCCCCGACAGGTACTGTGGTCCCCTGAGTGTGAAGCTGCCTTCCAACAATTAAAGAATGCACTAACTTCAGCTCCTGTTCTAGCTGCCCCTGACCCAACCAAACGTTTTTGTGTCCACACAGATGCCTCTACATTCGGGCTGGGGGCAGTACTGAGCCAAGTAGGACCTGATGGCGGTGAGCACCCAGTGGCCTACATCAGTCGGAAGCTGCTACCCAGGGAAGTCGGTTATGCAGCCGTGGAGAAGGAGTGCTTGGCGCTGGTGTGGGCTCTCAAGAAATTCCAACCTTATCTCTACGGACGATCTTTTACGGTGCTCACCGACCACAATCCATTAATCTGGCTTAATCGGGTCTCCGGGGATAATGGACGTTTGTTACGATGGAGCTTGGCACTGCAGCCCTACAATTTTACCATACAGTATCGACCAGGAAAGCAGGATGGGAACGCTGATGGACTTTCCCGGCAAACGGAACTATAAAACTCTCCCGGACAGCCACAAGCTGACCCGTGGTGGATCTAGTTGGGTCTGCCGGATTATGGGACAGGGGGGGGCACTGTCGCGGACACTGGCTGCAAGGACCTTTTTCTGTCCACATTCACCCTGTTATTTGGTATTTCTATATTAATCTTTTATTTTTTTGAACTTGCCCAAAGAATATTCTAAGTTGTTTATTCTGAACAATACATGACTCTTGAAAGAGCTGATCACATTAACCTGCAGAGACGAACTGTCTGGTCACCAGGTCTGCCTTAAGTGTTGTGTTAATTAACATGTTAATTATATTATTGTCCTTTAAGTTTTTGCTAGAGGGGAGGGGGGGGAGTGTCCATGAGTCAGCCCTACCTCGTTATCTAACCCCTTGTGTTAAATGTGTATAAAAAGGCTGTGTTCTGCCCAATAAAGCAGTCAAGATTCTACAAGCTATTATCGACTAGACTTGTATTTACTGCAGCTATAATATTATATCTGACTGATGATCATACGGGAGGAAGCGGTGTTATTGACGGAGGCACTCAGTGGAGTGTGGAATAGGATCCGTCACAGCTTTTATATGCATTTTTACATTGGAGTTAAGCCATCCAGGATGTTTGTTCGCTCTTTTAAATTTATTACCCAATGGGATACATTGGCTAATGCCCTTATTTAATATGCTCTTAAAGCAAACCCATCTCTCCTCTGTATTCTTTGTTCCTAATATTTTATCCCAATTTATGCCTTTTAGCAAGGTTTGTAGTTTAGGGAAGTTGGCTCTTTTGAAATTCAGTGTCTTTGTGTTCCCTTCATGTCTCCTATTTGTGTGATTTATACTGAAACTAATTGACCTGTGATCGCTGTTACCTAAATTGCCCCGTATTTCCACATCTGTTATCAGGTCTGTATTGTTGGTAATCAGTAGATCTAGTAATGTTTTATTTCTAGTTGGTGCGTCTACCATCTGACCCATAAAATTGTCCTGCAAGACATTAAGGAACTGGCGAGCCTTAAATGAATGCGCGGTTCCCTCCGCCCAGTCTATGTCTGGATAATTAAAATCCCCCATTATGATAACACTTCCCATCCTTGCTGCTAATCCAATTTGTGATAGGAGATCCGTCTCCACTTCCTCCCTCAGGTTAGGGGGCCTATAGCATACTCCCAGTATTATTTTCCCCTTAGCTTCATCCCTTTGGAGCTCTACCCATAAAGATTCCACCTCCTCCCTAGCCCCCTCAGTGATGTCATCTCTCACATTCACTTGTACATTATTCTTGATATATAGGCATACCCCTCCCCCTTTTTTACCCTCTCTATCCTTGCGGTATAGGGTATACCCTTGAATGTTTGCCAGCCAATCATGAGAGCTGTTGAACCAGGTCTCTGAAATTCCCACAAAATCCAAATCCTCCTTGTACAACAGTATCTCTAGTTCACCCATCTTGTCCGCCAGGCTCCTGGCATTGGTGAACATGCCACATAGTTTAGACCGGTCGCATATTGTCCTCGTATTGGGTGTTTCAAGATTGCAACTTGGACTTGCTACTATACTCACCTTGTGTTTTTGTGCTTTGGTTAACCTACCACTAATGCCCCCAATACTACCCTCTGGAATATCTTCCGCGCTGGCTATCACTGTCTCTGGACCCTCCCCCCCATCGCCTAGTTTAAAAACCCCTCTAACTTTTTGGCCATCTTCATTCCCAGCAGATCTGCACCCTCCTCATTTAGGTGCAGTCCGTCCCTTCTATAGTACCGGTTACCGACTGAGAAGTCGGCCCAGTCCTCCAGGAACCCAAACCCCTCCTTACTACACCAGCTCTTCAGCCACTTGTTTACTTCCCTAATCTCCCTCTGCCTCTCTGGTGTGGCTCGATGTACCGGTAGTATTCCTGAGAACACTACCTTGGAGGTCCTTTTCCTCAATTTAGCTCCTAAGTCCCTAAAATCGTTCTTTAGGACACTCCATCTGCCTCTGACTTTGTCATTGGTGCCAACGTGCACCATGACAGCCGGGTCTTCCCCAGCCCCTCCCAGTAATCTGTCCACAAGATCCGTGATGTGCCGAACCCGAGCGCCCGGTAGACAACATACTGTTCGGCGCTTCAGGTCTTGGTTACAGATTGCCCTCTCTGTCCTTCTAAGAATTGAGTCCCCTACCACCAGAATCTGTCTTTCCTTTCCCTTTGCTGCCCCCCCACTCTCACTGGAGGAGTTCTTCCCCTGGCAGCTAGGAGAGTCCCTCAACTCCAGCAGTGCTGGTCCCTGACTGGTTACACCAATGTCACTCAATGGAGCGTACTTATTGGGATGCTCCAGTCCTGGATCGGCCTCCCTGGCACTTCCCCCTCTACCCCTCCTGACTGTCACCCATCTACTCTTTGCTAGTGCCTGCACCTCTTTGTCTCCACCCGCCTCTGTGCTGGCCCCTGCTGGCACCTGCCGTGTACGTTCCTGGCTCACCTTTAGTATGGAGGGACTTCTCAGTGCTGACAGTTGCTTCCCCAGATTCAGAACCTGGGCTTCCAGGGAAACAATGTGCTTACATTTTGCACAGCAGTATTCGCCCTCGATCGGATGATCAAGGAACGCATACATGCGGCAAGATGTACAAAGAGTCGCCTCTCCACACCCGCCGGGCATCGTACCTATTAAATTTAGTGAGGATTTGGGGATTTTACCCTGTCCAAATTACCTAACAACTAGCTTCCTGGCACTAATACTCAAGACAATACACAGGTACTAACGATCCACACACACTACTCAGACAACACTCAGATACTCACACTACACAGGTACTATGACCCCTGTTATAACTTCCTGTTTTAATCTCTTGTTTATAACTCCCACTTAAAAAAGCTCCACTTACACCAAGCTCCACAGCTTCAAACTGAGCACGCTCAACTGAGTCCTACAACAAGTTAAATAGTCACCTGGGAGCAATTAACCACACCCTTAATTGATAGACTGATGAAACAAAAAAAAAAAAAAAAAAAAGAAAAGCTATTTAAAAAGTGACAGCAAAAGGCAAGATAAAAACTAAAAGGAAAAGTCCCCAAAATGCAACCCAGCAAACACCAACAGACAGCAGCAATACACACACCAGCAGACAGCAGCAATACACACACCAACAGACAGCAAGACTTGTATACTCTAACTCTTGTTTATAACTCCCACTTAAAAAAGCTCCACTTACACCAAGCTCCACAGCTTCAAATTATTATACTACTTTGACCGGTGAAGTGAACTGCGAACACAATAACCCGATAGGGCCATATCCAATGGGACATGGTAGTCGGTGGAAGGAGCTCCATTCTTCTTTGAAGAGTTTAATTTAGGATTAGTTCTCTTATTTGGGATTATTATACCTCTTTGATTGGTCACTTGGCCTGCAGACACAATAACCCGATAGGGCCATACCTGATAGGACATGGCAGTTGGTGCAAGGAGCTCCATTTGACTTTGTAGGGTTTAGGATTATTATACTTCTTTGACTGGTGAAGTGAACTGCAGACACAATAACCGGATAGGACCATACGTGATAGGACATGGCAGTTGGAGCAAGGAGCTCCATTTGACTTTGTAGGGTTTAGTATTATTATGCCTATTTGATTGGTCACTTGGTCTGCAGACACAATAACCCGATAGGACCATACCTGATAGGACATGGCAGTTGGTGCAAGGAGCTCCATTTGACTTTGTAGGGTTTAGGATTATTATACTTCTTTGACCGGTGAAGTGAACTGCAGACACAATAACTGGATAGGACCATACGTGATAGGACATGGCAGTTGGTGCAAGGAGCTCCATTTGACTTTGTAGGGTTTAGGATTATTATACTTCTTTGACTGGTGAAGTGAACTGCAGACACAATAACCGGATAGGACCATACATGATAGGACATAACAGTTGGAGCAAGGAGCTCCATTTGACTTTGTAGGGTTTAGTATTATTATGCCTCTTTGATTGGTCACTTGGTCTGCAGACACAATAACCCGATAGGACCATACCTGATGGGACATGGCAGTTGGTGCAAGGAGCTCCATTTGACTTTGTAGGGTTTAGGATTATTATACTTCTTTGACCGGTGAAGTGAACTGCAGACACAATAACCGATTGGGCCATACCTAATGGGACATGGTAGCTGGTAGAAGGAGAACAAAAAAAAGGGAAGAAAATAAGTGGGACTTTGAATGAGGTGTGCTACTGCTTAAAAAAAAACAAGTGCATGGAATGTATATATATACGATAAAACCTTTATTTTGTCTAACGCAGCTCCTTGGGTCTAGAACTGCATCACATGGTTTACAAATGTAAATGCAACAATATACAATAAGTTGGTAATAACTAAATACACATTTACCAAATGTACATATGAACTGATATAACATAGTCATATACAGTACATATACATAGACAAATAATTACATGTTGAATGTTTAGAGTATGAGCTGAACTGTCTTGGCACTCCAAAATTGTGTACTCTACGCGTTTCATGAAATGCATTCACTCATCAGGAGTATGGATGCAGGACTACAGTGTAAGAACAGAAAAAAATCATCAAATATATTACTTATATGTATCTCTCAACTAGGGATGAGCCGAACACCCCCCCCGGTTCGGTTCGCACCAGAACCCGCGAACGGACCGAAAGTTCGCACGAACGTTAGAACCCCATTGACGTCTATGGGACTCGAACGTTCGAAATCAAAAGTGCTCATTTTAAAGGCTAATTTGCATGGTATTGTCCTAAAAAGGGTTTGGGGACCCGGGTCCTACCCCAGAGGACATGTATCAATGCAAAAAAAACTTTTAAAAACGGCCGTTTTTTCGGGAGCAGTGATTTTAATGATGCTTAAAGTAAAAAAAAAAAAGTGAAATATTCCTTTAAATATCGTACCTGGGGGGTGTCTATAGTATGCCTGTAAAGTGACGCGTGTTTCCCATGTTTAGAACAGTCCCTGCACCAAATGTCATTTTTAAAGGAAAAAATCTCATTTAAAACTGCTTGCGGGTTTAATGTCATGTCGGGTCATGGCAATATGGATGAAAATCAGTGAGACAAACGGCATGGGTACCCCCCCAGTCCATTACCAGGCCCTTTGGGTCCTGTATGGATATTAAGGGGAAACCCACACCCAAATTAAAATAAGGAAAGGCATTATATACTCTGAACAGCAGTATACAGGCGGTGCAAACAAGACAGGGACTGTAGGTTTGTTGTTAAGTAGAATCTCTTTGTAATTTTGAACGGGTACATTTTTAACGTGTTTAGCTCCAGCCAAAAAATCTTTTTTAAGCTTTTTGGAAAACATAGGGAAGGGTTATCACCCCTGTGACATTTGTTTTGCTGTCTTTCCTCCTCTTCAGAAGATTTCACCTCACTTTTTTGTCCCAATGAAAAATGTTTTTTGAAAATTTGGGTTTTTTTGTGGAACAAGGATTGGAAAGCATCAGTGGAAAGGAGAAATTGTTTTCCCATATTAACTCTTACAGGAGAGAATTTCCCTTCCTAGGGGTAGATTTCATCTCACTTCCTGTTGTCTCCTTCCGTTTGCAAGTAGGAGTCGTTTGTAAGTTAGATGTTTGAAAGTAGGGTCCTGCCCTATATACTCAGCAGAAATTTGGGCCTTAGGTGTTGCTGTGGCCACAACACTGTAAGCCCTCACAGGGCCCTGCTGTGAAATATTAGATCAAGAATTGTAATTACATGCCCCTGTTGAACAGGAGCTGAAAAATTAGGCCTTAGGCACTGGTGCTGGTGCCACAACACTGCAACCCCTTACAGACACTCTAGTTGGAACGCAGGAACGAGCCCTGCTGCAAAGTATTGCTTCAAAAATTGTAATTACACGCCCCTGTTAGACAGGGGCAGAAAAATTGTGCCTTAGGCACTGGTGGTGGCGCCCAGAACCAAAAATGTTCTTACAAGCTATCAGCGTGATGATTGAGGAGGAAGAGGATAATTACTCAGGGATAGTCACTCAGCATCAGCATAGGCAGTCTTTGAAGGGATCTGAGATTTCAAAAAAAAATTATTCGGTTACATCAGCATCAGGTGCTTGGTAGCTGGTGGTGATCCAAGACTGATTCATTTTTATGAAGGTCAGCCGATCGACCGAGTCGGTGGACAGACGCACCCTGTGATCGGTTACCACGCCTCCAGCAGCACTGAATGTGCGTTCCGAAAGAACGCTGGATGCAGGACAGGCCAGTAGCTCAATTGCATACTGTGCAAGCTCTGGCCAGTGATCCATCCTCAAGACCCAGTAACCCAGAGGATTTTCGGTGGGAAAGGTGTCCAAGTCTGATCTTGCCCCTAGGTATTCCTGCACCATGTAAAACAGACGCTGGCGATGGTTGCTGGAACCGATCATACCTTGGGGCTGCGGACCAAAAAATTGTCTGAACGCATCGGTCAGACGGCCACCTTCTCCACCGCTCCTTCTTTGACTGACCGAAGCCTCAGCAACACGTTGTCCAGAAACAGGAGTTTGTAACCTCCCAGTCTCTGGGAACGCGTTGCACAGACCTTTCTGCAAGGCCTCCCGAAGATGTTTCATCCTCTGCTCCCTCTGCGATGGCAAGATAAGGTCCGCAACCTTACCCTTGTAACGTGGATCAAGGAGGGTTGCCAGCCAGTATTGGTCCTTCTCCTTGATACCACGAATACGAGGATCCTTACGCAGGCTTTGCAGGATCAGGGAGGCCATGCAGCGTAGGTTTGCTGAGGCATTCGGTCCGGAGTCCTCTGGGTCACTAAGGACAACAACGTCCGCAGCCACCTCCTCCCAGCCACGTACAAGTCCATGTGTTCCTTGGGACTGATCCCTTAAAGACTGCTGCTGATGCTGAGTGCCAGGCTCCACCTCCATACTGACACAATCTTCCTCCTCCTCCTCCTCCTCCTTGTCCTCTTCCTGTGTGATCGGCGGGCACGCAGGAACACTGTCTGGATAAAGGGGGCCTTGAGAGCTAAGGAAGTCCTCCTCTTCCTGCCTCTGTTCTGCCTCAAGTGCCCTGTCCATTATTCCACGCAGCGTGTGCTCCAACAGGTGGACAAGGGGGGACAGTGTCACTGATGCATGCACTGTCAGTGCTCACCATCCTCGTGGCCTTCTCGAATGGTGACAGTACAGTGCATGCATCCCTGATCATGGCCCACTGGCGTGGGGAAAAAAACCAAGCTCCCCTGACCCTGTCCTGGTGCCATAGTCGCACAGGTACTCATTGATGGCCCTCTGCTGCGTGTGCAGCCGCTGCAGCATGGCCAACGTTGAGTTCCACCTGGTAGGCATGTCACAGATTAGGCGGTTCTTGGGCAGGTTAAACTCCTTTTGGAGGTCCGTCAGCCGAGCACTGGCATTATATGACCGGCGGAAATGCACACAGACTTTCCTGGCCTGCCTCAGGACATCCTGTAAGCCCGGGTACCTGCCCAAGAACCGCTGCACCACCAAGTTAAGGACGTGAGCCAAACAGGGCACATGGGTCAGTTGTCCCTGTCGGAGGGCAGAGAGGAGGTTGGTGCCATTGTCGCAAACCACCATTCCTGCCTTAAGTTGGCGTGGCGTCAATCACCTCTGAACCTGCCCCTGCAGAGCTGACAGAACCTCTGCCCCAGTGTGGCTCCTGTCCCCCAAGCACACCAGCTCAAGCACCGCATGGCATCTTTTGGCCTGCGTACTTGCGTAGCCCCTTGAACGCCTACGGAGCACCGCTGGTTCCGAGGAAGAGGCCATGGAGGAAGAAGAAGAGGAGGGGGTGGAGGAGAGAGGTGTGTCACAATCAGCATTTTGGAGGCGTGGTGGCGGAACAACCTCCAACACTACTGCACCTTGTCCTGCATCCTTCCCAGCTGCCAGCAGAGTCACCCAATGCGCCGTGAAACTTAGGTAACGTCCCTGTCCATGCCTGCTGGACCATGAGTCAGCGGTAATATGCACCTTACCGCTGACCGCCCTGTCCAGCGAGGCATGGACATTGCCTTCCACATGCCGGTAGAGAGCCGGAATCGCCTTCCGTGAGAAAAAGTGGCGTTTGGGTACCTGCCACTGAGGAACCGCACATTCCACAAACTCACGGAAGGGGGCAGAGTCTACCAACTGAAAAGGCAGCAGTTGAAGTGCTAGCAATTTTGCCAAGCTAGCATTCAACCGCTGGGCATGTGGATGGCTGGGAGCAAACTTCTTTCGGCGGTGCAGCAGCTGGGGCAGGGAAATTTGCCTGGTACAATCTGACGTCGGTGTACCAAAAGCAGATTGCCCACAAGTACTTGGCTGTGACACACCTAATTCTACACCTTCATTCCTCTCACTGCAGGTCTCAGAGAGGACTGAAGGTCTAGTGGGGTTGGAAATCTCAGCTGATGAGGAGCAAGGAGAGATCCTCTTTGTTCTTTGGTGTGGGTCTTTTAGATACGCTTGCCAACGAACTGCATGGCAGGTCAACATATGTCTGGTCAAGCATGTGGTACCCAAGCGGGAGATGTTTTGGCCACGCGAGATACGCTTGAGACATATGTTGCAAATAGCAGCGGTGCGATCTGATGCACTCGTCTCAAAAAAGGCTCACACCAAAGAACTTTTTGAATAACGCGCAGAGACTGCAGCGCCCTGCACATGTGGAGCTTTGGGGTGTGATGCAGTCAATGTGCTGCCCTTAGGCTGGCCCCTGGAGGGCATCCTGCCTCGTTGGTGATGTGCCGCCTCCTCCTCCTCCTCCTCTCTCCTATCAGGCACCCACGTTGAGTCAGTGACCTCATCATCCCCTCCCTCCTCATCACTGGAGCAAACCTGGCAGTATGCTGCAGCAGGGGGAGCATGACTTCTTGGGCACCCCCTCTGTCCGTGCTCATGTTACTGCCTTCATCGAGCTCAGTATCATCATCAGAGCCTTCCAAACGCTGGGCATTCTCCTGGAGCATGTACCCAACACTGTGGTCAAACAGTTCGAGGGAATCCTCAGGAGGACATGGTGGAGCTAGGGAAGGAGTCACTGATGACATTGAGCTGAGGGAAGAGGCCGCTGCTTTGCCAGACAAAGCACCCTGGGCATGGGTGAGAGAGGATGAGGAGGATGAGGACGGCTTGGTCATCCACTCGACCAAGTCTTCCGCATGTTGCGGCTCAACACGGCCAGCTGCCGAAAAAAAGGCCAAGCGTGTCCCATGGCCACGTGCTGATGAGGATGCACCGTCTCCACGACCAGCACTAGACACAGAGCCTGCTTGCCCTCTCTTATTGGCTTGTGACTGTCTGCCTCTCCTTCTTGGCCTTCCAGACATACTAATGGCCTGTAGCTGCACTAAGCTGGGATAGAACACCTGTAATTTTCTTCAGGTAGCTTTATATACTGTAACCAGACAAGCCTGCCTGTCAGTAGGAAGATAACAGGAACGGATCTAGCTGAACACTGTGAGCAGGACGCACTGCGCTAAATGTAAATAGCAGGAACGGATCTAGCTGAACACTGTGAGCAGGACGCACTGCACTAAATGTAAATAGCAGGAACGGATCTAGCTGAACACTGTGAGCAGGACGCACTGACTGCACTAAATGTAAATAGCAGGAACAGATCTAGCTGAACACTGTGAGCAGGACGCACTGACTGCACTAAATGTAAATAGCAGGAACAGATCTAGCTGAACACTGTGAGCAGGACGCACTGCACTAAATGTAAATAGCAGGAACGGATCTAGCTGAACACTGTGAGCAGGACGCACTGACTGCACTAAATGTAAATAGCAGGAACAGATCTAGCTGAACACTGTGAGCAGGACGCACTGACTGCACTAAATGTAAATAGCAGGAACAGATCTAGCTGAACACTGTGAGCAGGACGCACTGCACTAAATGTAAATAGCAGGAACGGATCTAGCTGAACACTGTGAGCAGGACGCACTGACTGCACTAAATGTAAATAGCAGGAACAGATCTAGCTGAACACTGTGAGCAGGACGCACTGCACTAAATGTAAATAGCAGGAACGGATCTAGCTGAACACTGTGAGCAGGACGCACTGCACTAAATGTAAATAGCAGGAACGGATCTAGCTGAACACTGTGAGCAGGACGCACTGCACTAAATGTAAATAGCAGGAACGGATCTAGCTGAACACTGTGAGCAGGACGCACTGCACTAAATGTAAATAGCAGGAATGGATCTAGCTGAACACTGTGAGCAGGACGCACTGCACTAAATGTAAATAGCAGGAACGGATCTAGCTGAACACTGTGAGCAGGACGCACTGACTGCACTAAATGTAAATAGCAGAAACAGATCTAGCTGAACACTGTGAGCAGGACGCACTGCACTAAATGTAAATAGCAGGAACGGATCTAGCTGAACACTGTGAGCAGGACGCACTGCACTAAATGTAAATAGCAGGAACGGATCTAGCTGAACACTGTGAGCAGGACGCACTGCACTAAATGTAAATAACAGGAACGGATCTAGCTGAACACTGTGAGCAGGACGCACTGCACTAAATGTAAATAGCAGGAACGGATCTAGCTGAACACTGTGAGCAGGACGCACTGCACTAAATGTAAATAGCAGGAACGGATCTAGCTGAACACTGTGAGCAGGACGCACTGCACCAAATGTAAATAGTCTAGATAGAAGATAACAGGAACGGATCTAGCTAAACTGAATACAGTGTATATATATATATATGCAACACCAGGGATGCATATATATACACAATACACTGTAAGTGCAGCTAACTGACTGACTGTTCTGCCTAATCTATCTATCTCAAATCAAATGACACTGTCTGTCTCTCTCTCTATCTCTCAGCACACCGGAACACACTACACAGGGCCGCCGTGCAGGCGGCCTTATATAGTGTGGGGCGTGTACTAAATCCCCTGAGCCATAATTGGCCAAAGCCACCCTGGCTTTGGCCAATTACAGCTCTCTCTACTGACGGCGCTGTGATTGGCCAAGCATGCGGGTCATTGTGCATGCTTGGCCAATCATCAGCCAGCAATGCACTGCGATGCCGCAGTGAATTATGGTCCGTGATGCGCCACACGAATTTGGCGCGAACGGCCCATATCGTTCGCAATTCGACGGACGGTCGAACAGCCGATGTTCGAGTCGAACATGGGTTCGACTCGAACACGAAGCTCATCCCTACTCTCAACCAAAGGAGAGAAAGGGGGGAATATATGCCTCCCTAAATATAGTATACATTGTCTAGAACTCACAGTTCAGTAGGAGAATGGTCTATCGGCTCATGCATGGATGGGAGGGCTGCGTGTGCGATGGTGAAAGAGGGGATCCCCAACACAATGCCAGTTCCGGTGCTGAGTTGGGTTGGTGGAAGGAGCTCCATTTGACTTTGTAGGGTGTAGTTCAGGCTCAGCTCTCTTATTTGGGATTATTATACTTTTTGGATTAATATACTGTATGATTAATATATAAAATAACGTGAAACATCTGTGTTTGGATTATAGGACAATATATAAAAAAGCAGCCAGGAGCAATTTGTTGATTACAAATTATAACATAAAAAAAACCATATATGCAGCTCTTAATCAAATAAATTAATTAATCAAACTTCATAAACAATGGTTGATTGATAGTGATAATCTCCGCACCAGCTTCAGTGCGAGAGATGGACACACACAGCACCACAATGATGAGGCAAATCTGCTTACCAGATGATGTAGACCCTGAAATTATAGAGAGGTCTAAAAATGCCTTAAAAATTTTAGTATCAGAATTCCCATTAAAGACGGGGATCAAACATCAACTGGAATCCTAGCGGTATCCTCATATCAACGCAGCAGTGTATTGAAAGATTTTACCATATGTTCCAAGAAACATGCACATCCAACGATACCATTATCAAACCCATTAAACAATTACCTCATGAGAGTATGAATAAAGAGTGGTGCAGTATGTCTTAAAACCATGGAACACTTTAATAAATAAACAACAAACATGTGTAAAGAAGTGAAAATGTGCATCAAAATGGATGCGGTGGCCAGCATGCTTACCTCATGCATCACAGGTCCCGTCTTATGCGTTTTGTCACAATCTGACGTCATCAGAGGCGTGGACCTCTTTGATTGGTCACGTGACCCGCAGACACAGTCACCGTTTAGGACTGTACCTGATCGAACATGGTAGTTGGTGAAAGGCGTTCCATTCTACTTT
The DNA here is from genome assembly GCA_037952835.1 of Lithobates septentrionalis. Classification (NCBI taxonomy): domain Eukaryota; kingdom Metazoa; phylum Chordata; class Amphibia; order Anura; family Ranidae; genus Lithobates; species Lithobates septentrionalis. Next base: position 493,544 of record JBBDGP010002646.1, on the reverse strand, counting down.
GTAGAGTTTAGGTCTATTATATTTACATAGTTACATAGTAGGTGAGGTTGAAAAAAGACACAAGTCCATCAAGTCCAACCTATGTGTGTGATTATATGTCAGTATTACATTGTATATTCCTGTATGTTGCGGTCATACAGGTGCTTATCTAATAGTTTCTTGAAGCTATCGATGCTCCCCACTGAGACCACCGCCTGTGGAAGGGAATTCCACATCCTTGCCGCTCTTACAGTAAAGAACCCTCTACGTAGTTTAAGGTTAAACCTCTTTTCTTCTAATTTTAATGAGTGGCCGCGAGTCTTGTTAAACTCTCTTCTGCGAAAAAGTTTTATTTCTATTGTAGGGTCACCAGTACGGTATTTGTATATCGAAATCATATCCCCTCTCAAGCGTCTCTTCTCCAGAGAGAATAAGTTCAGTGCTCGCAACCTTTCCTCATAACTAAGATCCTCCAGACCCTTTATTAGCTTTGTTGCCCTTCTTTGTACTCGCTCCATTTCCAGTACATCCTTCCTGAGGACTGGTGCCCAGAACTGGACAGCATACTCCAGGTGCGGCCGGACCAGAGTCTTGTAGAGCGGGAGAATTATTGTTTTATCTCTGGAGTTGATCCCCTTTTTAATGCATGCCAATATTCTATTTGCTTTGTTAGCAGCAGCTTGGCATTGCATGCCATTGCTGAGCCTATCATCTATTAGGACTCCCAGGTCCTTTTCCATCCTAGATTCCCCCAGAGGTTCTCCCCCCAGTGTATAGATTGCATTCATATTTTTGCCACCCAAATGCATTATTTTACATTTTTCTACATTGAACCTCATTTGCCATGTAGTTGCCCACCCATTAATTTGTTCAGATCTTTTTGCAAGGTTTCCACATCCTGCGAAGTTATTGCCCTGCTTAGCTTAGTATCGTCTGCAAATACAGAGATTGAACTGTTTATCCCATCCTCCAGGTCGTTTATGAACAAATTTATTAGGATTGGTCCCAGCACAGAACCCTGGGGGACCCCACTACCCACCCCTGACCATTCCGAGTACTCCCCATTTATCACCACCCTCTGAACTCGCCCTTGTAGCCAGTTTTCAATCTATGTACTCACCCTATGGTCCATGCCAACGGACCTTATTTTGTACAGTAAACGTTTATGGGGAACTGTGTCAAATGCTTTTGCAAAATCCAGATACACCACGTCTATGGGCCTTCCTTTATCTAGATGGCAACTCACCTCCTCATAGAAGGTTAGTAGATTGGTTTGGCAAGAACGATTCTTCATGAATCCATGCTGATTACTGCTAATGATATCATTCTTATTACTAAAATCTTGTATATAGTCCCTTATCATTCCCTCCAAGAGTTTACATACTATTGATGTTAGGCTAACTGGTCTGTAATTCCCAGGGATGTTTTTTGGGCCCTTTTTAAATATTGGTGCTACATTGGCTTTTCTCCAATCAGCTGGCACCATTCCAGTCAATAGACTGTCTGTAAAAATTAGGAACAACGGTCTGGCAATCACCTGACTGAGTTCCCTAAGTACCCTCGGATGCAAGCCATCTGGTCCCGGTGATTTATTAATGTTAAGTTTCTCAAGTCTAATTTTAATTCCGTCCTCTGTTAACCATGTAGGTGCTTCCTGTGTTGTGTCATGAGGATAAACACTGCAGTTTTGGTTACTGAAGCCCCCCGATTCACTCGTGAATACTGAGGAGAAGAATAAATTCAATACCTCTGCCATCTCCCCATCCTTTGTAACCAGATGTCCTTCCTCATTCTTTATGGGGCCAATATGGTCTGTCCTCCCTTTTTTACTGTTTACATACTTAAAGAATTTCTTGGGATTTTTTTTGCTCTCCTCCGCTATGTGTCTTTCATGTTCTATCTTAGCCATCCTAATTGCACCCTTACATTTCTTATTGCATTCTTTATAAATTCTGAATGCTGTGGATGATCCCTCAACCTTGTATTTTTTGAAGGCCTTCTCCTTTGCTTTTGTCGCGGACACTGGCTGCAAGGACCTTTTTCTGTCCACATTCACCCTGTTATTTGGTATTTCTATATTAATCTTTTATTTTTTTGAACTTGCCCAAAGAATATTCTAAGTTGTTTATTCTGAACAATACGTGACTCTTGAAAGAGCTGATCACATTAACCTGCAGAGACGAACTGTCTGGTCACCAGGTCTGCCTTAAGTGTTGTGTTAATTAACATGTTAATTATATTATTGTCCTTTAAGTTTTTGCTAGAGGGGAGGGGGGGGAGTGTCCATGAGTCAGCCCTACCTCGTTATCTAACCCCTTGTGTTAAATGTGTATAAAAAGGCTGTGTTCTGCCCAATAAAGCAGTCAAGATTCTACAAGCTATTATCGACTAGACTTGTATTTACTGCAGCTATAATATTATATCTGACTGATGATCATACGGGAGGAAGCGGTGTTATTGACGGAGGCACTCAGTGGAGTGTGGAATAGGATCCGTCACAATTGGTGGCAAGCTCTGGGATGCTTCCTCTTGCCTAGGCTCACCCAAATCACCACCGGGACCCCCTGCTCCTAACAGCAGATGCAACATCACTACGCCAGACTCAAGCGCAGCACCTTGAAGGATCTCTTGGAAGCCTGTGGAAAAGTCTCCAGCAACAAATCCAAAGCGACTCTCATCACCGAACTAATGGAGATCGACCAGGCCAGCAACCCACCAGCAGACACCGCAGAGGCGACAGAGTTCCAGCGTGACGTCCAGTGGCGACTGGCCTTGTATGGTACTCACCCCCCGCAGGAGGTTATCAGTCAAGTGTTAACAGAGGTGTCCCAGCTGCGAATGGCTGAACTCCAGCGGGACCAAGGAGCGTCAGTTATGTTCAACCAGGAAGCTCCAGCGGCCCGCAAAAAGCTACCCTATGCCGCCTTCCGCATGTTTGAAGATGGTGAAGATGAGATGGATGTTTACCTGCAAATGTTTGAGCGTCAATGCGGTCTCCAAGGTGTCAATAAAGCAGATTGGGTCACGCTCCTGGTCAGCCGTCTCACAGGAAGGGCTGCAGAGGCGTACAATAATGTCCCTGATGAGATCAGCCAGGACTATGACCGGGTAAAAGAAAGACTATTGGCTCGCTTCGGCATTACTCCAGAGGCACACCGTTTGAGGTTTCGCAACCTCCGTCGAAAGGAGAGAGAGCCTTACACAGAATGGGCTCATCAAATGACCCGAGCAGCGGAGAGTTGGATGACCGGGCGCCAAGCTGTTACCATGGCAGATGCGCTCCAGCTAATCCTCCTGGAACAATTCTACGATCATACCCCACATGAGGTTAGAGACTGGATAAAGGATCGGCGGCCAGTCACAGTAGATGAAGCTGCCACCCTAGCTGACCAATACGTGGATTCAAGGCGGACCGTACAACCAGAGCCTAAGACCCCAGCTCGGCCTGTCCCCAACATTCCACGGAGCTTTGCCCCTTCACACCAGCCGTCGATCCCCGGCCCCACTCAGCTACCTTCTTCACGAGGAAAAGGGGACCTCTGCTACAGATGCAACCAATCAGGGCATGTTAGGAGGTATTGTCCGCAGAAGGTTTCCCAGGACGCGCGGAACAACAGGCCCCTTGGACCTGCCCGGGCTGCTGCACACTGTCTGGAGAGAGATGATGTGACTTACCCAAGCGAGGAGAATATTGGAATTCTACATGAGGCAGACCCTGTGCAAGCTGCCACTACAGATAATCGTTTGCACCATCGACAAGCCGTGTGGATTAATGGTCGGGCTGCCCAGGGACTGCGGGACACGGGAGCTACTATTACCCTGATACAGTCCCGAATGATAAACCCGGCAGAGCAGACGGGACGGTCTGTGGCTGTGCGGGTGGCCGGGGGAAATGTTATGCGGGTCCCCACTGCCAGGGTTCACCTTGATTGGGGTTCGGGGGCCAAAGAAGTGGAAGTGGGAATAATGCAGAACTTACCTGCAGAGGTTTTGTTGGGCAACGATTTGGGACGTTTAAATTCAGCCTTCTCCCTGGATGTATCCCCGGAAGCCTATCCTGTTACCACCCGCCAGCAAGCCCGGATGGAGGTGCGCTCCCTCGAGGACGGGACCCAGGTAAGACCTGTCACCCCTGACCTAGACTGTACTACCCCAACTAACCCTATCCCGACTTGGGCTTCTCCCCAAGAATTTGCTCAGGCAACTCTTAGCGACCCTTCCTTAGCTAGCTATAGGGAAAGAGCAGGATTGGACCCTGGGGGGTTGGAGAGGGAGCGAATAGAGTGGGTCCAGGGATTACTCTATCGGGTTACTGAGGGAAAGACAGCCTCCCATCCACCCAAGCGGCAGCTGGTTGTGCCGCAGAAATATCGTCATGACCTGCTGCGCATTGGGCATGACATACCCTTAGCCGGACACCTGGGGATGTCCCGGACCCTCCACCGTCTGACTCAGTCGTTTTTTTGGCCAGGGATTACAGGGGATGTCCGACAGTATTGCCGGACCTGTGACACATGCCAGCGGGTGGGTAAGCATGGGGGCCCGCTGAAAGCTCCCCTACACCCTTTACCGATCATTGATGAACCCTTTAGCCGTGTTGCCGTAGACCTGGTTGGACCATTGCCCAGACCTAGTCCTTCTGGGAAGAGATATATCCTTACTGTGGTGGACTATGCCACCCGGTACCCGGAGGCCATTCCCCTGGCAAATATCCATGCAGAAACTGTGGCTGATGCTTTGCTCCGTATCTTTGCCAGGGTGGGTTTCCCTCGGGAAATCATCTCTGACCAGGGGACCCAGTTCACTGCTGAGCTCACTCAGCAGTTATGGAGGCTCTGTGGGATAAAGCCCCTACAGAGCTCTCCCTATCACCCCCAGACCAACGGACTGTGTGAGAGGTTCAATGGAACACTGAAACAGCTGCTTAGGACATTTGCAACCTCTCACAGGGATTGGGAGAGATATCTGCCACACCTTCTCTTCGCTTATCGGGAGGTGCCACAGGAATCTACCGGGTTCTCCCCATTTGAGTTACTGTATGGGAGGCGGGTGAGGGGGCCCCTAGATCTAGTCAGAGCCCACTGGGAAGGGGGAATTGATCCCCAAGGGTCCTCTATCGTAGCATACGTTCTTGAGTTTAGGGACAGACTGAAGGAGCTGACGGACACTGTCCAGGAGAACCTTCGGGCTGCCCAAAGGCGACAGAAACGATGGTACGATCGTACTGCACGGAACCGCACTCTGGAGGTTGGGCAGAAGGTTCTTGCCCTCAGACCAACCAAGCAGGACAAGTTACAGGCCACTTGGCAGGGACCTTACCGGGTTGTGGCAAAGCTCTGTGACACAACCTACCTAGTGGCTAAATGTTCGGATGAAAGAGTCCGACGGACCTTTCATGTAAACATGTTGAAAGCATACTGGGAAAGATCAGGAGAGGTAGCCGCTATATGTGCTCCAGCTGTGGAAGATTCTGAGAATCTTCCCCTGCTGGTGCTCCCGGAGCTAAATAGAATTACTGCAGGGATAGAGATGATAAAGCTTGACGACCAGCTAGGGCCGACGCAAAGAGAACAAGCTAGACAGGTCCTTAGTCAGAGAAGGGAAATGTTCTCCACAGTCCCCGGGTACACTACTATGGCAGTGCACCGTGTGGAGACCCCGGGACAACTGCCACTAAGACAGGCGGCTTACCGGATACCTGACGCAGTGAGAGAGGGGATGCGTCATGAGATTAAGGAGATGCTTGAATTGGGAGTCATTGAGCCATCCAGCAGCCCCTGGGCTTCCCCGGTGGTCCTTGTACCGAAGCGGGATGGCACAACTCGCTTCTGTGTAGACTACCGCAGATTAAATGAGTGCACCACCACTGATGCTTACCCTATGCCCCGGGTCGATGATCTGTTAGATCGCATTGCTCGGGGAAAATTCCTGACAACCCTTGACCTATGCAAAGGATACTGGCAAATTCCTCTGGATGCGGAATCTATTCCGAAATCGGCGTTCATTACCCCATTTGGCTTATACCAGTCTAAAGTAATGCCATTTGGGATGAAGAATGCACCGGCAACTTTCCAGAGGATGGTAGACCAACTCCTCGATGGCCTCCAGGACTATGCTTGTGCATATCTGGACGACATTGCGATCTACAGTGATACCTGGGAGGACCATCTGGTTCATCTGGGTGTCGTGCTAGACCGCATCAAGGCTGCAGGACTAACCCTTAAGCCAGAGAAATGCAGCATAGGGATGTCCGAGGTACAGTACCTTGGACATCGAGTAGGCAGTGGACAACAACGACCTGAGCCTGCTAAGATTGAGGCCGTTGCCAAGTGGCCGACCCCCCGTACTAAAACCCAGGTCCTGGCGTTCCTAGGCACAGCTGGGTACTATAGGAAATTTGTCCCGCAATATAGTTCCATCGCTAAGCCCCTGACAGACCTGACTAAGAAGCACCTTCCCCGACAGGTACTGTGGTCCCCTGAGTGTGAAGCTGCCTTCCAACAATTAAAGAATGCACTAACTTCAGCTCCTGTTCTAGCTGCCCCTGACCCAACCAAACGTTTTTGTGTCCACACAGATGCCTCTACATTCGGGCTGGGGGCAGTACTGAGCCAAGTAGGACCTGATGGCGGTGAGCACCCAGTGGCCTACATCAGTCGGAAGCTGCTACCCAGGGAAGTCGGTTATGCAGCCGTGGAGAAGGAGTGCTTGGCGCTGGTGTGGGCTCTCAAGAAATTCCAACCTTATCTCTACGGACGATCTTTTACGGTGCTCACCGACCACAATCCATTAATCTGGCTTAATCGGGTCTCCGGGGATAATGGACGTTTGTTACGATGGAGCTTGGCACTGCAGCCCTACAATTTTACCATACAGTATCGACCAGGAAAGCAGGATGGGAACGCTGATGGACTTTCCCGGCAAACGGAACTATAAAACTCTCCCGGACAGCCACAAGCTGACCCGTGGTGGATCTAGTTGGGTCTGCCGGATTATGGGACAGGGGGGGGCACTGTCGCGGACACTGGCTGCAAGGACCTTTTTCTGTCCACATTCACCCTGTTATTTGGTATTTCTATATTAATCTTTTATTTTTTTGAACTTGCCCAAAGAATATTCTAAGTTGTTTATTCTGAACAATACATGACTCTTGAAAGAGCTGATCACATTAACCTGCAGAGACGAACTGTCTGGTCACCAGGTCTGCCTTAAGTGTTGTGTTAATTAACATGTTAATTATATTATTGTCCTTTAAGTTTTTGCTAGAGGGGAGGGGGGGGAGTGTCCATGAGTCAGCCCTACCTCGTTATCTAACCCCTTGTGTTAAATGTGTATAAAAAGGCTGTGTTCTGCCCAATAAAGCAGTCAAGATTCTACAAGCTATTATCGACTAGACTTGTATTTACTGCAGCTATAATATTATATCTGACTGATGATCATACGGGAGGAAGCGGTGTTATTGACGGAGGCACTCAGTGGAGTGTGGAATAGGATCCGTCACAGCTTTTATATGCATTTTTACATTGGAGTTAAGCCATCCAGGATGTTTGTTCGCTCTTTTAAATTTATTACCCAATGGGATACATTGGCTAATGCCCTTATTTAATATGCTCTTAAAGCAAACCCATCTCTCCTCTGTATTCTTTGTTCCTAATATTTTATCCCAATTTATGCCTTTTAGCAAGGTTTGTAGTTTAGGGAAGTTGGCTCTTTTGAAATTCAGTGTCTTTGTGTTCCCTTCATGTCTCCTATTTGTGTGATTTATACTGAAACTAATTGACCTGTGATCGCTGTTACCTAAATTGCCCCGTATTTCCACATCTGTTATCAGGTCTGTATTGTTGGTAATCAGTAGATCTAGTAATGTTTTATTTCTAGTTGGTGCGTCTACCATCTGACCCATAAAATTGTCCTGCAAGACATTAAGGAACTGGCGAGCCTTAAATGAATGCGCGGTTCCCTCCGCCCAGTCTATGTCTGGATAATTAAAATCCCCCATTATGATAACACTTCCCATCCTTGCTGCTAATCCAATTTGTGATAGGAGATCCGTCTCCACTTCCTCCCTCAGGTTAGGGGGCCTATAGCATACTCCCAGTATTATTTTCCCCTTAGCTTCATCCCTTTGGAGCTCTACCCATAAAGATTCCACCTCCTCCCTAGCCCCCTCAGTGATGTCATCTCTCACATTCACTTGTACATTATTCTTGATATATAGGCATACCCCTCCCCCTTTTTTACCCTCTCTATCCTTGCGGTATAGGGTATACCCTTGAATGTTTGCCAGCCAATCATGAGAGCTGTTGAACCAGGTCTCTGAAATTCCCACAAAATCCAAATCCTCCTTGTACAACAGTATCTCTAGTTCACCCATCTTGTCCGCCAGGCTCCTGGCATTGGTGAACATGCCACATAGTTTAGACCGGTCGCATATTGTCCTCGTATTGGGTGTTTCAAGATTGCAACTTGGACTTGCTACTATACTCACCTTGTGTTTTTGTGCTTTGGTTAACCTACCACTAATGCCCCCAATACTACCCTCTGGAATATCTTCCGCGCTGGCTATCACTGTCTCTGGACCCTCCCCCCCATCGCCTAGTTTAAAAACCCCTCTAACTTTTTGGCCATCTTCATTCCCAGCAGATCTGCACCCTCCTCATTTAGGTGCAGTCCGTCCCTTCTATAGTACCGGTTACCGACTGAGAAGTCGGCCCAGTCCTCCAGGAACCCAAACCCCTCCTTACTACACCAGCTCTTCAGCCACTTGTTTACTTCCCTAATCTCCCTCTGCCTCTCTGGTGTGGCTCGATGTACCGGTAGTATTCCTGAGAACACTACCTTGGAGGTCCTTTTCCTCAATTTAGCTCCTAAGTCCCTAAAATCGTTCTTTAGGACACTCCATCTGCCTCTGACTTTGTCATTGGTGCCAACGTGCACCATGACAGCCGGGTCTTCCCCAGCCCCTCCCAGTAATCTGTCCACAAGATCCGTGATGTGCCGAACCCGAGCGCCCGGTAGACAACATACTGTTCGGCGCTTCAGGTCTTGGTTACAGATTGCCCTCTCTGTCCTTCTAAGAATTGAGTCCCCTACCACCAGAATCTGTCTTTCCCTTCCCTTTGCTGCCCCCCCACTCTCACTGGAGGAGTTCTTCCCCTGGCAGCTAGGAGAGTCCCTCAACTCCAGCAGTGCTGGTCCCTGACTGGTTACACCAATGTCACTCAATGGAGCGTACTTATTGGGATGCTCCAGTCCTGGATCGGCCTCCCTGGCACTTCCCCCTCTACCCCTCCTGACTGTCACCCATCTACTCTTTGCTAGTGCCTGCACCTCTTTGTCTCCACCCGCCTCTGTGCTGGCCCCTGCTGGCACCTGCCGTGTACGTTCCTGGCTCACCTTTAGTATGGAGGGACTTCTCAGTGCTGACAGTTGCTTCCCCAGATTCAGAACCTGGGCTTCCAGGGAAACAATGTGCTTACATTTTGCACAGCAGTATTCGCCCTCGATCGGATGATCAAGGAACGCATACATGCGGCAAGATGTACAAAGAGTCGCCTCTCCACACCCGCCGGGCATCGTACCTATTAAATTTAGTGAGGATTTGGGGATTTTACCCTGTCCAAATTACCTAACAACTAGCTTCCTGGCACTAATACTCAAGACAATACACAGGTACTAACGATCCACACACACTACTCAGACAACACTCAGATACTCACACTACACAGGTACTATGACCCCTGTTATAACTTCCTGTTTTAATCTCTTGTTTATAACTCCCACTTAAAAAAGCTCCACTTACACCAAGCTCCACAGCTTCAAACTGAGCACGCTCAACTGAGTCCTACAACAAGTTAAATAGTCACCTGGGAGCAATTAACCACACCCTTAATTGATAGACTGATGAAACAAAAAAAAAAAAAAAAAAAAGAAAAGCTATTTAAAAAGTGACAGCAAAAGGCAAGATAAAAACTAAAAGGAAAAGTCCCCAAAATGCAACCCAGCAAACACCAACAGACAGCAGCAATACACACACCAGCAGACAGCAGCAATACACACACCAACAGACAGCAAGACTTGTATACTCTAACTCTTGTTTATAACTCCCACTTAAAAAAGCTCCACTTACACCAAGCTCCACAGCTTCAAATTATTATACTACTTTGACCGGTGAAGTGAACTGCGAACACAATAACCCGATAGGGCCATATCCAATGGGACATGGTAGTCGGTGGAAGGAGCTCCATTCTTCTTTGAAGAGTTTAATTTAGGATTAGTTCTCTTATTTGGGATTATTATACCTCTTTGATTGGTCACTTGGCCTGCAGACACAATAACCCGATAGGGCCATACCTGATAGGACATGGCAGTTGGTGCAAGGAGCTCCATTTGACTTTGTAGGGTTTAGGATTATTATACTTCTTTGACTGGTGAAGTGAACTGCAGACACAATAACCGGATAGGACCATACGTGATAGGACATGGCAGTTGGAGCAAGGAGCTCCATTTGACTTTGTAGGGTTTAGTATTATTATGCCTATTTGATTGGTCACTTGGTCTGCAGACACAATAACCCGATAGGACCATACCTGATAGGACATGGCAGTTGGTGCAAGGAGCTCCATTTGACTTTGTAGGGTTTAGGATTATTATACTTCTTTGACCGGTGAAGTGAACTGCAGACACAATAACTGGATAGGACCATACGTGATAGGACATGGCAGTTGGTGCAAGGAGCTCCATTTGACTTTGTAGGGTTTAGGATTATTATACTTCTTTGACTGGTGAAGTGAACTGCAGACACAATAACCGGATAGGACCATACATGATAGGACATAACAGTTGGAGCAAGGAGCTCCATTTGACTTTGTAGGGTTTAGTATTATTATGCCTCTTTGATTGGTCACTTGGTCTGCAGACACAATAACCCGATAGGACCATACCTGATGGGACATGGCAGTTGGTGCAAGGAGCTCCATTTGACTTTGTAGGGTTTAGGATTATTATACTTCTTTGACCGGTGAAGTGAACTGCAGACACAATAACCGATTGGGCCATACCTAATGGGACATGGTAGCTGGTAGAAGGAGAACAAAAAAAAGGGAAGAAAATAAGTGGGACTTTGAATGAGGTGTGCTACTGCTTAAAAAAAAACAAGTGCATGGAATGTATATATATACGATAAAACCTTTATTTTGTCTAACGCAGCTCCTTGGGTCTAGAACTGCATCACATGGTTTACAAATGTAAATGCAACAATATACAATAAGTTGGTAATAACTAAATACACATTTACCAAATGTACATATGAACTGATATAACATAGTCATATACAGTACATATACATAGACAAATAATTACATGTTGAATGTTTAGAGTATGAGCTGAACTGTCTTGGCACTCCAAAATTGTGTACTCTACGCGTTTCATGAAATGCATTCACTCATCAGGAGTATGGATGCAGGACTACAGTGTAAGAACAGAAAAAAATCATCAAATATATTACTTATATGTATCTCTCAACTAGGGATGAGCCGAACACCCCCCCCGGTTCGGTTCGCACCAGAACCCGCGAACGGACCGAAAGTTCGCACGAACGTTAGAACCCCATTGACGTCTATGGGACTCGAACGTTCGAAATCAAAAGTGCTCATTTTAAAGGCTAATTTGCATGGTATTGTCCTAAAAAGGGTTTGGGGACCCGGGTCCTACCCCAGAGGACATGTATCAATGCAAAAAAAACTTTTAAAAACGGCCGTTTTTTCGGGAGCAGTGATTTTAATGATGCTTAAAGTAAAAAAAAAAAAGTGAAATATTCCTTTAAATATCGTACCTGGGGGGTGTCTATAGTATGCCTGTAAAGTGACGCGTGTTTCCCATGTTTAGAACAGTCCCTGCACCAAATGTCATTTTTAAAGGAAAAAATCTCATTTAAAACTGCTTGCGGGTTTAATGTCATGTCGGGTCATGGCAATATGGATGAAAATCAGTGAGACAAACGGCATGGGTACCCCCCCAGTCCATTACCAGGCCCTTTGGGTCCTGTATGGATATTAAGGGGAAACCCACACCCAAATTAAAATAAGGAAAGGCATTATATACTCTGAACAGCAGTATACAGGCGGTGCAAACAAGACAGGGACTGTAGGTTTGTTGTTAAGTAGAATCTCTTTGTAATTTTGAACGGGTACATTTTTAACGTGTTTAGCTCCAGCCAAAAAATCTTTTTTAAGCTTTTTGGAAAACATAGGGAAGGGTTATCACCCCTGTGACATTTGTTTTGCTGTCTTTCCTCCTCTTCAGAAGATTTCACCTCACTTTTTTGTCCCAATGAAAAATGTTTTTTGAAAATTTGGGTTTTTTTGTGGAACAAGGATTGGAAAGCATCAGTGGAAAGGAGAAATTGTTTTCCCATATTAACTCTTACAGGAGAGAATTTCCCTTCCTAGGGGTAGATTTCATCTCACTTCCTGTTGTCTCCTTCCGTTTGCAAGTAGGAGTCGTTTGTAAGTTAGATGTTTGAAAGTAGGGTCCTGCCCTATATACTCAGCAGAAATTTGGGCCTTAGGTGTTGCTGTGGCCACAACACTGTAAGCCCTCACAGGGCCCTGCTGTGAAATATTAGATCAAGAATTGTAATTACATGCCCCTGTTGAACAGGAGCTGAAAAATTAGGCCTTAGGCACTGGTGCTGGTGCCACAACACTGCAACCCCTTACAGACACTCTAGTTGGAACGCAGGAACGAGCCCTGCTGCAAAGTATTGCTTCAAAAATTGTAATTACACGCCCCTGTTAGACAGGGGCAGAAAAATTGTGCCTTAGGCACTGGTGGTGGCGCCCAGAACCAAAAATGTTCTTACAAGCTATCAGCGTGATGATTGAGGAGGAAGAGGATAATTACTCAGGGATAGTCACTCAGCATCAGCATAGGCAGTCTTTGAAGGGATCTGAGATTTCAAAAAAAAATTATTCGGTTACATCAGCATCAGGTGCTTGGTAGCTGGTGGTGATCCAAGACTGATTCATTTTTATGAAGGTCAGCCGATCGACCGAGTCGGTGGACAGACGCACCCTGTGATCGGTTACCACGCCTCCAGCAGCACTGAATGTGCGTTCCGAAAGAACGCTGGATGCAGGACAGGCCAGTAGCTCAATTGCATACTGTGCAAGCTCTGGCCAGTGATCCATCCTCAAGACCCAGTAACCCAGAGGATTTTCGGTGGGAAAGGTGTCCAAGTCTGATCTTGCCCCTAGGTATTCCTGCACCATGTAAAACAGACGCTGGCGATGGTTGCTGGAACCGATCATACCTTGGGGCTGCGGACCAAAAAATTGTCTGAACGCATCGGTCAGACGGCCACCTTCTCCACCGCTCCTTCTTTGACTGACCGAAGCCTCAGCAACACGTTGTCCAGAAACAGGAGTTTGTAACCTCCCAGTCTCTGGGAACGCGTTGCACAGACCTTTCTGCAAGGCCTCCCGAAGATGTTTCATCCTCTGCTCCCTCTGCGATGGCAAGATAAGGTCCGCAACCTTACCCTTGTAACGTGGATCAAGGAGGGTTGCCAGCCAGTATTGGTCCTTCTCCTTGATACCACGAATACGAGGATCCTTACGCAGGCTTTGCAGGATCAGGGAGGCCATGCAGCGTAGGTTTGCTGAGGCATTCGGTCCGGAGTCCTCTGGGTCACTAAGGACAACAACGTCCGCAGCCACCTCCTCCCAGCCACGTACAAGTCCATGTGTTCCTTGGGACTGATCCCTTAAAGACTGCTGCTGATGCTGAGTGCCAGGCTCCACCTCCATACTGACACAATCTTCCTCCTCCTCCTCCTCCTCCTTGTCCTCTTCCTGTGTGATCGGCGGGCACGCAGGAACACTGTCTGGATAAAGGGGGCCTTGAGAGCTAAGGAAGTCCTCCTCTTCCTGCCTCTGTTCTGCCTCAAGTGCCCTGTCCATTATTCCACGCAGCGTGTGCTCCAACAGGTGGACAAGGGGGGACAGTGTCACTGATGCATGCACTGTCAGTGCTCACCATCCTCGTGGCCTTCTCGAATGGTGACAGTACAGTGCATGCATCCCTGATCATGGCCCACTGGCGTGGGGAAAAAAACCAAGCTCCCCTGACCCTGTCCTGGTGCCATAGTCGCACAGGTACTCATTGATGGCCCTCTGCTGCGTGTGCAGCCGCTGCAGCATGGCCAACGTTGAGTTCCACCTGGTAGGCATGTCACAGATTAGGCGGTTCTTGGGCAGGTTAAACTCCTTTTGGAGGTCCGTCAGCCGAGCACTGGCATTATATGACCGGCGGAAATGCACACAGACTTTCCTGGCCTGCCTCAGGACATCCTGTAAGCCCGGGTACCTGCCCAAGAACCGCTGCACCACCAAGTTAAGGACGTGAGCCAAACAGGGCACATGGGTCAGTTGTCCCTGTCGGAGGGCAGAGAGGAGGTTGGTGCCATTGTCGCAAACCACCATTCCTGCCTTAAGTTGGCGTGGCGTCAATCACCTCTGAACCTGCCCCTGCAGAGCTGACAGAACCTCTGCCCCAGTGTGGCTCCTGTCCCCCAAGCACACCAGCTCAAGCACCGCATGGCATCTTTTGGCCTGCGTACTTGCGTAGCCCCTTGAACGCCTACGGAGCACCGCTGGTTCCGAGGAAGAGGCCATGGAGGAAGAAGAAGAGGAGGGGGTGGAGGAGAGAGGTGTGTCACAATCAGCATTTTGGAGGCGTGGTGGCGGAACAACCTCCAACACTACTGCACCTTGTCCTGCATCCTTCCCAGCTGCCAGCAGAGTCACCCAATGCGCCGTGAAACTTAGGTAACGTCCCTGTCCATGCCTGCTGGACCATGAGTCAGCGGTAATATGCACCTTACCGCTGACCGCCCTGTCCAGCGAGGCATGGACATTGCCTTCCACATGCCGGTAGAGAGCCGGAATCGCCTTCCGTGAGAAAAAGTGGCGTTTGGGTACCTGCCACTGAGGAACCGCACATTCCACAAACTCACGGAAGGGGGCAGAGTCTACCAACTGAAAAGGCAGCAGTTGAAGTGCTAGCAATTTTGCCAAGCTAGCATTCAACCGCTGGGCATGTGGATGGCTGGGAGCAAACTTCTTTCGGCGGTGCAGCAGCTGGGGCAGGGAAATTTGCCTGGTACAATCTGACGTCGGTGTACCAAAAGCAGATTGCCCACAAGTACTTGGCTGTGACACACCTA
Source organism: Lithobates septentrionalis (assembly GCA_037952835.1). Lineage (NCBI taxonomy): Eukaryota > Metazoa > Chordata > Amphibia > Anura > Ranidae > Lithobates > Lithobates septentrionalis. The sequence continues at coordinate 478,339 of JBBDGP010002646.1, read as the reverse complement.
ATTCTACACCTTCATTCCTCTCACTGCAGGTCTCAGAGAGGACTGAAGGTCTAGTGGGGTTGGAAATCTCAGCTGATGAGGAGCAAGGAGAGATCCTCTTTGTTCTTTGGTGTGGGTCTTTTAGATACGCTTGCCAACGAACTGCATGGCAGGTCAACATATGTCTGGTCAAGCATGTGGTACCCAAGCGGGAGATGTTTTGGCCACGCGAGATACGCTTGAGACATATGTTGCAAATAGCAGCGGTGCGATCTGATGCACTCGTCTCAAAAAAGGCTCACACCAAAGAACTTTTTGAATAACGCGCAGAGACTGCAGCGCCCTGCACATGTGGAGCTTTGGGGTGTGATGCAGTCAATGTGCTGCCCTTAGGCTGGCCCCTGGAGGGCATCCTGCCTCGTTGGTGATGTGCCGCCTCCTCCTCCTCCTCCTCTCTCCTATCAGGCACCCACGTTGAGTCAGTGACCTCATCATCCCCTCCCTCCTCATCACTGGAGCAAACCTGGCAGTATGCTGCAGCAGGGGGAGCATGACTTCTTGGGCACCCCCTCTGTCCGTGCTCATGTTACTGCCTTCATCGAGCTCAGTATCATCATCAGAGCCTTCCAAACGCTGGGCATTCTCCTGGAGCATGTACCCAACACTGTGGTCAAACAGTTCGAGGGAATCCTCAGGAGGACATGGTGGAGCTAGGGAAGGAGTCACTGATGACATTGAGCTGAGGGAAGAGGCCGCTGCTTTGCCAGACAAAGCACCCTGGGCATGGGTGAGAGAGGATGAGGAGGATGAGGACGGCTTGGTCATCCACTCGACCAAGTCTTCCGCATGTTGCGGCTCAACACGGCCAGCTGCCGAAAAAAAGGCCAAGCGTGTCCCATGGCCACGTGCTGATGAGGATGCACCGTCTCCACGACCAGCACTAGACACAGAGCCTGCTTGCCCTCTCTTATTGGCTTGTGACTGTCTGCCTCTCCTTCTTGGCCTTCCAGACATACTAATGGCCTGTAGCTGCACTAAGCTGGGATAGAACACCTGTAATTTTCTTCAGGTAGCTTTATATACTGTAACCAGACAAGCCTGCCTGTCAGTAGGAAGATAACAGGAACGGATCTAGCTGAACACTGTGAGCAGGACGCACTGCGCTAAATGTAAATAGCAGGAACGGATCTAGCTGAACACTGTGAGCAGGACGCACTGCACTAAATGTAAATAGCAGGAACGGATCTAGCTGAACACTGTGAGCAGGACGCACTGACTGCACTAAATGTAAATAGCAGGAACAGATCTAGCTGAACACTGTGAGCAGGACGCACTGACTGCACTAAATGTAAATAGCAGGAACAGATCTAGCTGAACACTGTGAGCAGGACGCACTGCACTAAATGTAAATAGCAGGAACGGATCTAGCTGAACACTGTGAGCAGGACGCACTGACTGCACTAAATGTAAATAGCAGGAACAGATCTAGCTGAACACTGTGAGCAGGACGCACTGACTGCACTAAATGTAAATAGCAGGAACAGATCTAGCTGAACACTGTGAGCAGGACGCACTGCACTAAATGTAAATAGCAGGAACGGATCTAGCTGAACACTGTGAGCAGGACGCACTGACTGCACTAAATGTAAATAGCAGGAACAGATCTAGCTGAACACTGTGAGCAGGACGCACTGCACTAAATGTAAATAGCAGGAACGGATCTAGCTGAACACTGTGAGCAGGACGCACTGCACTAAATGTAAATAGCAGGAACGGATCTAGCTGAACACTGTGAGCAGGACGCACTGCACTAAATGTAAATAGCAGGAACGGATCTAGCTGAACACTGTGAGCAGGACGCACTGCACTAAATGTAAATAGCAGGAATGGATCTAGCTGAACACTGTGAGCAGGACGCACTGCACTAAATGTAAATAGCAGGAACGGATCTAGCTGAACACTGTGAGCAGGACGCACTGACTGCACTAAATGTAAATAGCAGAAACAGATCTAGCTGAACACTGTGAGCAGGACGCACTGCACTAAATGTAAATAGCAGGAACGGATCTAGCTGAACACTGTGAGCAGGACGCACTGCACTAAATGTAAATAGCAGGAACGGATCTAGCTGAACACTGTGAGCAGGACGCACTGCACTAAATGTAAATAACAGGAACGGATCTAGCTGAACACTGTGAGCAGGACGCACTGCACTAAATGTAAATAGCAGGAACGGATCTAGCTGAACACTGTGAGCAGGACGCACTGCACTAAATGTAAATAGCAGGAACGGATCTAGCTGAACACTGTGAGCAGGACGCACTGCACCAAATGTAAATAGTCTAGATAGAAGATAACAGGAACGGATCTAGCTAAACTGAATACAGTGTATATATATATATATGCAACACCAGGGATGCATATATATACACAATACACTGTAAGTGCAGCTAACTGACTGACTGTTCTGCCTAATCTATCTATCTCAAATCAAATGACACTGTCTGTCTCTCTCTCTATCTCTCAGCACACCGGAACACACTACACAGGGCCGCCGTGCAGGCGGCCTTATATAGTGTGGGGCGTGTACTAAATCCCCTGAGCCATAATTGGCCAAAGCCACCCTGGCTTTGGCCAATTACAGCTCTCTCTACTGACGGCGCTGTGATTGGCCAAGCATGCGGGTCATTGTGCATGCTTGGCCAATCATCAGCCAGCAATGCACTGCGATGCCGCAGTGAATTATGGTCCGTGATGCGCCACACGAATTTGGCGCGAACGGCCCATATCGTTCGCAATTCGACGGACGGTCGAACAGCCGATGTTCGAGTCGAACATGGGTTCGACTCGAACACGAAGCTCATCCCTACTCTCAACCAAAGGAGAGAAAGGGGGGAATATATGCCTCCCTAAATATAGTATACATTGTCTAGAACTCACAGTTCAGTAGGAGAATGGTCTATCGGCTCATGCATGGATGGGAGGGCTGCGTGTGCGATGGTGAAAGAGGGGATCCCCAACACAATGCCAGTTCCGGTGCTGAGTTGGGTTGGTGGAAGGAGCTCCATTTGACTTTGTAGGGTGTAGTTCAGGCTCAGCTCTCTTATTTGGGATTATTATACTTTTTGGATTAATATACTGTATGATTAATATATAAAATAACGTGAAACATCTGTGTTTGGATTATAGGACAATATATAAAAAAGCAGCCAGGAGCAATTTGTTGATTACAAATTATAACATAAAAAAAACCATATATGCAGCTCTTAATCAAATAAATTAATTAATCAAACTTCATAAACAATGGTTGATTGATAGTGATAATCTCCGCACCAGCTTCAGTGCGAGAGATGGACACACACAGCACCACAATGATGAGGCAAATCTGCTTACCAGATGATGTAGACCCTGAAATTATAGAGAGGTCTAAAAATGCCTTAAAAATTTTAGTATCAGAATTCCCATTAAAGACGGGGATCAAACATCAACTGGAATCCTAGCGGTATCCTCATATCAACGCAGCAGTGTATTGAAAGATTTTACCATATGTTCCAAGAAACATGCACATCCAACGATACCATTATCAAACCCATTAAACAATTACCTCATGAGAGTATGAATAAAGAGTGGTGCAGTATGTCTTAAAACCATGGAACACTTTAATAAATAAACAACAAACATGTGTAAAGAAGTGAAAATGTGCATCAAAATGGATGCGGTGGCCAGCATGCTTACCTCATGCATCACAGGTCCCGTCTTATGCGTTTTGTCACAATCTGACGTCATCAGAGGCGTGGACCTCTTTGATTGGTCACGTGACCCGCAGACACAGTCACCGTTTAGGACTGTACCTGATCGAACATGGTAGTTGGTGAAAGGCGTTCCATTCTACTTTGTAGAGTTTAGGTCTATTATATTTACATAGTTACATAGTAGGTGAGGTTGAAAAAAGACACAAGTCCATCAAGTCCAACCTATGTGTGTGATTATATGTCAGTATTACATTGTATATTCCTGTATGTTGCGGTCATACAGGTGCTTATCTAATAGTTTCTTGAAGCTATCGATGCTCCCCACTGAGACCACCGCCTGTGGAAGGGAATTCCACATCCTTGCCGCTCTTACAGTAAAGAACCCTCTACGTAGTTTAAGGTTAAACCTCTTTTCTTCTAATTTTAATGAGTGGCCGCGAGTCTTGTTAAACTCTCTTCTGCGAAAAAGTTTTATTTCTATTGTAGGGTCACCAGTACGGTATTTGTATATCGAAATCATATCCCCTCTCAAGCGTCTCTTCTCCAGAGAGAATAAGTTCAGTGCTCGCAACCTTTCCTCATAACTAAGATCCTCCAGACCCTTTATTAGCTTTGTTGCCCTTCTTTGTACTCGCTCCATTTCCAGTACATCCTTCCTGAGGACTGGTGCCCAGAACTGGACAGCATACTCCAGGTGCGGCCGGACCAGAGTCTTGTAGAGCGGGAGAATTATTGTTTTATCTCTGGAGTTGATCCCCTTTTTAATGCATGCCAATATTCTATTTGCTTTGTTAGCAGCAGCTTGGCATTGCATGCCATTGCTGAGCCTATCATCTATTAGGACTCCCAGGTCCTTTTCCATCCTAGATTCCCCCAGAGGTTCTCCCCCCAGTGTATAGATTGCATTCATATTTTTGCCACCCAAATGCATTATTTTACATTTTTCTACATTGAACCTCATTTGCCATGTAGTTGCCCACCCATTAATTTGTTCAGATCTTTTTGCAAGGTTTCCACATCCTGCGAAGTTATTGCCCTGCTTAGCTTAGTATCGTCTGCAAATACAGAGATTGAACTGTTTATCCCATCCTCCAGGTCGTTTATGAACAAATTTATTAGGATTGGTCCCAGCACAGAACCCTGGGGGACCCCACTACCCACCCCTGACCATTCCGAGTACTCCCCATTTATCACCACCCTCTGAACTCGCCCTTGTAGCCAGTTTTCAATCTATGTACTCACCCTATGGTCCATGCCAACGGACCTTATTTTGTACAGTAAACGTTTATGGGGAACTGTGTCAAATGCTTTTGCAAAATCCAGATACACCACGTCTATGGGCCTTCCTTTATCTAGATGGCAACTCACCTCCTCATAGAAGGTTAGTAGATTGGTTTGGCAAGAACGATTCTTCATGAATCCATGCTGATTACTGCTAATGATATCATTCTTATTACTAAAATCTTGTATATAGTCCCTTATCATTCCCTCCAAGAGTTTACATACTATTGATGTTAGGCTAACTGGTCTGTAATTCCCAGGGATGTTTTTTGGGCCCTTTTTAAATATTGGTGCTACATTGGCTTTTCTCCAATCAGCTGGCACCATTCCAGTCAATAGACTGTCTGTAAAAATTAGGAACAACGGTCTGGCAATCACCTGACTGAGTTCCCTAAGTACCCTCGGATGCAAGCCATCTGGTCCCGGTGATTTATTAATGTTAAGTTTCTCAAGTCTAATTTTAATTCCGTCCTCTGTTAACCATGTAGGTGCTTCCTGTGTTGTGTCATGAGGATAAACACTGCAGTTTTGGTTACTGAAGCCCCCCGATTCACTCGTGAATACTGAGGAGAAGAATAAATTCAATACCTCTGCCATCTCCCCATCCTTTGTAACCAGATGTCCTTCCTCATTCTTTATGGGGCCAATATGGTCTGTCCTCCCTTTTTTACTGTTTACATACTTAAAGAATTTCTTGGGATTTTTTTTGCTCTCCTCCGCTATGTGTCTTTCATGTTCTATCTTAGCCATCCTAATTGCACCCTTACATTTCTTATTGCATTCTTTATAAATTCTGAATGCTGTGGATGATCCCTCAACCTTGTATTTTTTGAAGGCCTTCTCCTTTGCTTTTGTCGCGGACACTGGCTGCAAGGACCTTTTTCTGTCCACATTCACCCTGTTATTTGGTATTTCTATATTAATCTTTTATTTTTTTGAACTTGCCCAAAGAATATTCTAAGTTGTTTATTCTGAACAATACATGACTCTTGAAAGAGCTGATCACATTAACCTGCAGAGACGAACTGTCTGGTCACCAGGTCTGCCTTAAGTGTTGTGTTAATTAACATGTTAATTATATTATTGTCCTTTAAGTTTTTGCTAGAGGGGAGGGGGGGGAGTGTCCATGAGTCAGCCCTACCTCGTTATCTAACCCCTTGTGTTAAATGTGTATAAAAAGGCTGTGTTCTGCCCAATAAAGCAGTCAAGATTCTACAAGCTATTATCGACTAGACTTGTATTTACTGCAGCTATAATATTATATCTGACTGATGATCATACGGGAGGAAGCGGTGTTATTGACGGAGGCACTCAGTGGAGTGTGGAATAGGATCCGTCACAATTGGTGGCAAGCTCTGGGATGCTTCCTCTTGCCTAGGCTCACCCAAATCACCACCGGGACCCCCTGCTCCTAACAGCAGATGCAACATCACTACGCCAGACTCAAGCGCAGCACCTTGAAGGATCTCTTGGAAGCCTGTGGAAAAGTCTCCAGCAACAAATCCAAAGCGACTCTCATCACCGAACTAATGGAGATCGACCAGGCCAGCAACCCACCAGCAGACACCGCAGAGGCGACAGAGTTCCAGCGTGACGTCCAGTGGCGACTGGCCTTGTATGGTACTCACCCCCCGCAGGAGGTTATCAGTCAAGTGTTAACAGAGGTGTCCCAGCTGCGAATGGCTGAACTCCAGCGGGACCAAGGAGCGTCAGTTATGTTCAACCGGGAAGCTCCAGCGGCCCGCAAAAAGCTACCCTATGCCGCCTTCCGCATGTTTGAAGATGGTGAAGATGAGATGGATGTTTACCTGCAAATGTTTGAGCGTCAATGCGGTCTCCAAGGTGTCAATAAAGCAGATTGGGTCACGCTCCTGGTCAGCCGTCTCACAGGAAGGGCTGCAGAGGCGTACAATAATGTCCCTGATGAGATCAGCCAGGACTATGACCGGGTAAAAGAAAGACTATTGGCTCGCTTCGGCATTACTCCAGAGGCACACCGTTTGAGGTTTCGCAACCTCCGTCGAAAGGAGAGAGAGCCTTACACAGAATGGGCTCATCAAATGACCCGAGCAGCGGAGAGTTGGATGACCGGGCGCCAAGCTGTTACCATGGCAGATGCGCTCCAGCTAATCCTCCTGGAACAATTCTACGATCATACCCCACATGAGGTTAGAGACTGGATAAAGGATCGGCGGCCAGTCACAGTAGATGAAGCTGCCACCCTAGCTGACCAATACGTGGATTCAAGGCGGACCGTACAACCAGAGCCTAAGACCCCAGCTCGGCCTGTCCCCAACATTCCACGGAGCTTTGCCCCTTCACACCAGCCGTCGATCCCCGGCCCCACTCAGCTACCTTCTTCACGAGGAAAAGGGGACCTCTGCTACAGATGCAACCAATCAGGGCATGTTAGGAGGTATTGTCCGCAGAAGGTTTCCCAGGACGCGCGGAACAACAGGCCCCTTGGACCTGCCCGGGCTGCTGCACACTGTCTGGAGAGAGATGATGTGACTTACCCAAGCGAGGAGAATATTGGAATTCTACATGAGGCAGACCCTGTGCAAGCTGCCACTACAGATAATCGTTTGCACCATCGACAAGCCGTGTGGATTAATGGTCGGGCTGCCCAGGGACTGCGGGACACGGGAGCTACTATTACCCTGATACAGTCCCGAATGATAAACCCGGCAGAGCAGACGGGACGGTCTGTGGCTGTGCGGGTGGCCGGGGGAAATGTTATGCGGGTCCCCACTGCCAGGGTTCACCTTGATTGGGGTTCGGGGGCCAAAGAAGTGGAAGTGGGAATAATGCAGAACTTACCTGCAGAGGTTTTGTTGGGCAACGATTTGGGACGTTTAAATTCAGCCTTCTCCCTGGATGTATCCCCGGAAGCCTATCCTGTTACCACCCGCCAGCAAGCCCGGATGGAGGTGCGCTCCCTCGAGGACGGGACCCAGGTAAGACCTGTCACCCCTGACCTAGACTGTACTACCCCAACTAACCCTATCCCGACTTGGGCTTCTCCCCAAGAATTTGCTCAGGCAACTCTTAGCGACCCTTCCTTAGCTAGCTATAGGGAAAGAGCAGGATTGGACCCTGGGGGGTTGGAGAGGGAGCGAATAGAGTGGGTCCAGGGATTACTCTATCGGGTTACTGAGGGAAAGACAGCCTCCCATCCACCCAAGCGGCAGCTGGTTGTGCCGCAGAAATATCGTCATGACCTGCTGCGCATTGGGCATGACATACCCTTAGCCGGACACCTGGGGATGTCCCGGACCCTCCACCGTCTGACTCAGTCGTTTTTTTGGCCAGGGATTACAGGGGATGTCCGACAGTATTGCCGGACCTGTGACACATGCCAGCGGGTGGGTAAGCATGGGGGCCCGCTGAAAGCTCCCCTACACCCTTTACCGATCATTGATGAACCCTTTAGCCGTGTTGCCGTAGACCTGGTTGGACCATTGCCCAGACCTAGTCCTTCTGGGAAGAGATATATCCTTACTGTGGTGGACTATGCCACCCGGTACCCGGAGGCCATTCCCCTGGCAAATATCCATGCAGAAACTGTGGCTGATGCTTTGCTCCGTATCTTTGCCAGGGTGGGTTTCCCTCGGGAAATCATCTCTGACCAGGGGACCCAGTTCACTGCTGAGCTCACTCAGCAGTTATGGAGGCTCTGTGGGATAAAGCCCCTACAGAGCTCTCCCTATCACCCCCAGACCAACGGACTGTGTGAGAGGTTCAATGGAACACTGAAACAGCTGCTTAGGACATTTGCAACCTCTCACAGGGATTGGGAGAGATATCTGCCACACCTTCTCTTCGCTTATCGGGAGGTGCCACAGGAATCTACCGGGTTCTCCCCATTTGAGTTACTGTATGGGAGGCGGGTGAGGGGGCCCCTAGATCTAGTCAGAGCCCACTGGGAAGGGGGAATTGATCCCCAAGGGTCCTCTATCGTAGCATACGTTCTTGAGTTTAGGGACAGACTGAAGGAGCTGACGGACACTGTCCAGGAGAACCTTCGGGCTGCCCAAAGGCGACAGAAACGATGGTACGATCGTACTGCACGGAACCGCACTCTGGAGGTTGGGCAGAAGGTTCTTGCCCTCAGACCAACCAAGCAGGACAAGTTACAGGCCACTTGGCAGGGACCTTACCGGGTTGTGGCAAAGCTCTGTGACACAACCTACCTAGTGGCTAAATGTTCGGATGAAAGAGTCCGACGGACCTTTCATGTAAACATGTTGAAAGCATACTGGGAAAGATCAGGAGAGGTAGCCGCTATATGTGCTCCAGCTGTGGAAGATTCTGAGAATCTTCCCCTGCTGGTGCTCCCGGAGCTAAATAGAATTACTGCAGGGATAGAGATGATAAAGCTTGACGACCAGCTAGGGCCGACGCAAAGAGAACAAGCTAGACAGGTCCTTAGTCAGAGAAGGGAAATGTTCTCCACAGTCCCCGGGTACACTACTATGGCAGTGCACCGTGTGGAGACCCCGGGACAACTGCCACTAAGACAGGCGGCTTACCGGATACCTGACGCAGTGAGAGAGGGGATGCGTCATGAGATTAAGGAGATGCTTGAATTGGGAGTCATTGAGCCATCCAGCAGCCCCTGGGCTTCCCCGGTGGTCCTTGTACCGAAGCGGGATGGCACAACTCGCTTCTGTGTAGACTACCGCAGATTAAATGAGTGCACCACCACTGATGCTTACCCTATGCCCCGGGTCGATGATCTGTTAGATCGCATTGCTCGGGGAAAATTCCTGACAACCCTTGACCTATGCAAAGGATACTGGCAAATTCCTCTGGATGCGGAATCTATTCCGAAATCGGCGTTCATTACCCCATTTGGCTTATACCAGTCTAAAGTAATGCCATTTGGGATGAAGAATGCACCGGCAACTTTCCAGAGGATGGTAGACCAACTCCTCGATGGCCTCCAGGACTATGCTTGTGCATATCTGGACGACATTGCGATCTACAGTGATACCTGGGAGGACCATCTGGTTCATCTGGGTGTCGTGCTAGACCGCATCAAGGCTGCAGGACTAACCCTTAAGCCAGAGAAATGCAGCATAGGGATGTCCGAGGTACAGTACCTTGGACATCGAGTAGGCAGTGGACAACAACGACCTGAGCCTGCTAAGATTGAGGCCGTTGCCAAGTGGCCGACCCCCCGTACTAAAACCCAGGTCCTGGCGTTCCTAGGCACAGCTGGGTACTATAGGAAATTTGTCCCGCAATATAGTTCCATCGCTAAGCCCCTGACAGACCTGACTAAGAAGCACCTTCCCCGACAGGTACTGTGGTCCCCTGAGTGTGAAGCTGCCTTCCAACAATTAAAGAATGCACTAACTTCAGCTCCTGTTCTAGCTGCCCCTGACCCAACCAAACGTTTTTGTGTCCACACAGATGCCTCTACATTCGGGCTGGGGGCAGTACTGAGCCAAGTAGGACCTGATGGCGGTGAGCACCCAGTGGCCTACATCAGTCGGAAGCTGCTACCCAGGGAAGTCGGTTATGCAGCCGTGGAGAAGGAGTGCTTGGCGCTGGTGTGGGCTCTCAAGAAATTCCAACCTTATCTCTACGGACGATCTTTTACGGTGCTCACCGACCACAATCCATTAATCTGGCTTAATCGGGTCTCCGGGGATAATGGACGTTTGTTACGATGGAGCTTGGCACTGCAGCCCTACAATTTTACCATACAGTATCGACCAGGAAAGCAGGATGGGAACGCTGATGGACTTTCCCGGCAAACGGAACTATAAAACTCTCCCGGACAGCCACAAGCTGACCCGTGGTGGATCTAGTTGGGTCTGCCGGATTATGGGACAGGGGGGGGCACTGTCGCGGACACTGGCTGCAAGGACCTTTTTCTGTCCACATTCACCCTGTTATTTGGTATTTCTATATTAATCTTTTATTTTTTTGAACTTGCCCAAAGAATATTCTAAGTTGTTTATTCTGAACAATACATGACTCTTGAAAGAGCTGATCACATTAACCTGCAGAGACGAACTGTCTGGTCACCAGGTCTGCCTTAAGTGTTGTGTTAATTAACATGTTAATTATATTATTGTCCTTTAAGTTTTTGCTAGAGGGGAGGGGGGGGAGTGTCCATGAGTCAGCCCTACCTCGTTATCTAACCCCTTGTGTTAAATGTGTATAAAAAGGCTGTGTTCTGCCCAATAAAGCAGTCAAGATTCTACAAGCTATTATCGACTAGACTTGTATTTACTGCAGCTATAATATTATATCTGACTGATGATCATACGGGAGGAAGCGGTGTTATTGACGGAGGCACTCAGTGGAGTGTGGAATAGGATCCGTCACAGCTTTTATATGCATTTTTACATTGGAGTTAAGCCATCCAGGATGTTTGTTCGCTCTTTTAAATTTATTACCCAATGGGATACATTGGCTAATGCCCTTATTTAATATGCTCTTAAAGCAAACCCATCTCTCCTCTGTATTCTTTGTTCCTAATATTTTATCCCAATTTATGCCTTTTAGCAAGGTTTGTAGTTTAGGGAAGTTGGCTCTTTTGAAATTCAGTGTCTTTGTGTTCCCTTCATGTCTCCTATTTGTGTGATTTATACTGAAACTAATTGACCTGTGATCGCTGTTACCTAAATTGCCCCGTATTTCCACATCTGTTATCAGGTCTGTATTGTTGGTAATCAGTAGATCTAGTAATGTTTTATTTCTAGTTGGTGCGTCTACCATCTGACCCATAAAATTGTCCTGCAAGACATTAAGGAACTGGCGAGCCTTAAATGAATGCGCGGTTCCCTCCGCCCAGTCTATGTCTGGATAATTAAAATCCCCCATTATGATAACACTTCCCATCCTTGCTGCTAATCCAATTTGTGATAGGAGATCCGTCTCCACTTCCTCCCTCAGGTTAGGGGGCCTATAGCATACTCCCAGTATTATTTTCCCCTTAGCTTCATCCCTTTGGAGCTCTACCCATAAAGATTCCACCTCCTCCCTAGCCCCCTCAGTGATGTCATCTCTCACATTCACTTGTACATTATTCTTGATATATAGGCATACCCCTCCCCCTTTTTTACCCTCTCTATCCTTGCGGTATAGGGTATACCCTTGAATGTTTGCCAGCCAATCATGAGAGCTGTTGAACCAGGTCTCTGAAATTCCCACAAAATCCAAATCCTCCTTGTACAACAGTATCTCTAGTTCACCCATCTTGTCCGCCAGGCTCCTGGCATTGGTGAACATGCCACATAGTTTAGACCGGTCGCATATTGTCCTCGTATTGGGTGTTTCAAGATTGCAACTTGGACTTGCTACTATACTCACCTTGTGTTTTTGTGCTTTGGTTAACCTACCACTAATGCCCCCAATACTACCCTCTGGAATATCTTCCGCGCTGGCTATCACTGTCTCTGGACCCTCCCCCCCATCGCCTAGTTTAAAAACCCCTCTAACTTTTTGGCCATCTTCATTCCCAGCAGATCTGCACCCTCCTCATTTAGGTGCAGTCCGTCCCTTCTATAGTACCGGTTACCGACTGAGAAGTCGGCCCAGTCCTCCAGGAACCCAAACCCCTCCTTACTACACCAGCTCTTCAGCCACTTGTTTACTTCCCTAATCTCCCTCTGCCTCTCTGGTGTGGCTCGATGTACCGGTAGTATTCCTGAGAACACTACCTTGGAGGTCCTTTTCCTCAATTTAGCTCCTAAGTCCCTAAAATCGTTCTTTAGGACACTCCATCTGCCTCTGACTTTGTCATTGGTGCCAACGTGCACCATGACAGCCGGGTCTTCCCCAGCCCCTCCCAGTAATCTGTCCACAAGATCCGTGATGTGCCGAACCCGAGCGCCCGGTAGACAACATACTGTTCGGCGCTTCAGGTCTTGGTTACAGATTGCCCTCTCTGTCCTTCTAAGAATTGAGTCCCCTACCACCAGAATCTGTCTTTCCCTTCCCTTTGCTGCCCCCCCACTCTCACTGGAGGAGTTCTTCCCCTGGCAGCTAGGAGAGTCCCTCAACTCCAGCAGTGCTGGTCCCTGACTGGTTACACCAATGTCACTCAATGGAGCGTACTTATTGGGATGCTCCAGTCCTGGATCGGCCTCCCTGGCACTTCCCCCTCTACCCCTCCTGACTGTCACCCATCTACTCTTTGCTAGTGCCTGCACCTCTTTGTCTCCACCCGCCTCTGTGCTGGCCCCTGCTGGCACCTGCCGTGTACGTTCCTGGCTCACCTTTAGTATGGAGGGACTTCTCAGTGCTGACAGTTGCTTCCCCAGATTCAGAACCTGGGCTTCCAGGGAAACAATGTGCTTACATTTTGCACAGCAGTATTCGCCCTCGATCGGATGATCAAGGAACGCATACATGCGGCAAGATGTACAAAGAGTCGCCTCTCCACACCCGCCGGGCATCGTACCTATTAAATTTAGTGAGGATTTGGGGATTTTACCCTGTCCAAATTACCTAACAACTAGCTTCCTGGCACTAATACTCAAGACAATACACAGGTACTAACGATCCACACACACTACTCAGACAACACTCAGATACTCACACTACACAGGTACTATGACCCCTGTTATAACTTCCTGTTTTAATCTCTTGTTTATAACTCCCACTTAAAAAAGCTCCACTTACACCAAGCTCCACAGCTTCAAACTGAGCACGCTCAACTGAGTCCTACAACAAGTTAAATAGTCACCTGGGAGCAATTAACCACACCCTTAATTGATAGACTGATGAAACAAAAAAAAAAAAAAAAAAAAGAAAAGCTATTTAAAAAGTGACAGCAAAAGGCAAGATAAAAACTAAAAGGAAAAGTCCCCAAAATGCAACCCAGCAAACACCAACAGACAGCAGCAATACACACACCAGCAGACAGCAGCAATACACACACCAACAGACAGCAAGACTTGTATACTCTAACTCTTGTTTATAACTCCCACTTAAAAAAGCTCCACTTACACCAAGCTCCACAGCTTCAAATTATTATACTACTTTGACCGGTGAAGTGAACTGCGAACACAATAACCCGATAGGGCCATATCCAATGGGACATGGTAGTCGGTGGAAGGAGCTCCATTCTTCTTTGAAGAGTTTAATTTAGGATTAGTTCTCTTATTTGGGATTATTATACCTCTTTGATTGGTCACTTGGCCTGCAGACACAATAACCCGATAGGGCCATACCTGATAGGACATGGCAGTTGGTGCAAGGAGCTCCATTTGACTTTGTAGGGTTTAGGATTATTATACTTCTTTGACTGGTGAAGTGAACTGCAGACACAATAACCGGATAGGACCATACGTGATAGGACATGGCAGTTGGAGCAAGGAGCTCCATTTGACTTTGTAGGGTTTAGTATTATTATGCCTATTTGATTGGTCACTTGGTCTGCAGACACAATAACCCGATAGGACCATACCTGATAGGACATGGCAGTTGGTGCAAGGAGCTCCATTTGACTTTGTAGGGTTTAGGATTATTATACTTCTTTGACCGGTGAAGTGAACTGCAGACACAATAACTGGATAGGACCATACGTGATAGGACATGGCAGTTGGTGCAAGGAGCTCCATTTGACTTTGTAGGGTTTAGGATTATTATACTTCTTTGACTGGTGAAGTGAACTGCAGACACAATAACCGGATAGGACCATACATGATAGGACATAACAGTTGGAGCAAGGAGCTCCATTTGACTTTGTAGGGTTTAGTATTATTATGCCTCTTTGATTGGTCACTTGGTCTGCAGACACAATAACCCGATAGGACCATACCTGATGGGACATGGCAGTTGGTGCAAGGAGCTCCATTTGACTTTGTAGGGTTTAGGATTATTATACTTCTTTGACCGGTGAAGTGAACTGCAGACACAATAACCGATTGGGCCATACCTAATGGGACATGGTAGCTGGTAGAAGGAGAACAAAAAAAAGGGAAGAAAATAAGTGGGACTTTGAATGAGGTGTGCTACTGCTTAAAAAAAAACAAGTGCATGGAATGTATATATATACGATAAAACCTTTATTTTGTCTAACGCAGCTCCTTGGGTCTAGAACTGCATCACATGGTTTACAAATGTAAATGCAACAATATACAATAAGTTGGTAATAACTAAATACACATTTACCAAATGTACATATGAACTGATATAACATAGTCATATACAGTACATATACATAGACAAATAATTACATGTTGAATGTTTAGAGTATGAGCTGAACTGTCTTGGCACTCCAAAATTGTGTACTCTACGCGTTTCATGAAATGCATTCACTCATCAGGAGTATGGATGCAGGACTACAGTGTAAGAACAGAAAAAAATCATCAAATATATTACTTATATGTATCTCTCAACTAGGGATGAGCCGAACACCCCCCCCGGTTCGGTTCGCACCAGAACCCGCGAACGGACCGAAAGTTCGCACGAACGTTAGAACCCCATTGACGTCTATGGGACTCGAACGTTCGAAATCAAAAGTGCTCATTTTAAAGGCTAATTTGCATGGTATTGTCCTAAAAAGGGTTTGGGGACCCGGGTCCTACCCCAGAGGACATGTATCAATGCAAAAAAAACTTTTAAAAACGGCCGTTTTTTCGGGAGCAGTGATTTTAATGATGCTTAAAGTAAAAAAAAAAAAGTGAAATATTCCTTTAAATATCGTACCTGGGGGGTGTCTATAGTATGCCTGTAAAGTGACGCGTGTTTCCCATGTTTAGAACAGTCCCTGCACCAAATGTCATTTTTAAAGGAAAAAATCTCATTTAAAACTGCTTGCGGGTTTAATGTCATGTCGGGTCATGGCAATATGGATGAAAATCAGTGAGACAAACGGCATGGGTACCCCCCCAGTCCATTACCAGGCCCTTTGGGTCCTGTATGGATATTAAGGGGAAACCCACACCCAAATTAAAATAAGGAAAGGCATTATATACTCTGAACAGCAGTATACAGGCGGTGCAAACAAGACAGGGACTGTAGGTTTGTTGTTAAGTAGAATCTCTTTGTAATTTTGAACGGGTACATTTTTAACGTGTTTAGCTCCAGCCAAAAAATCTTTTTTAAGCTTTTTGGAAAACATAGGGAAGGGTTATCACCCCTGTGACATTTGTTTTGCTGTCTTTCCTCCTCTTCAGAAGATTTCACCTCACTTTTTTGTCCCAATGAAAAATGTTTTTTGAAAATTTGGGTTTTTTTGTGGAACAAGGATTGGAAAGCATCAGTGGAAAGGAGAAATTGTTTTCCCATATTAACTCTTACAGGAGAGAATTTCCCTTCCTAGGGGTAGATTTCATCTCACTTCCTGTTGTCTCCTTCCGTTTGCAAGTAGGAGTCGTTTGTAAGTTAGATGTTTGAAAGTAGGGTCCTGCCCTATATACTCAGCAGAAATTTGGGCCTTAGGTGTTGCTGTGGCCACAACACTGTAAGCCCTCACAGGGCCCTGCTGTGAAATATTAGATCAAGAATTGTAATTACATGCCCCTGTTGAACAGGAGCTGAAAAATTAGGCCTTAGGCACTGGTGCTGGTGCCACAACACTGCAACCCCTTACAGACACTCTAGTTGGAACGCAGGAACGAGCCCTGCTGCAAAGTATTGCTTCAAAAATTGTAATTACACGCCCCTGTTAGACAGGGGCAGAAAAATTGTGCCTTAGGCACTGGTGGTGGCGCCCAGAACCAAAAATGTTCTTACAAGCTATCAGCGTGATGATTGAGGAGGAAGAGGATAATTACTCAGGGATAGTCACTCAGCATCAGCATAGGCAGTCTTTGAAGGGATCTGAGATTTCAAAAAAAAATTATTCGGTTACATCAGCATCAGGTGCTTGGTAGCTGGTGGTGATCCAAGACTGATTCATTTTTATGAAGGTCAGCCGATCGACCGAGTCGGTGGACAGACGCACCCTGTGATCGGTTACCACGCCTCCAGCAGCACTGAATGTGCGTTCCGAAAGAACGCTGGATGCAGGACAGGCCAGTAGCTCAATTGCATACTGTGCAAGCTCTGGCCAGTGATCCATCCTCAAGACCCAGTAACCCAGAGGATTTTCGGTGGGAAAGGTGTCCAAGTCTGATCTTGCCCCTAGGTATTCCTGCACCATGTAAAACAGACGCTGGCGATGGTTGCTGGAACCGATCATACCTTGGGGCTGCGGACCAAAAAATTGTCTGAACGCATCGGTCAGACGGCCACCTTCTCCACCGCTCCTTCTTTGACTGACCGAAGCCTCAGCAACACGTTGTCCAGAAACAGGAGTTTGTAACCTCCCAGTCTCTGGGAACGCGTTGCACAGACCTTTCTGCAAGGCCTCCCGAAGATGTTTCATCCTCTGCTCCCTCTGCGATGGCAAGATAAGGTCCGCAACCTTACCCTTGTAACGTGGATCAAGGAGGGTTGCCAGCCAGTATTGGTCCTTCTCCTTGATACCACGAATACGAGGATCCTTACGCAGGCTTTGCAGGATCAGGGAGGCCATGCAGCGTAGGTTTGCTGAGGCATTCGGTCCGGAGTCCTCTGGGTCACTAAGGACAACAACGTCCGCAGCCACCTCCTCCCAGCCACGTACAAGTCCATGTGTTCCTTGGGACTGATCCCTTAAAGACTGCTGCTGATGCTGAGTGCCAGGCTCCACCTCCATACTGACACAATCTTCCTCCTCCTCCTCCTCCTCCTTGTCCTCTTCCTGTGTGATCGGCGGGCACGCAGGAACACTGTCTGGATAAAGGGGGCCTTGAGAGCTAAGGAAGTCCTCCTCTTCCTGCCTCTGTTCTGCCTCAAGTGCCCTGTCCATTATTCCACGCAGCGTGTGCTCCAACAGGTGGACAAGGGGGGACAGTGTCACTGATGCATGCACTGTCAGTGCTCACCATCCTCGTGGCCTTCTCGAATGGTGACAGTACAGTGCATGCATCCCTGATCATGGCCCACTGGCGTGGGGAAAAAAACCAAGCTCCCCTGACCCTGTCCTGGTGCCATAGTCGCACAGGTACTCATTGATGGCCCTCTGCTGCGTGTGCAGCCGCTGCAGCATGGCCAACGTTGAGTTCCACCTGGTAGGCATGTCACAGATTAGGCGGTTCTTGGGCAGGTTAAACTCCTTTTGGAGGTCCGTCAGCCGAGCACTGGCATTATATGACCGGCGGAAATGCACACAGACTTTCCTGGCCTGCCTCAGGACATCCTGTAAGCCCGGGTACCTGCCCAAGAACCGCTGCACCACCAAGTTAAGGACGTGAGCCAAACAGGGCACATGGGTCAGTTGTCCCTGTCGGAGGGCAGAGAGGAGGTTGGTGCCATTGTCGCAAACCACCATTCCTGCCTTAAGTTGGCGTGGCGTCAATCACCTCTGAACCTGCCCCTGCAGAGCTGACAGAACCTCTGCCCCAGTGTGGCTCCTGTCCCCCAAGCACACCAGCTCAAGCACCGCATGGCATCTTTTGGCCTGCGTACTTGCGTAGCCCCTTGAACGCCTACGGAGCACCGCTGGTTCCGAGGAAGAGGCCATGGAGGAAGAAGAAGAGGAGGGGGTGGAGGAGAGAGGTGTGTCACAATCAGCATTTTGGAGGCGTGGTGGCGGAACAACCTCCAACACTACTGCACCTTGTCCTGCATCCTTCCCAGCTGCCAGCAGAGTCACCCAATGCGCCGTGAAACTTAGGTAACGTCCCTGTCCATGCCTGCTGGACCATGAGTCAGCGGTAATATGCACCTTACCGCTGACCGCCCTGTCCAGCGAGGCATGGACATTGCCTTCCACATGCCGGTAGAGAGCCGGAATCGCCTTCCGTGAGAAAAAGTGGCGTTTGGGTACCTGCCACTGAGGAACCGCACATTCCACAAACTCACGGAAGGGGGCAGAGTCTACCAACTGAAAAGGCAGCAGTTGAAGTGCTAGCAATTTTGCCAAGCTAGCATTCAACCGCTGGGCATGTGGATGGCTGGGAGCAAACTTCTTTCGGCGGTGCAGCAGCTGGGGCAGGGAAATTTGCCTGGTACAATCTGACGTCGGTGTACCAAAAGCAGATTGCCCACAAGTACTTGGCTGTGACACACCTAATTCTACACCTTCATTCCTCTCACTGCAGGTCTCAGAGAGGACTGAAGGTCTAGTGGGGTTGGAAATCTCAGCTGATGAGGAGCAAGGAGAGATCCTCTTTGTTCTTTGGTGTGGGTCTTTTAGATACGCTTGCCAACGAACTGCATGGCAGGTCAACATATGTCTGGTCAAGCATGTGGTACCCAAGCGGGAGATGTTTTGGCCACGCGAGATACGCTTGAGACATATGTTGCAAATAGCAGCGGTGCGATCTGATGCACTCGTCTCAAAAAAGGCTCACACCAAAGAACTTTTTGAATAACGCGCAGAGACTGCAGCGCCCTGCACATGTGGAGCTTTGGGGTGTGATGCAGTCAATGTGCTGCCCTTAGGCTGGCCCCTGGAGGGCATCCTGCCTCGTTGGTGATGTGCCGCCTCCTCCTCCTCCTCCTCTCTCCTATCAGGCACCCACGTTGAGTCAGTGACCTCATCATCCCCTCCCTCCTCATCACTGGAGCAAACCTGGCAGTATGCTGCAGCAGGGGGAGCATGACTTCTTGGGCACCCCCTCTGTCCGTGCTCATGTTACTGCCTTCATCGAGCTCAGTATCATCATCAGAGCCTTCCAAACGCTGGGCATTCTCCTGGAGCATGTACCCAACACTGTGGTCAAACAGTTCGAGGGAATCCTCAGGAGGACATGGTGGAGCTAGGGAAGGAGTCACTGATGACATTGAGCTGAGGGAAGAGGCCGCTGCTTTGCCAGACAAAGCACCCTGGGCATGGGTGAGAGAGGATGAGGAGGATGAGGACGGCTTGGTCATCCACTCGACCAAGTCTTCCGCATGTTGCGGCTCAACACGGCCAGCTGCCGAAAAAAAGGCCAAGCGTGTCCCATGGCCACGTGCTGATGAGGATGCACCGTCTCCACGACCAGCACTAGACACAGAGCCTGCTTGCCCTCTCTTATTGGCTTGTGACTGTCTGCCTCTCCTTCTTGGCCTTCCAGACATACTAATGGCCTGTAGCTGCACTAAGCTGGGATAGAACACCTGTAATTTTCTTCAGGTAGCTTTATATACTGTAACCAGACAAGCCTGCCTGTCAGTAGGAAGATAACAGGAACGGATCTAGCTGAACACTGTGAGCAGGACGCACTGCGCTAAATGTAAATAGCAGGAACGGATCTAGCTGAACACTGTGAGCAGGACGCACTGCACTAAATGTAAATAGCAGGAACGGATCTAGCTGAACACTGTGAGCAGGACGCACTGACTGCACTAAATGTAAATAGCAGGAACAGATCTAGCTGAACACTGTGAGCAGGACGCACTGACTGCACTAAATGTAAATAGCAGGAACAGATCTAGCTGAACACTGTGAGCAGGACGCACTGCACTAAATGTAAATAGCAGGAACGGATCTAGCTGAACACTGTGAGCAGGACGCACTGACTGCACTAAATGTAAATAGCAGGAACAGATCTAGCTGAACACTGTGAGCAGGACGCACTGACTGCACTAAATGTAAATAGCAGGAACAGATCTAGCTGAACACTGTGAGCAGGACGCACTGCACTAAATGTAAATAGCAGGAACGGATCTAGCTGAACACTGTGAGCAGGACGCACTGACTGCACTAAATGTAAATAGCAGGAACAGATCTAGCTGAACACTGTGAGCAGGACGCACTGCACTAAATGTAAATAGCAGGAACGGATCTAGCTGAACACTGTGAGCAGGACGCACTGCACTAAATGTAAATAGCAGGAACGGATCTAGCTGAACACTGTGAGCAGGACGCACTGCACTAAATGTAAATAGCAGGAACGGATCTAGCTGAACACTGTGAGCAGGACGCACTGCACTAAATGTAAATAGCAGGAATGGATCTAGCTGAACACTGTGAGCAGGACGCACTGCACTAAATGTAAATAGCAGGAACGGATCTAGCTGAACACTGTGAGCAGGACGCACTGACTGCACTAAATGTAAATAGCAGAAACAGATCTAGCTGAACACTGTGAGCAGGACGCACTGCACTAAATGTAAATAGCAGGAACGGATCTAGCTGAACACTGTGAGCAGGACGCACTGCACTAAATGTAAATAGCAGGAACGGATCTAGCTGAACACTGTGAGCAGGACGCACTGCACTAAATGTAAATAACAGGAACGGATCTAGCTGAACACTGTGAGCAGGACGCACTGCACTAAATGTAAATAGCAGGAACGGATCTAGCTGAACACTGTGAGCAGGACGCACTGCACTAAATGTAAATAGCAGGAACGGATCTAGCTGAACACTGTGAGCAGGACGCACTGCACCAAATGTAAATAGTCTAGATAGAAGATAACAGGAACGGATCTAGCTAAACTGAATACAGTGTATATATATATATATGCAACACCAGGGATGCATATATATACACAATACACTGTAAGTGCAGCTAACTGACTGACTGTTCTGCCTAATCTATCTATCTCAAATCAAATGACACTGTCTGTCTCTCTCTCTATCTCTCAGCACACCGGAACACACTACACAGGGCCGCCGTGCAGGCGGCCTTATATAGTGTGGGGCGTGTACTAAATCCCCTGAGCCATAATTGGCCAAAGCCACCCTGGCTTTGGCCAATTACAGCTCTCTCTACTGACGGCGCTGTGATTGGCCAAGCATGCGGGTCATTGTGCATGCTTGGCCAATCATCAGCCAGCAATGCACTGCGATGCCGCAGTGAATTATGGTCCGTGATGCGCCACACGAATTTGGCGCGAACGGCCCATATCGTTCGCAATTCGACGGACGGTCGAACAGCCGATGTTCGAGTCGAACATGGGTTCGACTCGAACACGAAGCTCATCCCTACTCTCAACCAAAGGAGAGAAAGGGGGGAATATATGCCTCCCTAAATATAGTATACATTGTCTAGAACTCACAGTTCAGTAGGAGAATGGTCTATCGGCTCATGCATGGATGGGAGGGCTGCGTGTGCGATGGTGAAAGAGGGGATCCCCAACACAATGCCAGTTCCGGTGCTGAGTTGGGTTGGTGGAAGGAGCTCCATTTGACTTTGTAGGGTGTAGTTCAGGCTCAGCTCTCTTATTTGGGATTATTATACTTTTTGGATTAATATACTGTATGATTAATATATAAAATAACGTGAAACATCTGTGTTTGGATTATAGGACAATATATAAAAAAGCAGCCAGGAGCAATTTGTTGATTACAAATTATAACATAAAAAAAACCATATATGCAGCTCTTAATCAAATAAATTAATTAATCAAACTTCATAAACAATGGTTGATTGATAGTGATAATCTCCGCACCAGCTTCAGTGCGAGAGATGGACACACACAGCACCACAATGATGAGGCAAATCTGCTTACCAGATGATGTAGACCCTGAAATTATAGAGAGGTCTAAAAATGCCTTAAAAATTTTAGTATCAGAATTCCCATTAAAGACGGGGATCAAACATCAACTGGAATCCTAGCGGTATCCTCATATCAACGCAGCAGTGTATTGAAAGATTTTACCATATGTTCCAAGAAACATGCACATCCAACGATACCATTATCAAACCCATTAAACAATTACCTCATGAGAGTATGAATAAAGAGTGGTGCAGTATGTCTTAAAACCATGGAACACTTTAATAAATAAACAACAAACATGTGTAAAGAAGTGAAAATGTGCATCAAAATGGATGCGGTGGCCAGCATGCTTACCTCATGCATCACAGGTCCCGTCTTATGCGTTTTGTCACAATCTGACGTCATCAGAGGCGTGGACCTCTTTGATTGGTCACGTGACCCGCAGACACAGTCACCGTTTAGGACTGTACCTGATCGAACATGGTAGTTGGTGAAAGGCGTTCCATTCTACTTTGTAGAGTTTAGGTCTATTATATTTACATAGTTACATAGTAGGTGAGGTTGAAAAAAGACACAAGTCCATCAAGTCCAACCTATGTGTGTGATTATATGTCAGTATTACATTGTATATTCCTGTATGTTGCGGTCATACAGGTGCTTATCTAATAGTTTCTTGAAGCTATCGATGCTCCCCACTGAGACCACCGCCTGTGGAAGGGAATTCCACATCCTTGCCGCTCTTACAGTAAAGAACCCTCTACGTAGTTTAAGGTTAAACCTCTTTTCTTCTAATTTTAATGAGTGGCCGCGAGTCTTGTTAAACTCTCTTCTGCGAAAAAGTTTTATTTCTATTGTAGGGTCACCAGTACGGTATTTGTATATCGAAATCATATCCCCTCTCAAGCGTCTCTTCTCCAGAGAGAATAAGTTCAGTGCTCGCAACCTTTCCTCATAACTAAGATCCTCCAGACCCTTTATTAGCTTTGTTGCCCTTCTTTGTACTCGCTCCATTTCCAGTACATCCTTCCTGAGGACTGGTGCCCAGAACTGGACAGCATACTCCAGGTGCGGCCGGACCAGAGTCTTGTAGAGCGGGAGAATTATTGTTTTATCTCTGGAGTTGATCCCCTTTTTAATGCATGCCAATATTCTATTTGCTTTGTTAGCAGCAGCTTGGCATTGCATGCCATTGCTGAGCCTATCATCTATTAGGACTCCCAGGTCCTTTTCCATCCTAGATTCCCCCAGAGGTTCTCCCCCCAGTGTATAGATTGCATTCATATTTTTGCCACCCAAATGCATTATTTTACATTTTTCTACATTGAACCTCATTTGCCATGTAGTTGCCCACCCATTAATTTGTTCAGATCTTTTTGCAAGGTTTCCACATCCTGCGAAGTTATTGCCCTGCTTAGCTTAGTATCGTCTGCAAATACAGAGATTGAACTGTTTATCCCATCCTCCAGGTCGTTTATGAACAAATTTATTAGGATTGGTCCCAGCACAGAACCCTGGGGGACCCCACTACCCACCCCTGACCATTCCGAGTACTCCCCATTTATCACCACCCTCTGAACTCGCCCTTGTAGCCAGTTTTCAATCTATGTACTCACCCTATGGTCCATGCCAACGGACCTTATTTTGTACAGTAAACGTTTATGGGGAACTGTGTCAAATGCTTTTGCAAAATCCAGATACACCACGTCTATGGGCCTTCCTTTATCTAGATGGCAACTCACCTCCTCATAGAAGGTTAGTAGATTGGTTTGGCAAGAACGATTCTTCATGAATCCATGCTGATTACTGCTAATGATATCATTCTTATTACTAAAATCTTGTATATAGTCCCTTATCATTCCCTCCAAGAGTTTACATACTATTGATGTTAGGCTAACTGGTCTGTAATTCCCAGGGATGTTTTTTGGGCCCTTTTTAAATATTGGTGCTACATTGGCTTTTCTCCAATCAGCTGGCACCATTCCAGTCAATAGACTGTCTGTAAAAATTAGGAACAACGGTCTGGCAATCACCTGACTGAGTTCCCTAAGTACCCTCGGATGCAAGCCATCTGGTCCCGGTGATTTATTAATGTTAAGTTTCTCAAGTCTAATTTTAATTCCGTCCTCTGTTAACCATGTAGGTGCTTCCTGTGTTGTGTCATGAGGATAAACACTGCAGTTTTGGTTACTGAAGCCCCCCGATTCACTCGTGAATACTGAGGAGAAGAATAAATTCAATACCTCTGCCATCTCCCCATCCTTTGTAACCAGATGTCCTTCCTTATTCTTTATGGGGCCAATATGGTCTGTCCTCCCTTTTTTACTGTTTACATACTTAAAGAATTTCTTGGGATTTTTTTTGCTCTCCTCCGCTATGTGTCTTTCATGTTCTATCTTAGCCATCCTAATTGCACCCTTACATTTCTTATTGCATTCTTTATAAATTCTGAATGCTGTGGATGATCCCTCAACCTTGTATTTTTTGAAGGCCTTCTCCTTTGCTTTTGTCGCGGACACTGGCTGCAAGGACCTTTTTCTGTCCACATTCACCCTGTTATTTGGTATTTCTATATTAATCTTTTATTTTTTTGAACTTGCCCAAAGAATATTCTAAGTTGTTTATTCTGAACAATACATGACTCTTGAAAGAGCTGATCACATTAACCTGCAGAGACGAACTGTCTGGTCACCAGGTCTGCCTTAAGTGTTGTGTTAATTAACATGTTAATTATATTATTGTCCTTTAAGTTTTTGCTAGAGGGGAGGGGGGGGAGTGTCCATGAGTCAGCCCTACCTCGTTATCTAACCCCTTGTGTTAAATGTGTATAAAAAGGCTGTGTTCTGCCCAATAAAGCAGTCAAGATTCTACAAGCTATTATCGACTAGACTTGTATTTACTGCAGCTATAATATTATATCTGACTGATGATCATACGGGAGGAAGCGGTGTTATTGACGGAGGCACTCAGTGGAGTGTGGAATAGGATCCGTCACAATTGGTGGCAAGCTCTGGGATGCTTCCTCTTGCCTAGGCTCACCCAAATCACCACCGGGACCCCCTGCTCCTAACAGCAGATGCAACATCACTACGCCAGACTCAAGCGCAGCACCTTGAAGGATCTCTTGGAAGCCTGTGGAAAAGTCTCCAGCAACAAATCCAAAGCGACTCTCATCACCGAACTAATGGAGATCGACCAGGCCAGCAACCCACCAGCAGACACCGCAGAGGCGACAGAGTTCCAGCGTGACGTCCAGTGGCGACTGGCCTTGTATGGTACTCACCCCCCGCAGGAGGTTATCAGTCAAGTGTTAACAGAGGTGTCCCAGCTGCGAATGGCTGAACTCCAGCGGGACCAAGGAGCGTCAGTTATGTTCAACCGGGAAGCTCCAGCGGCCCGCAAAAAGCTACCCTATGCCGCCTTCCGCATGTTTGAAGATGGTGAAGATGAGATGGATGTTTACCTGCAAATGTTTGAGCGTCAATGCGGTCTCCAAGGTGTCAATAAAGCAGATTGGGTCACGCTCCTGGTCAGCCGTCTCACAGGAAGGGCTGCAGAGGCGTACAATAATGTCCCTGATGAGATCAGCCAGGACTATGACCGGGTAAAAGAAAGACTATTGGCTCGCTTCGGCATTACTCCAGAGGCACACCGTTTGAGGTTTCGCAACCTCCGTCGAAAGGAGAGAGAGCCTTACACAGAATGGGCTCATCAAATGACCCGAGCAGCGGAGAGTTGGATGACCGGGCGCCAAGCTGTTACCATGGCAGATGCGCTCCAGCTAATCCTCCTGGAACAATTCTACGATCATACCCCACATGAGGTTAGAGACTGGATAAAGGATCGGCGGCCAGTCACAGTAGATGAAGCTGCCACCCTAGCTGACCAATACGTGGATTCAAGGCGGACCGTACAACCAGAGCCTAAGACCCCAGCTCGGCCTGTCCCCAACATTCCACGGAGCTTTGCCCCTTCACACCAGCCGTCGATCCCCGGCCCCACTCAGCTACCTTCTTCACGAGGAAAAGGGGACCTCTGCTACAGATGCAACCAATCAGGGCATGTTAGGAGGTATTGTCCGCAGAAGGTTTCCCAGGACGCGCGGAACAACAGGCCCCTTGGACCTGCCCGGGCTGCTGCACACTGTCTGGAGAGAGATGATGTGACTTACCCAAGCGAGGAGAATATTGGAATTCTACATGAGGCAGACCCTGTGCAAGCTGCCACTACAGATAATCGTTTGCACCATCGACAAGCCGTGTGGATTAATGGTCGGGCTGCCCAGGGACTGCGGGACACGGGAGCTACTATTACCCTGATACAGTCCCGAATGATAAACCCGGCAGAGCAGACGGGACGGTCTGTGGCTGTGCGGGTGGCCGGGGGAAATGTTATGCGGGTCCCCACTGCCAGGGTTCACCTTGATTGGGGTTCGGGGGCCAAAGAAGTGGAAGTGGGAATAATGCAGAACTTACCTGCAGAGGTTTTGTTGGGCAACGATTTGGGACGTTTAAATTCAGCCTTCTCCCTGGATGTATCCCCGGAAGCCTATCCTGTTACCACCCGCCAGCAAGCCCGGATGGAGGTGCGCTCCCTCGAGGACGGGACCCAGGTAAGACCTGTCACCCCTGACCTAGACTGTACTACCCCAACTAACCCTATCCCGACTTGGGCTTCTCCCCAAGAATTTGCTCAGGCAACTCTTAGCGACCCTTCCTTAGCTAGCTATAGGGAAAGAGCAGGATTGGACCCTGGGGGGTTGGAGAGGGAGCGAATAGAGTGGGTCCAGGGATTACTCTATCGGGTTACTGAGGGAAAGACAGCCTCCCATCCACCCAAGCGGCAGCTGGTTGTGCCGCAGAAATATCGTCATGACCTGCTGCGCATTGGGCATGACATACCCTTAGCCGGACACCTGGGGATGTCCCGGACCCTCCACCGTCTGACTCAGTCGTTTTTTTGGCCAGGGATTACAGGGGATGTCCGACAGTATTGCCGGACCTGTGACACATGCCAGCGGGTGGGTAAGCATGGGGGCCCGCTGAAAGCTCCCCTACACCCTTTACCGATCATTGATGAACCCTTTAGCCGTGTTGCCGTAGACCTGGTTGGACCATTGCCCAGACCTAGTCCTTCTGGGAAGAGATATATCCTTACTGTGGTGGACTATGCCACCCGGTACCCGGAGGCCATTCCCCTGGCAAATATCCATGCAGAAACTGTGGCTGATGCTTTGCTCCGTATCTTTGCCAGGGTGGGTTTCCCTCGGGAAATCATCTCTGACCAGGGGACCCAGTTCACTGCTGAGCTCACTCAGCAGTTATGGAGGCTCTGTGGGATAAAGCCCCTACAGAGCTCTCCCTATCACCCCCAGACCAACGGACTGTGTGAGAGGTTCAATGGAACACTGAAACAGCTGCTTAGGACATTTGCAACCTCTCACAGGGATTGGGAGAGATATCTGCCACACCTTCTCTTCGCTTATCGGGAGGTGCCACAGGAATCTACCGGGTTCTCCCCATTTGAGTTACTGTATGGGAGGCGGGTGAGGGGGCCCCTAGATCTAGTCAGAGCCCACTGGGAAGGGGGAATTGATCCCCAAGGGTCCTCTATCGTAGCATACGTTCTTGAGTTTAGGGACAGACTGAAGGAGCTGACGGACACTGTCCAGGAGAACCTTCGGGCTGCCCAAAGGCGACAGAAACGATGGTACGATCGTACTGCACGGAACCGCACTCTGGAGGTTGGGCAGAAGGTTCTTGCCCTCAGACCAACCAAGCAGGACAAGTTACAGGCCACTTGGCAGGGACCTTACCGGGTTGTGGCAAAGCTCTGTGACACAACCTACCTAGTGGCTAAATGTTCGGATGAAAGAGTCCGACGGACCTTTCATGTAAACATGTTGAAAGCATACTGGGAAAGATCAGGAGAGGTAGCCGCTATATGTGCTCCAGCTGTGGAAGATTCTGAGAATCTTCCCCTGCTGGTGCTCCCGGAGCTAAATAGAATTACTGCAGGGATAGAGATGATAAAGCTTGACGACCAGCTAGGGCCGACGCAAAGAGAACAAGCTAGACAGGTCCTTAGTCAGAGAAGGGAAATGTTCTCCACAGTCCCCGGGTACACTACTATGGCAGTGCACCGTGTGGAGACCCCGGGACAACTGCCACTAAGACAGGCGGCTTACCGGATACCTGACGCAGTGAGAGAGGGGATGCGTCATGAGATTAAGGAGATGCTTGAATTGGGAGTCATTGAGCCATCCAGCAGCCCCTGGGCTTCCCCGGTGGTCCTTGTACCGAAGCGGGATGGCACAACTCGCTTCTGTGTAGACTACCGCAGATTAAATGAGTGCACCACCACTGATGCTTACCCTATGCCCCGGGTCGATGATCTGTTAGATCGCATTGCTCGGGGAAAATTCCTGACAACCCTTGACCTATGCAAAGGATACTGGCAAATTCCTCTGGATGCGGAATCTATTCCGAAATCGGCGTTCATTACCCCATTTGGCTTATACCAGTCTAAAGTAATGCCATTTGGGATGAAGAATGCACCGGCAACTTTCCAGAGGATGGTAGACCAACTCCTCGATGGCCTCCAGGACTATGCTTGTGCATATCTGGACGACATTGCGATCTACAGTGATACCTGGGAGGACCATCTGGTTCATCTGGGTGTCGTGCTAGACCGCATCAAGGCTGCAGGACTAACCCTTAAGCCAGAGAAATGCAGCATAGGGATGTCCGAGGTACAGTACCTTGGACATCGAGTAGGCAGTGGACAACAACGACCTGAGCCTGCTAAGATTGAGGCCGTTGCCAAGTGGCCAACCCCCCGTACTAAAACCCAGGTCCTGGCGTTCCTAGGCACAGCTGGGTACTATAGGAAATTTGTCCCGCAATATAGTTCCATCGCTAAGCCCCTGACAGACCTGACTAAGAAGCACCTTCCCCGACAGGTACTGTGGTCCCCTGAGTGTGAAGCTGCCTTCCAACAATTAAAGAATGCACTAACTTCAGCTCCTGTTCTAGCTGCCCCTGACCCAACCAAACGTTTTTGTGTCCACACAGATGCCTCTACATTCGGGCTGGGGGCAGTACTGAGCCAAGTAGGACCTGATGGCGGTGAGCACCCAGTGGCCTACATCAGTCGGAAGCTGCTACCCAGGGAAGTCGGTTATGCAGCCGTGGAGAAGGAGTGCTTGGCGCTGGTGTGGGCTCTCAAGAAATTCCAACCTTATCTCTACGGACGATCTTTTACGGTGCTCACCGACCACAATCCATTAATCTGGCTTAATCGGGTCTCCGGGGATAATGGACGTTTGTTACGATGGAGCTTGGCACTGCAGCCCTACAATTTTACCATACAGTATCGACCAGGAAAGCAGGATGGGAACGCTGATGGACTTTCCCGGCAAACGGAACTATAAAACTCTCCCGGACAGCCACAAGCTGACCCGTGGTGGATCTAGTTGGGTCTGCCGGATTATGGGACAGGGGGGGGCACTGTCGCGGACACTGGCTGCAAGGACCTTTTTCTGTCCACATTCACCCTGTTATTTGGTATTTCTATATTAATCTTTTATTTTTTTGAACTTGCCCAAAGAATATTCTAAGTTGTTTATTCTGAACAATACATGACTCTTGAAAGAGCTGATCACATTAACCTGCAGAGACGAACTGTCTGGTCACCAGGTCTGCCTTAAGTGTTGTGTTAATTAACATGTTAATTATATTATTGTCCTTTAAGTTTTTGCTAGAGGGGAGGGGGGGGAGTGTCCATGAGTCAGCCCTACCTCGTTATCTAACCCCTTGTGTTAAATGTGTATAAAAAGGCTGTGTTCTGCCCAATAAAGCAGTCAAGATTCTACAAGCTATTATCGACTAGACTTGTATTTACTGCAGCTATAATATTATATCTGACTGATGATCATACGGGAGGAAGCGGTGTTATTGACGGAGGCACTCAGTGGAGTGTGGAATAGGATCCGTCACAGCTTTTATATGCATTTTTACATTGGAGTTAAGCCATCCAGGATGTTTGTTCGCTCTTTTAAATTTATTACCCAATGGGATACATTGGCTAATGCCCTTATTTAATATGCTCTTAAAGCAAACCCATCTCTCCTCTGTATTCTTTGTTCCTAATATTTTATCCCAATTTATGCCTTTTAGCAAGGTTTGTAGTTTAGGGAAGTTGGCTCTTTTGAAATTCAGTGTCTTTGTGTTCCCTTCATGTCTCCTATTTGTGTGATTTATACTGAAACTAATTGACCTGTGATCGCTGTTACCTAAATTGCCCCGTATTTCCACATCTGTTATCAGGTCTGTATTGTTGGTAATCAGTAGATCTAGTAATGTTTTATTTCTAGTTGGTGCGTCTACCATCTGACCCATAAAATTGTCCTGCAAGACATTAAGGAACTGGCGAGCCTTAAATGAATGCGCGGTTCCCTCCGCCCAGTCTATGTCTGGATAATTAAAATCCCCCATTATGATAACACTTCCCATCCTTGCTGCTAATCCAATTTGTGATAGGAGATCCGTCTCCACTTCCTCCCTCAGGTTAGGGGGCCTATAGCATACTCCCAGTATTATTTTCCCCTTAGCTTCATCCCTTTGGAGCTCTACCCATAAAGATTCCACCTCCTCCCTAGCCCCCTCAGTGATGTCATCTCTCACATTCACTTGTACATTATTCTTGATATATAGGCATACCCCTCCCCCTTTTTTACCCTCTCTATCCTTGCGGTATAGGGTATACCCTTGAATGTTTGCCAGCCAATCATGAGAGCTGTTGAACCAGGTCTCTGAAATTCCCACAAAATCCAAATCCTCCTTGTACAACAGTATCTCTAGTTCACCCATCTTGTCCGCCAGGCTCCTGGCATTGGTGAACATGCCACATAGTTTAGACCGGTCGCATATTGTCCTCGTATTGGGTGTTTCAAGATTGCAACTTGGACTTGCTACTATACTCACCTTGTGTTTTTGTGCTTTGGTTAACCTACCACTAATGCCCCCAATACTACCCTCTGGAATATCTTCCGCGCTGGCTATCACTGTCTCTGGACCCTCCCCCCCATCGCCTAGTTTAAAAACCCCTCTAACTTTTTGGCCATCTTCATTCCCAGCAGATCTGCACCCTCCTCATTTAGGTGCAGTCCGTCCCTTCTATAGTACCGGTTACCGACTGAGAAGTCGGCCCAGTCCTCCAGGAACCCAAACCCCTCCTTACTACACCAGCTCTTCAGCCACTTGTTTACTTCCCTAATCTCCCTCTGCCTCTCTGGTGTGGCTCGATGTACCGGTAGTATTCCTGAGAACACTACCTTGGAGGTCCTTTTCCTCAATTTAGCTCCTAAGTCCCTAAAATCGTTCTTTAGGACACTCCATCTGCCTCTGACTTTGTCATTGGTGCCAACGTGCACCATGACAGCCGGGTCTTCCCCAGCCCCTCCCAGTAATCTGTCCACAAGATCCGTGATGTGCCGAACCCGAGCGCCCGGTAGACAACATACTGTTCGGCGCTTCAGGTCTTGGTTACAGATTGCCCTCTCTGTCCTTCTAAGAATTGAGTCCCCTACCACCAGAATCTGTCTTTCCCTTCCCTTTGCTGCCCCCCCACTCTCACTGGAGGAGTTCTTCCCCTGGCAGCTAGGAGAGTCCCTCAACTCCAGCAGTGCTGGTCCCTGACTGGTTACACCAATGTCACTCAATGGAGCGTACTTATTGGGATGCTCCAGTCCTGGATCGGCCTCCCTGGCACTTCCCCCTCTACCCCTCCTGACTGTCACCCATCTACTCTTTGCTAGTGCCTGCACCTCTTTGTCTCCACCCGCCTCTGTGCTGGCCCCTGCTGGCACCTGCCGTGTACGTTCCTGGCTCACCTTTAGTATGGAGGGACTTCTCAGTGCTGACAGTTGCTTCCCCAGATTCAGAACCTGGGCTTCCAGGGAAACAATGTGCTTACATTTTGCACAGCAGTATTCGCCCTCGATCGGATGATCAAGGAACGCATACATGCGGCAAGATGTACAAAGAGTCGCCTCTCCACACCCGCCGGGCATCGTACCTATTAAATTTAGTGAGGATTTGGGGATTTTACCCTGTCCAAATTACCTAACAACTAGCTTCCTGGCACTAATACTCAAGACAATACACAGGTACTAACGATCCACACACACTACTCAGACAACACTCAGATACTCACACTACACAGGTACTATGACCCCTGTTATAACTTCCTGTTTTAATCTCTTGTTTATAACTCCCACTTAAAAAAGCTCCACTTACACCAAGCTCCACAGCTTCAAACTGAGCACGCTCAACTGAGTCCTACAACAAGTTAAATAGTCACCTGGGAGCAATTAACCACACCCTTAATTGATAGACTGATGAAACAAAAAAAAAAAAAAAAAAAAGAAAAGCTATTTAAAAAGTGACAGCAAAAGGCAAGATAAAAACTAAAAGGAAAAGTCCCCAAAATGCAACCCAGCAAACACCAACAGACAGCAGCAATACACACACCAGCAGACAGCAGCAATACACACACCAACAGACAGCAAGACTTGTATACTCTAACTCTTGTTTATAACTCCCACTTAAAAAAGCTCCACTTACACCAAGCTCCACAGCTTCAAATTATTATACTACTTTGACCGGTGAAGTGAACTGCGAACACAATAACCCGATAGGGCCATATCCAATGGGACATGGTAGTCGGTGGAAGGAGCTCCATTCTTCTTTGAAGAGTTTAATTTAGGATTAGTTCTCTTATTTGGGATTATTATACCTCTTTGATTGGTCACTTGGCCTGCAGACACAATAACCCGATAGGGCCATACCTGATAGGACATGGCAGTTGGTGCAAGGAGCTCCATTTGACTTTGTAGGGTTTAGGATTATTATACTTCTTTGACTGGTGAAGTGAACTGCAGACACAATAACCGGATAGGACCATACGTGATAGGACATGGCAGTTGGAGCAAGGAGCTCCATTTGACTTTGTAGGGTTTAGTATTATTATGCCTATTTGATTGGTCACTTGGTCTGCAGACACAATAACCCGATAGGACCATACCTGATAGGACATGGCAGTTGGTGCAAGGAGCTCCATTTGACTTTGTAGGGTTTAGGATTATTATACTTCTTTGACCGGTGAAGTGAACTGCAGACACAATAACTGGATAGGACCATACGTGATAGGACATGGCAGTTGGTGCAAGGAGCTCCATTTGACTTTGTAGGGTTTAGGATTATTATACTTCTTTGACTGGTGAAGTGAACTGCAGACACAATAACCGGATAGGACCATACATGATAGGACATAACAGTTGGAGCAAGGAGCTCCATTTGACTTTGTAGGGTTTAGTATTATTATGCCTCTTTGATTGGTCACTTGGTCTGCAGACACAATAACCCGATAGGACCATACCTGATGGGACATGGCAGTTGGTGCAAGGAGCTCCATTTGACTTTGTAGGGTTTAGGATTATTATACTTCTTTGACCGGTGAAGTGAACTGCAGACACAATAACCGATTGGGCCATACCTAATGGGACATGGTAGCTGGTAGAAGGAGAACAAAAAAAAGGGAAGAAAATAAGTGGGACTTTGAATGAGGTGTGCTACTGCTTAAAAAAAAACAAGTGCATGGAATGTATATATATACGATAAAACCTTTATTTTGTCTAACGCAGCTCCTTGGGTCTAGAACTGCATCACATGGTTTACAAATGTAAATGCAACAATATACAATAAGTTGGTAATAACTAAATACACATTTACCAAATGTACATATGAACTGATATAACATAGTCATATACAGTACATATACATAGACAAATAATTACATGTTGAATGTTTAGAGTATGAGCTGAACTGTCTTGGCACTCCAAAATTGTGTACTCTACGCGTTTCATGAAATGCATTCACTCATCAGGAGTATGGATGCAGGACTACAGTGTAAGAACAGAAAAAAATCATCAAATATATTACTTATATGTATCTCTCAACTAGGGATGAGCCGAACACCCCCCCCGGTTCGGTTCGCACCAGAACCCGCGAACGGACCGAAAGTTCGCACGAACGTTAGAACCCCATTGACGTCTATGGGACTCGAACGTTCGAAATCAAAAGTGCTCATTTTAAAGGCTAATTTGCATGGTATTGTCCTAAAAAGGGTTTGGGGACCCGGGTCCTACCCCAGAGGACATGTATCAATGCAAAAAAAACTTTTAAAAACGGCCGTTTTTTCGGGAGCAGTGATTTTAATGATGCTTAAAGTAAAAAAAAAAAAGTGAAATATTCCTTTAAATATCGTACCTGGGGGGTGTCTATAGTATGCCTGTAAAGTGACGCGTGTTTCCCATGTTTAGAACAGTCCCTGCACCAAATGTCATTTTTAAAGGAAAAAATCTCATTTAAAACTGCTTGCGGGTTTAATGTCATGTCGGGTCATGGCAATATGGATGAAAATCAGTGAGACAAACGGCATGGGTACCCCCCCAGTCCATTACCAGGCCCTTTGGGTCCTGTATGGATATTAAGGGGAAACCCACACCCAAATTAAAATAAGGAAAGGCATTATATACTCTGAACAGCAGTATACAGGCGGTGCAAACAAGACAGGGACTGTAGGTTTGTTGTTAAGTAGAATCTCTTTGTAATTTTGAACGGGTACATTTTTAACGTGTTTAGCTCCAGCCAAAAAATCTTTTTTAAGCTTTTTGGAAAACATAGGGAAGGGTTATCACCCCTGTGACATTTGTTTTGCTGTCTTTCCTCCTCTTCAGAAGATTTCACCTCACTTTTTTGTCCCAATGAAAAATGTTTTTTGAAAATTTGGGTTTTTTTGTGGAACAAGGATTGGAAAGCATCAGTGGAAAGGAGAAATTGTTTTCCCATATTAACTCTTACAGGAGAGAATTTCCCTTCCTAGGGGTAGATTTCATCTCACTTCCTGTTGTCTCCTTCCGTTTGCAAGTAGGAGTCGTTTGTAAGTTAGATGTTTGAAAGTAGGGTCCTGCCCTATATACTCAGCAGAAATTTGGGCCTTAGGTGTTGCTGTGGCCACAACACTGTAAGCCCTCACAGGGCCCTGCTGTGAAATATTAGATCAAGAATTGTAATTACATGCCCCTGTTGAACAGGAGCTGAAAAATTAGGCCTTAGGCACTGGTGCTGGTGCCACAACACTGCAACCCCTTACAGACACTCTAGTTGGAACGCAGGAACGAGCCCTGCTGCAAAGTATTGCTTCAAAAATTGTAATTACACGCCCCTGTTAGACAGGGGCAGAAAAATTGTGCCTTAGGCACTGGTGGTGGCGCCCAGAACCAAAAATGTTCTTACAAGCTATCAGCGTGATGATTGAGGAGGAAGAGGATAATTACTCAGGGATAGTCACTCAGCATCAGCATAGGCAGTCTTTGAAGGGATCTGAGATTTCAAAAAAAAATTATTCGGTTACATCAGCATCAGGTGCTTGGTAGCTGGTGGTGATCCAAGACTGATTCATTTTTATGAAGGTCAGCCGATCGACCGAGTCGGTGGACAGACGCACCCTGTGATCGGTTACCACGCCTCCAGCAGCACTGAATGTGCGTTCCGAAAGAACGCTGGATGCAGGACAGGCCAGTAGCTCAATTGCATACTGTGCAAGCTCTGGCCAGTGATCCATCCTCAAGACCCAGTAACCCAGAGGATTTTCGGTGGGAAAGGTGTCCAAGTCTGATCTTGCCCCTAGGTATTCCTGCACCATGTAAAACAGACGCTGGCGATGGTTGCTGGAACCGATCATACCTTGGGGCTGCGGACCAAAAAATTGTCTGAACGCATCGGTCAGACGGCCACCTTCTCCACCGCTCCTTCTTTGACTGACCGAAGCCTCAGCAACACGTTGTCCAGAAACAGGAGTTTGTAACCTCCCAGTCTCTGGGAACGCGTTGCACAGACCTTTCTGCAAGGCCTCCCGAAGATGTTTCATCCTCTGCTCCCTCTGCGATGGCAAGATAAGGTCCGCAACCTTACCCTTGTAACGTGGATCAAGGAGGGTTGCCAGCCAGTATTGGTCCTTCTCCTTGATACCACGAATACGAGGATCCTTACGCAGGCTTTGCAGGATCAGGGAGGCCATGCAGCGTAGGTTTGCTGAGGCATTCGGTCCGGAGTCCTCTGGGTCACTAAGGACAACAACGTCCGCAGCCACCTCCTCCCAGCCACGTACAAGTCCATGTGTTCCTTGGGACTGATCCCTTAAAGACTGCTGCTGATGCTGAGTGCCAGGCTCCACCTCCATACTGACACAATCTTCCTCCTCCTCCTCCTCCTCCTTGTCCTCTTCCTGTGTGATCGGCGGGCACGCAGGAACACTGTCTGGATAAAGGGGGCCTTGAGAGCTAAGGAAGTCCTCCTCTTCCTGCCTCTGTTCTGCCTCAAGTGCCCTGTCCATTATTCCACGCAGCGTGTGCTCCAACAGGTGGACAAGGGGGGACAGTGTCACTGATGCATGCACTGTCAGTGCTCACCATCCTCGTGGCCTTCTCGAATGGTGACAGTACAGTGCATGCATCCCTGATCATGGCCCACTGGCGTGGGGAAAAAAACCAAGCTCCCCTGACCCTGTCCTGGTGCCATAGTCGCACAGGTACTCATTGATGGCCCTCTGCTGCGTGTGCAGCCGCTGCAGCATGGCCAACGTTGAGTTCCACCTGGTAGGCATGTCACAGATTAGGCGGTTCTTGGGCAGGTTAAACTCCTTTTGGAGGTCCGTCAGCCGAGCACTGGCATTATATGACCGGCGGAAATGCACACAGACTTTCCTGGCCTGCCTCAGGACATCCTGTAAGCCCGGGTACCTGCCCAAGAACCGCTGCACCACCAAGTTAAGGACGTGAGCCAAACAGGGCACATGGGTCAGTTGTCCCTGTCGGAGGGCAGAGAGGAGGTTGGTGCCATTGTCGCAAACCACCATTCCTGCCTTAAGTTGGCGTGGCGTCAATCACCTCTGAACCTGCCCCTGCAGAGCTGACAGAACCTCTGCCCCAGTGTGGCTCCTGTCCCCCAAGCACACCAGCTCAAGCACCGCATGGCATCTTTTGGCCTGCGTACTTGCGTAGCCCCTTGAACGCCTACGGAGCACCGCTGGTTCCGAGGAAGAGGCCATGGAGGAAGAAGAAGAGGAGGGGGTGGAGGAGAGAGGTGTGTCACAATCAGCATTTTGGAGGCGTGGTGGCGGAACAACCTCCAACACTACTGCACCTTGTCCTGCATCCTTCCCAGCTGCCAGCAGAGTCACCCAATGCGCCGTGAAACTTAGGTAACGTCCCTGTCCATGCCTGCTGGACCATGAGTCAGCGGTAATATGCACCTTACCGCTGACCGCCCTGTCCAGCGAGGCATGGACATTGCCTTCCACATGCCGGTAGAGAGCCGGAATCGCCTTCCGTGAGAAAAAGTGGCGTTTGGGTACCTGCCACTGAGGAACCGCACATTCCACAAACTCACGGAAGGGGGCAGAGTCTACCAACTGAAAAGGCAGCAGTTGAAGTGCTAGCAATTTTGCCAAGCTAGCATTCAACCGCTGGGCATGTGGATGGCTGGGAGCAAACTTCTTTCGGCGGTGCAGCAGCTGGGGCAGGGAAATTTGCCTGGTACAATCTGACGTCGGTGTACCAAAAGCAGATTGCCCACAAGTACTTGGCTGTGACACACCTAATTCTACACCTTCATTCCTCTCACTGCAGGTCTCAGAGAGGACTGAAGGTCTAGTGGGGTTGGAAATCTCAGCTGATGAGGAGCAAGGAGAGATCCTCTTTGTTCTTTGGTGTGGGTCTTTTAGATACGCTTGCCAACGAACTGCATGGCAGGTCAACATATGTCTGGTCAAGCATGTGGTACCCAAGCGGGAGATGTTTTGGCCACGCGAGATACGCTTGAGACATATGTTGCAAATAGCAGCGGTGCGATCTGATGCACTCGTCTCAAAAAAGGCTCACACCAAAGAACTTTTTGAATAACGCGCAGAGACTGCAGCGCCCTGCACATGTGGAGCTTTGGGGTGTGATGCAGTCAATGTGCTGCCCTTAGGCTGGCCCCTGGAGGGCATCCTGCCTCGTTGGTGATGTGCCGCCTCCTCCTCCTCCTCCTCTCTCCTATCAGGCACCCACGTTGAGTCAGTGACCTCATCATCCCCTCCCTCCTCATCACTGGAGCAAACCTGGCAGTATGCTGCAGCAGGGGGAGCATGACTTCTTGGGCACCCCCTCTGTCCGTGCTCATGTTACTG
The DNA here is from genome assembly GCA_037952835.1 of Lithobates septentrionalis. NCBI lineage: Eukaryota > Metazoa > Chordata > Amphibia > Anura > Ranidae > Lithobates > Lithobates septentrionalis. The sequence goes on along the minus strand of JBBDGP010002646.1, from coordinate 439,610 downwards.
CCTTCATCGAGCTCAGTATCATCATCAGAGCCTTCCAAACGCTGGGCATTCTCCTGGAGCATGTACCCAACACTGTGGTCAAACAGTTCGAGGGAATCCTCAGGAGGACATGGTGGAGCTAGGGAAGGAGTCACTGATGACATTGAGCTGAGGGAAGAGGCCGCTGCTTTGCCAGACAAAGCACCCTGGGCATGGGTGAGAGAGGATGAGGAGGATGAGGACGGCTTGGTCATCCACTCGACCAAGTCTTCCGCATGTTGCGGCTCAACACGGCCAGCTGCCGAAAAAAAGGCCAAGCGTGTCCCATGGCCACGTGCTGATGAGGATGCACCGTCTCCACGACCAGCACTAGACACAGAGCCTGCTTGCCCTCTCTTATTGGCTTGTGACTGTCTGCCTCTCCTTCTTGGCCTTCCAGACATACTAATGGCCTGTAGCTGCACTAAGCTGGGATAGAACACCTGTAATTTTCTTCAGGTAGCTTTATATACTGTAACCAGACAAGCCTGCCTGTCAGTAGGAAGATAACAGGAACGGATCTAGCTGAACACTGTGAGCAGGACGCACTGCGCTAAATGTAAATAGCAGGAACGGATCTAGCTGAACACTGTGAGCAGGACGCACTGCACTAAATGTAAATAGCAGGAACGGATCTAGCTGAACACTGTGAGCAGGACGCACTGACTGCACTAAATGTAAATAGCAGGAACAGATCTAGCTGAACACTGTGAGCAGGACGCACTGACTGCACTAAATGTAAATAGCAGGAACAGATCTAGCTGAACACTGTGAGCAGGACGCACTGCACTAAATGTAAATAGCAGGAACGGATCTAGCTGAACACTGTGAGCAGGACGCACTGACTGCACTAAATGTAAATAGCAGGAACAGATCTAGCTGAACACTGTGAGCAGGACGCACTGACTGCACTAAATGTAAATAGCAGGAACAGATCTAGCTGAACACTGTGAGCAGGACGCACTGCACTAAATGTAAATAGCAGGAACGGATCTAGCTGAACACTGTGAGCAGGACGCACTGACTGCACTAAATGTAAATAGCAGGAACAGATCTAGCTGAACACTGTGAGCAGGACGCACTGCACTAAATGTAAATAGCAGGAACGGATCTAGCTGAACACTGTGAGCAGGACGCACTGCACTAAATGTAAATAGCAGGAACGGATCTAGCTGAACACTGTGAGCAGGACGCACTGCACTAAATGTAAATAGCAGGAACGGATCTAGCTGAACACTGTGAGCAGGACGCACTGCACTAAATGTAAATAGCAGGAATGGATCTAGCTGAACACTGTGAGCAGGACGCACTGCACTAAATGTAAATAGCAGGAACGGATCTAGCTGAACACTGTGAGCAGGACGCACTGACTGCACTAAATGTAAATAGCAGAAACAGATCTAGCTGAACACTGTGAGCAGGACGCACTGCACTAAATGTAAATAGCAGGAACGGATCTAGCTGAACACTGTGAGCAGGACGCACGGCACTAAATGTAAATAGCAGGAACGGATCTAGCTGAACACTGTGAGCAGGACGCACTGCACTAAATGTAAATAACAGGAACGGATCTAGCTGAACACTGTGAGCAGGACGCACTGCACTAAATGTAAATAGCAGGAACGGATCTAGCTGAACACTGTGAGCAGGACGCACTGCACTAAATGTAAATAGCAGGAACGGATCTAGCTGAACACTGTGAGCAGGACGCACTGCACCAAATGTAAATAGTCTAGATAGAAGATAACAGGAACGGATCTAGCTAAACTGAATACAGTGTATATATATATATATGCAACACCAGGGATGCATATATATACACAATACACTGTAAGTGCAGCTAACTGACTGACTGTTCTGCCTAATCTATCTATCTCAAATCAAATGACACTGTCTGTCTCTCTCTCTATCTCTCAGCACACCGGAACACACTACACAGGGCCGCCGTGCAGGCGGCCTTATATAGTGTGGGGCGTGTACTAAATCCCCTGAGCCATAATTGGCCAAAGCCACCCTGGCTTTGGCCAATTACAGCTCTCTCTACTGACGGCGCTGTGATTGGCCAAGCATGCGGGTCATTGTGCATGCTTGGCCAATCATCAGCCAGCAATGCACTGCGATGCCGCAGTGAATTATGGTCCGTGATGCGCCACACGAATTTGGCGCGAACGGCCCATATCGTTCGCAATTCGACGGACGGTCGAACAGCCGATGTTCGAGTCGAACATGGGTTCGACTCGAACACGAAGCTCATCCCTACTCTCAACCAAAGGAGAGAAAGGGGGGAATATATGCCTCCCTAAATATAGTATACATTGTCTAGAACTCACAGTTCAGTAGGAGAATGGTCTATCGGCTCATGCATGGATGGGAGGGCTGCGTGTGCGATGGTGAAAGAGGGGATCCCCAACACAATGCCAGTTCCGGTGCTGAGTTGGGTTGGTGGAAGGAGCTCCATTTGACTTTGTAGGGTGTAGTTCAGGCTCAGCTCTCTTATTTGGGATTATTATACTTTTTTGATTAATATACTGTATGATTAATATATAAAATAACGTGAAACATCTGTGTTTGGATTATAGGACAATATATAAAAAAGCAGCCAGGAGCAATTTGTTGATTACAAATTATAACATAAAAAAAACCATATATGCAGCTCTTAATCAAATAAATTAATTAATCAAACTTCATAAACAATGGTTGATTGATAGTGATAATCTCCGCACCAGCTTCAGTGCGAGAGATGGACACACACAGCACCACAATGATGAGGCAAATCTGCTTACCAGATGATGTAGACCCTGAAATTATAGAGAGGTCTAAAAATGCCTTAAAAATTTTAGTATCAGAATTCCCATTAAAGACGGGGATCAAACATCAACTGGAATCCTAGCGGTATCCTCATATCAACGCAGCAGTGTATTGAAAGATTTTACCATATGTTCCAAGAAACATGCACATCCAACGATACCATTATCAAACCCATTAAACAATTACCTCATGAGAGTATGAATAAAGAGTGGTGCAGTATGTCTTAAAACCATGGAACACTTTAATAAATAAACAACAAACATGTGTAAAGAAGTGAAAATGTGCATCAAAATGGATGCGGTGGCCAGCATGCTTACCTCATGCATCACAGGTCCCGTCTTATGCGTTTTGTCACAATCTGACGTCATCAGAGGCGTGGACCTCTTTGATTGGTCACGTGACCCGCAGACACAGTCACCGTTTAGGACTGTACCTGATCGAACATGGTAGTTGGTGAAAGGCGTTCCATTCTACTTTGTAGAGTTTAGGTCTATTATATTTACATAGTTACATAGTAGGTGAGGTTGAAAAAAGACACAAGTCCATCAAGTCCAACCTATGTGTGTGATTATATGTCAGTATTACATTGTATATTCCTGTATGTTGCGGTCATACAGGTGCTTATCTAATAGTTTCTTGAAGCTATCGATGCTCCCCACTGAGACCACCGCCTGTGGAAGGGAATTCCACATCCTTGCCGCTCTTACAGTAAAGAACCCTCTACGTAGTTTAAGGTTAAACCTCTTTTCTTCTAATTTTAATGAGTGGCCGCGAGTCTTGTTAAACTCTCTTCTGCGAAAAAGTTTTATTTCTATTGTAGGGTCACCAGTACGGTATTTGTATATCGAAATCATATCCCCTCTCAAGCGTCTCTTCTCCAGAGAGAATAAGTTCAGTGCTCGCAACCTTTCCTCATAACTAAGATCCTCCAGACCCTTTATTAGCTTTGTTGCCCTTCTTTGTACTCGCTCCATTTCCAGTACATCCTTCCTGAGGACTGGTGCCCAGAACTGGACAGCATACTCCAGGTGCGGCCGGACCAGAGTCTTGTAGAGCGGGAGAATTATTGTTTTATCTCTGGAGTTGATCCCCTTTTTAATGCATGCCAATATTCTATTTGCTTTGTTAGCAGCAGCTTGGCATTGCATGCCATTGCTGAGCCTATCATCTATTAGGACTCCCAGGTCCTTTTCCATCCTAGATTCCCCCAGAGGTTCTCCCCCCAGTGTATAGATTGCATTCATATTTTTGCCACCCAAATGCATTATTTTACATTTTTCTACATTGAACCTCATTTGCCATGTAGTTGCCCACCCATTAATTTGTTCAGATCTTTTTGCAAGGTTTCCACATCCTGCGAAGTTATTGCCCTGCTTAGCTTAGTATCGTCTGCAAATACAGAGATTGAACTGTTTATCCCATCCTCCAGGTCGTTTATGAACAAATTTATTAGGATTGGTCCCAGCACAGAACCCTGGGGGACCCCACTACCCACCCCTGACCATTCCGAGTACTCCCCATTTATCACCACCCTCTGAACTCGCCCTTGTAGCCAGTTTTCAATCTATGTACTCACCCTATGGTCCATGCCAACGGACCTTATTTTGTACAGTAAACGTTTATGGGGAACTGTGTCAAATGCTTTTGCAAAATCCAGATACACCACGTCTATGGGCCTTCCTTTATCTAGATGGCAACTCACCTCCTCATAGAAGGTTAGTAGATTGGTTTGGCAAGAACGATTCTTCATGAATCCATGCTGATTACTGCTAATGATACCGTTCTTATTACTAAAATCTTGTATATAGTCCCTTATCATCCCCTCCAAGAGTTTACATACTATTGATGTTAGGCTAACTGGTCTGTAATTCCCAGGGATGTATTTTGAGCCCTTTTTAAATATTGGTGCTACATTGGCTTTTCTCCAATCAGCTGGTACCATTCCAGTCAGTAGACTGTCTGTAAAAATTAGGAACAACGGTCTGGTAATCACTTGACTGAGTTCCCTAAGTACCCTCGGATGCAAGCCATCTGGTCCCGGTGATTTATTAATGTTAAGTTTCTCAAGTCTAATTTTTTTTTTTTTAAAGGTAAATTTTTTATTTGGTTTTATGGTACAAGACAGACATACAAACACAAAAACACACATTTCGAGCAAACATTGCTCATCATAATACAGAGTATAAGACAATGGTATATATTTGGCATACATGTTTTCATATTGTACAGCTGCATATTGGTATTCAGTTTTCATCAAACTTGGTATCATTGACTGGAGCTTCTTTATTAGCTTTGTATGGTAGGTGTAATAGTGTTTTCGGAGCTAGTCCACAGACCCCATATTTTGTGAAATTTTTTTGGGCATCCTCTGGCTTCGTATGTTAATTTATATAATGGTATAGCCTGATTAACCATGTTCAGCCAGAATGCTATCGTAGGTGGGGATTGTGATTTCCAATGAATCGTAATAGATTTTTTGGCATAAAATAACACAATTCTCAGGAAAGTTTGCTTGTTTTTAGATATACTCTCATCGTCCACATATCCTAGTAGGCATCTCAGGGGGTTGCAGATATTAGGCAATTGGGTCAGGGAACTGACAAAAGCAGTAACCTCTGACCAGAACCGCCTGATCTCGGTGCATTCCCACATCAAGTGGAAGAAGGTGGCCTCTATAATGCTGCATCTGGAGCACATTGCCGATGGTAGTTTTCTGAGTTTGAATAATAAGGATGGCGTAAAGTATGCTCTGTATAATAGTTTGGTTTGTATGACCCTGTCCCTGGAAGAGATGACAGAGGGGACCTGGAGGGGAAGTATGTCCTGCCAGATATCCTCTGTCAGCTCAGGGATATCAGCTTTCCACTTAGTGAGCGTGTTGCTGAGTCTGTGCGTTGTGGTGTGCAGTAGATTCTTATAGTATGTGGAGATCAGTTTGTCGTGGGAAGGATCCATTAGTAATTGCTCTAGCGGAGATAATCGGACAGTTATATTTCGCAACCCAAACTGAGTGGTTGCTGTGTGGCGTATTTGCAAGTAATGAAAATAGGCTGTGCGTGGCAGCTGGTAGTCCTGGCGAAATTCCTCAAATGACCTAAACGTATTATTTGAGAATAAATGCATTATGGTTTTTACCCCTTTTTTCGACCAATATTCCCCATCTGTCCTACGGGCGAATTCCTGTAAATTTGGATTCCCCCATAGTGGAGTATTTGGAGAGTAGGTACGGTGCTCAGTATCCGGCAGCATTTTAGTTAGTTTGAGAATCCGTAGAGTCATTTCAAGGATTTTAGTGCTTTCCCTCCCTCTAAGAGATAGGCGGTGGACCAGATACTGCAGGGATTCGTACGAAGTGAGTATGGCTGCTTCTAGGGAGGTAGCCGCATTGTTGGCTTCAGGGAAGAACCACCAATGGGCATGAACCAGTTGTGCGGCAAAGTAGTATGTCTGAAGACATGGTAGTGCCAATCCTCCCTCCAACACCGGCAGTTGAAGAGTATTTTTTGCAATTCTCACTGCTCCCCCCTTCCAAATGAAGGCGATAAGAATAGAGTCAATCTCTTTAAATTTAGTTTTGGTGATATATACTGGTGAATTGCATAGTAGGTATAGGAAACGTGGGAGGAATATCATTTTAAAGATATTTATCCTACCTAATATCGTTAAGGGAAGATTGGTCCATGTCTTCAGTGTGGTCTTCATTCTATTAATAAGTGGGTCTAGATTATATTTGCTATAGGAGGACAGAGGATGTTGGATCATGACCCCCCAGGTATCTGAAAGAGTCAACTATTTGTAACGGGCAAGAGGAAGGGGGTGTAAACACCGCCTCCTGATGTATTTTAAACATAAGGGATTTGTCCCAATTGACTTGAAACCCTGAGAAGAGGCCGAACTGTCGAATAATTTCCAGCAGAGTTGGGAGAGATGATTGGGGGTCTGCCAAGTATATTAACATGTCGTCAGCGTATAGAGATACTTTCTCTTCTAGGCCCCCAATCATCAGTCCCTTTATTTCCCCACTGGATCTTATCAGTGCCGCCAGAGGTTCTATCGCAATTGCAAATAGAAACGGCGACAGGGGGCAGCCCTGCCTAGTACCCCTTTTAATCAGGAATGGATCGGTTACTGATGTATTTATCCGCAGCCTGGCAGTAGGCTGCGAATATAAAAGTTGAACCCACTTAATAAAGGTATTTCCTAACCCAAATTTCGCCAGGACTTCCAGGAGATAAGGCCATTCGACCGAATCGAATGCCTTATGCGCGTCTAAGGCCAGCACCGCTCTATTCCCCACTACATCATGGGTGGTCTGCAGGTTTGTGAACAGTCTCCGTAAATTTATGGATGTTGATCATCCTGGAATGAATCCAGTCTGATCCGCCCCAATAATAGTGGTGATAACTGAGTTTAATCTCCGGGCGAGCACTTTGGCTAGAATCTTGACATCTGAGTTAATTAATGATATTGGTCTATATGATTCGCATAATAGGTGGTCTTTATGAGGCTTGGGAATGAGGACAATCAATGCTTCTGACATAGAGGGTGGTAACTGTCCCGTTTTTATAGCAAAATTATAAACTCTCAGTAAATGGGGCATCAAAAGTTCCTTAAACTGTATATACCATTCTATGGGGAAGCCATCCAGTCCCGGTGTTTTGTTTCTGGCAAAGGACTGTATGGCTTCTCCAATCTCTTCCTCCGTTAGAGGATCATCAAGAAGTGAGGCCTGTTCTTCTTGGAGCCTTGGTAGCGTGATGCCGGCCAAGTAGTCATCTAGTTCTACAATAGTATAGTGAGCTTTGGTAGCATATAATGAGGAGTAAAATTTCACAAAAGCATCGACTATTTCCCCACTCTGTTCCACCACTGTGCCTATTGTATTCTTAATTCTTGGAATACTGCACGGTTGATAATCAGGCCTAGATAAATACGCTAATAATCGGCTATTTTTGTCTCCAAACTCAAAGATTCGCTGGTTTTGATACAGCAATTTCTTCTGAGTGCGCTCTAAAAGGACTAGATCCAGGTCTCTGGATCTATGTTTCCAGGTATTATGTGTTGCTGGGGAAGGGGTGGCAGAGTAAGCAGCCTCGGCCACCCTAAGATCCTTCTCCGCGTCCTTTAATTTGGACTGGGATGCCTTACGAGCCTGCCCAATCGCCACAGCAAAAATGCCACGCGTGGTGGCCTTAAAGGCATCCCAGGTCAATGGGACAGAGACATTCTGACGGTTACGTAGCCAATATGCTTTCATTTCTACTGTGCCCTGGTCCACCACCATCTGATCTGCTAACCACAGTGGGCTTAGTCGCCACATGCGGTATGAGGTGGGGGGACCCAGGGCAAGGTCCACCATTAAAGGGGAATGATCAGACACCGCCCTTGGGAGATATCTGGCCTCAGTCACTCTATTCAATAACTCGGATGAAGCCAAACATAGGTCTATTCGGGAGAGAGTACCATGCGTTTCAGACTGACATGAGTACTCCCTCCCGTCTGCGTGCTTCCACCTCCAGGTCTCCACAAGATCAAATTGGGCCAGAAAAGAGCACAGGGGAGTGGGGGGCAATGTAGAGCACTTGAACCTGTCTATGGAATTGTCGAGTACCGTGTTGAAGTCCCCTGCTATCAACAGAGGGCCTTCTGCTATTGCTAGGATGGAGCTCATTACCCGTTCAAAGAACAATTTAGTGAAAGGTGGTGGGACATAGAGGCTTGTGACCGTATAGGGCTTACCCCATAATTCAATTACCACAATAACAAAACATCCATTAGGGTCAGTTTTAATATGTTTTATGGTGATAGGGGCCGATTTTGCTATAAGAATAGACGTGCCTCTTGCATATGTGGAGTAAGTAGAATGTATTGCATAGGCAATTTTAGCTCTCTTTAAAGCCATTACTCTTGATCCCTGTAGGTGGGTTTCCTGGAGGAGGATCACGTGTGGACCATGTCTTGCCAAATAATCAAACATCAGTGACCTTTTGACCTTGGAGTTAAGCCCCCTAACATTCCATGAAACTATACGGAGCTTAGACATGCGTATAAACAATTTATAACTATTCGTGTCCATTTCCCATTGCCCGCCAGAGCCCAGCCCCGGACAAGGTCCAGCGAGCCCTGGGAAATAGACCCAAACACAAGTATCTTTGATATGTTACTCATCAATCTATGAATCTCACTCCTAGATTGCAAAAACTGTAGAACCAAAGAATCATTTTTAAAGTATGCATATACCATTGAATACCAGCGTCTTTTGTAGATAACCATGACGTTGTAACAAAACCCCTCAAAGTGTACCCCAACAAATTTTCCCCCCTCCCTAACCCTCCCGGCTCTCATCCCCAAACATATGAGAGCTTTGTTCCCATAACCAAACCAATTTGGCAGGAGGGCCATGGCTCAGACCCCTAGCCAACTAATTTCAGGAGACGTGGAAAGGTCCACAGCTCTGGGCCTCCATCCGCATTTGTCCGCACAAAATAAAGAATGTGTGGTGTCTCCTGGCCTGTAAAATTATGGTCATAAAAAAATAATAATAAGAAGAAGAATAATAGAAAAAGGAAAAATAAAAGTCAAGGAGGGTGATAGGTTGCTGAGTGGCATCCGAGGGTGACGTAGGAGGTGTCTTCTTTTTCAGTGAGGTATAGGAGTTATAGTCCCGTCTTGACTGTGTATAGCTGGAGATGTATTTTCTGCTATTGAGGATGCAGTAAAGAGAGTCCCATAACAGCTGCAATGGGATATAGTAAAGGCCGCCAGATGGGCTTCATGTAGATTGCGGCTCTATCGGGGGGGAGACCTCCTATCCTGGTTCCTGCGATTCGGATGTGCTAAAGTGTCCACCCATTGTGATGCCTCTCTGGGATCCGTAAAGGAATAGGCCTTGCCCTGGTAGATGATGCGCAAACGTGCAGGGTATAACATGCCATATGGAAGGTGAAGCTCACGTAACCTGCGTTTAATTGCCAGAAAAGTGGCTCTCTGCTTCTGTGTAGCTACGGAAAAATCTGGGAAAATGGTGATGTTGTTGCCGTTAAAGGAAACTTTGCCCCTCTCTCTAGCTACTCTGAGAATAGCCTCTCTGTCACGGAAGTGTAGCAGCTTTATGATCATGGCATGTGGTGGGGACCCAGGTGGTAAAGGGCGCATGGGGATTCTGTGTGCCCTTTCTATGGCGAACATTGGTGAAAAGGTGTTTGCCCCGAACTCATTCAGTAGCCATCTTTCCATGAATGTTTCTGGTGTTTTGCCCTCAGCACCCTCTGGGAATCCCAAAAAACATAAATTGTTCCTTCTTAGGCGGTCTTCCATATCCGTGAGCTTATCTGCAGTATATTCATGGGCCTGCCGCAATTCCCTCACAGAGCCCTGTAAGGGACGTGTCTCATCCTCCATATCACTAATACGTTGTTCAGCATTAGTCACTCTATGGCGAATATTGTGGACATCCTGTTTCAGAAAGGATAATTCTGTTTTGATGGTGTCCATTTGTGTAGTAAGAGATGCATGGCTGTGCTGGATGGCTGCCATAATCTGGGCTAGTGATGGCTCTGCAGGGCCCGCATCATCCCTGTCTGCTCTGGGTGATTGAGGATCATGTCTCTCTGCAGGGGAGAATGAGAGAGGGTCTTCTGGGCTTAAGGTAGGGGGGGATCTTTGTGACTCACCCTTCCCCTTGAGCTGCTTCCAGGGAGTGGATGTGGAGGCCGCCTGCTGCTGTGTGTCTCCCTCATGCTGATCGGCGCCATTTTGGTGCGGCCTGCATGGCGGTACTGACGGCCCGATTCCCGGGGCCTCCTCCATCGGTGGGCCGTATTTGACCATCCCCCGATGGTCTCAGTGCTCTCCGGGTACTGTGGGGGTATATGGGACCCTCGGATGTCGGCCTGGATCGCAGGATTTTGGCAGGATCTGTGCGGTATGGACGGAGCTCAGGCTGAGCACGTCCTCACATCCCAGGTGCTGGCCACGCCCTCTCAAGTCTAATTTTAATTCTGTCCTCTGTTAACCATGGAGGTGCTTCCTGTGTTGTGTCATGAGGATAAACACTGCAGTTTTGGTTACTGAAGCCCCCCGATTCACTCGTGAAGACTGAGGAGAAGAATAAATTCAATACCTTCGCCATCTCCCCATCCTTTGTAACCAGATGTCTTTCCTCATTCTTTATGGGGCCAATATGGTCTGTCCTCCCTTTTTTACTGTTTACATACTTAAAGAATTTCTTGGGATTTTTTTTTGCTCTCCTCCGCTATGTGTCTCTCATGTTCTATCTTAGCCATCATTTCTTTGACTGATGAAGTGACCTCCAGACACAATAACCCAATAGGGCCATACCCAATAGGACATGGTAGTTGGTGGAAGGAGCTCCATTCTACTTTGTAGGGTGTAGTTCAGACTCATTTCTCTTGTTTGGCATTACTATACCTCGGGCTTCAGCAACCTGTAGATCGCGATGTACCAGTAGACTGCGGACAGGTGACTGGTAGATCGCAGTCTGGGTTTGCTGACCCGCCATCCCAGAGCATAAAACAGAGTGCAGAGGGTCTACTTGTAAAGTTGGAGCTGTAGTAGGGAGCAAGAGCCGCATAAGTCAATGCCTCCTCTGTAGTGCGGGCTCCTGTCCCATGCAAAGTGATACCAACTGCACCCCATGTCTTATCCCAGGTAGCGGTCTCTAGATTGGTGCCAGCAGCAGGAAAGATCTTCAGGTCAGTGTGAAGAAATACACCGGGCATAATAGTATAGTACTGTTTTCACACTGATGTGCTGCGGTTTACCCACATCGCGGGTGCAGTGCAGTGTACCTGTAGCTTTCCTGCGGGTTTGCTGTGCTTAGCCATAGACTTCTTTTATATCCTGCGGGTTTGGTACATTTTCAGAAACTGCACCACACCTTTAGGATATAATAGAAATCTATGGCAAAGTACAGCAAACCCAGGAAAGTTGCAGATGCACTGCACTGCACCTGGGGTGCAGGTAAACCGCAGCGCATCAGTAAGGGTTCATTTACATTTTTAGTTTGGAGGGTGGTAAAACCCCATAGTTAAGATGTGTTTTTATCAGCCCCACCCCTACCGCACCCCCTTTAGCTGCAGTGGCCAAGGGTGTACACATGTTGCAGCCGCAGCAAGAGTTATATGCTCTGCCATGGTTGGTGGGTATAGCACCCATTCAAGTCAATGAGACCACTCAGCAAGTGCCCTGCAACCTTGTGCAGTATAGCAAATAAGGGGTTAAAGCAGGCAGCTTTGTGTTGCTTTCTCACCACCTGCTATAACCCCTTGGACGCCACAGAAGCATGCAGTTACGGGGCACTTGTAAAGTGGTCCCAGTTACTTGAGTGGGGTGCGATTGGCAGGCAGTAGCACCCACCAAGAGCAACAGGGGCTTCATTCCTCCTTCACACGTGTACACCTTTGGCTGCTGCCTCAGCTCAACCGCAGGGTTTTACCACCCCCAACTTTACGTGTGAACAAGCCCTAAGGGTGCTGCTGCCAAATGCAACTAAAAGCTCAGGCACTGCTGCTCCTCTGAAAAGTGATCCCAGTGTGTTTGACAGGTGGTGAGGAGGCGATATGTTGCCTCCTCACCACCTGATTTAAACCCATGATTGCTGTGCATTGCGACACGGTAAAACGGCAATTAGAGGTTTAAATCAGGTGTGAGGAGGGGACACTGTGCCCAGTGATCTTTGATTTCTCCCATGTTGTTCAGGTAGATCTCCACCTTTTTAAGGTTACCTACCCCTGCTATACCTCTTTGATTGGTCAAAGGTGTTGGACTGCAGACGCAGTAACCCGATATGGCCGTACCCAATGGGACATGATAGTTGGTGGAAGGAGCTCCATTCTTCCTTTTAAAGTTTAATTCAAGCTTAGTTTTCTTATTTGGGATTATTATACCTCTTTGATTGATCACATGGCCTACAGACACAATAACCCAATAGGACCATACCTTATAGCAGTTGGTGGAAGAAGCTCCATTTGACTTTTGAAAGGTTTAGGATTATTATACTTCTTTGACTGGTCATACTAACTGCAGACACAGTAACCTGATAGGGACATGATAGTTGGTGGAAGGAGCTCCATTTTACTTTGTAGGGTGTAGTTACGGCTCAGTGCTCTTATTTGGGATTATTATACCTCTTTGATTGGTCACGTGACCTACAGACACAGTAACACGATAGGATCGTACCTGATAAGACATGGTAGCTGGTGGAAAGAACTCCACTCTACTTTGTAGGGTTTAGTATTAATCTACCTCTTTTTACTGGTGAAGTGTCCCGCAGACACAATAACCCAATAGGGTGGTATCCAATAGGACATGGTAGTTGGTGGATGAAGCTCCATTCTACATTGTAGGGTTAAGTTTAGGTTCAGCTCTCACGCTTGGGATTATTATACCTTTTTGACTGGTTAGGTGCACATGACCTGCAGACACAGTAGCCCAATAGGACCATACCCAACAGCACATGGCAGTTGTTGAGTACCCCAGCAACAATAGACCCCCCTGCAAAAATAGATCCCCTCCAGCAACAATAGATTCCATAGTAGCAAGCATTAATAGACCCTCCAGCAGCCAGCAACATTAGACCCCTCTCTCAACAGTAGATGCCTCCCAGCAACGACTGACCCCCCAAGCAACACAAAACCTACCCCAGCAACAATAGATCCCCCATGGGCAACAGAAGACCTCCCCAGAAGCAATAGACCCCCTTCCTCAGCAAAAATAGATCCCCTACAGCAACAATAGATTCCCCAGTAGCCAGCATCCATTGACCATCCAGCACACCCCAGTGCCCCTTGCTATTATATGTATTAAGTTCTGGAGGTGCCGTAACTTTCTTCCCCCACATTCCTGCTGAAAAAAAGCCCTGCTTTTAAGGGTTTAATTCAAGCTCAGCTCTCTTCTTTGGGCTACCTTAAACCCCTTTGACTGGTAACATGACCTAAAGACACAGTAGCCCGATAGGATCATACCCAATGGGACATGGTAGTTGGCAGAAAGAGCTTCATTCTACTTTGTAGAGCTAATTTCAAGATCAGTTCTCTTCTTTGTTATTAATTTTCCCCTTTACTGGTCAAGTGACCTGTAGACACAGTGGGGTTTATTTACTAAAGCTGTGAGACTGACTTTGCACTCTCCAGCTTTAGTAAATAAACCACATCAATCAAATAGCTACGTACCCAATGGGACATGGTAGTTAATGGAAGGAGCTCCATTCTACTTTGTAGAATTTAGTTAAAGCTCAGCTCTTATTTGGGATTAATATACCTCTTTGACTGGTCAGGGGACCTGCAGACACAACAAACCAAGAAGACCATACCCAACAGTACACAGTGGTTGGTGGAAGGAGCTTCATTCTACTGTGTAGGTTTTTGTTCATGCTCAGCTCTAATATTTGGAATTATTATACTACTTTGACTGGTCATGTGACATGTGGATACAGTAAGTTGATAGGACTGTACCCATTGGAACATGGTCGTCGGTGAAAGGAGCTCCATTTGACTTTGTGGGGATTAGTTCAAGCTCAGATCTCCTATTTTTTATTATTATATCTGTTTGACTAGTCATAGGACCTGCAGACAGAGTAACCCTATAGGACTGTACCCAATGAGACATGGTAGTTGGTGGAAAGAGTTCCATTCTACATTGTTGGGTTTAGTTCAAGCTCAGCTGTAAAAATGTTATACCTCTATGACTGGCTATGGCATGGGACCTGCAAACACAGTAACCCAAACACAGTAACCCAATAGGACCGTACCCACTGAAACATGATAGTTGGTGGAAAGAGCTCCTTTCTACATTGGAGGGTTTGATTTAGGCTCAGCTCTCTTTTTTGGGATTATTATACCCCTTTGATTGATCACGTGACCTGCAGACACAGTAAACTGATAGGACCATCACCATACCCACTGGGTTGGTGGAGGGAGCTCGATTTAACTTGTAGGGTTTAGTTCAATTTGAGCTCTCTTATTTGGGGTTATTATACCTCTTTGACTGTCATGTGATCTGCAGACACAGTAACCCTATAGAAATATACCCAATGGAACATGATAGTTGGCAAAAGCTCAGTGCTCTTTGGGCTACCTTAAATCTCTATGGGGAACCTGACATAAAGGAGGCCTCTGATGGGGACCCTGAAGTAATGGAGGAATCTGATGGGGAACCTGATGTAAAGGAGGACTCTGATAGGGAACCTGATGTAAAGGAGAGACTCTGATAGTCTCTCTTTTTTTGCAGCCCTGACTGAAAAGTTTGGAGCCCCTGCTGTAGAATCTTGACATAGAGCCATCAGGTCTTACCTATGGGTGTGGCTTCCACAATCACCTCCTCTTCACCCTGGATCCAGGAAGACCTATAGGCAGTGGCATTGCTACAGGGAGGCAATTGCCACCACAGGTTATTGATTGCCCCCGGTGTGCCCCCTCACCAGGGGTGGACTGGGCTGGGGGGCAATTGCCTCCCCGGGCTGCTTTCATGCCCTGTAAAAGGCCGCACCGCCGGTAGGGCAGTAGTTAAAAAAATGACTTTCTGCCGACTTTGCAACTGCGTATGAGTAGTTCCCAAGCCGGCCCTGTATCAGGTGGGCTTGGCTGGATTCGGGGGCGGTCTTGGCTGGGCCCGGGCGATGTAATGGCGCCGATTGTCAACTTTTATAAGTCACAGCAACAGCCGGGACTGGCTGGGGAGGCGGAAGTGCTGCCCGCCGGTGCCGGGAGCTTTAGGGGGGGGTACTCCTGTCCTTGGACTCCACTGTGATGTGCAACTTCCATCAAATCATCCACTATACAGAGAGGTGAGCAAATGGATAGCATTACAGGAGACTTTTCCATTCCCAATGATGACCATGAATGATCGTTACTGGGAAGTCATGTCCGCAACCTCTAACCATCTCATGTCCACAGCCTCTGACCATCTCTTGGATCCTGTCCGCAGTTTCTAACCATCTCCTGTATCATGTTGCAGCCTCTAACCATCTCCTGTATCTTGTCAGCAGCCTCTGACCACCTCTTTTATCCTGTTCGCCGTCTCTGACCATCTCTGGTATCATGTCCACAATCTCTGACAATCTCTGGTATCATGTTAGCAGTCTCTGACCATCTCTAGTATCATGTCCGCAGTCTCTGACCATCTCTGGTATCATGTCCGCAGTGTCTGACCAACTCCGGTATGATGTCTGCAATCTGTGACCAGCTCTTGTATCCTGTCCGCAGTCTTTGACCATCTCTTGTATCATGTCTGCAGTCTCTGAAAAGTAGCCTGGAGGGCAGGACCAGATTAAAAACATCATTGGCCTGGTGCTAAGGATTTTGGTGGGGCTTTTTATTAAAAAAAAAAAAAAAATGCAAACAATTTTTTGTTATAACAAATTTAATTAAATAGCGAGAGGGAGGATGAGAGAGAGAGAGAAAGGGGATGAGAGAGGGGTGAGGGATAAGGCAGGGAGGATGAGAGAGGGGATGAGAGAGAGGATGCGCATGAGCATGCATGGGAGTGACAACAATGCAGCCCGGCCAAGGCAAGGCACAGAACCCGGAAGGAAGACCGGGTGCAGATGGAAGCGCCCGGTCTGATAGGTAAGTGTACCCTAATGTGCTAATATGCTGTGCATACTTGTACATTATGGCATAACCTACCTTGGGGCCTCTAAAAAGTAGTGATGTTAGCAAAGTTTATTACTGCTTTAATATCACAGGATCCCAGGAGCCTCTAATGGGGCCCCCTACTGACCCGGTGGCCCTTGGGCAGTTCCCAAGTGCATAGTTGCCAACATTTCAAAAATATTTTCAGGGACACTTTTTTTACCAGTGGCATATTTAGAGTAGCTGACATCCCCTATGTTCCTCTATACATCACAGTAGTAATCTCAAAATTAAGTGAGTACTAATAAGAGGCAGAACAAATATGAGGACTAAAAAGATTTCCTTTAGTTGAACTAACAAAAGTGTGCCCATTCTAGAGCTGGTAACATTGAGGATATTCAATATAATTTTAAAGAACTGTTTTTGTGGGTAAGAGGCATAGGGGAGGAATATGAATGGTATAAAAGTGGGAAGTATGTGCAGGTGAGGGAGAGGAATGTGGAGGGTATAACAGTGGGCACTATGTACAGGAGAGAAGTGTGGAGGGTATGGCAGTGGGCACTATGTACAGGAGAGGAGTGTGGAGGGTATGGCAGTGGGCACTATGTACAGGAGAGGAGTGTAGAGTATATGACAGTGGGCAGTATGTACAGGAGAGGAGTGTGGAGGGTACAATGGGGCTAGTATGTACAGGAGAGGAGTGTGGAGGGTATGATAGGAGCAGTATGTACAGGAGAGAAGTGTGGAAGGTATTATGGGGGCAGTATGTACAGGAGAGGAGTGTGGAGAGAAAGACAGTTGGCAGTATGTACATGAGAGGAGTGTGGAGGGTATGATAGTGGGCAGTATGTACAGGAGAGGAGTGTGGACGGTATGACAGTGGGCAGTATGTACAGGAGAGGAGTGTGGAAGGTATGACAGTGGGCAGTATGTACAGGAGAGGAATGTGGAGGGTATGATAGTGGGCAGTATGTACAGGAGAGGAATGTGGAAGGTATTACAGTGGGCAGTATGTACAGGAGAGAAGTGTATGACAGCAGGCACTATGTATAGGAGAGAAGTGTGGAGGGTATGACAGGGAGCAGTATGTACAGGAGAGGAATGTGGAGGTTAATACAGCAGGCACTATGTACAGGAGAGAAGTGTGGAGGGTATGACAGTGGGCACTATGTATAGGAGAGAGGTGTGGAGGGTATGACAGTGGGCACTATGTATAGGACAGGAGTGTGGAGGGTATGACAGCGGGCACTATGTATAGGAGAGAAGAGTGGAGGGTATGACAGTGGGCAGTATGTACAGGAGAGAAGTGTATGACAGCAGGCACTATGTATAGGAGAGAAGTGTGGAGGGTGTGACAGGCAGCAGTATGTACAGGAGAGGAATGTGGAGGTTATGACAGCAGGCACTATGTACAGGAGAGAAGTGTGGAGGGTATGACAGTGGGCACTATGTATAGGAGAGAGGTGTGGAGGGTATGACAGTGGGCACTATGTATAGGACAGGAGTGTGGAGGGTATGACAACGGGCACTATGTATAGGAGAGAAGAGTGGAGGGTATGACAGTGGGCAGTATGTACAGGAGAGAAGTGTATGACAGCAGGCACCATGTATAGGAGAGAAGTGTGGAGGGTATGACAGTGAGCAGTATGTATAGGAGAGAAGTGTGGAGGGTATGACAGTGGGCACTATGTATAGGAGAGAAGTGTGGAGGGTATGACAGTGGGCACTATGTATAGGAGAGAAGTGTGGAGGGTATGACAGTGAGCAGTATGTACAGGAGAGGAGTGTGGAGGATATGATAGTGAGGAGTATGTACAGGAGACGAGTGTGGAGGGTATGACAGCCGGCACTATGTACAGGTGAGGAGGATGAAGGAATCCGGGAAGAAAAAATGTAAAGGTTTGTGGAAGGATGTTTAGGGACTGCGTAGTGGTTAGGCGGGCCATACATGGATTGAAATTGAGCCAATTAGGCAGAGACCAGCCATAGTCGATCTATGTATGGGCTAGCTGGTTGTACACAAGTCAATCTATGAATCGACTTGAGTACAACCAGCCTGTCAGGTTTTTCCCAAAACAATCAGTGCTGCCAGCTATAGTTAGCAACACTGATCATTGTATTGTGTGGGTAGGGAAGGCTCCCCTATGGCAGAACACAATAACACTGCGGGAGTGATTCCCCCATCCACAGGTCAGCAGGTGAGAGGGTGTGTGGGGACAGGCTGGGGAGAGAGAGGTCTGTCAGCAGGGAGTGTGAGGTGGTCATGGAGGGACCATCAGCGGGGGGGGGGGGGGAGTAACTGGGAGTGATATCTTTTGGAGTAGGGTCTTTCATCTGCAGTTTGGGAAATGGTCACCTGTAATATAAGTTGAAGGGAGGTGGCTAACATGGGAAGTGGCTGGGGAGTGACCTGGTTGGTGGGGAGTGTGAAATGAATGATGTGTTTCAAGTTTGCGGTAATGCTTACTTCCCTCTGAAAAGTGATTTGTGGTGGATTGCTTTTCAACGAGTGGTATAGCAGCAGCTGACAGGCGTTCATAAGGTGCTACTGCCGCCTCCTTGTCTCTTTTTTTTACATTGCTGAATGGTAGTATTACATTGTTGGACTATGCAGCTACTGTGAGCGAGTTTGGCTTGCAGTTGCAGTGTGGCCCCATTGAAATCAATAGGCGAGTTTGACAGGCGGTGCTGCCTGTCATACTATGCAGGTGCCAAGCTGTCCATTGAGCTCAGTGCCTCTGACAAGAAGTGAGGAGAGGCATTGTGAGCTCATCCTCTCAGTCTGCTGCAAACAGAGTGTGTCAGCTTGTATTTAAACTGGCCGCTCAGTATGTAGCTTCTGACAGGCTGCGCAAGGAGCCCTGTGTCTCCAGAACCATAGATGACAGGAGCCCCAAATTTTGACCAGTGGTGGTGTAGGTATTCTCCCCCCCCGTCGCTGAGCCACGACCCTTGAAGTCAATAGTTTTTTTGCGCGTTTTTTACATTTTTTTCTTTATAAATGGGCCCATCTTAAGGTAAGCGGCCTGGAGCTGCAGCTCCAATAGCCCCTATGTTAATCCAGACCTGCTGGAGGGGAGTCAAGAGCAGAAGTGCCGCCAGGATGGGGGTCAGACGTGTGTGGACTGTGGAAAGGTGGATATAGGATAAAACCAGAGCCGCCAGAGGACCACCTGACTGGGCCCTGCACAGTACACATGAGACGAGGTCAGTGACACCTGTACCTGCACTGTGACATACTAAACACACTGACACCTGTACCTGTACTGTGGTAACTAACTATACTGACACCTGTACCTGTACTGTCACACACTGAACACACTGACACCAATACCTGTACTGTCATATACTGAACACACTGACACCTGTACCTGTACTGTGGTAACTAATTATACTGGCACCTGTACCTGTACTGTCACACACTGAACACACTGACACCAATACCTGTACTGTCATATACTGAACACACTGACACCTGTACCTGTACTGTCACATACTGAACACACTGACACCTGTACCTGTACTGTCATATACTGAACACACTGACACCTGTACCTGTATTGTCACATACTGAACAAACTGACACCTGTACCTGTACTGTCACATACTGAACACACTGACACCTGTACCTGTACTGTCACACACTGAACACACTGACACCTGTACCTGTACTGTCACATACTGAACACACTGACACCTGTACCTGTACTGTCACATACTGAACACACTGACACCTGTACCTGTACTGTCACACACTGAACACACTGACACCTGTACCTGCACTGTCACATACTGAACACACTGACACCTGTACCTGCACTGTCACATACTGAACACACTGACACCTGTACCTGTACTGTGGTAACTAACTATACTGACACCTGTACCTGTACTGTCACACACTGAACACACTGACACCAATACCTGTACTGTCATATACTGAACACACTGACACCTGTACCTGTACTGTCACATACTGAACACACTGACACCTGTACCTCTACTGTCACATACTGAACACATTGACACCTGTACCTGTACTGTGGTAACTAACTATACTGACACCTGTACCTGTACTGTCACACACTGAACACACTGACACCAATACCTGTACTGTCATATACTGAACACACTGACACCTGTACTTGTACTGTCACATACTGAACACACTGACACCTGTACCTGTACTGTCACATACTGAACACGCTGACACCTGTACCTGAACACGCTGACACCTGTACCTGTACTGTCACATACTGAACACACTGACACCTGTACCTGCACTGTCACATACTGAACACACTGACACCTGTACCTGCACTGTCACATACTGAACACACTGACACCTGTACCTGTACTGTGGTAACTAACTATACTGACACCTGTACCTGTACTGTCACACACTAAACACACTGACACCAATACCTGTACTGTCATATACTGAACACACTGACACCTGTACCTGTACTGTCACATACTGAACACACTGACACCTGTACCTGTACCTGTACTGTCACATACTGAACACACTGACACCTATACCTGTACTGTCACATACTGAACACACTGACACCTGTACTTGTACTGTCACATACTGAACACACTGACACCTGTACCTGCACCATCACATACTGAACACACTGACACCTGTACCTGTACTGTCACATACTGAACACACTGACACCTGTACCTGTACCTGTACTGTCACATACTGAACACACTGACACCTATACCTGTACTGTCACATACTGAACACACTGACACCTGTACTTGTACTGTCACATACTGAACACACTGACACCTGTACCTGCACCATCACATACTGAACACACTGACACCTGTACCTGTACTGTCACATACTGAACACACTGACACCTGTACCTGTACTGTCACATACTGAACACACTGACACCTGTACCTGTACTGTCATATACTGAACACACTGACACCTGTACCTGTACTGTCACATACTGAACACACTGACCCCTGTACCTGTACTGTGGTAACTAACTATACTGACACCTGTACCTGTACTGTCACACACTGAACACACTGACACCAATACCTGTACTGTCATATACTGAAAACACTGACACCTGTACCTGTACTGTCACATACTGAACACTACTGACACCTGTACCTGTACTGTCACATACTGAACACACTGACACCTGTATCTGTACTGTGGTAACTAACTATACTGACACCTGTACCTGTACTGTCACACACTGAACACACCGACACCAATACCTGTACTGTCATATACTGAACACACTGACACCTGTACTTGTACTGTCACATACTGAACACACTGACACCTGTACCTGCACCATCACATACTGAACACACAGACACCTGTACCTGTACTGTCACATACTGAACACGCTGACACCTGTACCTGAAAATGCTGACACCTGTACCTGTACTGTCACATACTGAACACACTGACACCTGTACCTGTACTGTCACATACTGAACACACTGACACCTGTACCTGTACTGTCATATACTGAACACACTGACACCTGTACCTGTACCTGTACTGTCACATACTGAACACACTGACACCTATACCTGTACTGTCACATACTGAACACACTGACACCTGTACTTGTACAGTCACATACTGAACACACTGACACCTGTACCTGTACTGTCACACACTGAACACACTGACACCAATACCTGTACTGTCATATACTGAACACACTGACACCTGTACCTGCACTGTCACATACTGAACACACTGACACCTGTACCTGTACTGTGGTAACTAACTATACTGACACCTGTACCTGTACTGTCACACACTGAACACACTGACACCAATACCTGTACTGTCATATACTGAACACACTGACACCTGTACCTGTACTGTCACATACTGAACACACTGACACCTGTACCTCTACTGTCACATACTGAACACATTGACACCTGTACCTGTACTGTGGTAACTAACTATACTGACACCTGTACCTGTACTGTCACACACTGAACACACTGACACCAATACCTGTACTGTCATATACTGAACACACTGACACCTGTACCTGTACTGTCACATACTGAACACACTGACACCTGTACCTCTACTGTCACATACTGAACACATTGACACCTGTACCTGTACTGTGGAAACTAACTATACTGACACCTGTACCTGTACTGTCACACACTGAACACACTGACACCAATACCTGTACTGTCATATACTGAACACACTGACACCTGTACTTGTACTGTCACATACTGAACACACTGACACCTGTACCTGTACTGTCACATACTGAACACGCTGACACCTGTACCTGAACACGCTGACACCTGTACCTGTACTGTCACATACTGAACACACTGACACCTGTACCTGCACTGTCACATACTGAACACACTGACACCTGTACCTGCACTGTCACATACTGAACACACTGACACCTGTACCTGTACTGTGGTAACTAACTATACTGACACCTGTACCTGTACTGTCACACACTAAACACACTGACACCAATACCTGTACTGTCATATACTGAACACACTGACACCTGTACCTGTACTGTCACATACTGAACACACTGACACCTGTACCTGTACCTGTACTGTCACATACTGAACACACTGACACCTATACCTGTACTGTCACATACTGAACACACTGACACCTGTACTTGTACTGTCACATACTGAACACACTGACACCTGTACCTGCACCATCACATACTGAACACACTGACACCTGTACCTGTACTGTCACATACTGAACACACTGACACCTGTACCTGTACCTGTACTGTCACATACTGAACACACTGACACCTATACCTGTACTGTCACATACTGAACACACTGACACCTGTACTTGTACTGTCACATACTGAACACACTGACACCTGTACCTGCACCATCACATACTGAACACACTGACACCTGTACCTGTACTGTCACATACTGAACACACTGACACCTGTACCTGTACTGTCACATACTGAACACACTGACACCTGTACCTGTACTGTCATATACTGAACACACTGACACCTGTACCTGTACTGTCACATACTGAACACACTGACCCCTGTACCTGTACTGTGGTAACTAACTATACTGACACCTGTACCTGTACTGTCACACACTGAACACACTGACACCAATACCTGTACTGTCATATACTGAAAACACTGACACCTGTACCTGTACTGTCACATACTGAACACTACTGACACCTGTACCTGTACTGTCACATACTGAACACACTGACACCTGTATCTGTACTGTGGTAACTAACTATACTGACACCTGTACCTGTACTGTCACACACTGAACACACCGACACCAATACCTGTACTGTCATATACTGAACACACTGACACCTGTACTTGTA
This sequence comes from Lithobates septentrionalis, assembly GCA_037952835.1. Classification (NCBI taxonomy): domain Eukaryota; kingdom Metazoa; phylum Chordata; class Amphibia; order Anura; family Ranidae; genus Lithobates; species Lithobates septentrionalis. The sequence continues at coordinate 415,808 of JBBDGP010002646.1, read as the reverse complement.
CTGTCACATACTGAACACACTGACACCTGTACCTGCACCATCACATACTGAACACACAGACACCTGTACCTGTACTGTCACATACTGAACACGCTGACACCTGTACCTGAAAATGCTGACACCTGTACCTGTACTGTCACATACTGAACACACTGACACCTGTACCTGTACTGTCACATACTGAACACACTGACACCTGTACCTGTACTGTCATATACTGAACACACTGACACCTGTACCTGTACCTGTACTGTCACATACTGAACACACTGACACCTATACCTGTACTGTCACATACTGAACACACTGACACCTGTACTTGTACAGTCACATACTGAACACACTGACACCTGTACCTGTACTGTCACACACTGAACACACTGACACCAATACCTGTACTGTCATATACTGAACACACTGACACCTGTACCTGCACTGTCACATACTGAACACACTGACACCTGTACCTGTACTGTGGTAACTAACTATACTGACACCTGTACCTGTACTGTCACACACTGAACACACTGACACCAATACCTGTACTGTCATATACTGAACACACTGACACCTGTACCTGTACTGTCACATACTGAACACGCTGACACCTGTACCTCTACTGTCACATACTGAACACATTGACACCTGTACCTGTACTGTGGTAACTAACTATACTGACACCTGTACCTGTACTGTCACACACTGAACACACTGACACCAATACCTGTACTGTCATATACTGAACACACTGACACCTGTACTTGTACTGTCACATACTGAACACACTGACACCTGTACCTGTACTGTCACATACTGAACACGCTGACACCTGTACCTGAACACGCTGACACCTGTACCTGTACTGTCACATACTGAACACACTGACACCTGTACCTGCACTGTCACATACTGAACACACTGACACCTGTACCTGCACTGTCACATACTGAACACACTGACACCTGTACCTGTACTGTGGTAACTAACTATACTGACACCTGTACTGTCACACACTAAACACACTGACACCAATACCTGTACTGTCATATACTGAACACACTGACACCTGTACCTGTACTGTCACATACTGAACACACTGACACCTGTACCTGTACCTGTACTGTCACATACTGAACACACTGACACCTATACCTGTACTGTCACATACTGAACACACTGACACCTGTACTTGTACTGTCACATACTGAACACACTGACACCTGTACCTGCACCATCACATACTGAACACACTGACACCTGTACCTGTACTGTCACATACTGAACACACTGACACCTGTACCTGTACCTGTACTGTCACATACTGAACACACTGACACCTATACCTGTACTGTCACATACTGAACACACTGACACCTGTACTTGTACTGTCACATACTGAACACACTGACACCTGTACCTGCACCATCACATACTGAACACACTGACACCTGTACCTGTACTGTCACATACTGAACACACTGACACCTGTACCTGTACTGTCACATACTGAACACACTGACACCTGTACCTGTACTGTCATATACTGAACACACTGACACCTGTACCTGTACTGTCACATACTGAACACACTGACCCCTGTACCTGTACTGTGGTAACTAACTATACTGACACCTGTACCTGTACTGTCACACACTGAACACACTGACACCAATACCTGTACTGTCATATACTGAAAACACTGACACCTGTACCTGTACTGTCACATACTGAACACTACTGACACCTGTACCTGTACTGTCACATACTGAACACACTGACACCTGTATCTGTACTGTGGTAACTAACTATACTGACACCTGTACCTGTACTGTCACACACTGAACACACCGACACCAATACCTGTACTGTCATATACTGAACACACTGACACCTGTACTTGTACTGTCACATACTGAACACACTGACACCTGTACCTGCACCATCACATACTGAACACACAGACACCTGTACCTGTACTGTCACATACTGAACACACTGACACCTGTACCTGAACATGCTGACACCTGTACCTGTACTGTCACATACTGAACACACTGACACCTGTACCTGTACTGTCACATACTGAACACACTGACACCTGTACCTGTACTGTCATATACTGAACACACTGACACCTGTACCTGTACCTGTACTGTCACATACTGAACACACTGACACCTATACCTGTACTGTCACATACTGAACACACTGACACCTGTACTTGTACAGTCACATACTGAACACACTGACACCTGTACCTGTACTGTCACACACTGAACACACTGACACCAATACCTGTACTGTCATATACTGAACACACTGACACCTGTACTTGTACTGTCACATACTGAACACACTGACACCTGTACCTGTACTGTCACATACTGAACACACTGACACCTGTACCTGTACTGTCACACACTGAACACACTGACACCAATACCTGTACTGTCATATACTGAACACACTGACACCTGTACCTGTACTGTCACATACTGAACACACTGACACCTGTACCTGTACTGTCACATACTGAACACACTGACACCTGTACCTGTACTGTGGTAACTAACTATACTGACGCCTGTACCTGTACTGTCACACACTAAACACACCGACACCAATACCTGTACTGTCATATACTGAACACACTGACACCTGTACTTGTACTGTCACATACTGAACACACTGACACCTGTACCTGCACCATCACATACTGAACACACAGACACCTGTACCTGTACTGTCACATACTGAACACGCTGACACCTGTACTGTCACATACTGAACACACTGACACCTGTACCTGCACCATCACATACTGAACACACTGACACCTGTACCTGTACTGTCACATACTGAACACACTGACACCTGTACCTGCACTCTCACATACTCAACACACTGACACCTGTACCTGTACTGTGGTAACTAACTATACTGACACCTGTACCTGTACTGTCACACACTAAACACACTGACACCAATACCTGTACTGTCATATACTGAACACACTGACACCTGTACCTGTACTGTCACATACTGAACACACTGACACCTGTACCTGTACTGTCATATACTGAACACACTGACACCTGTACCTGTACCTGTACTGTCACATACTGAACACACTGACACCTATACCTGTACTGTCACATACTGAACACACTGACACCTGTACCTGCACCATCACATACTGAACACACTGACAACTGTACCTGTACTGTCACATACTGAACACACTGACACCTGTACCTGTACTGTCACATACTGAACACACTGACACCTGTACCTGTACTGTCATATACTGAACACACTGACACCTGTACCTGTACTGTCACATACTGAACACACTGACCCCTGTACCTGTACTGTGGTAACTAACTATACTGACACCTGTACCTGTACTGTAACACACTGAACACACTGACACCAATACCTGTACTGTCATATACTGAACACACTGACACCTGTACCTGTACTGTCACATACTGAACACACTGACACCTGTACCTGTACTGTCACATACTGAACACACTGACACCTGTACCTGTACTGTGGTAACTAACTATACTGACACCTGTACCTGTACTGTAACACACTGAACACACTGACACCAATACCTGTACTGTCATATACTGAACACACAGACACCTGTACCTGTACTGTCACATACTGAACACGCTGACACCTGTACCTGAACACGCTGACACCTGTACCTGTACTGTCACATACTGAACACACTGACACCTGTACCTGCACTGTCACATACTGAACACACTGACACCTGTATCTGTACTGTGGTAACTAACTATACCGACACCTGTACCTGTACTGTCACACACTAAACACACTGACACCAATACCTGTACTGTCATATACTGAACACACTGACACCTGTACTTGTACTGTCACATACTGAACACACTGACACCTGTACCTGCACCATCACATACTGAACACACTGACACCTGTACCTGTACTGTCACATACTGAACACACTGACACCTGTACCTGCACTCTCACATACTGAACACACTGACACCTGTACCTGTACTGTGGTAACTAACTATACTGACACCTGTACCTGTACTGTCACACACTAAACACACTGACACCAATACCTGTACTGTCATATACTGAACACACTGACACCTGTACCTGTACTGTCACATACTGAACACACTGACACCTATACCTGTACTGTCACATACTGAACACACTGACACCTGTACCTGCACCATCACATACTGAACACACTGACACCTGTACCTGTACTGTCACATACTGAACACACTGACACCTGTACCTGTACTGTCACATACTGAACACACTGACACCTGTACCTGTACTGTCATATACTGAACACACTGACACCTGTACCTGTACTGTCACATACTGAACACACTGACCCCTGTACCTGTACTGTGGTAACTAACTATACTGACACCTGTACCTGTACTGTAACACACTGAACACACCGACACCAATACCTCTACTGTCATATACTGAACACACTGACACCTGTACCTGTACTGTCACATACTGAACACACTGACAACTGTACCTGTACTGTGGTAACTAACTATACTGACACCTGTACCTGTACTGTAACACACTGAACACACTGACACCAATACCTGTACTGTCATATACTGAACACACTGACACCTGTACCTGTACTGTCACATACTGAACACACTGACAACTGTACCTGTACTGTGGTAACTAACTATACTGACACCTGTACCTGTACTGTCACACACTGAACACACCGACACCAATACCTGTACTGTCATATACTGAACACACTGACACCTGTACTTGTACTGTCACATACTGAACACACAGACACCTGTACCTGTACTGTCACATACTGAACACGCTGACACCTGTACCTGAACACGCTGACACCTGTACCTGTACTGTCACATACTGAACACACTGACACCTGTACCTGCACTGTCACATACTGAACACACTGACACCTGTATCTGTACTGTGGTAACTAACTATACTGACACCTGTACCTGTACTGTCACACACTAAACACACTGACACCAATACCTGTACTGTCATATACTGAACACACTGACACCTGTACTTGTACTGTCACATACTGAACACACTGACACCTGTACCTGCACCATCACATACTGAACACACTGACACCTGTACCTGTACTGTCACATACTGAACACACTGACACCTGTACCTGCACTCTCACATACTGAACACACTGACACCTGTACCTGTACTGTGGTAACTAACTATACTGACACCTGTACCTGTACTGTCACACACTAAACACACTGACACCAATACCTGTACTGTCATATACTGAACACACTGACACCTGTACCTGTACTGTCACATACTGAACACACTGACACCTGTACCTGTACTGTCATATACTGAACACACTGACACCTGTACCTGTACCTGTACTGTCACATACTGAACACACTGACACCTATACCTGTACTGTCACATACTGAACACACTGACACCTGTACTTGTACTGTCACATACTGAACACACTGACACCTGTACCTGCACCATCACATACTGAACACACTGACACCTGTACCTGTACTGTCACATACTGAACACACTGACACCTGTACCTGTACTGTCACATACTGAACACACTGACACCTGTACCTGTACTGTCATATACTGAACACACTGACACCTGTACCTGTACTGTCACATACTGAACACACTGACCCCTGTACCTGTACTGTGGTAACTAACTATACTGACACCTGTACCTGTACTGTCACACACTGAACACACTGACACCAATACCTGTACTGTCATATACTGAAAACACTGACACCTGTACCTGTACTGTCACATACTGAACACACTGACACCTGTACCTGTACTGTCACATACTGAACACACTGACACCTGTATCTGTACTGTGGTAACTAACTATACTGACACCTGTACCTGTACTGTCACACACTGAACACACCGACACCAATACCTGTACTGTCATATACTGAACACACTGACACCTGTACTTGTACTGTCACATACTGAACACACTGACACCTGTACCTGCACCATCACATACTGAACACACAGACACCTGTACCTGTACTGTCACATACTGAACACGCTGACACCTGTACCTGAACATGCTGACACCTGTACCTGTACTGTCACATACTGAACACACTGACACCTGTACCTGTACTGTCACATACTGAACACACTGACACCTGTACCTGTACTGTCATATACTGAACACACTGACACCTGTACCTGTACCTGTACTGTCACATACTGAACACACTGACACCTATACCTGTACTGTCACATACTGAACACACTGACACCTGTACTTGTACAGTCACATACTGAACACACTGACACCTGTACCTGTACTGTCACACACTGAACACACTGACACCAATACCTGTACTGTCATATACTGAACACACTGACACCTGTACCTGTACTGTCACATACTGAACACACTGACACCTGTACCTGTACTGTCACATACTGAACACACTGACACCTGTACCTGTACTGTGGTAACTAACTATACTGACGCCTGTACCTGTACTGTCACACACTAAACACACCGACACCAATACCTGTACTGTCATATACTGAACACACTGACACCTGTACTTGTACTGTCACATACTGAACACACTGACACCTGTACCTGTACTGTCACATACTGAACACGCTGACATCTGTACTATCACATACTGAACACACTGACACCTGTACCTGCACTGTCACATACTGAACACACTGACACCTGTATCTGTACTGTGGTAACTAACTATACTGACACCTGTACCTGTACTGTCACACACTAAACACACTGACACCAATACCTGTACTGTCATATACTGAGCACACTGACACCTGTACTTGTACTGTCACATACTGAACACACTGACACCTGTACCTGCACCATCACATACTGAACACACTGACACCTGTACCTGTACTGTCACATACTGAACACACTGACACCTGTACCTGCACTCTCACATACTGAACACACTGACACCTGTACCTGTACTGTGGTAACTAACTATACTGACACCTGTACCTGTACTGTCACACACTAAACACACTGACACCAATACCTGTACTGTCATATACTGAACACACTGACACCTGTACCTGTACTGTCACATACTGAACACACTGACACCTGTACCTGTACTGTCATATACTGAACACACTGACACCTGTACCTGTACCTGTACTGTCACATACTGAACACACTGACACCTATACCTGTACTGTCACATACTGAACACACTGACACCTGTACTTGTACTGTCACATACTGAACACACTGACACCTGTACCGTCACATACTGAACACACTGACACCTGTACCTGTACTGTCATATACTGAACACAATGACACCTGTACCTGTACTGTCACATACTGAACACACTGACCCCTGTACCTGTACTGTGGTAACTAACTATACTGACACCTGTACCTGTACTGTAACACACTGAACACACTGACACCAATACCTGTACTGTCATATACTGAACACACTGACACCTGTACCTGTACTGTCACATACTGAACATACTGACACCTGTACCTGTACTGTCACATACTGAACACACTGACACCTGTACCTGTACTGTGGTAACTAACTATACTGACACCTGTACCTGTACTGTCACACACTGAACACACCGACACCAATACCTGTACTGTCATATACTGAACACACTGACACCTGTATTTGTACTGTCACATACTGAACACACTGACACCTGTACCTGTACTGTCACATACTGAACACGCTGACACCTGTACCTGAACACGCTGACACCTGTACCTGTACTGTCACATACTGAACACACTGACACCTGTACCTGCACTGTCACATACTGAACACACTGACACCTGTACCTGTACTGTCACATACTGAACACACTGACCCCTGTACCTGTACTGTGGTAACTAACTATACTGACACCTGTACCTGTACTGTCACACACTGAACACACTGACACCAATACCTGTACTGTCATATACTGAACACACTGACACCTGTACCTGTACTGTCACATACTGAACACACTGACACCTGTACCTGTACTGTCACATACTGAACACACTGACACCTGTATCTGTACTGTGGTAACTAACTATACTGACACCTGTACCTGTACTGTCACACACTGAACACACCGACACCAATACCTGTACTGTCATATACTGAACACACTGACACCTGTACCTGCACCATCACATACTGAACACACAGACACCTGTACCTGTACTGTCACAAACTGAACACGCTGACACCTGTACCTGAACATGCTGACACCTGTACCTGTACTGTCACATACTGAACACACTGACACCTGTACCTGTACTGTCACATACTGAACACACTGACACCTGTACCTGTACTGTCACATACTGAACACACTGACACCTGTACCTGCACTGTCACATACTGAACACACTGACACCTGTACCTGTACTGTCATATACTGAACACACTGACACCTGTACCTGTACCTGTACTGTGGTAACTAACTATACTGACACCTGTACCTGTACTGTCACACACTAAACACACTGACACCAATACCTGTACTGTCATATACTGAACACACTGACACCTGTACCTGTACTGTCACATACTGAACTCACTGACACCTGTACCTGTACTGTCATATACTGAACACACTGACACCTGTACCTGTACCTGTACTGTCACATACTGAACACACTGACACCTATACCTGTACTGTCACATACTGAACACACTGACACCTGTACTTGTACTGTCACATACTGAACACACTGACACCTGTACCTGTACTGTCACATACTGAACACACTGACACCTGTACTGTCACACACTGAACACACTGACACCAATACCTGTACTGTCATATACTGAACACACTGACACCTGTACCTGTACTGTCACATACTGAACACACTGACACCTGTACCTGTACTGTCACATACTGAACACACTGACACCTGTACCTGTACTGTGGTAACTAACTATACTGACGCCTGTACCTGTACTGTCACACACTAAACACACCGACACCAATACCTGTACTGTCATATACTGAACACACTGACACCTGTATTTGTACTGTCACATACTGAACACACTGACACCTGTACCTGCACCATCACATACTGAACACACAGACACCTGTACCTGTACTGTCACATACTGAACACGCTGACACCTGTACTGTCACATACTGAACACACTGACACCTGTACCTGCACCATCACATACTGAACACACTGACGCCTGTACCTGTACTGTCACATACTGAACACACTGACACCTGTACCTGCACTCTCACATACTCAGCACACTGACACCTGTACCTGTACTGTGGTAACTAACTATACTGACACCTGTACCTGTACTGTCACACACTAAACACACTGACACCAATACCTGTACTGTCATATACTGAACACACTGACACCTGTACCTGTACTGTCACATACTGAACACACTGACACCTGTACCTGTACTGTCATATACTGAACACACTGACACCTGTACTTGTACCTGTACTGTCACATACTGAACACACTGACACCTATACCTGTACGGTCACATACTGAACACACTGACACCTGTACTTGTACTGTCACATACTGAACACACTGACACCTGTACCTGCACCATCACATACTGAACACACTGACACCTGTACCTGTACTGTCACATACTGAACACACTGACACCTGTACCTGTACTGTCACATACTGAACACACTGACACCTGTACCTGTACTGTCATATACTGAACACACTGACACCTGTACCTGTACTGTCACATACTGAACACACTGACCCCTGTACCTGTACTGTGGTAACTAACTATACTGACACCTGTACCTGTACTGTAACACACTGAACACACTGACACCAATACCTGTACTGTCATATACTTAACACACTGACACCTGTACCTGTACTGTCACATACTGAACACACTGACACCTGTACCTGCACTGTCACATACTGAACACACTGACACCTGTATCTGTACTGTGGTAACTAACTATACTGACACCTGTACCTGTACTGTCACACACTAAACACACTGACACCAATACCTGTACTGTCATATACTGAACACACTGACACCTGTACTTGTACTGTCACATACTGAACACACTGACACCTGTACCTGCACCATCACATACTGAACACACTGACACCTGTACCTGTACTGTCACATACTGAACACACTGACACCTGTACCTGCACTCTCACATACTGAACACACTGACACCTGTACCTGTACTGTGGTAACTAACTATACTGACACCTGTACCTGTACTGTCACACACTAAACACACTGACACCAATACCTGTACTGTCATATACTGAACACACTGACACCTGTACCTGTACTGTCACATACTGAACACACTGACACCTGTACCTGTACTGTCATATACTGAACACACTGACACCTGTACCTGTACTGTCACATACTGAACACACTGACACCTATACCTGTACTGTCACATACTGAACACACTGACACCTGTACTTGTACTGTCACATACTGAACACACTGACACCTGTACCTGCACCATCACATACTGAACACACTGACACCTGTACCTGTACTGTCACATACTGAACACACTGACACCTGTACCTGTACTGTCACATACTGAACACACTGACACCTGTACCTGTACTGTCATATACTGAACACACTGACACCTGTACCTGTACTGTCACATACTGAACACACTGACCCCTGTACCTGTACTGTGGTAACTAACTATACTGACACCTGTACCTGTACTGTAACACACTGAACACACCGACACCAATACCTGTACTGTCATATACTGAACACACTGACACCTGTACCTGTACTGTCACATACTGAACACACTGACAACTGTACCTGTACTGTGGTAACTAACTATACTGACACCTGTACCTGTACTGTAACACACTGAACACACTGACACCAATACCTGTACTGTCATATACTGAACACACTGACACCTGTACCTGTACTGTCACATACTGAACACACTGACAACTGTACCTGTACTGTGGTAACTAACTATACTGACATCTGTACCTGTACTGTCACACACTGAACACACCGACACCAATACCTGTACTGTCATATACTGAACACACTGACACCTGTACTTGTACTGTCACATACTGAACACACAGACACCTGTACCTGTACTGTCACATACTGAACACGCTGACACCTGTACCTGAACACGCTGACACCTGTACCTGTACTGTCACATACTGAACACACTGACACCTGTATCTGTACTGTGGTAACTAACTATACTGACACCTGTACCTGTACTGTCACACACTAAACACACTGACACCAATACCTGTACTGTCATATACTGAACACACTGACACCTGTACTTGTACTGTCACATACTGAACACACTGACACCTGTACCTGCACCATCACATACTGAACACACTGACACCTGTACCTGTACTGTCACATACTGAACACACTGATACCTGTACCTGCACTCTCACATACTGAACACACTGACACCTGTACCTGCACTCTCACATACTGAACACACTGACACCTGTACCTGTACTGTGGTAACTAACTATACTGACACCTGTACCTGTACTGTCACACACTAAACACACTGACACCAATACCTGTACTGTCATATACTGAACACACTGACACCTGTACCTGTACTGTCACATACTGAACACACTGACACCTGCACCTGTACTGTCATATACTGAACACACTGACACCTGTACCTGTACTGTCACATACTGAACACACTGACACCTATACCTGTATTGTCACATACTGAACACACTGACACCTGTACTTGTACTGTCACATACTGAACACACTGACACCTGTACCTGCACCATCACATACTGAACACACTGACACCTGTACCTGTACTGTCACATACTGAACACACTGACACCTGTACCTGTACTGTCACATACTGAACACACTGACACCTGTACCTGTACTGTCATATACTGAACACACTGACACCTGTACCTGTACTGTCACATACTGAACACACTGACCCCTGTACCTGTACTGTGGTAACTAACTATACTGACACCTGTACCTGTACTGTAACACACTGAACACACTGACACCAATACCTGTACTGTCACATACTGAACACACTGACACCTGTACCTGCACCATCACATACTGAACACACAGACACCTGTACCTGTACTGTCACATACTGAACACGCTGACACCTGTACCTGTACTGTCACATACTGAACACACTGACACCTGTACCTGCACTGTCACATACTGAACACACTGACACCTGTATCTGTACTGTGGTAACTAACTATACTGACACCTGTACCTGTACTGTTACACACTAAACACACTGACACCAATACCTGTACTGTCATATACTGAACACACTGACACCTGTACTTGTACTGTCAGATACTGAACACACAGACACCTGTACCTGTACTGTCATATACTGAACACACTGACACCTGTACCTGCACCATCACATACTGAACACACAGACACCTGTACCTGTACTGTCACATACTGAACACGCTGACACCTGTACCTGAACACGCTGACACCTGTACCTGTACTGTCACATACTGAACACACTGACACCTGTACCTGTACTGTCATATACTGAACACACTGACACCTGTACCTGTACTGTCACATACTGAACACACTGACACCTGTACCTGTACTGTCATATACTGAACACACTGACACCTGTACCTGTACCTGTACTGTCACATACTGAACACACTGACACCTATACCTGTACTGTCACATACTGAACACACTGACACCTGTACTTGTACAGTCACATACTGAACACACTGACACCTGTACCTGTACTGTCACACACTGAACACACTGACACCAATACCTGTACTGTCATATACTGAACACACTGACACCTGTACCTGTACTGTCACATACTGAACACACTGACACCTGTACCTGTACTGTCACATACTGAACACACTGACACCTGTACCTGTACTGTGGTAACTAACTATACTGACGCCTGTACCTGTACTGTCACACACTAAACACACCGACACCAATACCTGTACTGTCATATACTGAACACACTGACACCTGTACTTGTACTGTCACATACTGAACACACTGACACCTGTACCTGTACTGTCACATACTGAACACGCTGACACCTGTACTATCACATACTGAACACACTGACACCTGTACCTGCACTGTCACATACTGAACACACTGACACCTGTATCTGTACTGTGGTAACTAACTATACTGACACCTGTACCTGTACTGTCACACACTAAACACACTGACACCAATACCTGTACTGTCATATACTGAGCACACTGACACCTGTACTTGTACTGTCACATACTGAACACACTGACACCTGTACCTGCACCATCACATACTGAACACACTGACACCTGTACCTGTACTGTCACATACTGAACACACTGACACCTGTACCTGCACTCTCACATACTGAACACACTGACACCTGTACCTGTACTGTGGTAACTAACTATACTGACACCTGTACCTGTACTGTCACACACTAAACACACTGACACCAATACCTGTACTGTCATATACTGAACACACTGACACCTGTACCTGTACTGTCACATACTGAACACACTGACACCTGTACCTGTACTGTCATATACTGAACACACTGACACCTGTACCTGTACCTGTACTGTCACATACTGAACACACTGACACCTATACCTGTACTGTCACATACTGAACACACTGACACCTGTACTTGTACTGTCACATACTGAACACACTGACACCTGTACCGTCACATACTGAACACACTGACACCTGTACCTGTACTGTCATATACTGAACACAATGACACCTGTACCTGTACTGTCACATACTGAACACACTGACCCCTGTACCTGTACTGTGGTAACTAACTATACTGACACCTGTACCTGTACTGTAACACACTGAACACACTGACACCAATACCTGTACTGTCATATACTGAACACACTGACACCTGTACCTGTACTGTCACATACTGAACATACTGACACCTGTACCTGTACTGTCACATACTGAACACACTGACACCTGTACCTGTACTGTGGTAACTAACTATACTGACACCTGTACCTGTACTGTCACACACTGAACACACCGACACCAATACCTGTACTGTCATATACTGAACACACTGACACCTGTATTTGTACTGTCACATACTGAACACACTGACACCTGTACCTGTACTGTCACATACTGAACACGCTGACACCTGTACCTGAACACGCTGACACCTGTACCTGTACTGTCACATACTGAACACACTGACACCTGTACCTGCACTGTCACATACTGAACACACTGACACCTGTACCTGTACTGTCACATACTGAACACACTGACCCCTGTACCTGTACTGTGGTAACTAACTATACTGACACCTGTACCTGTACTGTCACACACTGAACACACTGACACCAATACCTGTACTGTCATATACTGAACACACTGACACCTGTACCTGTACTGTCACATACTGAACACACTGACACCTGTACCTGTACTGTCATATACTGAACACACTGACACCTGTACCTGTACCTGTACTGTCACATACTGAACACACTGACACCTATACCTGTACTGTCACATACTGAACACACTGACACCTGTACTTGTACTGTCACATACTGAACACACTGACACCTGTACCGTCACATACTGAACACACTGACACCTGTACCTGTACTGTCATATACTGAACACAATGACACCTGTACCTGTACTGTCACATACTGAACACACTGACCCCTGTACCTGTACTGTGGTAACTAACTATACTGACACCTGTACCTGTACTGTAACACACTGAACACACTGACACCAATACCTGTACTGTCATATACTGAACACACTGACACCTGTACCTGTACTGTCACATACTGAACATACTGACACCTGTACCTGTACTGTCACATACTGAACACACTGACACCTGTACCTGTACTGTGGTAACTAACTATACTGACACCTGTACCTGTACTGTCACACACTGAACACACCGACACCAATACCTGTACTGTCATATACTGAACACACTGACACCTGTATTTGTACTGTCACATACTGAACACACTGACACCTGTACCTGTACTGTCACATACTGAACACGCTGACACCTGTACCTGAACACGCTGACACCTGTACCTGTACTGTCACATACTGAACACACTGACACCTGTACCTGCACTGTCACATACTGAACACACTGACACCTGTACCTGTACTGTCACATACTGAACACACTGACCCCTGTACCTGTACTGTGGTAACTAACTATACTGACACCTGTACCTGTACTGTCACACACTGAACACACTGACACCAATACCTGTACTGTCATATACTGAACACACTGACACCTGTACCTGTACTGTCACATACTGAACACACTGACACCTGTACCTGTACTGTCACATACTGAACACACTGACACCTGTATCTGTACTGTGGTAACTAACTATACTGACACCTGTACCTGTACTGTCACACACTGAACACACCGACACCAATACCTGTACTGTCATATACTGAACACACTGACACCTGTACCTGCACCATCACATACTGAACACACAGACACCTGTACCTGTACTGTCACAAACTGAACACGCTGACACCTGTACCTGAACATGCTGACACCTGTACCTGTACTGTCACATACTGAACACACTGACACCTGTACCTGTACTGTCACATACTGAACACACTGACACCTGTACCTGTACTGTCACATACTGAACACACTGACACCTGTACCTGCACTGTCACATACTGAACACACTGACACCTGTACCTGTACTGTCATATACTGAACACACTGACACCTGTACCTGTACCTGTACTGTGGTAACTAACTATACTGACACCTGTACCTGTACTGTCACACACTAAACACACTGACACCAATACCTGTACTGTCATATACTGAACACACTGACACCTGTACCTGTACTGTCACATACTGAACACACTGACACCTGTACCTGTACTGTCATATACTGAACACACTGACACCTGTACCTGTACCTGTACTGTCACATACTGAACACACTGACACCTATACCTGTACTGTCACATACTGAACACACTGACACCTGTACTTGTACTGTCACATACTGAACACACTGACACCTGTACCTGTACTGTCACATACTGAACACACTGACACCTGTACTGTCACACACTGAACACACTGACACCAATACCTGTACTGTCATATACTGAACACACTGACACCTGTACCTGTACTGTCACATACTGAACACACTGACACCTGTACCTGTACTGTCACATACTGAACACACTGACACCTGTACCTGTACTGTGGTAACTAACTATACTGACGCCTGTACCTGTACTGTCACACACTAAACACACCGACACCAATACCTGTACTGTCATATACTGAACACACTGACACCTGTATTTGTACTGTCACATACTGAACACACTGACACCTGTACCTGCACCATCACATACTGAACACACAGACACCTGTACCTGTACTGTCACATACTGAACACGCTGACACCTGTACTGTCACATACTGAACACACTGACACCTGTACCTGCACCATCACATACTGAACACACTGACGCCTGTACCTGTACTGTCACATACTGAACACACTGACACCTGTACCTGCACTCTCACATACTCAGCACACTGACACCTGTACCTGTACTGTGGTAACTAACTATACTGACACCTGTACCTGTACTGTCACACACTAAACACACTGACACCAATACCTGTACTGTCATATACTGAACACACTGACACCTGTACCTGTACTGTCACATACTGAACACACTGACACCTGTACCTGTACTGTCATATACTGAACACACTGACACCTGTACTTGTACCTGTACTGTCACATACTGAACACACTGACACCTATACCTGTACGGTCACATACTGAACACACTGACACCTGTACTTGTACTGTCACATACTGAACACACTGACACCTGTACCTGCACCATCACATACTGAACACACTGACACCTGTACCTGTACTGTCACATACTGAACACACTGACACCTGTACCTGTACTGTCACATACTGAACACACTGACACCTGTACCTGTACTGTCATATACTGAACACACTGACACCTGTACCTGTACTGTCACATACTGAACACACTGACCCCTGTACCTGTACTGTGGTAACTAACTATACTGACACCTGTACCTGTACTGTAACACACTGAACACACTGACACCAATACCTGTACTGTCATATACTTAACACACTGACACCTGTACCTGTACTGTCACATACTGAACACACTGACACCTGTACCTGCACTGTCACATACTGAACACACTGACACCTGTATCTGTACTGTGGTAACTAACTATACTGACACCTGTACCTGTACTGTCACACACTAAACACACTGACACCAATACCTGTACTGTCATATACTGAACACACTGATACCTGTACTTGTACTGTCACATACTGAACACACTGACACCTGTACCTGCACCATCACATACTGAACACACTGACACCTGTACCTGTACTGTCACATACTGAACACACTGACACCTGTACCTGCACTCTCACATACTGAACACACTGACACCTGTACCTGTACTGTGGTAACTAACTATACTGACACCTGTACCTGTACTGTCACACACTAAACACACTGACACCAATACCTGTACTGTCATATACTGAACACACTGACACCTGTACCTGTACTGTCACATACTGAACACACTGACACCTGTACCTGTACTGTCATATACTGAACACACTGACACCTGTACCTGTACTGTCACATACTGAACACACTGACACCTATACCTGTACTGTCACATACTGAACACACTGACACCTGTACTTGTACTGTCACATACTGAACACACTGACACCTGTACCTGCACCATCACATACTGAACACACTGACACCTGTACCTGTACTGTCACATACTGAACACACTGACACCTGTACCTGTACTGTCACATACTGAACACACTGACACCTGTACCTGTACTGTCATATACTGAACACACTGACACCTGTACCTGTACTGTCACATACTGAACACACTGACCCCTGTACCTGTACTGTGGTAACTAACTATACTGACACCTGTACCTGTACTGTAACACACTGAACACACCGACACCAATACCTGTACTGTCATATACTGAACACACTGACACCTGTACCTGTACTGTCACATACTGAACACACTGACAACTGTACCTGTACTGTGGTAACTAACTATACTGACACCTGTACCTGTACTGTAACACACTGAACACACTGACACCAATACCTGTACTGTCATATACTGAACACACTGACACCTGTACCTGTACTGTCACATACTGAACACACTGACAACTGTACCTGTACTGTGGTAACTAACTATACTGACATCTGTACCTGTACTGTCACACACTGAACACACCGACACCAATACCTGTACTGTCATATACTGAACACACTGACACCTGTACTTGTACTGTCACATACTGAACACACAGACACCTGTACCTGTACTGTCACATACTGAACACGCTGACACCTGTACCTGAACACGCTGACACCTGTACCTGTACTGTCACATACTGAACACACTGACACCTGTATCTGTACTGTGGTAACTAACTATACTGACACCTGTACCTGTACTGTCACACACTAAACACACTGACACCAATACCTGTACTGTCATATACTGAACACACTGACACCTGTACTTGTACTGTCACATACTGAACACACTGACACCTGTACCTGCACCATCACATACTGAACACACTGACACCTGTACCTGTACTGTCACATACTGAACACACTGATACCTGTACCTGCACTCTCACATACTGAACACACTGACACCTGTACCTGCACTCTCACATACTGAACACACTGACACCTGTACCTGTACTGTGGTAACTAACTATACTGACACCTGTACCTGTACTGTCACACACTAAACACACTGACACCAATACCTGTACTGTCATATACTGAACACACTGACACCTGTACCTGTACTGTCACATACTGAACACACTGACACCTGCACCTGTACTGTCATATACTGAACACACTGACACCTGTACCTGTACTGTCACATACTGAACACACTGACACCTATACCTGTATTGTCACATACTGAACACACTGACACCTGTACTTGTACTGTCACATACTGAACACACTGACACCTGTACCTGCACCATCACATACTGAACACACTGACACCTGTACCTGTACTGTCACATACTGAACACACTGACACCTGTACCTGTACTGTCATATACTGAACACACTGACACCTGTACCTGTACTGTCACATACTGAACACACTGACCCCTGTACCTGTACTGTGGTAACTAACTATACTGACACCTGTACCTGTACTGTAACACACTGAACACACTGACACCAATACCTGTACTGTCACATACTGAACACACTGACACCTGTACCTGCACCATCACATACTGAACACACAGACACCTGTACCTGTACTGTCACATACTGAACACGCTGACACCTGTACCTGTACTGTCACATACTGAACACACTGACACCTGTACCTGCACTGTCACATACTGAACACACTGACACCTGTATCTGTACTGTGGTAACTAACTATACTGACACCTGTACCTGTACTGTTACACACTAAACACACTGACACCAATACCTGTACTGTCATATACTGAACACACTGACACCTGTACTTGTACTGTCAGATACTGAACACACAGACACCTGTACCTGTACTGTCATATACTGAACACACTGACACCTGTACCTGCACCATCACATACTGAACACACAGACACCTGTACCTGTACTGTCACATACTGAACACGCTGACACCTGTACCTGAACACGCTGACACCTGTACCTGTACTGTCACATACTGAACACACTGACACCTGTACCTGTACTGTCATATACTGAACACACTGACACCTGTACCTGTACTGTCATATACTGAACACACTGACACCTGTACCTGCACCATCACATACTGAACACACTGACACCTGTACCTGTACTGTCACATACTGAACACACTGACACCTGTACCTGTACTGTCATATACTGAACACACTGACACCTGTACCTGTACTGTCATATACTGAACACACTGACACCTGTACCTGTACTGTCATATACTGAACACGCTGACACCTGTACCTGTACTGTCACATACTAAACACACTGACACCTGTACCTGTACTGTCACATCGGGGCAGTAAAATCCAAAGCCCCAGACAGTTGCTTGGGCTTCGAATATTTAAAATACCCGTCTTCCATTCCCTAACGCTGTGCTGAAGCAATACCTGAGGAACAAAGGAAAACTCTTGAAAGCTTGTTTTTTAAGTGTTAGGTTAGTACAATAAAAGGGTATCACATACCGCAAATTATTTGTTTCGTTCCAATTCGCTATTCACATGAATTTGTTTAGTTTAAATTAGTTTAATTCGTTTTCGGAATTTGTTTCATTTGATTCAAATTTTTTGAATTCCATTCCAATTGCATTCGAATAAAATTTCATTCGAAACTGAATTTATTCTAATCGAAATTAGAATTTTGGAAGATGGTTATATTCTTTCTATCCCATTCTTTTCTATTGTTTTTTTTATTTTCTATCCTGTTCTTTTCTTTTATATTCATTTCTATCCTATTCAAATTCAAATATATTCTATTCAAAATTCACATTTATTCTATTTGAAATTTGAATTTTGGAAAATGGTTATCCTGTTATATTCTTTCTATTTTATTATATTATTTTCTATTGTTAATTCTATTCTATTCTATTATTTTATTTTCTATTTTATTCTATTCAAACACAAATGTATTCTATTCTAATTTCAAAAGATGGTTAGAATATATTCTTTCTATTTTATTCTATTCTGTTCTATTTTTTTTCTATTCTATTTCTTTATTTTCTATTCTATTTTATTTTATTCTATTTTGTTCTGTTTTACTCTATTCTGTTTTTTTTCTATTCTATTTTTTTCTGATATTTTATTTAGTATTCTTCTCTGTTTTCCTCTATTATATTCTATTCTTTTGTTTTCTATTATATTTTATTATAATATTTTCTATTCTATTCCTTTATTTTCTATTTTATCCTCTTTGGAAATTTGATTAGAAAAATATATAAATTTTGCTCGAAATTTTGATTTGTTATTTCAGACTTTTTTAAATTTGTTACTATTGTAATTCGGAAATTCGGATACATTCAAATTTCATAATTACGAAAAATGTGTCCGAATTTTAATTCGGAACAAAACGAACTGCACTTCTATATATATACTTGTTTAGGTTTTTTTAGTGGTATGATTTTGTGGTGAAAATGAATAGTCCCCCCCAGTTTTGACTATGGCATCTTATGTGCCCCCCCCCCCCAATATATATTTTTCCTAGAGTCCCCACTGCCTATAGGAGTCGGTGAAGAATGCTCCGTGCCCCGTCTCCATCCATCGGAGAGGCAGAAGCATTCAGTCCAGAGAAAAACACATAGAGCTCCTTTGTACATTGAAGACTTAATTGTATAAAGCACAGCCTAGGAATGGGAACAATGGGAAGCTTTGTCCGCCACCCGTGTCTTGGGGAAGTAGGGAAATAATTATGTTTTTTTGTGGAATTAATACATTTTCTGGATATTAATCAAAACCGAAGATCTGAAAAATATGACACATTACCAACAAAAACACACACACATCCCGCATCTGGCAGCGAGAGGAAAAGCCACGGGGGAATCCGTCCAGATCTCAGTTACTTCATTATTTATTATCATCCCATCAAAGAGGGGAAAACTGTTCCCAGCGACATATGTAACAATTATAAAGTCTTAAGGAAACTTGAAATTAGACAGGTAGCTTCCGCTTGTCTCTGCCTTCCTTCCAGACGGGCCTCGTCTCGAATAGGTAAATCCGTTCTAGACAGCGGCTCTCAAAACAGGAGGTCTGGGGGGCTGGGAGGAGTGCAGAGACGGGCAAGGGAATTAATAGGGAGCAAGGAGAATTTGTCCAACTTTGGAAAAGAGTAAGTTAAAGTAGATGTAAAACCCGATCACTAAAATATCATATACGTTTAAACACGTTAAAGCTGAAGTTTAATCCGCTTACATTTTAGACGCAATGATGTCGTCACTAGGACTCTGTGCTTCTCCATTCAATGCATGCAGATCATGGCTAGTGGGAGGGGCAAGCACGGTGTTGTACAAAGCATCCTGAGGACACCACTGTTGAAATACAATGTTCATTTATATTTTATGCAACAACTACATCAATATCAGTGTTCAGTAGAAATACATTCTTTAACCGGTAGATGGCAGTGTTTATACATTGGTAGCTGCTCTATGGTAAAACTTTAAGTCTTTTCCTGTCTGCAGTTAAGCAGCAAAGTCCATGTGGATTGTGCACTGTATGTCCTGTAGGGCTATATACAGCATTTCTAACAACCATAACACCCTGTCTCAGTACTCCTATCGAGAGCCCTCAGTTCTGATGTAGGATAGCCCTCTCAGGACCCCTAAAAACATCCCTCAGTCCTGATGTAAGATAGCCCTCCCAGGACTTCTATCAAGAGCTCCTAGGCCTGATGTAATATAGCCCTCTCTGTACTCCTATCAAGAGCCCTCAGTCCTTAAGTAAGATAGCCCCCTCTGTACTCCTATAAAGATCCCTTAGTCCTGATGTAAGATAGCCCTCTCAGGACTCCTATTAAGAACCCTCAGTCCTGATGTAAGATAGCCCTCTCAGGACTCCTATCACCAGCCCTCAGTCCTTTTGTAAGATAGCCCTCTCAGGGCTCCTATGAAGAGCCCTCAATTCTTAAGTAAGATAGCCCCCTCTGTACTCCTATAAAGATCCCTTAGTCCTGATGTAAGATAGCCCTTTCTGTACTCCTATAAAGATCCCTTAGTCCTGATGTAAGATAGCCCTCTCAGGACTCCTATTAAGAGCCCTCAGTCCTGATGTAAGATAGCCCTCTCAGGACTCCTATTAAGAGCCCTCAGTCCTGATGTAAGATAGCCCTCTCAGGACTCCTATCACCAGCCCTCAGTCCTTTTGTAAGATAGCCCTCTCAGGGCTCCTATGAAGAGCCCTCAATCCTGATGTAAGATAGCTCTCTAAGTACTCCTATCAAGAGGCCTCAGTCCTTTAGATAGCCCTCTCAGGACCCCTATTAAGAGCCCTCAGTCCTAATGTAAGATAGCCCTCTCGGGACTCCTATTAAGAGCTCTCAGTCCTGATTTAAGATAGCCATCTCAGGGCTCCTATCCTAAGTCCTCAGTCCTGATGTAAGATTGCCCTCTCAGGGCTCCTATCAAGACCCCTCAATCCTGATGTAAGATAGCCCTCTAAGTACTTCTATCAAGACCCCTCAGTCCTGATGTAAGATAGCCCTCACAGGACTCCTACCAAGAGCCCTCAGTCCTGATGTATGATATTTGCAAAATTCCTATGGGGGGGGGGTGGGGGTTATGCAAATATCATAATGTCTTTGTCGGGGAGTGTCAGTCTGCAGGAGTGGGTAGTGTAGTGTAATCAGAGTAAGTCATTTCAGTCCAGGAGAGGAGGCGGTACAACTGTTCAAGACTGATGGGAGGGCAGGAGGTCAGATTTAATTGAACTTTATTTATTTAAATTGGCAATTTTCATTAAAATAATACCAGGTGATCCAGCCATGACATTTTTTGTTCAGGCACTTCCTGTAATAGAGTGACAATGCATGTCCATCTCTCATGCATTGTCACCCTGTCACAAGGACTTGCATGCACTTAAGTGCATTATACGAGCCAATGGTGTCACCCTGACCTGAAAAAAGCCATGCAGCCATCACTGGAGTGCATGTAGACAGGAAGTGGCACCAAAGAGGATACAGGGACAGAGAAGCTGGTCAGAGTTGATGGAAGATAGATGGCACCAAATACAGGACAATCTTAGAAGAAAACCTGTTATGCCGCGTACACACGATCAGACTTCTCGTCGGAAAAAGATATGATGGCTTTTCCGACGGGACTCCGCTCAAGTTTGCCTTGCATACACACGGTTACTCAAAAGTTCGCTGAACTTACGACCGTCAAGAACGCGGTGACGTACAACACTACGACGAGCC
Source organism: Lithobates septentrionalis (assembly GCA_037952835.1). Lineage (NCBI taxonomy): Eukaryota > Metazoa > Chordata > Amphibia > Anura > Ranidae > Lithobates > Lithobates septentrionalis. The sequence goes on along the minus strand of JBBDGP010002646.1, from coordinate 391,554 downwards.
GAGAAAATGAAGTTCAATGCTTCCGAGCATGCGTCAAATTGTTTCCGAGCATGCATAGGAATTTTGCACGTCAGAATTGCCACAGACGATCCCATTTTCGGATAGGAACTTTTTCCAACCGAAAAATTGAGAACATGCTCTCAATCTTTTGCTGGCTGGAATTCGGCCAGCAAAAGTCCGATGGAGCATACACATGGTCGCATTTTCCGACGAAAAACTCTCACCGGTCTTTTGCGGGCCGAAATTCCGAACGTGTGTACGCGGCATTGGTATCTGCAAAAGATTTGAGACTGGGGCAGAGGTTCACCTTCCAGCAGGACAACGACCCTAAACATACAGCCAGAGCTACAATGGAATGGTTTAGATCAAAGCATATTCATGTGTTAGAATGGCTCAGTCAAAGTCCAGACCTAAATCCAATTGAGAATCTGTGGCAAGACTTGAAAATTGCTGTTCACAGACACTCTCCGTCCAATCTGACAGAGCTTGAGATAGTTTGTACAGAAGAATGGGCAAAAATGTCACTATCTAGATCAGGGATCCTCAAACTACGGCCCTCCAGCTGTTGCAGAACTACACTTCCCATGAGGCATTGTAAAACTCTGACATTCACAGACATGACTAGGCATGATGGGAATTGTAGTTCCTGAACACCTGGAGGGCCGCAGTTTGAAGACCCCTGATCTAGATGTGCAAAGCTGGTAGAGACATCCCCAAAAAGACTTGGAGCTGTAATTGCAGTGAAAGGTGGTTCTTCAAAGTATTGACTCAGGGGGGCTGAATACAAATGCCCCCCCACACTTTTCACATATTTATTTGTAAAAAAATGTTGAAAACCATTTATCATTTTCCTTCCACTTCACAATTATGTGCCACTTTGTGTTGGTCTATAACATAAAATCCCAATAAAATACATTTACATTTTTGGTTGTAACATGACAAAGTGTGGAAAATTTCAAGAGGTGTGAATACTTTTTCAAGGCACTGTAGACATTGCAAGGATAGAGCTCTGACTCCGCAGTAGGCGTGCCTGACCTCTGCAGAGAGACCACTGATTCCCAGCAGACAGCAACAGTCTCATTCTGCATCTGCTGGCAGGGGACAGGCTTCTCTTCCCAAGTTGTGGCTGCTTTTATGAAAATGAAAATGAAACGCAAGACTTTGCAATCTCATGTTTTTTTTACGCATCTAGAACGTCTCCAACTGAGGGTTGAAATGGGCTTCAAAACCTCGAGTTCTCCTATCTGGGCACCATCAGAAGTCATTTTGGGTCTAATCGGAGCTCCTTTTAATTTTGCATGTGTGACCAGAGAAAGGGATACCTGCGGGGCGATTATTTTTTGAAACAATGTATTCCGTGTTTAATGGAGACCACAGGGCAGCAGACTGTTGGCTGAAAATGATGGTTAGGATTCTGTTTCGGTTAATCAATGTAGTTATTCAGCACAGGGGTCTCTGTCTGGTAGTCGGCAGGGCCCATCTGTTCCCGATTAGGAGGGATCATTTTCTGAAGTCTATTAGTGACGGGGTTGATTTTTTTTTTTTTTTTTTCAGCGGAATAATATGCCATCTTGTACACTGCTCCCTTTGAACTTACTTAATAATTAGAGTCAGGTTGTTGTGGCAAATATTTAAACCAAAATCAAAGCTTTCAATCCGTCACTTGGAATATTAATCCCATGTAGACGTTTTACAAATGGATGACAGCACAGGAAATCCCTGACTATGGAGAGTCAGATTAGGGAAAGGTAAGGGAGACGGAACGCATACCAGGCTACGTGATGGGAGATGGGAGCATTTTAGGACAACTTTTAGTCATGCTGGGATAAGTATACATTTTTACAAGTTTTTTTTTTTATTATAATTATTTGAAACTTGAAAGACTTTTTTTACATTACTTATATTGGCAATTGCATTTTTTTTTTACAGAGCTACCCTACGCAAAAAAAATAAAAATATTTTACCATTTTGGGTGTAGTGGGACAGAGTACATCTACTGATACACATCTTAGCAAAAATACAGAGAGGCTCTAGAGACCAGAGAGGTCAACCCAGATAAGAAGACCCAACATACACTATATTGTCACAAGTATTGGGACACCTGCCTTATGGCATCCCAGTCTTATGCCCCGTACACACGGTCGGACTTTGTTCGGACATTCCGACAACAAAATCCTAGGATTTTTTCCGACGGATGTTGGCTCAAACTTGTCTTGCATACACACGGTCATACAAAGTTGACGGAAAATCCGATCATTCTGAACGCGGTGATGTAAAACACGTACGTCGGGACTATAAACGGGGCAGTGGCCAATAGCTTTCATCTCTTTATTTATTCTGAGCATGCGTGGCACTTTGTCCGTCGGATTTGTGTACACACGATTGGAATTTCCGACAACGGATTTTGTTGTCGGAAAATTTTATATCCTGCTCTCAAACTTTGTGTGTCGGAAAATCCGATGGAAAATGTGTGATGGAGCCTACACACGGTAGGAATTTCCGACAACAGGGTTCTATCACACATTTTCCGTCGGAAAGTCCGACCGTGTGTACGAGGCATTAGTCCATAGGGTTCAATATTGGAATAGGAAGATTTCAGCCTCGCCTTGTGTCAATTTATCCTGCTGTGTAAAAAGACGCAAACTATGTAAGCATCCCTTGCAAATTGTTGATGTTATGCCATGCTCATGAAATAGCCATTGTATCTATACTATTACATTTACTTTGTATTTTGTATTATTTTCTTTTGTTTTTTTTGTTAATAGAATAAAACAGCATACCACAGTTCAACCCCTGAAGAAGGAAATTTATACTATACTATACTATCCATCCGAAACATGTTGGGTATATTGCAAACACATTGAGGTCGACTACAGGTCTAGACCCCATGTGCATGGTAGATAAACTCTATGCTGTTTATATATTATCTTTTGGTGTCATATACTAGTATTTTTATAGGTATTTCTACTTTTTGTATATCAAAACTTTGCTTATGTGTATTTTCAATAAATTTTTGTATACTTTTTATACCTTTATATGATCTGGTTTTACTTCTCATGCCCACACAATCCCTGGGGCATTTCCCTTTTTGTAGGGATCAATATTGAGTTGGCCCACCCTTTGCAGCTATAACAGCTTCTACTCTTCTGGGAAGGCTGTCCACAAGGTTTAGGAGTGTCTCTATGGGAATGTTTGACCATTCTTCCAGAAGCACATTTGTGAGGTCAGACACTCATGTTGGATGAGAAGGTCTGGCACGTAGTCTCCGCTCTAATTCATCCCAAAGGTGTTCTATCAGGTTGAGGTCTGGACTCTGTGCAGGCCAGTCAAGTTCCTCCACCCCAAACTCGCTCATCCATGTCTTTATGGACCTTGCTTTGTACACTGGTCCAAATCATTTGGTGGAGGGGGGATTATGGTGTGGGGTTGTTTTTCAGGGGTTAGGCTTGGCCCCTTAGTTCCAGTGAAGGGAACGCTCAAGGTGTCAGCATACCAAGACATTTTGGACAATTTCATGCTCCCAACTTTGTGGGAACAGTTTGGGGGCGGCCCCTTCCTGTTCCAACATGATAGCCCACCAGTGCACAAAGCAAGGTCCATTTAGGTTTTGTGCTACCCTAGGCCTGACTAAACTTGTGCACCCCGAATTTAAATATGACCCACCCCTTCCTGTCAAGGCCACACCCCTTGCTGGTTAAGACCTGCCCTGAAATTGTCGAGTGGGTACACTAGTTCTGGGGGGGGGGGGGTGCAATGGATTCCCTTAATTTGAATAGATTTCTTCTCACTTTCTGTTTCGCTATGGGGCAGGAAGTGAAGGGAAATCTCTGCAATGGGACAGGGATGGTAAAAAATAAGCTAACAGGGGTTATTACCCTAGCCAAAATGAAAAAAAAAAAAAAGTGTTGCCTATAGTTCTACTTTAAGCACAAATTTCTGATCATTTTATGGAGAGGACTAAGAAGATATAACCACGCCAATGGTGCAGCAGAATACATATAGCACAGTGAGGAAGGTTTGTGGTCCAGGATGAGAGGACAGTCAAAATTGGAAGCACCCCCCCCCCCCCCACAGTTGCGGAATGTCAGCCACCCGCATACTGGAAGCAGTGTGGCCGCTTTATGGGGGCGCTAGACTAATTTGTCTCCCAGTTCTCCCCATAAGACATAAGACTTACAGTGTAGCGCAAGCCAGCGGGGACTCTTTCCATGCTGCCCCCCTGCAAAGTGCTGCCCTAGGCCTGGGCCTTGTCGGCCTAGGCCAGGATACAGCGGTGCCATGTGTATATATATATATATATATATATATATATATATATATATATACACATATATACACACACACTTTCCACCAAGAAGAGTACTTAATGGTCATGTACGGTCCATTTTATTTAGTAAGCATAATTTTTCATGGTATATAATATTTAGAGATTATAAACAAATTAAAAAATGCGTAGTTCAACTCTAAAAGCTACCTAGAGGAAAATTGTACTTTTATGCTAAATTATGCCACCTTTATGATGACCAATAAGCTAAAATTTAAAAGTATTTGTAAGTTAAAATTAAAAAAAAATAACATATTTGTAAGTTAAAAAAACAAACAAAAAAAAAAACAGGCTTTCAGTTACACAATAGGAAAACATAATCCACGGGCATGTAGATTTTCTTCTCAAGTAGAATTTTAAGTCGAACCCTAAGCAAGTGGATACATACAAAGATGAAATACATATACAGTATGTGAGCTATGTCAACATAGCTACCAGAGGATTTGTAATTCTGTCCATCCAGTCCTGGATGGACTGGATGGACAGCACAGTCCTTTCTGGCAGGGGAGTAGACCCGATCTTTTAATACTGTCGTTTAAAAACATGTACAGGTCTTCTCTGCACCCCCCCCCCCCACCCACCTGTGAATGGACAGTGAAAGGAGAAGCAGCAGACTGATTAACTCATCTCTCTTGAACCATGTAAAAACTGGAGGGAGTGTTGAGCAAAAATGGCTGAAAAACCCAAGAAAATTAAAAAAAAAAATGGTAAATAAACATACAGTGGGTATAGAAAGGAATCACTCTCCTTTAAAATAATCACATTTCATTGATTTACAGCCTGAAATTAAGACAGACACAGTTTTTGTTTTATCCAGCTGTATTTACTAGTGCAACTTATAAGATATAAGGGAAAGATATAACACCAACATATCAGAAAAAAATAAAAAATAAATAAAAAAACTGATTTGGAAAAAGGATCACCCCCCTTATGTCAGTATTTTCTTGGACCACCTTTTGCTTTAATTACATACTTTGGTCTGTTGGGATTTGTTTCTACTAACTTTGCACAGCTAGACTTTGCAATATTTGCCCACTCTTCTTTGCAGAACTGCTCAAGTTCAATTAAATGTGATGGTGACCTTTTATAGACTTCAGTCTTCAAGTCATTCCACAGATTTTCAATGGGGTTTAAGTCTGGGCTCTGACTAGGCCATGGAAGGACATTCACCCTGTTCTCCTTCAACCACTGTGTGGTCATTTTTGCTGTGTGCTTTGGGTCATGGTCATGTTGGAAGGTAAACCTTCTTCCCATTGACAACTTTCTGGTGAGCAGATTTTCCTCAAGAATTTGACAGTATTTTGCCCTATCTATTTTTCCTTCTATCCCGACAAGTACTCCAGTCCCTGCTGCAGAGGAACATCCCCATAAGAGGATATTACCACCTCCATGTTTTACTGTAGGAATGGTGTTATTTGGATGGTGAGCTGTATTGGATTTCCGGCAGACATATCATTCAGCGTTGAGGCCAAATAATTCAATTTTAGTCTCCAGCCAGCCAACAAATCAAATTGTTCTGTCTATTCTAGGTAAAAACAGGGTTTTAGTTTGCACACATTTGCAAATACATGCATAAGCTGCAGAGGCCACGTCACGGCACCCTAGTATTATCTGCAGTCCTAACTCTATAAATTTTGAGAGCCTTCATAGTAGGATGACATAAATAGTAATAGATAGATTTAGGGCCGGTATGGTGTGAGGAAGTCCACCCCTCCTAAAGGCACAGAGATGCACCGGACCCCCAGCAAATAGCGCAATGGCAGCAAAGGTGTCCAGTGCGCCCCCCACCAAATAACCAACAGTACAAACAAACAGCAACTGCCCCACACTATAACTGGCCTTAACAGCAAGGAGCACATGGAAGGCAGTTGCAGTCTGATATAAGAGTTCTAGGGCTGGTTCCACAGGTACTCAACCTTTTATGACCATGTTATTGATGGGGATGGCAGATTTTCCTTCACCAATGACGAAGGCTCTTGATTGAAAACTGCCTGTCACATAACGGTTGGTGGTCGTCAGGCCGAGGTGCTGAGAGGGCTCCCCTTGCGGCTAAGTGCACAGTACCCCTGGAGATGGTACAGGGAGGGCAATGTCCAAAGAAGCATGGTTTGCTAGATGCTGAAGTCAGAAGAGCTCATCACCCGGGGATAGCTGTAGCAGGCAGTATGCGCTGTAGAGCCGGCATGCAGGAGTACTTGATGATAGGCAAAACCAAGAGCCAGGCCAAAGGTCCTACATGGGAGATGAATCAGGCAGCAGAGCTGGAACAAGCCGGGGTCATACACAGGAAGCAGGAGGAGAAGCAGGGTCGATGAGCCAAGCCGAGGTCAAACACAGGGGAGAAGGCAGGAGCGGAGTCAGAAGAACAAGCCAGAGGTCAAACCAGGTGATCAGGAAGCAGGTCAAGGAAAGTCGGGTCGTTAACGGGAGGTCCAAGGATCAGGAAACACAGAAGCACAGGGAAGCTGACGATAATCCAGCAATCTAGAGCACTCAACAGGAGGTTTACATCGGCCAGTGGGTGTCAGCATCTGTTATGCCGCGTGCGCCAATTTGCACCATTGCGCACAGAAGTTCGCCAGATGCGGCCATAATTGATGTTGGTAATATTGCCAGTTCTTCGGCCATTTCCCTGACTCCTAAAAACGGTTTCCTTTTGAGCAGATTTGCTTTTAAACAATTGCAGTGAGGTAATCATTTTTATTTTTATCATTATTTTACATGTCCTTGGAATCCGGTCCTACATTTTCAGATTTGGCTTTTGATGAGTTATCCTAAAATTAGCCTGAAAATACATTTTGATGTGATGTTCACATTGGTTGCTGTGACATCGTTCCATGAACATATGTCATAAATATATTCACATTATACACATCTGTAGGTCAGATGGTGCAATCAGAATCTTTTCCAATAATTGCTGTGAGGAGTCAATTAATGGTACATCAAATGAAGGATGTATAATATTCTAGACTCTGCATGGCCTGGTCTGAAGTTACAGTAGAACTCAGTTGGCAAACTTGGTCACACACAGTAATAATAGTCACAATTCTTGTTTTGTGCTACTATTGCTTCTAGTAGAATTTAGTTTAAAAATTCTCATTTTTGGAAAGGTTGTTCAATGTTATAACCATTAGGAGTCAAACTGACAATTGTTTTCGCCCATGGTGATGTAAAAATTTTCTCGAACAAATTTTAAAATAGTGTATGTTGTTCATTCATATCAAAATCATATGTTAAAAGCAAACAGATATTTTAGGTCCCTGTTGGCATTATCATATGTACTGACAAGATTTTTCATGCATGAATTTCTACCATTGTATGGCCAGCTTTAAGCCTCCTACACACGATCTGATTTTCCGACGGGAATTGTGTGATGATGACAGGCTGTTGGCGGAAAATCCGACCATTTGTACGCTCCATTGGACAATTGTTGTCGGATTTTCGGACTGTCGGACAAATGTTGGATGGCAGGTTTTAAAATTTTCCACAGACAAATATCTGTTGTCGGATTTTCCGAGCGTGTGTACACAAATCTGTCAGACAAAATTGCAAAGTACAAACACGTATGCTCGGAAGCAAGGACGTGCCAGAAGCGGTCGGTCTTGTAAACTAGCGCTCGTAATGGAGAATTAACATTCGTGACGCGGCAAATTATGAAATCTCAAAATGCAGCGCACAATTCTCTTCTTCTTTAATGGGATAATAATGAATCTGCTTTGCTGGTGATACTGATGGAGTTATTGCAAACAAATTTTTCAAAGGCAGTTCAATGTTTTTTAAATCTGAATTATATGTGATGGATCAGAACACAATAGTCTAAGTTGGTGAAGTCAAATTAGAAAAATATATACATAAAACTATTTTTCAGAAATAAAAAAATGATAATTGGCATGTGCGTATGTATTCACCCCCTTTGTTATGAAGCCCATAAAAAGCTCTGGTGCAACCAATTACCTTCAGAAGTCACATAATTAGTGAAATGATGTCCACCTGTGTGCAATCTAAGTGTCACATGATCTGTAATTACACATAGAATACACACCTTTCTGAAAGGCCCCAGAGGCTGCAACACCTAAGCAAGAGGCACCACTAACCAAACAAGTCAGGGTTAGGTTATAAAAAAAATATACAATTCTTTGATGATCCCTAGGAGCACCATCAAATCTATCATAACCAAATGGAAAGAACATGGCACAACAGCAAACCTGCCAAGAGACGATCGCACACCAAAACTCATGGACCGGGCAAGGAGGGCATTAATCAGAGAGGCGGCACAGAGACTTAAGGTAAGTCTGGAGGAGCTGCAGAGTTCCACAGCAGAGACTGGAGTATCTGTACCTAGGACGACAATAAGCCGTACGCTCCATAGAGTTGGGATTTATGGCAGAGTGGCCAGAAGAAAATCATTACTTTCAGCAAAAAACAAAATGGCCCGTTTTGAGTTTGCGAAAAGGCATGTGGGAGACTCCCAAAATGTATGGAGGAAGGTGCTCTGGTCTGATGAGACTAAAATTTAACTTTTTGGCCGTCAAAGTAAACCATCCCTACAGTGAAACATGGTGGTGGCAGCATCATGCTGTGGGGATGTTTTTCAGCATTCAGGACTGGGAAACTGGTCAGAGTTGAGGGAAAGATGGATGGTGCTAAATACAGGGATATTCTTCTTGAGCAAAACCTGTACCACTCTGTGTGTGATTTGAGGCTAGGATGGAGGTTCACCTTCCAGCAGGACAATGACCCCAAACACACTGCTAAAGCAACACTTGAGTGGTTTAAGGGGAAACATGTAAATGTGTTGGAATGGCCTAGTCAAAGCCCAGACCTCAATCCAATAGAAAATCTGTGGTCAGACTTAAAGATTGCTGTTAACAAGCATAAAAAAAGCGCAAAAATCCCAGTGGTAAGATGTGGCAAGCTCATAGAGACTTAGAGCCCTTGCACACTGGGGCGGTTTGCAGGCGCTATTGCGCTAATAATAGCGCCTGCAAACCGACCTGAAAGTGCCGCTGCTGTGTATCCAGTGTGAAAGCCCCGAGGGCTTTCACACTGGAGCGGTGCGCTGGCAGGACGGTAAAAAAAGTCCTGCCAGCAGCATCTTCGGAGCGGTGAAGGAGCGGTGTGTATACCGCTCCTTTACCGCTCCTGCCCATTGAAATTAATGGGACAGCGCGGCTATACCGCCAGCAAAGCGCCTCTGCAGAGGCACTTTGCGGTGGTATTTAACCCTTTCTCGGCCGCTAGCGGGGGGTAAAACCGCCCCGCTAGCGGCCGAATACCGACGGTAAAACGCCGCTAATAATAGCGGCGTTTTACTGCCGATGCCGCCCCCGCCCCAGTGTGCAAGGGCTCTTATCCACTGCAACTTGCAGCTGTGATAGCCACAAAAGGTGGCTCTACAAAGTATTGACTTTAGGGGGGGTGAATAGTTATGCACATTGACTTTTTCTGTTATTTTGTCCCATTTGTTGTTTGCTTCACAATAAAAATAAAAAAAAAACATCTTCAAAGTTGTGGGGATGTTCTGTAAATTAAATGATGCAAATCCTCAAACAATTCAGGTTGTGAGGCAACAAAACACGAAAAATGCCAAGGGGGTGAATACTTTTGCAAGGCACTGTATCTGCCAATAGAACTTAACCAAAAAGTGCATTCTATGCATCCAAAAATATAGAAAATATAACAAATCAAATCATTATTATTCAACCAAAAAATAAAATAAAAGCCTCATGCATGTGTCCTGCTTCTTAATATAGGGGGGTTACCAATGCCAAGAGTTGGTGAAAGCAGGGGTCCGTCATCCGGAGATAATTTCGAAAAACATCCGGATTATTCTCCTGGAGCTCCCGCAGCAAAGGCAAATGACATAATTGGTCACGATTAATAAAACAACCAATTTTTTGTCCAAGAAATCCTCCTCCTCCTGTTCCTGGACTGGATTTGGGTCAAAGCAATAACTCCAAGGCCAATAATAAATAACACGTTATCTCCTCCGATTCTGCAACATGTCTGGTTGACGAACGGCCATTTAGAAACGAACAGAAAAGCACTAAATGAAAAGCGCAAAATGAAAAGCGCAAATCAACACTCACCAAACTTCTACTAACACAAAATTAGCAGAAGGAGCCCAAAGGGTGGCGCTAAAGAGCTGGAAAACGACGTAGTACGTCACTACGTTCATGTTTGTTGGCCGACAATTCCTTGCCGTTTGTATGCAAGACAAAATGCAGGCACACGCCTTCGGACAAAAGTCCGAGGTTTTGTCTGCGGAAACTCCGATCATGTGTACGAGGCTTTAGACTGCATTCTTGGTGATGGAGAGATATTCATAGCAAGCTTGAGGAGCCATACACAAATGGATAGCAATAAAGGTGCCACTCCAAAAGAGATTATTTGCCACTCCAACAGAGAGAATTTAGAGTAGTTTTATTAAAGCGGATCTTCACCCTCTTCCACTTGTTCCTCCCATTCCACCCCTCCTCCCATCCTGCAGAAGTATCGTGCTGTTTTTTTTAACCTTCTTTTTTTTTTTTTTTGCAAAAAATGTCCAGCCTCCCCATGCCTTAGGTGATTGACGCGCACACTGCCCACTGTGCATCCTGGGATGTGAACGTCACATATCCCAGGTTATAGCCTTTCATTCAAGGAAATGGAGAGGGGGAGAGCCTATCAGTGCATCATCAACCGATGCACCGGAACAGCCGGCGGGCCTCTTGATGATGTCAGAGAGAATATGGCAGTGCCGGACAGAGCTATGGCCAGGTATGAGAGCATCTCAGTGGGACACTGCTGGATCAACTGGATGGGTGAGTATCTGAAATGTGCAAACACCACCTTCAGATAAGCGAGGCCAGAAAAAAATGGGGGGGTCAGCCGGAGGTCCGCTTTAATGGAAGGAGACAAGAAAGAGCAGCGCCATCTAAGTGCAGTATTATTCACTTAGTGCATCCGCTTTTCAGGGACAGACATGGGGCTGATGGAGGGTTGAGCAGATGCTTGTCCCGTCCGCACCGGTGGTTCCCGTCGTTTCCTGGATCCTTGAAATCCCTGGAGCTCAGTGAAAGCCGCTGACGTCAAATCCGGGTTGGAGGTGGAGCGGGGGTTTGAGCATTCAGAGCATGCGTGCTCCTTCATCAAGCAGTCTGGTTGAAGCAACGAAGGAGCATGTATGCTCTACACGCGCTCACTGCCCGCTCCACCTCTGACACGGATTTGAACTCAGCGGGTTTCTCTGAGCTGCCCGAGGATCCAGGAAGCCACGCAACCCTCTATCAGCCCCGTGTCTCTCCCTGAAGAGCGGATGAACTACATTTATTGACTATATGCTCTTATTCCATCCAGCTCCTTGTGTGGCAATAATCATTTGTAATTGCCGCTTTAATGGAAGGCCAATGTGTTTCAGGGTACCTTTTGCGTGAAGCATGCTCAGTAATGCCCGAGATCAGGCGGAGACTGCGGTTATGTGAAAAATCTAACATTAAGGCAGTTTCTTGACTTAGACATGAACCTTCACTGTGTGCACAAATTAAAGTAGAGAGTTCCTCTGTGAAGTGTCTTGTCCCATGTCACTACACACTGTAACTTGATGTACTGTAGTTTGCATTAGGAGGGACATGCTGGGCCTGTGTCCTCTCCACCAGTCCAGTGTACCTCTGTTACCTCACTCCCAGTAACAGAATGGGGCAGTGGTGGCTCATCCATAGAGGGCGCACGGGCGCCGCCTCTCCTATCAATACGATGGATTCCATTGCGGCGGGGTGTATTTTCGAAGCACCTGATTAGAGCCAGAGGCTCTAATAGGCTTCTTTGTGAAAAAGAAGAGTGGTCAACTGAGGCCTTGTATCAATTATAGGGGTCTCAAACGCATCACGATTAGGAACGCCTACCAGATTCCATTGATTATGGAGTTATTTGACTGCCTCAAGGGGAGTAACGGTTTTCACCAAGCTCTATCTGGGAGGGGCATACAATCTTGTGAGGATCAAGGAGGGCGACGAATGGAAAACTGCTTTAACACAGGACAGGACATTATAAATACCTCGTAATGCTGTTTGGTCTTTGCCACGTTCCTGCAGTCTTTCCGGAATTTAGCAATGATTTCCTCCGAGATATGTTGCAGCAATGTGTGGTGGTTTATCTCGACGATATGCTCATAAGTCCAAATCTCTAGAGAGCCATCACGCAGATGTCTCCCGATTTCTACAGAGACTAAGAGATAATAACCTGTATTGTAAGTTGGAGCAGTGCGAGTTCCATCGTGAACAGGTTAAATTTCTCGCTTATGACATTTCTACTGCAGGTTTTTCGATAGACCCAGAGAAATTTTCTGCATTTCTACAGTGGCCTTGACCCGTAGGTCTACGTTCGCTACAACGTTTTTTTGGCTTTGCCAATTATTATTGGAAATTTCTCTTCTCTGCTAAAACCCCTGACTGATATAACCAGAGAGGATGGTAACCCACAGTATTGGTCTCCGGATTCCATTAAAGCCTTTAAGTCTCTCAAGGCTGGCATTGTTTCAGCTCCTGCGCTGGTACATCCTGACCCTTCGCTACCCTTCATTCTTGAGGTTGATGCATCTGAGACTGGAGTAGGTGCCCTTCTGTCTCATCATCCTACCTCTGAGAGCGCTATGCATCCTTGTGGCTCCTTTTCAAAGAAATTGTCTCCTGCAGAATGCAACTACGAGATTGGGGACAGAGAATTGTTAGCTTTCATTTTAGCTCTTAAAGAATGGAGGCATCTCCTCGAAGGTACCACTGTGCCGGTCCTCATTTTGACTTACCATAAGAATCTTACATTCTTGTCTGAGGCAAAACGCTTATCTTCCAGAAGAGTGCGATGGGCTCTTTTTCTGTCAAGCTTCACTTACATAGTCTCATTTTTACCCGGTACTAAGAATGTAAGGGCTGACGCATTGTCGCAACAGTTTTCCTCCGCTTCCAACATTGGTTGGAGTTGGTGCCTGTTCCTGTGATACCTCCTGATCGCATTCTGGCTACTGTACGTACCAGTCTCACTTCACCTTTGGGTGACAGAATTCTTGCCACTCATGTCCATTCTCCTCCCAAGAAACCTGGTGACCGCTGTTTTGTCCCTGAGAATCTCCGCACCGATTTGCTCCAGACTTACCATTCTCCCAAGGCGGCTGGCCATACAGAGAAAAGCCAACTTATTTGGGCTATTCCTCAGCAATTCTGGTGGCCCAGTCTACGAGCTTATATAAACGCCCTTGTAGCTGCTTGTTCCATGTGTGCACAGTGTAAGACACCATGACACCTTCCAGTGGGCCTCCCACAACCCATACCCAATAGAGAGAGGCCTTGGACCCACCTGTCTATGGATTTTATTATGGAGTTACCCAACTCCCAGGGCAACACAGCTTTTCTCATGGTGGTTGACCGTTTCTCGAAAATGTTACATTGTAAACAACTAAAGAAGTTGCCTACATCCAAAGAACTGGCATCTATGCTCGGGAGATGTTTCTGTTACACGGGCTACCTAAGGTTATCATCTCCGATAGGGGTAGTCAGTTTGTCTCCAAGTTTTGGCAAGCCTTTTGTACATAGTTAGGAATTCAGCTTTCCTTCTCCTCTACGTATCATCCGCAGTCCAATGGGGCCGCAGAACGAGTCAACCAAGCCTTGGAGCAGTTTATACGCTGTTATATTTCTGATCACCATAACAGCTGGTCAGGCCTCTTACCTTGGGCGGAGTTTGCCCACAATAGTGCCATCAATACCACTTCCCGGTTGTCTCAGTTTATGACGAATTATGGTTTCCAACCATCCATGTTACCTGACTCATTTGTTCCTCAAAGAATTCCTGCATTAGAGGAGCATCTCCATGATCTTCACTCCACTTGGGTGCAGGTCCAAGAGTCCTTGCCACGTGCCAGTGATAGGTACAGACTCCATGCTGACCGCAGACACCTACCTGCGCCTTCCTACCAGGTTGGGGAGAGGGTCTGGCTGTCATCTTGTAACCTCTGACTTAGTGTTCCCCCACTGAAACTGGCACCACAGTTTATTGGGCCTTTCAGTATTCTCCATAGGATCAACCCTTACGCATTAGACCTTCCTTCTAACATGCATATTTTGAATGTTTTTCATGTATCCTTATTAAAACCTTTGGTGTGCAACCCCTTCACCACCTCAGTACCATGTCCTCACCCGATGCAGGTTGAGAACCATAAGTAGTATGAGATACAATCGATCATTGACTCACGTAGGTTCCGTGGGCGCATACAGTACCTGGGTCATTGGAAGGGGTACGGTCCGGAGGAACGCTCTTGGGTCTCATCCTCCGATGTACATGCTCCTGTCCTCCTCCGTGTTTTCCATAGGCATTTTCCTCTCAAACCTAGTGGTCCTCCGAGGGGGAGGGGTCGTTGAGGAGGGGTACTGTCAGGGCTGGGCTCAGCACTCCCTTCTCAGTGCTCAGGTTGCTCAGCTGTCGGTTGATTGCCAGCACTCATTGTTCCACAGTGGCTCACCTGGTGTTCATTTCCTGCTCTACAATCCAGCCCACAGCCAGCCCCTTCTAGCTATTTAAACTACCTGGCTCATTCATTCAGCATCTTTGACTTGGTCAACATATCGAGACTCTCTGCTGTGTTTCTGTTGAAGACTTGCCTGGCTGACCTTCCTTCTGGTTCCTGATCCTGTCTGCTGCCTCTGACTACCCTGATCTCTAGCTTCCTGATTTTTCTGGCTTGTTCTGACTACCCGCTCTGGCTACTGAACCCTGGCTATGTTTTGACTACGTTTACTATTTGTACTATTTTTACCATTTTATTAAAAGGTGTGATTTTTACTGCATTTTCTGTCTCCGCCTGTTTCAAAGTCCTTACAATCAGGCAAAACAGGAACATTTTTACCTGCACAATAGTTTATGCAGCTGTAGAAATCCTTCTTCACATGAGTCTCGTTAAAGCGGGGTTCCACTGAAATTTTTAACTTAATCTTACCCCCTTCAGTTAATTGCATAGATGTTCAAATGGCGCACAGAAAAATTTTTTATCGCTGTAATTACCTTTATATTGTACTTTATTGTGGCACTTCCTGTCTCTCCTCCCATGGGAGTAGGCGTGTTTATTGCCTTTCCCCTGTGCCGCACTGTCTCCTAGGAGCTTAGTGTCAAGCTTCCCAAGATTCAGTGCGGAAACAATGATCATGCGCGTGAACAAGCTGTGAATGAACAGCATTCACCGCATGCCAGAATTCAATGCTTGTGGGATTCACATGCCCACAAGCAAGATGGAAACAGCCAGCATCACATTTTTTAAGTTATTCTTCAGTACGAAAACAGACAGAGGCGGAAATATTACACCCAAACTGTGAGTATTATTTTGGGATTAACAAAGTGTCTCAATGACCTAAAAAAAAAAAAAAAGATTGGTCGCCGGACTCCCGCTTTAAGCATTCCATGATGAGGAAGTCCCTTAGGGAATGCAGTCATTGCCCCAAGTTCCCTCCAGGGCAGGGGAAATACTATCAATCACTCATACAAGTTATGACATGGCTGGGTGCCCTAATATACCGAAAAAGTCCTACTCCAACAATTACCTCTGGATAATGACAATCAACAACCAAAAACCTGTACCCTTTCTCCTGAATCTCCTATAGATTGTATTTCATAATCAGGTACATATTCAAGCAAAGTCAACAGGACAGGTCAGAGAGGATCAGGACAACTACATTGGGCACTAATCAGCTTGCTTTTGGGCACAGGAAAGGGCTTTGATGACAGCCCCTTGGTTTTCCTTTGGAGGTGTAAGTGTCCACCTTTCCTACTGCCCACATCAATGTCCATGCTTATACATGTTCAGATAAGACAGGTTTTTATGTAGTTACAGTTTTGGGTCATGAGTTCAGGACAGACTAGGGTGTCTTGAATTTAGTATAGACTTCATTCCTTCCTACAATCATTGTGGTTTTAGGTTTGGAAAGAAAACCAAATTCTTTATGACAGGCTCCACGAAACGCAGAGAAAGTGTATCACCTCCATTTTTATCACACTAAATAAAAGTGACTGGGACATCATAAATGGAAAATTATTTATGGGCAGATGTAACATCTTCATAATATAAGGTGAAGGTCAGCTTTGCCGAACCATCAGAAACACCTAATGCGTGTTCAAGCCAGGGATGGTTAAATCATTGAATCGAGTTTGGTTTCCATCATAGTATCATCCCCATAAAAGAGGAGAGTGAAGTGGGGCACATGGCAAACTACTCACATCAAACAACTCAGTCACATGTGAGCACACTGAGCAGTGACAATACAGCCGGAGCTACGCTTGGAGCCTGCAATTGTATCACAGCTGCTTCCCGGCACCATCCAATCCACGCAGATATCATTTCCCACAGTGCAAGGACTGTTAGTTTCTCCAGTTTCACAAAGTGACTTTCTTGGTAATAAAGATTTATTTCTTCTTCCCCTTAAATTATTTTAAATAACCCTGAGCTGAATATAAAAAGTATCCAATGTTTTACACATTATCCTTCAAGGAACTGAGGCCTGATTTTCATGTGCTGGTCAGAATAAACACAAATGTGTTTTCTCCTGGTTGCAAAAGCATGCACTGTTTTGCACAGAGGAGACTAAATTATTTTGTTTTTAAAGAAACATACTTTCTTTATAACTTAAAGATGTTTTTAAAGACATCGAGTAATAGGTTCCTCATTTACAGTATGCTTCTCCTCACCTCTTTTCTCTTTCCTGTTCTTTTTAAGTTTCCTTTCATTCCTTTCATCCTTTTCTCTACCCCCTCTTTTTTTCCTTTCCCTTTCGTTTCCTTTCCTTTCCTTTCATTTCCCTTTTCTCTTCCCCCTCCTTTTTCCTTTTCACTTTCCTTCCCATCCCTTTCCTTTACTCCTTCCTTTTCCCTTCCCCTCCATTTTTCCTTTCCCTTTCCCTTCCTTTCCTTTCCCTTTTCTCTTCCCCCTCCTTTTTCATTTTCCCTTTTAATTTTCCTTCCCATCCCTTTCCTTTTCCTTTACCCCTTCCTTTTCCCTTTTCTTTTCCCTCCTTTTTTCAGTTCCTTTTCCTTTTTCTTTCCTTTTTTTTTCTTTCCTTTTCTTTTTCCTTTCACTTTTCCTTTACCCCTTTCTTTTCCTTTCTATATATCCTTTCCCCTCCTTTTTTCCTTTCTGTTTTCCTTTTCCTTTCTCCTCCTTTTTTCCTTTTTCCCTCCTTTTTTTCCTTTCCTTTTTTTTTTTTCCTTTCCGTTCCCTTTCCTTTATCTTTTATTCCTTTCCTTTCTCTTTTCCTTTACCCCTTCCTTTTCTTTCCCCTCCTTTTTTTCATCTTCCTTTTCTTTTCTTTTCCTTTCCATTTTTCCTTTTATTTTCCTTTCATTTACTTTCCGTTCCTTTTATCACCTTTCTTTTCTTTTTACTTTCCATTCCTCTCCTTTCTTTCTTCTTTCATATTCTTTCTGTTTCTTTTACCACCTTTCCTTGTCTTTATACCTTTTTCTTTTCCTTTACCCCTTCCTTTTCTTTCCTTTTTATACTTCCCCCCTCCTTTTTTCATCTTCCTTTTCTTCTCTTTTCTTTTCTTTTCTTTTCTTTTCCTTTGCTTTCCATTTTTCCTTTTATCTTCCTTTCTTTTCCTTTCCGTTTCTTTTATCTCCTTTCTTTTCTTTTTACTTTCCATGCCTCTCCTTTCTTTCTTCTTTCGTATTCTTTCTGTTTCTTTTACCACCTTTCCTTTTCTTTATACCTTTCTCTTTTCCTTTACCCCTTCCTTTTCTTTCCTTTCCATCCTTTCCTCCTCCTATTTTTTCATCTACCATTTCTTTTCTGGCTTTTTTTATTTTCTTTCCCTTTTCCTTTTATTTTCCTTTCTTTTCCCTTCCCTTCCGATTCCTTTTACCTCCTTTCTTTTCTTTTTACTTTCCTCTCTTGGTGTGATCAGATGCTTTTAAGGGCAGAGGAGATATCTTGGGTCTAATAAACCCCAAATCTCTGCATAAAGAGTACCTGTCACTGCCTATTGCTGTCACAACGGATGTTTACACTCCTTGTGACAGCAATAAAAGTGATCAAAAAACAGATTTATAGAAATGGTGTATAAAAATAAAAAAATTTGATAAAATAAACAATTAAATAAATAATAATAAAAAAAATAATTAAAACACCTCCGTCCCCCCCTTGCATGCAAAGGGGAATGCACGTGTTGGTCCCACACACATACGTAAACGGTGATCACGCCACACATGTGAGGTATTGCCATGAATCTCAAAGCAAGAGCAATAATTCTAGCTCCAGACCTCCTCTGTAACTCAAAACTGGTAACCTGTGAAGGCTTTTAAAGCGTCACCTATGGAGATTTTTAAATACCATAGTTTGTCGCCATTCCGCGAGCGTGCGCAATTTTTTAAGCATGACATGTTAGGTATCTATTTTGCCGGCGTAGCATCATCTTTCATATTTTACAAAAAATGTGGGTATTATTATGTGTTTGTGCGCAATAAAATTCATTAAAGCTCTCCTACCTTCAGACATTTTACTGCTGTCACTAAAAGGTGGAGTTGTGCTCACTACCCCTCATGACACAGATAGGTCCCAGTCGGGGTGCCCGAGGGGATTGGGAGCACAAGCTCTACTTTATTCACATAGACCGATTATTATTACGATAATCCAAGGTGGTTGGTTTTGTATGTTCAGTTTCGTATTTGTACTTAAACAAATCTATTCTTTATGACAAATTACATGATGGACAGCTTTCACATTGTATTTTCTATTCTGTTCTTTATGTTAAACTTAATAAAAATATTGAAAGAAAAAAAAATAATAATTAATTAAAGTGTGTTTTTTTTCCCCAAAAAAATTGCGTTTCAAAAACTGCTGCGCAAAATATGTATATATACTGTACAATGTTTGGGGGTTCTAAAAAATTTTCTACCAAAAAAAGTAGATTTTTACATGTATGTGCGAAGTGTCAGAATTAGCCTGGTAAGTAAGGGGTTCGTAGTGCGTGTGTGTGTGTTGAAGTTGCCCACAATGTCTCCCCTCTTTGCTGCACGTTTCCGAAGCCACGGGTTGGAAAGATGACATCTGCCCAGTAATGTGTTTTTGTTTAATATTTGGTCAAATGTCATGTTACCTTCAGTTTCCCCATTAATTAATTGTATAAATAAACAGATATAAAAATATTCAGTAGGCTGTCAGTGGAAATTATGACTTATTAAGTGGATCTGTCACTCTCAGCCAACAAGTCCAGGCAGAACGTTGTTAAATCAGTCAGTGGAGTGCTGACACTCTCCAGAAAATAATGCAAGAATCCGAAAGTCAGATTAAATCTTGCTCAAAGACGCCTAAAAACTGAGGCATCTTTTTTTAATTTATTTTTTAATTTTTTTTTTTTTAAATGCTGCTTATCCAGGCGTTTGGCATCTTTTTCTTTTCAGGCTGTAGAAGCAACTTACAATCTGTGTGTCCATGCACATTAGGGCATTTACATGCATACACAGGGTCCCCGGGTTACAAACAAGTTAGGGACTGTAGGTTTGTTCTTAAGTTGAATCTGTTTGTAAGTCGGAACAGGTACATTTTTTAAGTGTAGCTCCAGCCAAAAAAACAATTTTTAAGCTTTTTGGATAGCATAGGGAAGGGTTATCACCCCTGTAACATTTTTTTTTTGCTGTCTGTGCCCCTGTTCAGAAGATTTCACCTCACTTTCTGTCCCAATGACAATTGGATTTAGAAAATTTTGGGTTGTTGTGGAAACAAGGATTGGTGATAAAGCATCAGTGGAGGTACCTTTTCCCCATAATAGCTCTTACAGGAGAGAATTTCCCTTCCTAGGGGTAGATTTCCTCTCACTTCCTGTTGTCTCCCTCCGTTTGTAAGTAGGAGTCGTTTGTAAGTCGGATGTTTGTAACTAGGGGACCCCCTGTATTTCTAGATGAGCATTTACAGGCTGAAAAAAAACAAAAAACATCAAGTGCACTTCTGAGAGGAGCTTTTGGGCAACAAAAATGCTTAAGGTGCCTAAACGCCGTGTTTAGGCACGTCAAGCATTTTTAAAAGTATAACCAAAGGCAAAACTTTTTTTTTTTTTGTTCTGGATAGAGTGGAAGAGATTAGAACCCCTGTCAGTTTTTATTGCTGTATGTGCTCCCGTAGGGGGAGATTCATCCTCTCTAAATGTCCTGTTTATCATTATCATTGAAAGTGAAAAAAATCCCAAGGTTTTGGGTTGTCCTCAAAAAAGTAATCTTCCAATGGGAACACTAGTTCTGGTGACCTGGGGGACCCAAGGGGTTTCCTTAATTTGCAGGGATTTCCTCTCATTTCTTGTTTTGGCTATGGGGCAGGAAGTGAAGGTAAATCTCCCCAATGGGACAAAGAGGGCAAAAACATCCTCCAAAATACAGTATATATATATATATATATATATATATATATATATATATATATATATATATATATATATATATATATATATATATATAAAGTTTTGTTAACTCTAATGCCCTATACACACGATAGGATTTTCCGACAACAAAATCCATGGATTTTTTCCAATGGATGTTGGCTCAAACTTGTCTTGCATACACACGGTCACACAAATCTTGTCGGAAATTCTGAACGTCAAGAACGCGGTGACATACAACACGTACAACGAGCCGAGAAAAATGAAGTTCAATAGCGGCTCTTCTGTTTGATTCCGAGCATGCGTGGAACTTTGTGTGTCGGAATTGTGTACACACGATCAGAATTTACGACAATGGATTTTGTTGTCGGAAAATTTGAGATCCAGGAAATTCCGATGGAAAATGTCCGATGGAGTCTACACGCGGTCGGAATTTCAGACAACAAGCTCCCATCGAACATTTTCCATCGGAAAATCCGACTGTGTGTACGGGGCATTAGGGTCCTTTCACACGCACATTGCGTTTATTAGTTTTTCATCCATCTATTGGTGGATGAAAAACGGACTGTAATGCATTCCTACGGCAAATGGGATGTAAATGGATAGTCATCCGTTTACATCCGTGTCCGTTCAGGTGTTCTTTTTTTAAACGAAACAAGTGTCTGTTTTTGTTTTTTTTTCTTTAAGTTTTTCTTTAACCACTTGCTGACCACCATCAGTACATTTTCTGCTGGCGGGCAGCTCCCCCAGGCACTATGTCCACACAGACACAGCGAACTGCGGTGTTCAGTATCGGGCCACTGTGAGCATAGGGTTGGACGAAAAAACTTGGATACATGATTTAAAACCCAGACTGGCTGGGTGAATTCCGGACAGGTGCAACCCTATGTGAGCAGCCCCCGATCCCACACGATCACTGTGCAACCACATGTCACCTAGTAAACAATAGTCATTGTTTACTACTGTGTGCGATCTGTGACTGTTCACCAGTGATCACATGTTTGTAGACTCTATAGCTTTCACACAGACTAAATAGTATACACTGACTTGGGTTATTTTTACCAGAAAAAAATGTGCAGAATACACTTTGGCCTACATTTATGAAGAAAGATTACTTGTTTGCTAAAGGTTATTAAAGAAATTAAGAAAAACATGCTTTTTTAAAAATGTTTCTGTATTTTTTTTGTTTATATTGCAAAAAAAAGGTAATTAAATACCAGCAAAAGAAAACTCTATTTGTGTGAAAAAAAAATGATATAAATTTAATTTGGGTACAGTGTTGCATGACTGAGCAATTGCCAGTTAAAGTAGCAGTGTTGAATATAGTGGAGGCTGATGCTGGAGGATTTTATGGGGGGGGGGGCGCGGGCGGGCCCCTCCAGGTCCGCACTCACCCCACGGGCAGAGCCCTCCAGCGGTCACAGCTCTCCTGTTGCCCAGCGCCGCAGCTTCTATGTTGACCCGGTCTTCTTTCTGGGTTCTGGGTCTTTGGCCTCCGGTCCTGATTGACCAGGGTGGGAAGCCGGGAGCTGATGGCGAGTGTTTATTAGCTGGTATCGCAGGGTGGGAGGGCACTGCACTTTGAGGACAACATGAAACAGGCCAACTGGGGCCTCGGGCTCTGGTCAAGTGCTTGTGAGGGGGTGACAGACCTTGTGGAGACCTATTGGTTCGACGCCCTAACAGTGCATGGTCACACACATGGAACGATAGGGGGGGGGGATTGTGCGGGCTGAGGGGGCCCACATTTAACAGTGCATGTCAGAGTACAAACCAAGCTATGAAGTACAAGGAATTGTCTGTAGACCTCAGAGACAGGATTGTATGTAGGCACAGATCTGGGGAAGGGTACAGAAACATTTCTGCAGCGTTGAAGGTCCCATTGAGCACAGTGGTCTCCATCATCTGTAAATGGGAGAAGTTTGGAACCCCCCAGGACTTTTCCTAGAGGGGGCCGCCCAGTCAAACTGAGCGATCGGGGTAGAAGGGCCTTAGAACCCAATGGTCACTCTGAAAGAGCTCCAGCATTTCTCTGTGGAGAGAAAAGAACCTTCCAGAAGAACAACCATCTCTGCAGCACTCCACCAACCAGGCCTGTATAGTAGAGTGGCCAGACGGAAGCCACTCCTCAGTAAAAGGCACATGACAGCCTGCCTGGAGTTTTCCAAAAGGCACCTGAAGGACTCTCAGACCATGAGAAACAAAATTCTCTGGTCTGATGGAACAAAGATTGAACTCTTTGGCATACTTCATGTCTGGAGGAAACCAGGCACCGCTCATCACCTGGCCAATACCATCCCTACAGTGAAGCATGGTGGTGGCAGCATTATGCTGTGGGGATGTTTTTCAGCAACAGGAACTGGGAGACTAGTCATGATCGAGGGAAAGATTCATGCAGAAACCTGCTCCAAAGTACTCTGGACCTCAGACTGTGTCAAAGGTTCATCATCCAACAGGACAATGACCTTAAGCACACAGCCAAGATAACAAAGGAGTGGCTAGGGGAAAACTCTGTGAATGTCCTTGAGTGGCCCAGGCAGAGCCCAGACGGCTTGAACCCGATTGAAAATCTCTGGAGAGATCTGAAAATGGCTTGTTTTTACTGGAGATGTTTTATAGCAGAAAGTAAAAAAATAGAGTTTTTTCTTAAATTGTCAGTCTTTTTTTGCTTATAGCGCAAAAAATAAAAAATGCAATGGTGATCAAATACCACCAAAAGAAAGCTCTAATTGTTGGGGAAAAAATGACATAAGTAGATTTCATTTGGCTGCAGCGTTGCATGACAGCGCAGTTAATGTAACGCAGTGTCGTATCGCAACAAAATTGCCTAGTCATGAAGGGGGGTAAATCTTCTGGAGATCGAGTGGTTAAAATGGCTGACAGATTCACTTAAAACACAAACCGGATTAAAATGCAAATGCTGTCTTCGGCGATGAACCAATGTACCCTTAAAATATTTTGTTATACAAACAATACTCTTTTCACTTTAAAAAAAAAAAAAAGTTTACAAAAGTTAAAAGCGTTCTGTCGGGACACTAAAGCATCTTGAAAACCCTTCATTATAAATTAATCTTTGTGCTTTTTCTAAACGTCCAGCTTTTTTCCAGATTAAAATTCTATCTACAACATGCAGACATTAATATTGAATTTAATGAGTTCCCAGTAGACAGAAACATAATATAGACTTAAGTGGAAATGGGAAAATGCTATGTACCTTCCATTTACTATTTGTAAAAAAAAAAAAAAGAAAAAAAGGGGGAAAAAAAAAGAAAGAGAAAAAAACAGGCAAATGTATTTGACTTAGTTTTCCTATTGGCTTATGTCAGAGAGACTGAGGACTGGAGTCAGAGAGTCTACTACGAGTAACACTTTAGCCGTATGATCTGTAGTCATGAGACTGCACAAGGGAAATCTTACCAAGTTTTGCTACTTGAAAATACGGAGGGTTCATTTGGGAAAATCCCATTGCACAAAGAGCATAAAATCTTGGCTAAGGCTCCATTAAACCTGGAAGCTACTGTTTATTAAATAGAGTGATGGCTGTTGGAAACCCACTTTTATTAAGTGCGAGAGCAAGGCTTCTAGAGTCTTATATGACCCTTTGCATGTTACAGGCTTGTGGATCCAGGCGAAAGCTCACATGTCATAAAGACTCGGGGTACTCCCACAGCTAAAATGTACCATAAACATTGTTCCAAACCCCCTCTGTCACACGTCGTTCCCGGAGAAATCCTGACCAAAGAAAGCATTTCATCCCTCGCTTAAAAATCCATGAGGATACGTTCTGGCAAACGTGGTGGAACAGATCTTAGGCCAGGTCCATTGTTTTTCTCACCGTAGTTGATAGCACACGATGGCTTGGTCAACAACTCAAGACATCCATAAAAAGCCTCTATAAGTTGAGACTCACACTTGAGCCTCCAAACCCATTAGTATTAAATTCGTATACGATCAACGCACCCGCAAAATAAATCCAATGAGCCTTTTGCTTTCGGATGA
Organism: Lithobates septentrionalis; assembly: GCA_037952835.1. NCBI lineage: Eukaryota > Metazoa > Chordata > Amphibia > Anura > Ranidae > Lithobates > Lithobates septentrionalis. The sequence goes on along the minus strand of JBBDGP010002646.1, from coordinate 366,849 downwards.
ACTTGGCAGGACAAACTTTCATAATTTAAAAAACATAGTCGGCTAGTAAAACGGGTTTTCAGAAAACACGGCGTATTTATAAGACTGCCTGCCTTTTTTGCCAGGCGTCTTAGTAACGCAATGGCGAGTGGCCAACTGGAAGCTTAAGCAAAGATCATCCTGAAATTCCAGTAAAAAGTTTTTTTTATCCCCTAGAAAAGTCGAGAGATGAAAAATAGGATTTGCTAAAACAAAAAGGTTGATGACCCGCATCAAATTTTGGAGTTGTCTCTTTGGTAGTTTAATAAAGATAGATGGTCAAATCTAAGTTAAATCAAGATTTCTTACAACCTTTCAGAACATGAGTAGCTCATTATTAAGTACACCTTGTGATTTAGTATGTTTAGAGATCAACATCCAAACCACTAGACCATTACCATGTCTGAAGAATATTCAGAACATGTTTTGGAAATAGTGGCTCACAAATTTCACTGGAGCTGTCACGGTCAGGGGGCAGGCTCAGAGACCAGTAGCTATAGCAGTAGAGGGGCTCCCCCTGACTAGCTGGATAAGTGCAACAGCAGGTTACCCTGGCATATGACATGGGCTGACGTGAGCTGCCGAGTCTAAGCACTAACCAATGTTCACCAGAGCTCCTGGTGGTGGGAATGGGTTTTACTGCATGTTAGTACCAGGTCGTGGTCCTCATGATTACCCCACCAGGAGGTGAGCAAGCTGGGGTCCAGTAGCTGATATAGCAGGAGAAGCGTAGTCAGTAACCAAGCCAAAGGTCAGTAACAAATGGTCGCAGGTTGGGATTAAGCAGAAGCATAGTCAAGGCACAAAGGCAAAAGTCGTTAACAAGTGGTAGCAGAGATACGAACGGCAGCAGGAGTGACAAGTGCGAGATATTGGCTGGAGAAAGAGCACAATAATGTGGCAAACGGGAAGTGCAAAGGCATGGCTTAAATAGGACATTCTTGGGAGGAGCAAGGAGTTCAAGGTTCAGCAGGATTAAAGCACAAGGCAGAATTGTCCAATTGTCCAATGGGTCAGAAAGCCGGCTTTTTTACTATTGATGCTTTATATCCTGCTCCGTGTGTAAGTGAAATCCTACACTTTTTAATAAACAAAATTAGTTGGATTTCCACTATGGTGAGCCTTTTTCATTTTTGGGTAAACCGTCTCGTCCATTGTCCATGACCTTTGTAAACGGAGGCCCCTTGTCTTATGAATGATGATTGGTGCCCTGCCCCCTCGATGCAAGGAACACAGTCGTAAAGCTGATACCTGTATTGCCCCTTGGATAAAGTCCCTGGCTGGGCAATTAGCCACAAGCTATTCCTAACTTTCCATCTGGTAAGCACACAGTCTATGTGGTGGTGGTGCACTAGTTTGTGGCGGTGGATGGGATTTGCTCCAAAGTCCTGGAAAGAAATTTCCAGGACATTCACACTTATATGCGGTTGTTGGACTGTCTTCAACTATACATCATATATTTTTGTATACATCTATTTTTGTATTCATATTCATATGTGTATATTCTTCAAATGGAATGTATTGGTTTAGCACGGCTTCACTTTTTATCTAATCTTTCACTCTGTGTGTATCTCACTGCTTTTTAAGGTTATTATTTATTCATTTACTATTAGCGCTGTATTTTTCTATATTAATGGACACACATGAGCAGGGCTGAACTTAGCATTGGGCTTGACTGGGCTCAAGCCCATGAGCTCCAGCCAATAGGGGGCCCAACGGGCCCCGCCCATTTCGAAAGCCGCCGACAGCGGCCGAAAGCCGCCGAGAATGGCCGAAAGCCGCCGGGATACACAGGACATCCGGCTCTGTATCTTGGCGGCGCCATTTTTAAACTGAAAGGCTGCAATGACAAGGCAGCAATGACACTGGAGCAAGGCTACACTGACAAGTCTGCAAATGACACTGGGGCATAGAAAAGTGATGACTTCTTTGCATGTGATGCCTCTTAGAAGGTAACTCCACTTTGTCGGGAAAAAAGCACCAAATAAAAAAAGAATTATATTAATATAGTATTAAGAATTGTGAAACAAGTCATATTGTAATTAAATGTTAATAACAATTACCTTTCCTTTCAATCTGCAGTGCTGGAATTTCCTGCAAAATGCAATATGGCAACCTGGAGGCGTTCTGTGCACAGATGGTGTACAGAGCTCCCTCCAGAAATGTAATTTACTGCTTGTATGATTGGCTTACTGGTTTTTCCAGAAGTCTGCACTAAGATACAAGTCAGATATTGGGCATCCTTTGCAACAAAAATTTCATTTTTTTGGTGAGATACTCCCAAAGGGCAATCACCTCTAAAGGGATGCAGATCTACCCTCTTAAGAAGTACTTGTCCCATCCATCCTAGCACCATTGTGTATGCTAGCAGGCACAAAGACATCACTTGTTTTGGTCCAGACAGCAGTGGTAGGGGTTCCATGAGCATACACGTAAGGGTGGCTCCAGAAAAGCTCCGTAGGACCCTACAAGCTAAGGAGGCATCTTTACAATCGAAATGAAGACCTGTGATTGGGGGGGGGGGGGGGGGGCAGGTAAAAAGGAGAGTACTGAAATGTAGAAGCTTTTAAAACTTTAAAAATGTAAGTTCTGCCACCAGCATCTTAATACTATTGTCTAGCAGGGCTACTTGGATCATAAATTACAAATCTTATAGCAGGCAAGACAGTTCACATATATGTATTCCAACTGTTTGTCTGGAGTTCAGCTTTAAAGGTAAATGCTGTTTTACTTGCTCCGGATGCTTCTTTAATATTTGTAAACTGGTTTAGAATTCTAACTAAAATAAACTTTACGTGATTGTCTTTGACTACCCTGTCAGTCAGACATTTCATCCTCCGCTGTTGACTTTTTTTTTTTTAGCTCAAAGCTCATTGCTCCGCTTGACTTGTGTTGTAAAACAACTAATCAAGGACAGAATCTGTCATTTACAGGAAATCTGTAGTGAATCTTATTTTAGTAACCAGCTTTTTGTCACCTTGGACAAAAGTGATCTCATCTGGCAATACAAAGAATTCAAGAGCTGAAGGGGTGGGGGGGACATACCCCGCAGATGCAAGCCTTTCCTTAACAGGGGAAAAAATAAAAAAAAATGTTCTATTTCCAAACATGCATGATGTTTATATTGTAGGCATTAAGACATTTTCAGATTCTTCAAAATTCCATTCAGCGACTTTGTGGTTTTGGCTTCATCTTTTACGTTGATCCGGGGATTGCAGAGCTTACCAAGAAACAGATACGACACTAACAACAAACAGAGCTTAGCGGTTACATCTTGAAGATGTTCTGAGACCTGAAAATAAAACATATTTGAAGTTGCACTCAAAGGGAAGATAAAGATGAACGTTCTTTTAAGGAACATGAATGTCTTTCAGCTTCCTTAATGCTGATAACAGGGCAAACACAGTTTACAGAAGGCATGTGTATCTGTAAGATTAAGATATAATTGTTAATGCTATAGGTGGCTCCAGCATTATAACCGAGGGATCCCAATATGATAACAGTTTTTAAGAACCCCATTCATCTATGGCCAAATGAAAACACTTATTAGAAAGCTTAATAGAAAGATACTGTAGAAATAGATAGATAGATAGATAGATAGATAGATAGATAGATAGATAGATAGATAGATAGATAGATAGATAGATAGATAGATAGATAGATAGATAGATAGATAGATAGATAGATAGATAGATAAATGTCTATATGGCCAAACGTTGGTGGACACTTGACCATCACACCCAACTATATGGCCAAACGTTGATGGACACTTGGCCATCACACCCAACTATATGGCCAAACATTGGTGGTCACTTGACTATAACACCCAACTATATGGCCAAACATTAGTGGACACTTGGCCATTACACCCAACTAGATGACCAAACATTGGCGGACACTTGACTATAGCACACAACTGTATGGCCAAATGTTGGTGGACACTTGACCATCACACCCAACTATATGGCCAAACATTGGTGGTCACTTGACTATAACACCCAACTATATGGCCAAACATCGCTGGACACTGGGTCATCACACCCATCTATATGGCCAAATGTTGGTGGACACTGACCATTTCACCCAACTATATGGTCAAGCATTAGTGGACACTTGGCAATTACACCCAACTAGATGGCCAAACATTGGCGGACACTTGACTATAGCACCCAACTGTATGGCCAAATGTTGGTGGACACTTGACCATAACACCCAACTATATGGCCAAACATTAATACACTTAACACTTAATAGAAAGATTCTATAGAAATAGCTACATATGTAGATAGATAGATAGATAGATAGATAGATAGATAGATAGATAGATAGATAGATAGATAGATAGATAGATAGATAGATAGATAGATAGATAGATAGATAGCCAAATGTTGGTAGACCATTACACCCAACTATATCAATAAACATTAATGGACACTTGAGCATCACACACAATTATATGGCCAAATGTTGGTGGACACGTGACCATAACACCCAGCTAGAGTATCTCACAAAAGTGAGTACACCCCTCACATTTTTGTAAATATTTTATTATATCTTTTCATGTGACAACACTGAAGAAATGACACTTTGCTACAATGTAAAGTAGTGAGTGTACAGCTTTTATAACAGTGTAAATGTGCTGTCCCCTCAAAATAACTCAACACACAGCCATTAAAGTTCAACATGGCACCTTATGGCAAAGAACTCTCTGAGGATCTGAAAAAAACAATTGTTGCTCTACATAAAGATGGCCTAGGCTATAAGGATTGTGCCAAGACCCTGAAACTGAGCTGCAGCACGGTGGCCAAGACCATACAGTGGTTTAACAGGACAGGTTCCACTCAGAACAGGCCTCGCCATGGTCGACCAAAGAAGCTGGGTGCACATGCTCAGCATCATATCCAGAGGTTGTCTTTGGGAAATAGACATATGAGTGCTGCCAGCATTGCTGCAGAGGTTGAAGGGGTGGGGGGTCAGCCTGTCAGTGCTCAGACCATACGCCGCACACTGCATCAAATTGGTCTGCATGGCTGTCGTCCCAGAAGGAAGCCTCTTCTAAAGATGATGCACAAGAAAGCCCGCAAACAGTTTGCTGAAGACAAGCAGACTAAGGACATGGATTACTGGAACCATGTCCTGTGGTCTGATGAGACCAAGATAAACCTGTTTGATTCAGATGGTGTCAAGTGTGTTTGGTGGCAACCAGGTGAAGAATAGGCTTGTGCAATTAGTTTCGTAACGAATCGAAATTCAGCCGAATTTTGCATCTTTCGGACATTCTGATGCATCCGAATGTCCGAATAAAAAAATAACGAATTTCAACGAATACGAAAGAAATTATAGTGGATATAACTAATGTATTTGACATGATTCGGTAGTTCGTTAAAGATCTAATGAAACAAAATTAAATCTTACAGTCCAATCAGCTGATTAATTTGGTGCTGGAGGTTGGATTACTGGCAAAGTGCATTCCTGAGAACTGAGTGAGAAGGTAGTTGTACTGTATTTGAGCAGAGGAGAAGAGATATTGTCATTGTGTGTGTTAATAGATTCAATAAACAAACAACTTTCCAAACTAAGAATCGTTATCACGAATCAATATATATACATAAATATCGAATTTCAACGAATACAAAAGAAATACTCAGACCAGCCCGTCTGGTACCAACAACCATGACACGTTCAAAGTCACTTAAATCCCCTTTCTTCCCCATTCTGATGTTCGGTTTGATGTTCGGTTGTCTTCACCATGTCTAGATGCCTAAATGCATTGAGTAGCTGCTATGTGATTGGCTGACTGGCAATTTGTGTTACCAAGCAATTAAACAGGTGTACCTAATAAAGTTTCCGGTGAGTGTTTAATAATCTTTTTAATTCTGTATAAAACTGAAAAAAAAAAAGTTGGGGCTTGGATGAGAAAGGTATATTACCATGCACGTTATGTGTGTGCGCATGTGTGGTGGGGGGGTGCAAAAACTCCAGCTCTGTTTTTTTTTTTTCTCAAACAAAAAGGTTTTTATTTCGGCAAAAATTATTACATACAGTTCCGGAACACATATGTCAGAATATAAAGTAGCGGTACAATTAGATATGAAGATAATACATATTACATCACTTTTTCCCCATACCTTCCCAATCGAGCATATCATAGTGTTTAGTCCCTCCCAGTAATCCTCCACCTGCGCTCCTATATCTTCAGCAAATCACAATACAATCGCATATTCTTATTTATTTGCAACAGCACAATTAACAGATTCTCTAAAATAAACGGTCAATCACTAGATCTACTGGCGCTAGTCCAGGGACCTCCAGCCACTGCGCCCAAAGTTTTTCAAATTTTTTTGATGTTCCCCTGTGTTGGAAGATAATTTTTTCCAAACGGATGGTGTTCCCCATTTGTATGATCCACTCCTGTTTTGTAGGAGGATCTTCAGATTTCCAATGCCTAAGAATTAGCATACGTGCCTGAAACAAAGTTCTATTGATGGCCTGCTTAAGGATATCACCCGTTAGCAGGTCATCTATTATCCCTAACAGGCATGGTTTGGGGTCTAATGGTATCTGTATCTGGAAGACCATATTAATGGTATCCAGTACAGTTTTCCAATATAAATGGAGTTTAGGGCATCTCCATAGGAGGTGAATAAGATCTCCGTGTTCTCTACGACATCTTGTGCATGTGGGATCTGTGCCGACTCCCATACGGACAAGTCTAGCTGGTGTATAGTGTACCCTGGAAAGTATATACAGCTGGGACAGTTTTTAAACAGCATTCAATGAGCACAAGGGGACCGCCTGCAGAGCCTCGTCCCACTGTTCCTCCTCAAATGTGCCAACGTCTTGTTCCCACCTGGCCATAACCTTCAATGGCGAGTCCCACAGAACCAAATTCAGAAGCATAGCGTAGCAGTCCGATATGAACCCTTTATATGTATTTATTTCAAGGAGGAAGTTAAAGACGGGTGCAAGTTCTAGAGTCCAAGTATCTGGACCTCCCTGGGCATCTATCGCATGTTTAAGTTGTTGGTAGTAGAAGTTCATGGAGAGCGGAAACTGGAAGGCCTCCCTAAGCTCCGAAAAGGATCTCAGCTTGCCATCTTGAAATATATGTGTCATGTGTGATACCCCATACTGTTTCCATTTCGCTCCATATGGTATTTTTGTTATTTCCATGTAGTGATTATTTTCCCAAATTGGGCTATATTTAGTATACCCTTGTACTTTCTGTAGCATCCTGGCCTTGTTCCAAATCTTTTGCATAAGAGCATAAGTTGGAAAAAGTTTGTTGGATTTGTTATATTGCAGCGCCTCCAGCCCATCCAGGACCCCACACTTGACTGTAAAGCGAAGTAGCTGGGCCGAGGAGTCCCGCAGATTTAATTCTAGTTCCTGTGTAGGTCTCAGAACTCTAGCAATGTGTTGTAGCTGGGCAGCTAAGTAATATACCCAAGGATTAGGGAGCGCTAGGCCACCGTCGTCCTTGGGACGCTGGAGTTGCTCAAGTTTATTTCTGGGTGGTTTTGATAGCCATATGAACGATCGGAAGAGTGAGTTAATAATTCTAAACTTTTTTAAGGTAATGACCATTGGGGAGTTATGGAGTATATATAAAAGTTGGGGCATGAGGATCATTTTTATTAGATTGATCCTACCTACTTGTGATAGCTTCAATTTGCTCCATACTTTGACCCGATCGCGACAACGATTAATAAGAGGGGTTAGGTTTAGGTTAACATAGTCCAACACACGGGGAGTGACTTGTATGCCTAAGTACTTGAGAGACGTCGATACCGGGATGTCCAGTATACTGTTTTGAGAGGGGGATAGCTCACGATCTAACAGTAGGAGGGAGGACTTGGTCCAATTAATAACTAGACCCGAGTACTGCCCGAAACGGACAATGACTCTCATTGCCTCTGACAGCGACACTGACGTATCTCCAAGCAGCAGCATGGTGTCATCAGCATACATAATAACTTTTTCCTGGACATCCCCATATCGAAACCCCTGCACCAAGGGGCTACTGCGTATCATAGAGGCTAAAGGCTCTATGGCCAAGGCAAATAAGAGGGGAGACAGGGGGATCCAGCTCTGTGTTTAAATATTTTAGATTCAAATCATGAAGGCATTACACATGCATTGTTTTCTCTACCAGAGCACTGCGCCCCGAGCCCACCCAGTTGTGTGACATTAGTAAATTTATATTCGCTAATGTCTCCCTGCTTCTCCTCCCAGCCAATGAGGAAGCGGTTCCTGAGACCCGATTGGCCAGGGAGTCTTAGGACTCCTGGCCAATCGGGTCTTAGGACCCACTTCCTGCTTGGCCGGGAGGAGAAGCAACGGCCTCCTAAGGTAAGGCCACTGATCGCTGCCGTCCGTCTCCAACGGGGGGTGGGGGGGATGCAGGTTTGTTTGCCGCCCCCCCCCCCCCAAATATTGAGCACCAGTCTCCACTGAACTCTTTTATCCTTTGGTTCCATATACAGTAAAACCTTGGTTTGAGAGCGTTTTGCAAGACAAGCAACATTTTTAATACATTTTGACTTGATAAACAAGCGATGTCTTGATATGCAAGTAGCGTCATGTCACAACTAAGTATAAAAGAGAAGAGAGGCGCCTCTAAGTGTAGCAATATGGTTACATTTAATGAAGGTACAACATTTAGCAACTCACATGGTTGATGAATAAAACAGGCACATCTAAGTATACAGGTATCCGGGGTAAAGCTGTCCACATAGACCGTCCTCCGCACCACCATCAATGTCATCCCTTCCACGCTGCGGTTTAAGCCTCGCTTTCAGATCGCTCTACTGCAGGGTAGTCTTCCCGGTCACGATTAAAGACTGACAGCGGTGAGAGCCGGGGGTGTGGAGGACGGTCTATGTGGACAGATTTACCCCGGATTCCGGCATACTTAGATGTGCCTGTTTTAATCATCAACCATGTGAGTTGCTAAATGTTGTACTTTCATCAAATGTAACCATATTGCTACACTTAACAGGCGCCTCTCTTCTCTTTTATACTCTGGAGCTCCTGCTGGATTTTGCTTTTAATCCCCTGTGGAGGTGACCATTTGTGGATGGACATTTTATGGTTCCACAACCAATCACATTGCTATAATCTTTTTTATATGGACTATAAACTGAAGGACTTATGAATAAATGATTGTGGAACAAATAATTTTAGTTTCCATTATTTCTTATGGGAAAATTTGCTTTCGTATAAGAGTGCTTTGGATTACAAGTATGTTTCTGGAACCAATTATGCTCGCAATCCAAGGTTTTACTGTATGCACTTTTTTATGCAAACCAAACCCAGGGCAGTTCGCTCATCCCTATCCTGAGCACTCCATCCCCTTGTTATAATTAGGGTTGCACTGGTACTAGTATCGGTATCGGTGCCTATATCGAGTATTTGCACAAGTATCGGTACTCGTGCAAATGCACCGATACCTGAAACTAGTGCTGATCCTGACCTCCCTGGGGCCCTAAGCAAAATTCTGCTAAGGGGCCCTCTACTTGACCTGTAATGCCGTAAGCTATGTAAACCATTTGCCATTGCCACACAGTCACACCTGACAGAGTCTCCCCCTATATCAGGGTCCCCAGAGAGCCTCCCCCTACATCAGGGTCCCCAGAGAGCCTCCCCCTACATTAGGGTGCCCAGAGAGCCTCCCCCTACATTAGGGTCCACAGAGAGCCTCCCCTTACATCAGGGTCCCCAGAGAGCCTCCCCTTACATCAGGGTCCCCAGAGAGCCTCCCCCTACATCAGGGTCCCCAGAGAGCCTCCCCCTACACTAGGGTCCCCAGAGAGCCTCCCCCTACATTAGGGTCCCCAAAGAGCCTCCCCCAACACCAGGGTCCCTAGAGATCCTCCCCCTACATCAGGGTCCCCAGAGAGCCTCCCCCTACATTAGGGTCCCCATAGAGCCTCCCCTTACATCAGGGTCCCCAGAGAGCCTCCCCCTACATTAGGGTCCCCAGAGAGCCTCCCCTTACATCAGGGTCCCCAGAGAGCCTACCTACTTACATCAGGGTCCCCAGAGTGTCTCTCCCTACATCAGAGTCCCCAGAGAGCCTCCCCTTACATCAGGGTCCCCAGAGAGCCTCCACTCACACCAGGGTCCCCAGAGAGTCTCCCCTTACATCAGGGTCCTCAGAGAGCCCCCCTTACACCAGAGTCTCCAGAGAGCCCCCCCTTACATTAGTGTCCCCAGAGAGCCTTCCCTCTTACATTAGTTTCCCCAGAGAGCCCCTCCTTACACAGGGTCTCCAGAGAGCCCCTCCTTACACAAGGTCCCCAGAGAGCCCCCCCCCTCTTACATTAGTGTCCCCAGAGGGCCCCCTCTTACATCAATGTCCCCAGAGGGCCCCCTCTTACATCAGTGTCCCCAGAGGGCCCCGTCCTTACATTAGTGTCCCCAGAGGACCCCCTCTTACATCAGTGTCCCCAGAGGGCCCCGTCCTTACATTAGTGTCCCCAGAAAGCCCCCCTCTTACATCAGGGTCCCCAAACAGCTGACTCCCCCCTTTGCAGAGGTTCCCCTGTACCTGGCTGGTGGAAGTGGGAGGCGGCGATCGCCAGCTCTATGGTGTCCACAGGCAGGGGGATCTCCCTGGGGCTAGTAGTTCCGTCTCCGAATGTATACAGCGTAGAGGGGAGGGGCCTCTGATCCGGGCATCAGCAACAGTGTTCAAGCAGAGTGAAACTGAAACTGATACCTGCCCTGGTCAAAGGCCACTCCCTTCTCCTCTCTACTATATATACACTGGCACTCAAGAGAGTACTACAAGCCCCAGGGAGATCCCGCCGCCAACACAGGCACCATAGAGCTGCCGATCGCCGCCTTCCAGCTCCTCCCACTTCTCCCCACTGCACTCTAAACGGCCAAAACACTAAAATAAAAAGAAACATTGTTTCTTTTTGTATATTTCTGTTTCTTCATCTGCAGATCAAAGGGACGAACAAATGTTCCTCTGTTTAACCCCTTAATAACACTTAATTTACTCTAATCAGCCTTAATGAACTCCCTTTTCTCCTCCATTTAATTATTATTTTCCTGCTTTTTTTTCTTTTGTTCACGTCTAGTTTATCAATGATAAACAATTAAAACTTTTTTTTTTGTTTGCTTTGTTAGTGAATATTTTTACACATATATATTAACATATATTTACACATTTCACATTGAAAAAGCGCAAAATAAAAAAAAAAAATCTATTTATTTCATTTGTAAATAACTTTTTTCAATGCTTTGTACCATTGCTGACAGCTGAAGTGTAAACAAAACAGTTGCGGTAGGTATGGGTAAATGGTATCGGCGAGTACTTAAAAAAAAAAAAGGATCAGTACTCATTGTAAAAAAAAAATGGTATCGGTGCATCCCTAGTTATAATAATAAAATAATAATATAATAATAAACTATGGAACAGAGAAAATGTAAATAATATGAGCCGAAGTTAAAATTTCCTTGCAGATAAAATCAGTAAAAAATAAATAAATATATCTATAGATATATATCTATAGATATATCTATATATATATAGAACTATATATATCTATATATATATATATATATATATATATATATATATAAATATATATATAGAACTATATATCTATATATATAGAACTATATATATATATATATATATATATATATATATATATATATATATATATATATATATATATATATATATATATATATATATATCTATCTATATCTATATAGATATATATATATATATATATATATATATATATATATATATATATATATATATATATATATATATATATATATATTATATATATATATTTCATTTGTAAATAACTTTTTTCAATGCTTTGTACCATTGCTGACAGCTGAAGTGAAAACAAAACAGTTGCGGTAGGTATCGGTAATTGGTATCGGCGAGTACTAAAAAAAAAAAAGTATCGGTACTCGTACTCATTGTAAAAAAAAAATGGTATCGGTGCATCCCTACTTAAAATAAATTATGGAACAGCGAAAATTTAAAAAATATGAGCCGAAGTTAAAATTTCTTTGCAGATAAAATCAGTAAAAAAAATAAAAATAAATTTATATATAAACTGCAAAAACAAAAGGCCACAGTCTCTTCTCAGAGGTACGCTCTGACTCCATTTGTGCCACATTTGCGAGCTGCCGGCCTAACGATGAGTGATACGAAATGCTTTAAGGCCTACGAGTGACTCGGACATGACCCCAATTGTAGCAATCGCGGCTGCAGACAGCACACTGTATTGCCACTTCCTGACATGCAAACACATCACGGGCCTGTTTTTAAACAATGTCAGCAGCGCAGTTGCATCTGTTTGCAATATGCTGACAACTATTTACAGCCACCGTGAGGTAAAGAGGAAGCTGAACAGTGCACTTGCATAACAATCTCGGAATGAGTCCACCAGTTCAACTTTTATTTGGATACATCAAAATGCCAAGGCTGTTGCTCAGGCCCTCGTTAGCCAAGTGTCGTCAGGGGTCACCAGCGACGTCTGCTTTCCTCTCAACGTGTGCGCCTTTTCTCGCCCCCCCCCCAGATGTGAGGTAGAAGCCGTCCCACCTGCCATGATGCAATAAGACTTTACAGCGCCAGCCCGTCTGTAATGGGCGCAGGGGGGGATCTCACGTGCGCGGCAAAAAAGAATGAAATAAAGGTGAACGATTATGGCAGGACTACATACAAGGGGCTGACTGGCAACTTTTGGCCCAGGGAGGGGCAAGTACAACCCAGAGGCCTATGGTGCAGTGACTTGGTCCTCCTCCGCAGTAGAGTATTCAGGTTTTGTGTTGCCCTAGACCTGACTAAACTCGTGCACCCCCTAATTTAAATATGACCCACACCTTCCTGTCAAGGCCACACCCCTTGCTGTTTAAGACCCGCCCTGAAATTTTCGAGTGGGGACACTAGTTCTGAGTAGGGTTGCCACCTCATCAGGGCCGTCTTTAATATTGATTGGACCCTGGGCAAAAATTTTCTTGGGGTCCCCCTCATGCAGTTTTGCTCTCCACCTGCTCTGAGACATACAATAAATAGCAGCTAGACTCAAAATCAGTTTACTGAATCAGATCAGTGATTGCAATTGGTTGCCAGAGGTTACACTGTATCATTACCACTCACTGACTGGTTGCTAGAGGTTACAGCAAACATTTCGGCTCACTGATTAGTTGCTAGAGGTTACAGCACATGATTTCTGCTTGTTGATTGGTTGCTAGAGAAGGGACGAGGGAAGTTAAACTGGGAAAGTTGGCAAGTATGAGGCAGCTGCTCTGGGCCCCACAACAATGACAGGGCCCAGGGCAGCTGCCCCTTTTGCCCTGCACCCGAACAGATATGAAGTACACAGCTTCTGAGGCTAATTTAATGCAGATAAGGCAACAAGTGAGTCTCATTACCACCTTAATCAGCCACGGAACCTGTGTAATTCATATGTGTTTGGTTTTAAAGGGATTAGGTGGCAACACTAGTTCTGAGGGCCTGGGGGGGGGAGCAATGGATTCCCTTAATTTGCATAGATTTCCTCTCACTTCCTGTTTGACTATGGGGCAGGAATTGAAGGGAAATCTCTGCAATGGGATAGGGATGGTAAAAAATGAACTGACAGGGGTTATAACCCTCCCTTACTCTTTCCAAAATGAAAAAAAAAAAAGTGTGGCCTATAGTTCTACTTTAACCGCTTCAGCCCCGGAAGATTTTTTCCCCCTTCCTGACCAGAGCACTTTTTGCGATTCGGCACTGCGTCGCTTTAACTGACAATTGCACGGTCGTGCGACGTTGCACCCAAACAAAATTGACGTCCTTTTTTTTCCCCACAAATAGAACTTTATTTTGGTAGTATTTGATCACCTCTGTGTTTTTTTATTTTTTTTGTGCTATAAACAAAAAAAGAGAGACAATTTTGAAAAAAATGCAATATTTTTTACTTTTTTGCTATAATAAATATCCCCCAAAATATATAAAAAAAACTATTTTTTTCCCTCAGTTTAGGCCGATATGTATTCTTCTACATATTTTTGGTAAAAAAAAATCGCAATAAGCATATATTGATTGGTTTGCTCAAAAGTTATAGCGTCTACAAAATAGGGGATAGTTTTATGGCATTTTTATTTTCATTTTTTTTTAATTAGTAATGGCGGCGATCTGCGATTTTTTTGAGACTGCGACATTATGGCGGACACATCAGACACTTTTGACACTATTTTGGGACCATTGTCATCAATCACTGTTATAAAAATGCATTGATTACTCTGTAAATTACACTGGCAGTGAAGGGGTTAAACACCAGGGGGTGATCAAGGGGTTAAGTGTGTCCTAAGGAGTGATTCTAACTGTGGGGGGGATGGGCTTCAAGTCACATGACAGCGATCACTGCTCCCGATGACAGAGGTGTCATGACACAAGGCAGAACGGGGAAATGCCTTGTTTACATAGGCACTTCCCCGTTCTAAGGCTCCATGAAATGATCACTGGGAGACTGGCGGACATCGAGTCCGCGGGTCCCACGGGCACGGTCACGCTGGCGCTACACTAACAGTGTAGCACAAGCCGGCGAGGACTCTTTCCATGCTGCCCCCCTGAAAAAAAGTGCTGCAGTAGGCCTGGGCCTTGTCGGCCTAGGCCAGGATACAGCGTTGCTCCTCCGGCTCTCCCTCTTCTCTGCCCCTTCCTGACTCCATCTCAGGTTGAAACTCCAGGTACTCACCGGGCGGGTCAGGCTGGACAGTGCCTGCTGCACGAATCTGGTTTCCCGAACTGACTGGTAGAGGGAGGCCAGGGGCTGCAGGTAGGGGCCAGGATGGCTCGGTTTGGGGCTGGCCAGGGGAGGAGAGCCTCTGGTGGGGCACAGAGCCGACCTTTGCTCGGACATGGCGTATGCATGCCTGTGCTCTGTCCTTGTCCTTATCCCACACTTGATAGGACGCTGGTGGGGACTTTTTCCTTTACCGGGAAACCTTTAGGCAGGAAACCTTTAGGCATGTCCACGGTGGAAGCGGTGCAGCCTTTTTACAGGGCATCAGAGAGGTTTGTGGGGAGCAATTGCCCCCCGGCCCAGTCTTCCCCTGACTACATATGTCTGAAACCAGTGAGCTGACCGTTGATCGGGGAAGACGAGAGTAATTTCCGCAAAAGTGATTTTACTGCAAAATCTTTGGTTATGCCAAATTTTGTTAGGGCTCGTTTACATTTGTGGCAGTGTTCACCACCCCTCCAAAAATTAGAGGGCAGTTAAGAGGCAGCCGGGAGGCACTATGTCACCCACTGGATGCCTTATTTAACCCTTGATGGTCCGTGGTACCGTTCCGCAACTGCATGCATTACATACACTATATTTCCAAAAGTATTGGGACGCCTGCCTTTACACACACATGAACTTTAATGGCCTCCAAGTCTTATGCCCTGTACACACCATCAGACATTCCGACAACAAAATCCATGGATTTTTTTCCGACGGATGTTGGCTCAAACCTGTCTTGCATACACACGGTCGCACAAAGATGTCGGGAAATTTGATCGTTCTGAAGGCGGTGACATAAAACACGTACGACTATAAACGAGGCAGTAGCCAGTAGCTTTCGTCTCTTAATTTATTCTGAGTATGCGTGGCACTTTGTGCGTCGGATTTGTGTACACACGATCGGAATTTAACCGATCGGATTTTGTTGTTGGAAAATTTTATAGCCTGCTCTCAAACTTTGTGTGTCGGAAATTCCGACGGAAAAAGTCCAATGGCGCCCACACACAATCGGAATTTCCGACAACACAATCCGATCACACTTTTTCCGTCGGAAAATCCGACCGTGTGTACAGGACATTAGTCAGTAGGGTTCAATATTGAGTTGGCCCACCCTTTGCAGCTATAACAGCTTCAACTCTTCTGGGAAGGCTGTCCACAAGGTTTAGGAGTGTGTCTATGGGAATGTTTGACCATTCTTCCAGAAGCGCATTTGTGAGGTCAGGGAATTGATGTTGAATGAGAAGGCCTGGCTCGCAATCTCTGCTCTGATTTATCCCAAAGGTGTTCTATCGGGTTGAGGTCAGGACTCTGTGCAGGCCAGTCAAGTTCCTCCACCCCAAACTCGCTCATCCATCTCTTTATGGACTTTGCTTTGTCCACTGGTGTGCAGTCATGTTGGAACAGGAAGGGGCCATCCCCAAACTGTTCCCACAAAGTTGGGAGCATGAAATTGTCCAAAATATCTTGGTATGCTGACGCCTTAAGAGTTCCCTTCACTTGAACTAAGGGGCCAAACCCAACCCCTGAAAAACAACTCCACACCATAATCCCCCCTCCACCAAATGGTTTGGACCAGTGCACAAAGCCAGGTCCATAAAGACATGGATGAGCGAGTTTGGGGTGTACGTCTGAAACCAGTGAGCTGACCGTTGATCAGCCAAAACAAGAGTCATTTTCGCAAAACAAATTTTACTGCAAACTCATTGGTTCTGTCATTGGTATTTTTTTCGCCAAGGCAGCAGTAGCTTATGCGAAATTTTGTAAGGGCTCATTTACACTTCGCCACCCCTCTGAAAATTATAGGGCAGTTACGAGGCAGCTGGAAAGCACTATATCACCTACTGGATGCCTGTTTTAACTCCTTGAAGGTCCACAGCGCCGTGCCGCAACTGCATGTATTACATATGTTTGCAGGACAGTTGTGGCCCAATGCCTGCATGCCGAACATGACCTGTAGTAGAATGTGGTCTGGCATATGTACCACCCCCTCTAGCTACCATCTTGTAGGCAGTCAGAAGGCGGTAACACCATGGCTCAACCACCTATTTTTACCACCACCCACCCCAGCTGCAAGCTTAAATGAGGCGTTAGAAAAACAAAAAACAACATGAGTGTAGAATCCAGAAACAAGTTCAGATGTCTCCTCATGTGCCGTGACGAATGGTGGGTATAGCAAGATTGTGTCTAACAGTGGGAGTAGTTTAAAGGGGGGATGAATGAATAGAATCTGGGCCTATTCACTGTATACACTGCACATTGCATAGTGCTAACAGTGAGGAAGGAAGAAATGCCCCTTCATCAGTGTGAGGAAAAAATGCCCCTGTATTGGTGTCAGTATGAGATAAAGATGCCCCTGTACTGGTGAAGTGGGATGTAGAAATGCCCCAGTATTGTAGTCTGTGGGTGTCAGCAATTCTGCTGACATGACCGAATTTCGATCTGTCTATGGTCGGCTAGAGCATCCGCATAATGCAGCTGAGCAACCTAATGTCTTTCCTGTTGGTCTGGAATTAGCTATACAGTATACTGCAGAGTGATGGTGGACCAGCATTGTTGCCCATAAAGGTGCTCTATGCCCTACCCTCTAAAAAAATATATTCTGACATTTTTTCTGGTGCTAAGCACATTTTTGCTTGCATATTTTGTTTCATTTTTTTTTTTTTTTCCAAGAAAAAGTTTATTGAAGAATGTATATCAGAATACAAGCTTATTTAAGTGAAATTACATCAAGTTACAGTACATGGATAGCAAATGTATAAAGCAATAACTAGTAAGTAGATTCAGATAAAATAAATAAATAAATAAATAAATAAGTAAATAAATGAATAAATAAATTGTTTCATTTTTTTATTGCATATTCCAAAATAATTAAGAAAAAAAGAAGATACGTGGTTTTGGGCAGCCGGACCGAGCTGCGGCAGTCAATGTGCGGTTGGTGGCCTGGAAGCAGTTAACAAAGAAAACCCCTTCTCATTTCATGCTGTCAGCAATGGCACCACATGGTAGAGAAATGTCACAAGGCCTGAAAATGAAGGCCCCTTGAACCACCTTTAGGGAAAGGGAGCCTTGACTGCTGGAAGCATGGCATCCACTGTGGGTGTGAACCTAAAAGGGAAGTTAAAGTGGGGTTCCACCCAAAAAAACAAAAATACCTGAAAAATTCTAAAAAACAAAAACAAAAAAACATTTGGATATATATATATTTTTTTTACTTACCTTTAAATGCCTGTTGCTAGGTGGTCCCTCGTAGTCTGCCTCTTCCTTTGCCTGGGCTGGTGACATCACTTCCCCCTCGGCACAGGAAGGGCTCGGCTCTGCTCCCTCCCTCCTGTCAATCATCTGGGACCCAATACAGGTCCCAGGTGATTGAGCGGCCAATCACGGTGCGCGGCGCCGCTCGCGCATGCGCAGTGGGTGCCAGGCTGTGGAGCCACAGCCCGGTGCCCACAGTTGAAATGCCGGCACCGACTAGCGGAGGGGGGGGGGACGAGCGGGGCTTCAATCCCCCGCATCGCTGGACCCAGGGACAGGTAAGTGTCCAATTAAAAGTCAGCAGCTGCAGTATTTGTAGCTGCTGACTTTTAATTTTTTTTTTTTTAATGGACCCCCTGGGTGGAACTCCTCTTTAAGTAGCTCCCTTAGGATTGGCTACAAAGACCTGAGGTGACTTGGTGGAGCCTGAACTCTAGGAAAAGGCTATGCTGAGGCACATCCAACTGCTCTGAGGAGATTCGGCTGTCACAAGAGTGGACCACCCTCCCGCCCATTGCGATGTTTTGTGACAGCTGTATTGGCGGTTTTGACCTTGCCAACAATTGATGTTGCTTTATGGGCTATGCCCTCAAGTTAAATTCTGGGGTCAGTCTAATGCCTGTCTGGCACTGATGGTAAGGACAGGCCTCTTAGACTATGTGAGTTTATATTTATGGGTGCTCGAGGTATACTGTGACTGCCATTGTTTGGTACATTTGGAAAGTTGTACTTTTGAAAAGTTCAATAAAGCTGTGGCCTTGCCCTATTTCCAACTTAATCAGCTTCTGTGTCTTTTTTTTTTGGGGGGGTATCGGTTTATTAGTTGGTCATAAATGAGCCTATGCTTCTCAGCAGTCAATAAAGGTGAAGGCTACAAGAAGATCAGCAAAGCTTTACTTAAAAGTCAGAATACTGCAGGAAAAATTATACAAAAATGTAACAGAGATGGAACTGCAACCATCTCACAGAGATGTCCAGGCCGTCCTAGGAAGTTAACACCTCGACAGGAGCATCTTCTGATGAGAAGAGTTGAAGAAAATTACCATGCAAGTTCACTGCAGTTAGCTGAAGAAGTAGAAAGTAGGGTTGTCCAGATACCACTTTTTTAGGACCGAGTACAAGTATCGATACTTTTTTTCAAGTACTCGCCGATACCGATTACCGATACTTTTTTTTAATGTCGCGTGACAGTGTTTTTGTTTTTTTTTTGTTTTTTTAACAGTGCTTTCTTTTTTTTCAGGGGGAGAGGGTGAACGGTGTGTGTGTTTTTTTTTATTTACAATTTTTATTTTTTACAATAATATTTTTTTTATTCTTTATTGCAATATGTGTTTTTTTTGTTTGTTTTTTTTTTTTTAATCAGCCCTGTTGGGGGGCTTTGGTGAGATATCAGGGGTCTTAACAGACCTCTGATATCTCCCCCTTGAGACAGAGAAAGAGACAGAGGATAGAGATTCCCCAGTCCCTTTCTCTGCAGCCTCAGCTGCACTGAGAATGAATGGAGAGAATACAGCGGCTCCTCTCCATTCATAAACCGACACATCGTAATCACAGGAGATTACAATGTTTCAGTTATGTGAATGGACAGAGTCAGCTGAAGGAAGGAGGAGGGGGACAGCGGAACAGAGGGGGAGAGCGGAGGGGGACAGAGAAGGAGAGCATAACGGAGGGGACAGCGGAGGGGGACAGAGAAGGAGAGCAGAACGGAGGGGACAGCGGAGGGGGACAGAGAAGCACAGCAGAACGGAGGGGGACAGAGAAGGAGAGCATAACGGAGGGGACAGCGGAGGGGGACAGAGAAGGAGAGCATAACGGAGGGGACAGCGGAGGGGGACAGAGAAGGAGAGCAGAACGGAGGGGACAGCGGAGGGGGACAGAGAAGCACAGCAGAACGGAGGGGGACAGAGAAGGAGAGCATAACGGAGGGGACAGCGGAGGGGGACAGAGAAGGAGAGCAGAACGGAGGGGACAGCGGAGGGGGACAGAGAAGGAGAGCATAACGGAGGGGACAGTGGAGGGGGACAGAGAAGGAGAGCAGAACGGAGGGGACAGTGGAGGGGGACAGAGAAGCACAGCAGAACGGAGGGGGACAGCGGAGGGGGACAGAGAAGCACAGCAGAACGGAGGGGGACAGCAGAGGGGGACAGAGAAGCACAGCAGAACGGAGGGGGACAGCGGAGGGGGACAGAGAAGGAGAGCATAACGGAGGGGACAGCGGAGGGGGACAGAGAAGGAGAGCATAACGGAGGGGACAGCGGAGGGGGACAGAGAAGGAGAGCAGAACGGAGGGGACAGCGGAGGGGGACAGAGAAGCACAGCAGAACGGAGGGGAAAGCGGAGGGGGACAGAGAAGGAGAGCATAACGGAGGGGACAGCGGAGGGGGCAGAAAAGGAGAGGGGAACGGTGGAACGGAGGGGGACAGAGGAACGGAGGGGGCATGGAGGAGGATGCAGTGACAGTCAGCGGTGACCGATCACCGCTGTATGTCACTAAGCAGCTGAAAGCCGCGGGGGGGAGAAGTTTGTAACTCCCCCACGCGCCGATCACAGCTGACTTCCAGGTATCGGCGGAAGCATCGGGAGCATTTGCCCGAGTACAAGTACTTGGACAAATGCTCGGTATCAGTGCCGATACCGATACTAGTATCGGTATCGGGACAACCCTTGTAGAAAGCCAAACTTGGGTGATTGTTTCCCTTAACACAATACGGCGTACGCTGCAGAGGAATTTTCTAGGGCCCATGCTGAAAAAGAAAAAGACTACTGGGACTCTGTACTCTGGAATGATGAGACCAAGATAAAGGTTTTTGGAACTGATGGCTTCAAAACTGTATGGCGTCACAAAGGTGAGGAGTACAACGAAAAATGCATGGTGCCTACAGTGAAACCTGGTGGTGGCCGTGTCCTTCTGTGGGGCTGCATGAGTGCTGCTGGTGTCATTTCATTAATGGTATCATGAATTCACAGATGTACTGCCCTATAGTGAAAGAAAAGATGTTACCATCACCCCGTGCCCTTGGTTGTCGCGCATGACTGCTGAGGCGCAGTGGGCCCGGTACAAATGAAATGTAACATAAACGTATAGAAAAACCTTCACATTTGCCCCTTCACCCCAATAAATAAACACACTTACAACCATTAGGTTGGAAAGGGCAAGGCCACAACTTTATTAAAATCCAACACATAACATGTGAACACTTTTAAACCGATACCAGTCACAGTTGTACTGTGAGCACACAATTCCAAAGGGGGCCTGTCCTTACCATAAGTGCTGGACAGGCCGCCTACTTCAGATTTACATCAAGGGCATAGCCCATTACAGCCACTTTTATGCTGGCAAGGTCAAGAAACCGCAGCAAGCTGTGACATACCATCGAAGAAAGGGGTGAGAGGGTGGGTAGCTCTTCCAGCCACTTTCCTCAAAAGACCCAGAATTCCCTGGGAACAAAACTTTCCTGAGCTCAGGCCCAGCACATCCCCCCATTACAACCAATCCCTGGTGACCACTCAGCCACCTTGTCCTGCACCTGGCCATGCCCTCATCAGTCAAGGCTCTCTTTCCCTGGGGGGGTTCAAGAGGCCTTCACTTTTCCAACGATGATCCAAAACAGACATCCAAGGCCACTGTTGCATTTCTGAAGAAGAACAGGGTGAAAGCGATTCAGTGGCCAAGTATGTCTCCTGTTCTGAACCCAATCGAACTCCTATGGGAAATTCTGAAGAAACAAGTTGAGCATCACTCTCCATCCAGCATTCAGGTTCTAAAAGAGGTCATTCTTGAAGAATGGAAAAAGATAGTTCATGTTAAGAGCTAAACAAAATGTTCTATGAAACTCAGTCTTGTCAAAATTTTGGAAATTGTTCTTGTGTTTATTGAGATATTGATTAAAATCTTACTTTTCGAAAGGGGTGTACTCATTTATGCCGAGCACTGTATATCAACTACAGATTTTGTAATTTTAGATTATTAAAGGCCACATTTTCATTGCAGTAGACATCCAGCTCTGGTTTACTAAACTGCCAGATAATTAAAATGTAATTTCCCTACAGCCTTGGCAAACTGGAGGTGTTCAATAAACTGTCATTTTGGATTTACTTCTGCGAATATTTGGCTATCATCTGTGTTTAGCAGAAATAAAATATCTATAAACCCAATTCCTAAAATTTAATATAACTTTAACATGTTAGTGTCGTTTCGAAAGTCATTCTCGATATTTTTACATCTGGAAAACTAAAATAGTCCCCGGTCATCTCAACATGAAGGTCCTTGTTCAGGCCTTGTTCAGGCACTTTCTCTTGTAGGGTGACAAATGTTCTTTCGCTGTTTATGCTAATTGTGCTCCTGCATGGTCACCCTATCACATGGGCTTCTGATTGAGATTTCCAGTGTTCCTGTCAACACACATTACACAACCATGGTCCACTGTTGTCACCATCAGGAAATCTTCCTTTAGAAACGCCATACGACCATCACTAGAGTACATGTAGACACAAGCTTCAAATAAAAACGAATGCCGCGTACACATGGGCGGACTTTTCGACTGGACTGGTCTGACGGACTTTTGACGGACTTCCGACAGACTTTTGAACGAATGGACTTGCCTACACACGATCACACCAAAGTCTGATGGATTCGTACGTGATGACGTACACCGGACTAAAATAAGGAAGTTGATAGCCGGTAGCCAATAGCTGCCCTAGCGTGGGTTTTCATCCATCGGACTAGCATACAGATGAGCAGATTTTTCAACCGGACTCGACCGGACAAATTTGAAACATGTTCCAAATCTAAAGTCCATCAGATTTTTGACCGAAAAAGTCAGCTGCAGGTCTGATGGAGCCCATACACGGTCGAAAAGTCCGCCTGTGTGTACACGGCATTAGGGTCCTTTCACACAGAACACAGTTGGATGCATTTTGAACTGCACTCCAAATGCATAGACAGCCCAAAAAGGTTAAAGGTAGTCCTATGGGTAGGGTTCATATCATTGCAGTGCAGTTTAGCGCAGTTAAAAAACAGAGCATGCTGCATTTTTCCGCACCGCAAATGCAGGGAACGCCCTTAAAAACGCACTTCAAATGCACTGCACCCACAACACGTCCCTTTAAGCCAAGAAAGCCAAGGCAAAAAAATGTATAGAGAAATGCACTGCAGACGCAGTGCTAAACTCAGCGCAAAACGAATGCAAAATGCATTCTACTGCACATCAAACGCGATTCAAATGCATGTAAGCATGCAGTCAAAAAACATGCAGTTATGTGCAGTTTTTGCTGTGAATGGGCCCTAAATGTACATGAGTAATGCCCCGTACACAGGATCGGATTGTTGGCCAACAAAACCATGGACTTTTGGCCGAAGGGTGTTGGCTCAAACTTGTCTTGCATACACACGGTCACACAAATGTTGGCCAACAATTACGAACGTAGTGGCGTACCACGTGGTTTTTCAGCTCTTTAGCGACACCCTTTGGGCCCCTTCTGCTAATTTCGTGTTAGTAGAAGTTTGGTGATTGTTGATTCACGCTTTACTTTACGTGTTTTTCACTCGTTTCTGAACGGCCGTTCGTCAACCAGACATGTTGCGGAATCGGAGGAGATAACGTGTTATTTATTATTGGCCTTGGAGTTATTGCTTTGACATTATTTTTTTGGTTAAATAATAATGATTTGATTTGGTATATTTTCTATATTTTTGGATGCATAGAATGCACTTTTTGGTTAAGTTCTATTGGCAGATAGCATGTCTAATTTTATTTGTTTTCCTTTTGTAATGCACAATAAAAAAATTGTGGAGAATAATACTTGGCTATGTGTTTTACTTCAAATGACAGTTTGGGAGTCGGCAGTTACATTTTATAAAATACAATGTAAAATTAAAAAGGGACACCAACATAGTTGTAACTTTGATCTTAAAAACTACGGGATTATGGTGTTGTGGTAACTTGCCGAAATAAAAAAAAAAAAGCAATTTTGTTCGAAGGTTGTTGGCTCCAACTTGTCTTGCAGACACACGGTCACACAAATGTTGGCCAACAATTACGAACGTAGTGACGTACTACATGGTTTTTAAGCTCTTTAGCGCCACCCTTTGGGCTCCTTCTGCTGATTTTGTGTTAGTAGAAGTTTGGTTTGTGTTGATTCTCACTTTTCTTTTTGTGTTTTTCATTTAGCGCTTTTATTATTATTATTATTATTATTATTATTATTATTATTATTATTCTTGATATCAATAGAAGAAAAAAAGCCTTTGAAAATGAGTTTGGCAGAACTCCATCAGTATCACCAGCAAAGCAGCTTCATTATTATCCCATTAAAGAAGAAGAGAATTGTGCGCTGCATTCCGAGATTTCATAATTTGCCGTGTCACGAATATGAATTCGATCCATTACGAATGCTAGTTTACAAGACCGCTTCCGTCTTGTCCTTGCTTCCGAGCATGTGTGTTTGTACTTTGGACTTTTGTCCGACGGACTTGTGTACGCACGCTCCGAAAATCCGACAACAGACATTTGTCCGAGGAAAATTTTAAAGCCTGCCATCCAACATTTGTCCGTGGAAAATCCGACAACAAAGAGTTTATTAACAAGGAGGGTGGGACTTTTTGTGAAGCACCCTCCTTGTTAATTAACTCTTTGTTAATTAACCCCTTCCCCTATATGTCAATGGGATGGAAATCTATGACCTCACCAGGCCATGATGTCATTTAAAGTCCCTAGGGATGGAAAAACTTGACCTTACCAGGCCATAGCTTCCTGAAAGTCCCTACCCCCAAACCTTCTTTACTTTACGGAGCATACACATGGTCGGATTTACTGCCAACGGCCTGTCAACCAACATTTCCCGTCGGAAAGTCTGATCGCATGTACGCGTACACACGATCGGACTTTCCAACGGGAAATGTTGGATGATGGGCCGTTGGCAATAAATCTGACCATACTTAAGAACTCGGCTTGCCTAACCGCTCATTAATCTATGGACGGTTCCCAATGAGTTGAATCATTTTCCACGGTAAAGATATTTCTATGAAAGGAAGGATTAACAAAGTATCTTCTGAAGTTAATGGGGTTTACCAAACCATCCAAAATTCCCCTCCGGAGTTCAAAGAGCTAACAACCTGCATCGATTGTTCATTTATGGCTTTTCTTATGAAAATTCTGGGCGTTTCACCATAAATGTTACCAATTAAAGGAGCACACGTGACATGAAATAAGAATAGAATGAGCCTGGAAATGGCAATGAGAAAACAGCAGCAGAAAAAAGGGGGTCATGACATGCAAACAGAATTATTTTATTAAGAAGTCTTTAATGGCAGAAGTATTTGTTGTTTGGGAAGAGGTTTTTGGGGGTGACTCATCGCGGTATGCGGAGAGGCCAGAGAGATGTCTCAGCCATGTTCCAGGGAACAGGCATGAAAAATTCCGACCTCGTATAATTCCACGTCCTGGCTCTCGCCGCCTTAATCATTCCCTTCCATGTGTCACAGTGCCCCTAATTGAGGAAATGATTTTGCTGCAGAATATCCCCCTGCTGTTTCGGATTCCCAGGCGCTGAGCGGAGCATACCATCCCCGTCACATGTGGCCGATGAGCAGAGCTTTTCTCACGCTTCCTCAAAGAGGAGAAGGAGGAGGATGGCAAATTGCAGGGAAGAGTTGAAAAGGCCAAACGCCAGAAGGTGGAAGGCAAAAAAAAAAAAACCCTTCAGTCAATATTATACACCTGCCTGCCACTTTAAAGGGAGTTTATAGGGCATATCTTGCATATGCATCCAAATGCAATCAGCATTATTATTATTATTTTTTTTTTAGATAAATTCCACTTCTTTGGGTGAAGACTTAACTGACCTGTTGCTCAGAAGTACTTTTTTTCCCCTGCTGCTTCAGCCTCTCCCAAGGTGTCTCCTTTCCCTTAAAGCGGAGTTCCAACGACATATACATTTTTTTTTTTCTAGGGCTGCGGAAATTAACGATTAATTCCTCGATTAATCGTTAACCACTTGCCGCCTGCCATATAGCAGAATGACAGCGGCAAAGTGATTTCAATACCCTGACTGGGCGTCATATGACGTCCACAGGATATTGAACCGCTCACAACGATCGTGGCGATCGTTGTTGCGGGGTGTCAGTCTGACACCCCGCAACACAGATCTAGGTAAAGAATCTCTGACTCCATCGCTGTCCAATCACGGCTGATCACAATGTAAATAGGAAGAGCCGGTGATCGGCTTTTCCTCACTCGCGTCTGAGAGACGCGAGTAGAGGAGAGTCGATCGGCTGCTCTCTTGACAGGGGGGGTCTGTGTTTATTGTTTATCAGCACAGCCCCCCCTCGGACCCCACCCAGGAACACCAGTGAAGCCGCCCAGGACCACCAGGTATGCCCCCTAGAGCCCCAGGGAAATACTTATCTGTGCCTAGGCAGCTGCCAATCAGTGCCCAGGCAGCTGCCAATCAGTGCCCACTCCCAATGCCTACCACTGCCAGTGCCACCAGGGATGCCTATCAGTGCCGCGTATCAGTGCCCAGCAGTGCCATGTATCAGTGCCCAGCAGTGCCGCCTATCAGTGCCCATCAGTTGCACCCATAAGAACCCATCTTTGCAGCCTTTCAGTGCCCATCAGTGTCGCCTATCAGTGCCCATCAGTGCCCGCCAGTGCCACCTATGAGTGCCCATCAGTGCCGCCTATCAATGCCCATCAGTGCCGCATATCAGTGCCGCATATCAGTGCCCATCGTCAGTGCCCACTGTCAGTGCCTGCTCATTGGTGCCACCTCATTGGTGCCGCCGTATCAGTGCCTGTCAGTGCCGCCTTAATAGTGCCCATCAGGCAGCGGGGAGGAGGGAGGATCGGCCGAAGCCTCCCCCATCAGTGAAAGAGAAAACGTACTTAATTACAAGATTTTTTTACAGAAACAAAAGCAAAACTTTTTTATTTGTTTAGCAAAAAATAAAAACCGCAGAGGTGATCAAATACCACCGAAAGAAAGCTCTATTTGTGGGAACAAAATGATAAAAATTTAGTTTGGGTAGAGAGTTGGATGACCGCGTGATTGTCATTCAAACTGCGACAGCAGGAAGGTGTATAAGTGCCTGTGGTTAATTTCTTTGATCAATCAAAATTTTTTGGATCGGTACTCACCTCTCCGCCGGCTTCCGGGACTTCAGGGAGTTCCATCGGAGACCCGGTGACGTCACAGACATCGACGTCACCGGACTCCTCCCCCCTTCCCCAGTCATTGACGGTGCCCACGCTGGACAATGGTAAAGTAATGGAATACAGCAGGCGCCTGACCGATCCAATCATGGCCTGAAAGGTTTCGAACCGAGTGGGCGTGTCCGTGAATTGCAGAGGTGTGGCTGCGAGCCAGTTTTGTGATTGGCCGGACACGCCCCATGCTGATGATACGTGACCCTTGCTGGGAATAAACAAGCATTGGAAGGCATTATGAAGGTGAGTGTGTTGTCTGTACTGGACAGGTCAATTGTGGAGGAGGAATCGTGGTAATTTAAAGTATATATACAGCTTGAATCTGTATTCTAGTTTTAGATTAGGTCATGCAGAGAGAAAACCCCTCTCGGTTTAGGCTTTGCCTTGTGCATTCCAGTGTGGAGCTTTTCATTTCACTTCTTGTCCCAGAGACACAACGGGAAGTGAAATGGCATTCCCATTTTAGATGGTTGTCAACAGGACAGGTATACCCATTGGAGGCATTACCCAGATAGCAAGCAATTGAGCTGCAAGTTTGAAAATGTCTTGTTAAAGTGGAAGTCCACCCTAAAAACAAATTTAACCTTAAAATTAAAAAAAAAAGGTTTAAGTCATGGATTGTGGAAACTAACTAGTGTCGGGTGATTGTATATAGTGTATACCACATTTAAAAAAAAAAACATTTCTTAAGGCCATAACATAGACATTTAACACTCATGTCTTTAGAAAAATTCGTCCCCCCGTGTCCGGTTTAATATAAAAAAATCAACTTATAAAAATTGCTTCCGGGCCATTCCCATATTGCTTGTGGTCATGTGAAGCCCACAAGCATAATGTTCCGGGAAACGGTGCAGCTGAACGACCAGCATGCACCGCTCGTTCTCTCGCGCACGCGCATTTTCACAGTATCGCAGCGCTGTCAACCACTCAGGTTGCCATCACAACGGGCGTCGGCCTCGGAAAGTGCCTGCCCCGTTGTGATGGCAACGAAGCCCCTCGGCGCTGCCCACTGTCTCCTGGGAAATGATGACACACATCTCCAAGGAACAGTAGCAAGCGGAGGCGCCGAGGGAAGTTTCGTAAGGAGCCGTGGTGAGGAAGGGGAAGATTTGAAGGGACCACATAGCAACAGGCACGAAAAGGTAAGTTACATTTTTTTTTCTCCAAATGTAATTTATTATATTATTTGCTGCACAGTCATGATTTTTTTTTTAATGGGTCGAGCTCCACTTTAAAGGGTTTTATGGTGACCTGACCTGGACTAGTGCTGAATGGACGTGCATCCATTCATATACTCATTTTGTGCAAGCCATTTCCCCCCCCTCTCCTCAAAGCCGATTGGCTGCTAGCGGCCATGCTGTTACATGCAACCTGGGTGTGTGCACACTCTCACCCAAAATGGAGATAAGGGTCTCGGAGCCAGAGGACTAGATATGTGTTTGTGCCCACATACCAAGCATGTTAACCCCAGTGGCCCTTTAACTGGGGGGAGGTAGGACAAACTTTCTGATCACTTTGATTGGCTGTCACAGTGGTCACATGATCAGGAGCCCATCCTACTGGCTCTCAGTCATAATCTGTGACAACTCAGTCATTTCTCTGGCAGCTGCTCATTCCAGTGCTCCAACCCAGTATTTGACTCCCCAGGTTGGTTTCCCAGAAGTGACGCGATTAAGCGGTTGGTACACCTGCCTGCTGGAAGCCCCACCTCCATGCGCTGTGTGCCACCAGTGGCCTGTAGCCCAGGATTGTGTCCTCTCTGCACCATGTGGAGCAGTTGTCCTCCCATGTGATCCACGTTTTGGGGTGTAACCAGCGCCCCATGACTAGGGTTGCCACCTCATCCCTTTAAACTTAAACACGTATGAATTACACAGGTTCTGTGGCTGATTAAGGTGGTAAATTAAACTCACTTAGTGCCTTATCTGCATTAAATTAGCCTCAGAACCTGTGTAATTCATATGTGTTTGGGTTTAAAGGGATGAGGTAGCAACCCTACCCATGACACTGCAAGGCACTAACACCTACCTACTTGGCACTGCATGGAAATTAGTGTTGTTGTACTCAATACTTCCCAACATTTTGAGATGGGAATGAGGGACACCTACTAGCAAAAGTATGCAGGCATAGAACACGCCCCCTGCCACACCCCCTTAAAGGAGAATTAACTAAAAAAAGGTTAATTAAATCCACAAGGGCTTTTTTTTTTACTACTACTATCTACTACTATCTTTTACTACTACTTACTACCTTTATATTGGCCTTTAATATTTGCAAATGCAGCAATTTAGAATTTGGATGAAAGGTTTAGCACTGGGAAACACTTTTTAAAAGATAAATAGTGCATTTTCTATACAACTATATAGATCAGACCAAAATGAGGGACAAATGAGGAGGAATGAGGGACAGAGGGACTTTGCTCCAATTCAGGTACAGTCCCTCCAAATCAGGGACAGTTGGGAGCTATGTGTGTACTGGAAGCTCACTCCTGGGCATCTTGGAATAACAGGACATGGAGCTGTGACCTCCTGTAGCTCTTCTTCTTTATGTAAAACTACAGGTACTAACATGGCCAGAAGATCTATCCTTGCAACCGGAGTGTGCGGACACCATGGGGTTAATTTATTAGAACTGGAGAGTGCAAAATCTGGTGCAGCTCTGTAAAGAAACCAATCAGCTTCCAGGTTTTTGTCAAAGCCTAATTGAACAAGCTGAAGTTAGAAGCTGATTGGTTACCATGCACAGCTGCACCAGATTTTGCACTCTCCAGTTTTAGTAAATCAACTAAATGAATGATAAGGGGGGCTGATATGGGAATGAATGATAATGGGGACTGATATGGGAATGAATGATAAGGGGGACTGATATGGGAATTAATGATAATGGGGACTGATATGGGAATGAATGATAAGGGGGGCTGATATGGGAATGAATTATAAGGGGGACTGATATGGGAATGAATGATAATGGGGACTGATATGGGAATGAATGATAAGGGTGACTGATATGGGAATGAATGATAAGGGGGACTGATATGGGAATGAATGATAATGGGGACTGATATGGGAATGAATGATAATGGGGACTGATATGGGAATGAATTATAAGGGGGACTGATATGGGGATAAATGATAATGGGGACTGATATGGGAATGAATGATAATGGGGACTGATATGGGAATGAATTATAAGGAGGACTGATATGGGAATGAATGATAATGGGGACTGATATGTGAATGAATGATAAGGGGGACTGATATGGGAATTAATGATAATGGGGACTGATATGGGAATGAATGATAAGGGTGACTGATATGGGAATGAATGATAAGGGGGACTGATATGGGAATGAATGATAAGGGGGGCTGATATGGGAATGAATTATAAGGGGGACTGATATGGGAATGAATGATAATGGGGACTGATATGGGAATGAATGATAAGGGTGACTGATATGGGAATGAATGATAAGGGGGACTGATATGGGAATGAATGATAATGGGGACTGATATGGGAATGAATTATAAGGGGGACTGATATGGGGATGAATGATAATGGGGACTGATATGGGAATGAATGAATGATAAGGGGGACTGATATGGGAATTAATGATAATGGGGACTGATATGGGAATGAATGATAAGGGGGACTGATATGGGAATGAATGATAAGGGGGACTGATATGGGAATGAATGATAAGGGGGACTGATATGGGAATGAATGATAAGGGGGACTGATATGGGAATGAATGATAAGGGGGACTGATATGGGAATTAATGATAATGGGGACTGATATGGGAATGAATGATAAGGGGGACTGATATTGGGTTGAAGGTTAGGGGAGACTGAAATGGTGTTTAATGTTCAGGGAGACTCATCTGACTAGTGGTCCGATGTTGCACTCACTCATTGTATCTTTGGTCTGCCTAATTTTGTATCCAAATCAAATGAGATATTTTTCTTTGAAGTAAAAGATCCTGTCCATGTAGGACCATGGACAAGAGAGCGGCTGCCCTAGTCACTGTGGTATCATGTGAGGTGGGGGGGGGGGGGGTGCCACAAGGAGATAGGGGACAGGGGATTTGTGTTGGAAGGGGAAATTTGGGGGGTGGCAGGGGGTAAGTATTGTTCTAGTTGGGGAAATTTTTTGGAGGGCAGAGTGCTAAGAGTGGTGATTTAGAGGGATTTGTGTTGGAAGGGGGTTGGGGAAGAAGATTTGTGCTAGGAGGGGGGATTTGTGGGGAATTTGTGCTGGAAGGGAGGATTTCAAGTGAAGGGGGATGTATACTAGGAGGGGAAATTTTAGGGGTACAGAATTTATGCTAGGAGATGTGAATTTTTTGGGGGGGGGGGGGCATATAGGGAATGGGGGGCAAAGATTTGTTCTGAAAGGGGGCATTTCAGCAAGGAGGGGTTTGTACTGGGAGGAGGGGGAATTTATGTTTTAGGGGGAAAGCATGCAGATTAGTGCTCAGTGTTTTTGTGGGGGGATTTTTGCTGACACATAATGCTCATACATCTTGGGGGGAAGGGTGCAGTTTGACATGTTTGCCTGGGCTCTAGATGACCTTGTCCCGACACTGTGTCCATGCCCTATGGAGCGTGGGGTGAGCATCTCAGCTCCAGAGCTCTACTCTCTCCCCAAAGAGCACCTAGCCCACCCTACCTTCCTCTGAGCCCTTCAGCCCTCCCTCCCCTAGAGCCACACAGGGCCCCTTAGTTCAATTCCCCTATAGAGCAGTCTTTCTCAACAATTTTACCCCAGAGGAACCCTTTAAATACTTTTCAGGTCTCGGGAACCCTCTCTAAACCCAGTTTATTGGGGGTCAGTGGTCTGAATGCCACCTTTACAGACAGCTAAAAATACTATTGGTGTCATCTGGTTCTACCAAGTAGCATTGGCCCTGAAACTTTGCAGACATCCTCAAATGTGGGGTCATTCAGCCACAGCTCAAGGAACCCCTATTGGCCACAGGACCACAGGAGGAACCTTAGGGAACCCTGGCTTAGAATAGCTGCTATAGAGCACCCTACCTGAACCTACCTTCTCCCCTAATCTCTATCCCAACTCCAACACAATGGAATTTTTTTTCCTCCCACTGATACTGATGTAGAAGCATCCTTTCCTTTCAGTAACACCACTGATGCAGGGCATTTAACCTTTGCACTGATGCCAGGACATTTCCTCCTTCGATCACTGTTAGTCCCATATTTCACCTCAAGACAATATGCAAGCTGCTATTAAAGTCTTCAGTTTGCTGCTGTGTATATAGCCTTCGGCCTGTAATGGTGCATTACATATGTTTTGGCGCAGCGTGCTGCACCTCTATCAAACCCCCTGTCTCAACCCCATTCTCCGGCCCACTGATTTACAAAAGTTCCCAGGTACTGTATGTTTATCACAAGGCCTGGTCACTGATCCCTGGATGGGCCCGTGACTGCACCTCTTTATGTGCAATCACCGTAACTTTTTCTGCACATTTTTCCATTAACATTTGAGTACGGGTCAACTTTTGAAACTATTTATCTGTATTTTTGCATTAAAAAGCCGTCTTGATTTTGATCACCTCTACTTTACCAGATTTTTTTTAAAGAAACTTCATATTTTCCGCTGGAATTTTATTAAAGTTTTAATGCATACATCATATTAAAGTGGAAACAGCACTGGTGACACTAAAGCCTGTACCATGTGGCATATGTTTTGTTACGACGTAAAATATTATCTTGCGGATTTCCCTTCACTTTGACCTGAAAGAAATTTAAATAAAAATGGTTTAAGTGGGCCATTTGGGGCTTTATTACACATGTTACACAAAGTACGTTGACATAGAGTGTTATTTTCTGAAACCGTGGACCACATGCGCCATAAGCTATGGGATGATTTCCATACATTGCAATCAGAGAGAATAGCAGGCTCGTAGACTTCTATATGGACCCCTCATACGTTCATATTGGGCTCCAGGTTGGATTGTAGCCTCTTTTTAATGTATAGTATTTTGTATATTTATTTATTTATTCATTGTGTTTGTGATTTTTTTCCTCATTCTTAACCATATGAATATTTCATACTTACTTGTCACCATATAATCACGGCCCTGATTCACCACCGGCAATGGGGATGCTCACCAAGGGCACTTCCCACCATCCTCCTGCAACAGGAATGAGATAGGATACCACACAAGCATAACATGGAGGATCTCCGCCATCTTTGCCGCTCACATTCTCTTTGCCCAAGGTCCACCTCCAGAAATAAAGGAATGTTCACACGTTCAGCCCTTGTAAAGTTGACTCTAGCAGGAACAGAGTGTACAATTCTTTGCCACAATTTCACCTCTGCCTCTTTAGACCCAAAATCAGTAATGCTGTACAGTTCATATTCAACTTTAACCCATGGATGCTGACCAGCGCTTCTACTTCCCTCACTGTATGTCCCCTTTACCTGAGTTCTTCAATGGGGCCTATACCAGTCCTAACCTCACTTCCTTGGGCTACAAGCATTCATGGTAGAATGCTGAGGGTAACCTCTTCCCATCAACCACTACCTCTAGCTCTTCTGGCCTCTGCTTATAAAGGACTATCCTTGTGGGCAAAAAAAACAGCATGCTCAGAGTCCAGGACAGTTTCACAGTATTGTATCTAGCTGGCTGCAATTCCAAAGATAATACTTTCACTTACAAACCACAGAAGTGAACACTGGCAGCTTTGTCTTACACAGCTGCAGGACCAGGACAAGGGGTGGGCAGGAGGGGTAGCAGTGAAGCAAGGGGGCAAAGAATGGATACAGGGTGGTACACCCATTCTATGACCTGTATAAACAGTAGGGGAGGCGGACGCAGTTCTGCATCCTTGCCCTGGGAGCTGGACGACCCTGCCTCGTTAGGTTAACAGGTTCAGTAATACTCATTAACAGGTGCAGTAACTTGCTGTAACAGGTTCAGTAATACACAGTAACAGGTTCAGTAACTCTCAGCGACCAGTAGAGCAACCACTCCACACAAGCACAATTTGGGTCCCAGCCAAATGCTACACTGTCCTAAAAGTGATACTAAAGTATTGTTTTTTTTCCTAAAAAATAATAAACATGTTGTACTTACCTGCTCTGTGTAATGGTTTTGCACAGAGCAACCTGGATCCTTCTCTTCTTGGGTCCTTCGCTGGCACTCCTGACCCTTACCTCCTGTCGAGTGCCCCCCACAGCAAACAGCTTGCTATGGGGCACCCGAACCGAGCCGCACCTCTGTGTGCCCATTCAGACATGGAGCCACGGTTTGGTCCTGCCCCTCTCTCTCATAATTGGCTAACTGACTTTGATAACCAGCAGTGGGAGCCAATGGCGCCACTGCTGTGTCTCAGCCAATCAGGAGGGAGAATCCCGGATGGCCGAGGCACTCGTGCACATCGCTGGATAGAGATGGGGCTCAGTTAAGTATTAGGGGGGCTGATTGGGGCTGCTACACACATTCTATACATTAAGATAAAAAAAACTTCTGCCTCCACAACTTTAAGACACAGGAGTGGCAGAGAAATATAGCTAGGCTGGCTGATACCAGATAGGTTGTAGCCTGGTGCAGCTGTACAGCGGTGTACCCTTAGGTACAATGGATCACAACACAGAGTTGGTCTTACCAGGGTGGTATCGGCAGGAGGGGTGGCAGGCTGGCAGGTAGCAAGCACTGGTGGAGGCTCCAAAAGGCCTAGGTCAAGTGGCAGCCATACTTAGATCTGTGCTGAATACAGCACAAAGCAGTGTCCTCTACTTTGTCCCACCTGCTGGAACCTTTCCCTGACTCGAGTTTTCTGTCCCTGCCAGATGGGGTCCCTCTCTCTACACCACGAATATGTGCCAAATGCAGAAGGTCACTGCTATTGATTAGCACTGTCCCACCCAAGATAGCCGCAGATGGTCACTGAGGAGTGGTAGCATCCAAATTGACTGCTGCTCTTCATAGTGACACCTACGAAGGCTGCAGGGAAAAATTATTCCCCTTAGACTCTACTCCATCCCCGAGGTGGCAAGATGCCACCTGCTGGGTGGAGTAGGAAATACATCTGTCAGCACGCTAGTTCCACTTGCAGTATCCACCCAGGGGAGAGGTTTCCCTATAAGGGAAAAAATAGCACAAACTTTTTGCAGCCTTTCACAACAGCTTATACTGTTACATAGATCAGAAAATGGGAGATCAGATTAAAAATTTAGCAAAATTTTGCAAATGAGAGGGGAGTGACACAATTTTCCTTCTTTTACCTAGCAGTATAAATCAGACAGACCTGTCTCACTGACTCACCTACAGCCAGGATGAGTACTCTACAAGAAAACCTTCACTTTGGTCATTCAGGCCAAAATACTGTAGCAAAGTAGCAGTGTCTGCTAATGCCCCCCCACCACTAAAAAGTTATACAGTGGAACCTTGGTTTACGAGTAACGCGGTTACCGACCGCTTTGAAAGACGAGCAACTTTTTTTTTTTTTAAACTCTGACTCAGTTTGCGGGTGTTGTCTCGCAAAACGAGCAGAATTCAAGTTAATGGGGTGTGCAGTACCTCATTTGGCCAGAGGTGCGGGGGCGCCGGGGACACGCGGAATGGTTCGGAGCCGTTCGTAAATACTTGGAATCACTCGGAAATACTCAGTTCCAGAGTGTTTCCGAGGCTTTCCGAGTTCAGCCATGCTGTCCCCGAGTATTTTCGAGGCTCTCCGGCGCCCCCCCCCACCTCTGGCCACATGCGGTATTGCATGTAATAGAAATCAATGCGGAACAAATTATCTTAGTTTCCATTGACTTCTATGGGGAAACTCGCTTTGATATACGAGCGCTTTGGATTACAAGCATTCTCCTGGAATGGATTATGCTTGTAATCCAAGGATCCACTGTACTTGCCAATACATGCTCTATTGCCACCTTTCTGCTATCCCGGAACCCTTGCTATATTGCTTTTGGGTATGGGGGAGCATGTCTTCTCAACCAAGAGTGGCGAAACACTATCACATGGGGAGGGGCATACCCAAACTGCTGCAGTTTGGAGGGCAGTCACTATCAGCAGGTGCTGTCACTTTGCTCTAAATGGGCAGTGTCTCTTTAAATAAGATACTTTCTGTCACTTTTGGAAATGTGCTTAAATTTGGAGCCACCCAACTTTGCCACACAGCACAGTCAGTCTGGTGACCTGACTTTTCTCTGCTGCATTTACACTAACTAAGCTCTGTCACTTGCCTTCCCCCAGCCTGGGATTGGGCAGCAGAAAATTGCAGCAGAAGATAAGCCTTTAACTCTGCTCACAGATGTGCATGTGGTTCTTCATTGGCATTGGGCCACAACACACATCGGGGCCTATTTATAAAAATAATTGCTGTATAATTGCCCAAGCCATCATGAATAACCTCTTTAATGTGTCTAACACAGGCCTTGGCATTTAATGGCCCCTGGGCCACATCCAGCCCCTTGGCTATCCCTGTCCAGCCGCGTGAGGTCACCCGGATATTAGAAATCAAATTGAAATAAGCATACGCTATTCACACAATACAACGGCATTGATTTAATTTTCAAGGTGATTGATATTTTTATTCTAAATCTACCTTCACAGTGTTGAAGTACAGGTGTCTATAAGAGATGGCGGCGGCTGAACCCCCCCCCCCCCCAGCATGTGACATTGCTTCATGGCTCTGGGGCAGGAGTGTGACTTCCCTGGATCCATGCCGCTAGTAAACAACATGGTGGTGGCTGTGCTTATGATCTTGTTGGTCTTTCTGAGCAGCTTTGGCCATGTAGGATTGGCGGGGCCGCCCCTCGAGCGACTAAGGTGGAGCATTTGAGGTGGGCAACAAGGATTTAATGTGAGTGGGCATATGGGGAGGTGTCACCAGATCCCACTCTCCACCCCACAAGTAAGGGGCGGGGCCTATGCCTTGCTCCGGAAGTGATGTTACAAGCCAGAGGAGTGTATAACAGTGGAGAAGGGTGGACCATGGGAGGTGTGCAATAAGAATTTGATGCGAGCGGGCATGTGGGCAGGTGTCACCAGATCCCACTCTCCACCCCACAAGTAAGGGATGGGGCCTGTGCCTTGCTACGAAAGTGACGTTACAAGCCAGAGGAGTGTATAACAGTGGAGAAGGGTGGACCATGGGAGGTGTGCAATAAGAATTTGATGCGAGCGGGCATGTGGGCAGGTGTCACCAGGCCCCCTCTCCACCCCACACTTAAGCAGCGGGGCCTATGCCTTGCTCCAGGAAGTGACGTTACAAGCCAGGGGCGGGTATAACAGTGGAGAAGAGTGGACCATGTTAGGTGGGCAACAAGGATTTAATGTGAGTGGGCGTATGGGGAGGTGTCACCAGATCCCACTCTCCACCCCACAAGTAAGGGACGGGGCCTATGCCTTGCTCCGGAAGTGACGTTACAAGCCAAGGGCGTGTACAACAGTGGAGAAGAGTGGACCATGGGAGGTGGGCAACAAGGATTTAATGTGAGTGGGCATATGGGGAGGTGTCACCAGATAGGTTGGACTTGATGGACTTGTGTCTTTTTTCAACCTCACCTACTATGTAACTATGTAACTATGTAACTATCCCACTCTCCACCCCACAAGTAAGGGGCGGGGCCTATGCCTTGCTACGGAAGTGACATTACAAGCCAGAGGAGTGTATAACAGTGGAGAAGGGTGGACCATGGGAGGTGTGCAATAAGGATTTGATGCGAGCAGGCATGTGCGGAGGTGTCACCAGGCCCCCTCTCCACCCCACAAGTAAGGAGAGGGCCTATGCCTTGCTGCGGAAGTGACGTTCCAAGCCAAGGCCATGTACAACAGTGGAGAAGAGTGGACCATGGGAGGTAGGCAACAAGGATTTGATTGGAGTGGGCTTGTGGGGAGGTGTTATAAGGTCCCACTAATAACCAAACCGGCCTATGCCTTGCTGCAGAAGTAACGTCACAAACCGGGGCCATGTATTACAGTGGAGAAAGTATATAGAAGCTCATCTTATTGGTTCAGCCCTCCACAACAGTCCCAGTTTCTCATGTGACCCCTTGGGAAAATAAAATTGTCCACCCCTCGTCTAACTTGTTCATTTCTTATAATTGTCAGCTCCATCTAGTGGTCATAATGCAATATTTTCCTGATTAAAGCATGTCAGGAAAATACGGCATTATGGCCACTAAATGAAGCGGACAAATATAGAAAATAAACATATTAGACACATTACAGAGATTATTTGACCAAATTTTTCATAGCTAGACCCTATAGTATTCATATCTGAGATATATAGCACTCATTATTTTTTGCACCTGTATATGTGTGGTTGGGTGTCATTCAAAATGATTGACAGGGAACCATAGGACATATATTCTTGCACGTTACTGCTATGCAAGAATGTGAATGCTCCCTTAAAGTTATTCAGCATTCACAGGGTGTAAGACTTAAAAATCCAGATTCGAACATTCCTGTAGTTGTCTTCCATGTGCTAGAACAACACGACTCGCTGTGCTGAAGGTTGCATCCAAGACACAAATTCCACTTTTTTTTTTTTTTTTCCTTCCTTCTGTTTTCAAGTAAAGAAATGTACCCGAGCAAACAAATGCTGGGAATTTAGTTTCACGAAAGGACGCTGGCGACGTCCCATATGGTCAAGGCTGGGGCAGAAGTTCACCGAGCTCAGGGTTGGCTAAAAAGTATTTGTTCTGGACGGCGGAAGATAAATATGTGTTTGCAAGCACATTTTAAACAATAAGGGGATAGGATCAACATTGAGGGGGGAGCGCAGGAACAGAGGGATTTAAAGCTGAACTCCAGGCAGATATTAAAGACACATTTATGCAGCTTTGTATTAGTTTTTCAATGCAAGCAGTGTAGGTATCTGAACTTGACTTGGTTACCAGCCTTTTGTAAGCCCTGTACAGCAGATCTTAGATTGGGCGAGGGAGAAGCAGCACAAGCAGCTGATCAATTGTGCTTCAGTGCTCATGTGCTAACAAGGAGCATGCTGATAGGAGGAGAGAGCAGAGTGACAGACAGACAAGCTCATTAGTCGACTGCTTCTCCTTTCACTGTCCAGTCACAGACTGAGGGAGGGGCAAAACCTGTAAGGGTTACTTCCCTGCTACACATAAAATTAGGTCTCCTGCCTCGCCAGACAGGGATGCACTGAGCTGTGTAAATCTCAGGAAAAAATAGACAGAAATACAAATCGTTTGGCAGGAAAAGAACTTGCATATATGGTTTTCATCGTTTTTTTGGTTTTTTTTGCTGGTTGCCTGGAGTTCAGCTTTAAAGAGAACAAGTCACAAAGGAGTTGATGTAAAATAAATCTCAATATTGAGTCTTAAAGTGGAACTCCAAACAGAACCGTGTTTGTTTGAATAGCGTGGAAAAGAATTGGAACCTGGATGGCAACTTCTTATGGTGGTTGGAAAGATTGTGGCTGGGGGGGATGCAGACTGGAAGTTACCTCTCAAGCAAAAGACGGGTTCTTTGTGTTTTAAGTACCATTTTGGTGCATCTGTACTGCTATGGTGCCTTACTATTGCTAGGGGGGGATCAGACTTGATTATGGGGTGTGTTAACCCAAAACGTTGTCCTCACCTCCATCTGGCTTCCAGGTGCCCACATTACTGTACAGTATCACAGCCATTCTTGTTATAATTTCCGTTTATGTATATTTTTATAATCCCTTCTTCCATCCACATTGTTTTTGAGTGGAGAAGACTGGCTTGTCAGTATTCTCTGAGTTTTGTCATTCCAAATTGTGGCCTGGAGCTTGAAGGTTCAAAGAGTCTTGGGTGGAATGAAGCCTTCAACCCTGTGTCTACGCCTTCTTAGGAGGTAGTGTAAGTATGCAGGTGTGTACACTCGTTTTAAGCCAGGCTTGGCCATAGTTGTGTGGCTCTATCAGGAGAGTGCTCCAACCAGGAGAGAGGTGTGCTCCCATTAAACCGGTAGTAAACTCCCATTGGACCCTTGTACCTACAGGTAAGCCCATAATAAAGCTTACCGGTAGGTACAAGGAATATCTCCTAAATGTGCTCCGTTTAGGAGATATTCAATGTTTCTGCATCCGGTGACGCCACCGGTGCATGCACTCTGAAGGAACAGCATACTCAACAACAAACAGGCAACCATTACAATACTCAGACAACTAATGTTCAGCTATTACACAGGCAGCAATTGGCAATTTTTACAAAACGAGTAAATAAAATAACATTAACAGGAGACCAAACTGCCTTGTACCCCTTTGTCTTACCTTAACCCTAGACCTCTGGTTTAACTGCAGGTTGTAGTCTCTATCCCCATCCAGCCACACATTCTTGGTGGCCAGTGGGAAGAAATGGAGGACACAGAACAGTCAATACCTCCTTCCGGGTCACTCCTCCTCCTTTCCTGCTGATGTCACTACTTCTGTCAACCAGTCAGCACCTGAGCTTGAAGGAACTCCCAGCAGCCTCAACCCAGTGATATTTTTGGTTAGTCTTAAGCCAAAATCTGGACAGTTCCCACCGGTGCTAGTGAGGCAATTTAATCGACAAGAAAACATCTCCTTCTTGTTGACCGATTGTGCAAACCAAATCCCTTTAAACGTCTACTGATCCAAAACAAATTTCAGCATTTGGATACATGGCTCCTTATTTTTAAGTTTTAGGTGATCGATATGCTGCCGAATAATCTGGTCATTCATAGTCTTTACTTTGCATGAGATTGGCCCAGTTCCCTCAACAACAGTGGCTGGTATCCATCTTGGTCCAGCACCATAGTATCTGGCATATATATCTGATCCTGGTTCAAACATTCTCCATTCTAATGAACTCACATGTTTGTAGAACTGATATTTTTGCTTCCCCTGTAACGCAGAGTTCAAATCGGGGTCGGTCCAAACAAGCTTTAAGTCTCCTGTTCATGAGTAACTCTACAGAACTACAGCCAGTACTGGAGCGTAGAGTTACATGCTGTTGCAAGAGAAAGTTTGCCAGTTTCTCGTTCCAGTCTCCATTAATAATTCTTTCAAAGCATCATTTGTAGTTCGAACCATACATCCAGCTTGTCCAATTAGAAAATGGGTGGAATGAGGCTGTTATAATATGGTTGGTAAATACATGAGCTGTTTACTATATTTGGACATAAATGTAATCTGGCAGGCCTTGGGGGGTATATATCTTTTTTGGGTACTTGGCAATATGACAGTGGAAGATGTGTCCGAAATAGGAATGAACAAAATTGGCCGGGTTTGGTTTGAGCCTGGTTCATCAAACATAGTGTGAAGTCTGTAAACCCTGAACTTAGCACCAAACCCAAATTAAGTCTATGGGAGCCAAACCTTGACATTTTGTTCTGACTATTTTCAAGGCTTATGCCCCGTACACACGATCAGAAATTCCACCAGCAAAAGTCAGATATTAGCTTTTGGTCAGAAATTCTGACCGTGTGTATGCTCCGTTGAACTTTTGCTTGAAAAATTCCAGCCAGCAAAACATTGAGAGCAGGTTCTCTATTTTTCAGTCGGAAAAAGTTCCTATCCGAAAATGCGTTCGTCTGTATGCAATTTGGACACGCAAAAAATCACGCATGCTCGGAAACAACTCAACGAATGCTTGGAAGCATTGCACTTCGTTTTCTCGGCTCATCGTAGTGTTGTATGTCACCGCGTTCTTGACGGTCGAAAGTTCAGAGAACTTTTGTGTGACCATGTGTATGCAAGGCAAGCTTGAGCAGAATTCCATTGGAAAAACCATCCAAGTTTTTTCTGACGGAATTTCTGATCGTGTGTATGGGGCATAATAGGCAAGCTATAGTTGAAAAAAAAAAGAACATGGGGAAGTGGACACTGCCATGGTATACATGTACCAATGCAAACATTTTTAAAAAACCCTTTAGTGGGGGGGAGGGTCTTTTTATGCAGATTGAAGGGCAACATTGTAAAAATAACAATCCTATAAATGCCATGGTTGGGTGATGCCTTAAAGCTGCACTGTTATGGAGCAGTACAATACAGTCCTTTAAAAGCAACAGTACATAGTTTAAAAAATGTGAAAATATAATATGATGTTCC
Organism: Lithobates septentrionalis; assembly: GCA_037952835.1. Classification (NCBI taxonomy): domain Eukaryota; kingdom Metazoa; phylum Chordata; class Amphibia; order Anura; family Ranidae; genus Lithobates; species Lithobates septentrionalis. The sequence continues at coordinate 324,581 of JBBDGP010002646.1, read as the reverse complement.
CCCTAAAATTTCCCTTAGACCCTTTTTCAGTCATGGAGCCTGGAAAGGGACAGCATCGAGAGTGGGCCCCCCTTCTTGCACTAGACCAGGCTCCATGCCTTTCAGCAAAGACCCCCCTTCCTTGAAAGGCACCTGTCCCAGTGTTGAGGGACAAGAGCCTGTGCCTACATCTGATGTCCCAAGTAAGAAATGGGGGTAATATGGTGGGGGGGGGGGGGGGGCATATAGTGGAGCCTGGAAACCCCATTTATCTCTTCCAAGAGAATGAGTGCAGAGGTACATTAGTACCCCTTCTTTACCAATTCCCAAAGAGTTTAATCTAAATAAACACACAACTGGACATCCTTTAAATATTATTAAATAAACATACGTTTAAATTAAATGTTAATAATGTTGCCCAAGGCACTGCCAATCATGTCATCCAGTGACCTAATAAACATCAATCACATTGTCCAAAAATGTAATCCTTGTCGATCATGAAAGCCCACCTGTTGATGTGTACCTGGAGCACTTCCCCTGATAAGTAACACATCTCTTGTGCTACATTATTGTAAACAAAGTGTTGGGGATTCCAGTGGTCAAATCTGATGCTTTGCTAGAAGCCTTCTTCTCAGTGTTCCATTCGATCTTCACCAGAATACCATAGAAGTCTTTATTTAGACATTAAAGCACATCTTATCACCATCTAGTTAAAGTTAATATGTGCTTGGTTGCTGCTATTATTTGCTTTGATGTTTTAACAAAGACAAGACTTTTAAGGAACTGAGGTGTGCCTATGGAGAAGCCACGAAGAACCTACACAATGATTCAGATAGTCATCTATACTATATGGCTAAACATTTGTGGACCCTGACCATAAAACCTTAGGAGGTTGTTGGACATCCATTTTAAAAATGAAGGACATCAATGTATTGATCAATTTGGGAACAAATCTCCAAAAATAGAAAGAGCGACCCCAAGCATTAGAACAAGGGAACAATTCCTCCTTACCGGAAATAGTGCATACCCATATAGTTCTCTACATCAGTACTTTCTACAGGGCTTGCAACTTACTAAATAACTCACCACAGAATTTGCCTCAGTATTTAGAGTAGGCGAACCCTTACGCTTTTCTCCTAGTTAACTCTTTATACTTTACTTATTACGTTACTATAGTAGTTATCCATGATGAACAAAGACTTGAAATTAATTTTGAACTATTTCAATCACATTAGTACGAAATATAAGTTTAAATGATGATACTGTCAGATAAGCATTTATTGGTATATATACATTATAAAAATGTGATATAATGTGTACAATAACATTAATATAGGAGACAGTAGTTCCCCACTGTCTGTAAATTAACCTTGTTTTTTCTTGAAAATCAATAAAAAAGCATTTTGAAAAAAAAACAAAACAAAAAAAACTAAGGATATCAGTATAAATTTGGCTCCACTTTGAGACTATAGAAACCTCCACTCTTCTGGAAAGGCTTTCCACAAGATGTTGGAGTGTGTCTTTCAGAATGTGCGCCCATTCAGCTAAAAAAGTATTTGTAGGGTCAGGTACTGATGTTGGATGAAAACGCTTAGCTCTTAACCTACGTTTCAACCCATCCCAAAAGTGTTAGTAAGCAGGGTTCTGTCCAGGCCAGTTGAGTTCCTGCACACCAAACTTGTCAATCCATGTTTTTATGTCCCTGTCCCTTATGTCCCTGTCCTTTATAGGGAGATTCACCTTCTCTATTTGTCCACTTTACATCATCGAAAGTGAAAAAAAAAAATCCCAAATTTTGAATTGACACAGAACAGTAATAGAGTGGAAATCTTCCAATGCGGACACTAGTTCTAGTGACTGTGGCAACACCTCAGGATTCCCTCACGTTAGAAGGATTTCCTCTTACTTCCTGTTTTGGCTATGGGATAGAAAGTGAAGGGAAATCTCCCATATGGGACACAGATGGCAGGGGTTATAATTCTCTCTTAGTCTAAAACCACGTAGATACAAGCGAAATGTCTGACTTTTTTTTTAGAAAATTCTGACAGACCTAGAAATAGAACATGTTCTAAATATTTCCGGCGGAACCAATTCCTATCGGGAAAACCACTCGTCTGTATGCTGTTCCGATGGACCAAAAACGACGCATGCTCTGAAGCAAGTAATTGGCTACTGGCTATTAAACTTCTTTTTTCTAGTCCCGTCGTACGTGCTGTAGGTCACCGCGTTCTGGACGGTCAGACTTTGGTCGGACTTTGGGTTGACCGTGTGTAGGCAAGACCGCTTGAATGGAATTCCGCCTGAGTTCCGTCGGAGAAACCTTCGGAGTTTATTCCGACGGCAAAATCGATCGTGTGTAAGCAGCATTGTACTCCAAAATGAAAAAAAAAAACGTTTTGCCTTTGGCTCTCCCTTACATGACTAGTCACTTGGCTAGGTAGAACACTTAAAGTGACACTAAACACTGGTTAACAAATTATTATTTTCAAGTATGTATTAACTCAAAAAAGTAATTTCTGATGCTCTTAGTCTACTCCAGATCTCCAAATTCCTTTTTCTTTTTTTTTTTATTTGCTGCTGTGATCTGACTTCCTGAGGGTGGCTACATTTGTTCTCCATGGTTCTGCTGTATGTAGGAATGTAGCCACCCTCCCTTGCTCACTCCAGGCATGGACAATGGGATTTGCAATGTGCATAGAGCAGTGTACCTGACCACTGGGTAAAAGGAGATAATAAGCTGCTTATGGGTAGGGTGGTGCTCCGGTGGCAAAGAATACACTCAGAGTCTGTGGTGGAAGTGAACAGTATATTGAAAGAGTTCCAACAACATACAACCAGGCCCAGCAGGGAGGCACTGCTGACCAGAGCCACTTACAAACAGTAGAAAAGGATTGTGATCTTGAAATGATGCCGACAACTTTGGCAGCGAGGAACGAGAATGCAGCCTGGCCGGTCCACACCCAAATGGGAGGCTTCCTACGAGGAGATGGGCTAGTCACGTGCACTTTCCCTACTCCTCAGGAACTTTTCCCTGCCGCTAAGCACTGTCTTTGCCAAATGGGGAACCTACCCCTACACTAGCCACTCGTGTAACGCGCGCCAAGCCCAGATGCAGGAGTCTTAAGTAGACTCTGCCCTGACCCAAGGTGATCACTGATGTGGACAGACAGATGTCTCCCTAGTAGCTGCAGGATGTCATAGAGGAAAAAAGTTCCTCACGATTCCCTTCCCCTCCTGCATTGCCGTTTCAATCGAGCACTGCCTACGAAGGGAAATAAAGACTGCACCTGCCTACATGCTTACAGTCAATGATGATTAAATCAGTCTACCACTGCCTATTAGTGTTCTGCTGACTGGTTGTGTTTGTGTCAGAGCTGTCAGTTTCTAAACTAAGGGGAGAATTATTATGACTCAGTCTGACCATTTCTTATGTAAAAGTAAACCTTTCATTAGACATGTACGAGGGCTGCCATTGCTGACCTGCTGCTGAAAATGACAGTTACCTGGCCATTTGTCTGACCCTCTGGTTTCAACACTTTCAGAGCTGATAACCTGCAACAAGCAAAAAAGAGAATTTCTGAGGTTTGTATTCTTTGTACTAAAACACAATATCGAGGTTAGTGATGGTAACCTCCACGTTTCTCTCATGGCAAGTTCATGCCAATGACCATCACAAAAGCCACTCGGACAAGTGGCATTTCTTGGGAATGTCACAGGATATCTGACTGAGACACAGGTTGAGCACGTTCCACATACAGAGAGTAAGAAAACAATTCCAAAGCAAATTATTTTTATAAAACATCCCAGACGGGCACAGGATCCATGACAAACACATCAGGGCAGACAAAAACAATCTCACAACATGATACAAGACACGAAACTGAGAATGTGGCAGCTAGCGGGAGTTTGTACTTCGGGGGGTAAATTACTGGCTGTTAAGCACAAACAAACTTCATCACCTGTGGTGAAAGAATGTCAAAGAAATGTGCCCCCACCATCGCCTCACAAACACACTCCGTGCCATTGTTTATTTTCATAGGTTCACACTAATATGCCTTTTCTTTGGATTGTGTCTGCACACGGGAAGCCAATGAAGTGGCAAGATCCTGCATGCTTAGGTCATTTCAATAAAGCAAACATGTCTGCTTTAAAGTGGAGCTCTGAACAGTATTGGATAGAGGGAGTAGCACCCACCTAGTTAGGGTAGAGGATGTCAGGCAAATGTAGCTTGGCTCCTCTGTAGCCAGTGGAGCAGTGGTTGATAACTTTACCCTGGTCTGGGTTTCACAGGTTGCTGGGAAGGTCCTGCGATTACAGCGGGAAAAAGGTGGAAGGACAGTTTGAATGTTCATGGGGATCCAGCCAATCCCTTGGGGGGGGAGGGTTCTCAGTAGGTGGCTGGAGAGTTTATATATAATCTGAAGCCAGGAGCAGGTGTTGAGTTGGTCCTGTGTCCAATCCTGCAGGAGGAGCTTCATTGTGGGTAGGTGCAGCATGTTGTGGTGGCAGAAAACACTCAGAGTTCAGGTGCAGAGAAACAGGAGTATATTGTAATTAAAATTCGTCAATAGACAACAAACCCGATGGGGAGGCAACCTGACCGGGAGCACTCATAGGATAATAGCGATGTGTCAGTAGTAGAAGGTTTCAGGTGTGCCAACATCATCTGTCTCAAGAAGCCAAATGCAGCCTGGCCTGTCTATACCCAATTGGGGAAGCTTCCAGATAGGATGGAGTGTCCCTGTACTTTCCATACTTCTCCGGAACCTCTCCCTGATGCTAAGCACTGTCCCTGACAGATGGGTGACCTGACCCAACTTTACTTACATGCGAAATGCGCACCTAGTCTGGGAGCCAGGGTCCTAAATAGAATCTGCCTGAAGACGGCTGCCAGAGTCACATGGAGCACTAGCATGTAATCGATAGCTGCCCCCTGTGACCCAGGAAACCATAGAGGAACTAGGTTCATCTTGACGTCCTCTCCCTCTGCCATACTGCTGCAGCTGAGCACCACCTGCAATGGAGAAAGTAGACTGCATCTGCCTACACTCTGCTTAAAGTGCACCTGCCCCTAGTGAAAGATTGCTGGAATGCTGCTGAATGTTCACTGGTTTCAGAATATCCGCCCTAAAGCTCCCCTTGGATCTTTATTTACTAAAAAAGCCCTATAAATACATTTTCTCCTGCAGCCTTCAGGTCATTCCTCTGATGTCATGGGTGGTAATGGTGTTTTATTTTCTCTTGGACTAAGCAAAACTCATATAATTGCATGTGAGCTCCAGCCAGTCCAAGAGTACTGTGAGCCAAGGCTGTGTGATGAGGTCCTTGGTGGCAGGTCGTTGATATCTTTGGGACCACAGGATGCAAGAAATGGAAGATGAATGAAGCTTGACCTTGCAGTGGTAAAACTTTGGAGGACAGTGCTGGGAATAAGCTTGCAGCAAATTTTAAAAAGTTATCAGAAAGCAACTAATAAGCCCAGGTGTTTTTCTAATGCAAAGGTGTCAACATTACTCATATATAGCCTTTCAAAAAAAAAATGTATTCTTTTTAATTTTTACATGGAATGAGTAGTCCCTCAGAAGAAGGCACACAAACTGATGGTGTAGAGCAGAGATCATCAAACTGCTGCCTATTGCTTGCCTTTATCTGGCCCTTCGGTCCCTATTCCATCCACTGACACCAATAATAGGGCACAATTCCTTCCACTGACACCAATTATGGGGCACAATTCCTTCTATTGACACCAATTATGGGGCACAATTCCTTCTATTGACAGCAACAATGGGGCACAATTCCAGCCACTGATACCAATGATGGGGCACAATTCCTTCCATTGACACCAGTAATGGGGCACAATTGCCTCTATTGATACCAGTAATGGGGCACAATTCCTTCCGTTGGCACCAACAATGGGGCACAATTCTTCCTACTGACACCAATGATGGGGCACAATTCCTTCCACTGACACCAATGATGGGGCAATATTCCTCCCATTGATACCAATTTAGGGGGCACTATACCTCCCAGTGACACCAAAGATAGGGCATTGTTTCCTCCCACTGGACACCAGAACATTTTCTACTTCCACTGGCCACAGTCCAGCCCCCGCAAAGTCTGAGGGACAGTAAGGATTGGCCCCATGTTTAGAAAGTGTTGAGACCCATGGTGTAAAGGAAGGAAATGCAGCTAATGGTGACGGTGTGGATGGACAGGAGATGAGTTTGGGGGGTAAGAAACAAAAGTTCATGGTGTGGCAAGAAGGTAGGAGGAGGGATATTGGATGGGTATGGGAGGAGCTTATGGGGAGCAGAAAACTGATGGGTAGAGCAATAAAAGATGGTGGTGGGCAGTGGGGTGGAGAGCACACTGGGACACTATCTTGGGGTATGCAGGAAAACAGGAGTGTGTAAATAAGGTGGAAGGAGATGATGAATTGAAGGTATACATTAACAGAAAGGAAAAGAGGAGGTATAGGCAGCATATCTTGACTGGGAGAAGGAAAAAAGGAGGTGGGGAAGCATATCTTGGCTGGAAGAAGGGAAAAAAATAAGTCTGGCGGAGTATATCATGGCTGGAAGAAGGAAAAAAGGAGACACGGAGGGTGGGGTGGGGGGTAAATTTAGGCCTGAAGGGGGAAGGCAGCAGATGCAGAGTGTGTACTGTGGATAAGAAGGGGTGAGAAGAGGCAGTGGAAGTAGACTGTAGAGGACATAAGAGGGAATACAGGAGGCTAAGGAAATAGACTGTGGCATGTAATGGTGGAGGATGAGAGAAGAGTGGAAGCAGATTGTGGGTGGATATAAGGAGGTGAAAGGAGGAAGTGAAAGACAATTGTGGACACATAGGTGTGCGCAGCCTAATGCATTAGGGCAGGGGTCTCAAACTGGTGGCCCTCCAGCTGTTGCAAAACTACAAGTCCCATCATGCCTCTGCCTGTGGGAGTCATGCTTGTAACTGTCAGCCTTGCAATGCCTCATGGGACTTGTAGTTTCACAACAGCTGGAGGGCCGCCAGTTTGAGATCCCTGCATTAGGGTGTGCACCCTTAAGCTCAAACACACATGCACGTGTATGTATCTACATATATATGACTGGCACATTGATCTCCCTGCTGGCACAGTGAAAGAGAAAAGGATAAACACTTCTCTTATGGCAGAGCTGGTAAGAGGGAGATCTTTGCCATGTTCCTGTTGCTACACAGAACGATAACACTAATGCCCATGGGGGGGATTAGGGTGTGCCTGGGCACATCCAGCACACCCTGTGCGTACGCCTATGTGTGGACAGTAGACATAGAGGGAAGAGAGAGAGCAGAGGAGGCAGACTGGGGATGGGAAGGTGTGAAAGCAGATAGCAAAAGCAAACTGAATGAAGAATATGAGAAGGTATGAGGAGGCAGCAGTAGTGACTTTAAATGGTGGATTTAAAGGAGTAAGAAGAGGTAGTGGAAAAAGATTGTGGATGGTGGATGTGAGGGGATGAGTGGAGGCAGCAGAAGCAGACTTTGGGTGGTGGATGTAAGGGGGTAAGCGAAGGCAGCTGAAGCAGAGTGTGAATAGTGGGTGTAGGTATCAGGAATCAGCAGCAGGGGTGGCCAAATCTGTGTGGCTACACTTGGGAAACTGAGACCAGACTGTGTATGCTTCAGTAAGATATATGTGAACAAAATACCTAACAACCTAACTATAATACAATATATGCAACATATACAAAATGAGGAACACAGATCATAGAGAATACTGGAGATGCGAGGAAGGAACCAGGATTGGAATCAGGAACAAAGGGAGTAAGTACAAGGCAGCAGGGTACAGGATATAGGTACAAGGCAGGATCAGAAATAAGTCTCAGGATCAATCAGCATGCAAGTCTCTGGCTAGCAGGTAAAACTCGGGTACAAACGGTACCAGAAAAGGAGGAACTAAATACCCTCCCAGCAGTCAACATATTCCAGTAATCGGTCTCTACCTGGTGCTGGCTGCTGAAAGGGTATTTAGTTCCTCCTCTACTAGTGCCTTTAGCATCAGTGTTTTGGGAGACACCTGCTGTTGGACACTGGAACTATAACCCTCAGCCCAGGGCATCACAGTGCCACCAGCAGGTGATCCAGGTCCTGACAATATAGGGCCTAATAGGAGGATGAGAGGAGGCAGCAGAAGCACACTGTGGATTCCACTGTGGTCTCACTGATGTGAGAGGACAAAGCAGTGGAAGCAGCCTGTGGATGATGGGTATAGGAGGATGAGAACAGACAGTGGAAGCGGACTGTGGTTGTGAGAGGGTAAGAGGAGGCAGCAGAAGCAGACTGTGGAATGTGAATATAAGGGGTTGAGAGGAGGCAGTGAAAGCAGACTGTGGATGGTGGATGTGAGAGGGTAAGAGGAGGCAACAGAAGCAGACTGTGGAAAATGAATAAAAGGGGTTGAGAGGAGGCTTCCAAAGCTGGCCTTGGTCTGTGGCTGTGAAGGGAGTGAAAGGAGACTTTAGATAAGAGTGTGTAGCACCCTCTAGTTAGGTAGATGCTAGAGTAAGGATTTTTCTGATAGAGTATGGACATTTAGGCAGTGCTAGCTGTTTGTTTTCATTCTGGGCTGGGAGTGGCTCAGGGCAGGGCTGTGTGACTCACAGGTAGCATCACTGTTGCCTCCCTCTTCTTTCTAGAAGGTGCTAGAAAGAGAGGAGGAGAGGTGAGGTGGAACTGCATGGGATATTTTGAGGAGCCTTGACCAATCCCCAACTTGGATTGGCAGGGGGCAGGCCTCCTCAAATACTTAGGGTCAGCCCAGCTGGGGAGGAGTTGTCGGGTGGAAGAGCTGGAGGGACAGAGTGTGGAGGCTGTCTGGGCATACAGGGAGCTCCACAGTCTGAGGGGGGTGACTTCGGGCTGGGGCTTGGGTGCATCTAGGAGAAAAGAATAGATACTGGAAGTACAGGCACATGAGAGAGCAAGGAGAGGACAGCGGGAGAGAACACTGCTAAGAGACTCTAGGGAGGACAACTGGTCGCAGCCAGGAGGGCTGGCGAGTGAAGCACAGTAGAGACAACTGGGGAGGCACCCTGAGAGAACTGGGAGTTTGCAGTTTGAGATGGGTGCAGAACCAGAAGAGTGAACTGTGGGAAGGGCAGTGGTAAAAGGTCAGTGCAGGCAGGCTTGCTGGCAGGGCCCAAAGAGAGCTATCTGGGATTGGTAGCTGAATAGAGGACAGCTAGCATCTGAACTATTTCTACACCATAGGGGGCCGAGGCCCCTGCCAGCAAAAGGCAATCCACTGAGGCCTGGAGTTAGTGCCAGGCCTAATGATGAGGTGCTAGCTACTCTGGAGGAGTAACAGTCCGCAGCAAGAGAAGTGCTGGAGGAAAGAAAGAAAAGAGGTCTTAAGCAAGTTTGTGCTGGAGAGAAGACTGGAGTGTATATACAGGAGTGTATATTGTAGTCCCAAGCAAGTTACACTGAATTTTCTGGGCATCCCATAATTTCCTATCCCATCCAAGTTCAATCCCCTCCAATAAAAAAACAAAAAACAAAGCTTAAAGACTGTCCTGTGTCTCTGAGTGATGGATACCGGGCTGGGCAGTGTGACAGGTGAACCACCACATTCAGCGACCCCTACGGGGGCATGGCTACATTTGGGGGCGTCGTCCGGGATCACCAGTTCACAGTTAACCTGCCAGCCATTGCCCCTAGCAACTGAGATTGAGCCAGGGAACTATGCTTTGATCCACTACCAGTTTAGGAATTAGACCTTGGGGAAGAACTTATGCGCTCTGCCTGCTATTTAGTGCTATAGTAACAAGTGCCGTTTTCTATAGTAACCAGTGGGAGCTGCCTTCAAGTTCAATTTTTTTGCTGCCTGCTCACCCAGTTGCCCCAAGCGCAACTGGAACAGACACTTGTACTAAACCGCGGGGGCCAGCATGCCCATGGATTACAAATACGCCCAGCGTTCTGCTATGGCTGGGCGTCCTAACTTGGATTATAAATATGTCCAGGGCTCTGCTATTGCTGGACATTCTGAACTACTGCTTCAAAATCCGGCTTTGAACAGTAAAGTGTGCGTGGAAGTGTCTACTGTTGCCTGGGGTGATCAGGGTGCCTGGGGTGATCAGGGTGAGCCTGCGGGTGCAGGAAATGCAGGAGCAGACGCTGGTTGATACTGGTGTCCAGTTGGAGCATCGCGGGGGATTCGCCCCAGGGTTGATCGAAGGGATGGAGCGGCTGTGACTGTTGTGTCCAGAGTGCCATATATCGACCGCGGTGGTCAGTGCCTGGATCCCGTGTGGTCATTGTGGCAAACTGCTCATCCAGCTTGCATCCAGCTAGTAGGAGCCACAATACTACGATGTGGACCTGCATTTGGACTTTGTACACTGCAGCTGCGGACATCCCGGAAGGCCGGAACGAGCCTGTAGTCATCCCTGGAAGGCGGGTAGAGTGTGAGCCTGGTGAGTCCCCTGCGAAGACAAGTGACATAGGAGGAGAGGAATATGCTGTGGCTTGGGGCCTGGTTGGGGAACTGGCAACTGTAAGTACTGCCGTACAAGAGCCAGATGTCTCTGAAATGCCGGCTGCGTCTTGCTACCCCTGACTGGAAGGAGCCAGCGTTGGGGGGGAGTCTGCCCTCATATAAGCTGGAAGAGGAATGCGGGGGAGAGCCATAGATTGGGGATCCCTCAGATTGTTAGCAGAGTTTGGGTCCCTGGAGAGGCCAATCAGCTGCTCTGAGGAGGAGTGAGAGACAGGAGGTTCCCAGGTCCTAGAAGCACCATCCGAGGGAGGAGAGGAGCCAGATTTTGCTGGGGAATCCGGAAGAGACAACTATTTGAGATCCTTCACCACCCTGAAGATTTATTTTGGGGGGACCCCTACGCCATTTTTTTTTTAATTTGGCGCAGCGATCCCTTTAATTTCCATATCAGACCCGAAGAGCCTGGTATGGATTTTAGGGGGACCCCCACGCAATTTTTTTGGTGATTTTGGTTCGGGGTTCCCCTTAATATTCATACCAGACCCGAAGGGCCTGGTAATGGACTGGGGGGGGGGAACCCCTGCTCTTTTTTTCAATGTATTTTATCTATATTGCCGATGTTCTGTCGAGAAGTGCCCCCCCATCAAATAGCGCTCGGGAAGTACTGCACATGCGCAGGACAGAGCCGCACTTTAACTGATTTGCCGATCAGCTGGAGTGACGTGACCATGGTGCAAATCGTAGGAGGCTTCTCTTGATGGGAGATACCATTTCACGGCCACAATTGAAACCTATACAAACAGCGGAGGGGAGACTGTAGTTCTCTCATTGTGTCTCACTGTTGCGGGGGCAGCTTTACAGTGTGCTGATGCTCCGGTTTTGTCTGTGTTGCAGGGCGGGTTTGCTGTGTTGAACAGCCGGTTTTGCCTGTGTGAAAGGGCGGCTTGCAACACAGACAAAACCAGCTCTTCAACGCAGGCAGTAGGCGCCCTCCAGCAACAGCGATGCACTGCTGTTTGTATAGGTTAAAATTGTGCGTGTGAAATGGTATCTTCCATCGAGAGATACCTCAGATGATGTGCGCTTGCGCCATGGTTACGTCAGCGCAGCTGATTGGGAAATCAGCTGTTTTGCTCTTTCCTCCTGCGCATGCGCAGTACACCCCAGGCACTATTCAGTGGGGGGCACTTCTCGACTGAACACCGAGAACTGACAATTCATTACAGCCACGATCAGTTTTAAATGACAATTTTTCCTTTAGAAATGCAATTTTGCTGTGGTACTGTTCTAAACACGGGAAAAATGCACCACTTTACAGGCATACTATAGTCACCCCCCAGGTACTATTTAAAGGAATATTTCATTTTTATTGTTTCACTTTAAGCATTAAAAAAATCACTCCTCCCGAAAAAACGTCCGTTTTTAAAAAAAAAATTTGCATTGATACATGTCCCCTGGGGCAAGACCCAGGCCCCCAAATACTTTTTATGACAATAACTTGCATATAAGCCTTTAAAATTAGCACTTTTGATTTTTCATATTCGTGTCCCATAGACTTTAAAGGTGTTCCGGCAGCTTTCAAATTTGCCACGAACACCGCATATTGTTTGCTGTTCAGCGAACTCCCGATGTTCAACTCGAACATCGGGATCATCCCTAGTACCTACACATCCCTAAGTCACTGCAGGTGCCAGAGAAAAAAAGAGACCTGGGCCCGTTTTGTGGACAGTCAGAAGGTATGGAGGCTGAGGAGGTCCATCTACAGGGACAGAGTGATAGTTACCAGGATGGGACGGCCTACAAGGAGTCACTCTGTCTCCATCAGATAAGAAGGGGGTGGCAGGAGGAGGTTGCCTGACCCGCACTTTTATGTGTGAGAAGGACTGTTGAAGTACAGTTGCTATAAAGTGCCCAGATGGACTGCTGAGGAGTCGCAGTAAGGATGTGTCCTTCCTTTCCCTGACTTTGCTGGAGCAGACCGGCCAGCCACGCTGGGTGCAAAATGGATGAATCTTTTCCTGTTTCAAGGACACTAAAGCCTCGTACACGCGATGCGATTGTTGGCCAACCGAGCATCAGATTTTTCTCAAAAGGGCGTGTGCCAGGATCTTGTCTTGCATACTAACGGTACACAAATTGTCGGTCAACAACATGAAGGTAGTGACGTACTAGGAAAATATAAAGAAGAAGTTCATTTCTCAAGCGCCACCCTTCGGGCTCCTTCTGCTAATTTCGTGTTAGTAGAATTTTGGTGTGTGTTGATTCGCGCTTTTCAGTTCGTTTCTGAACGGTCATTCGTCAACCAGCCATGTTGCGTAATCGGAGGAGAGAACATGTTATTATTGAGCTAGGAGTTATTGCTTTGACCCAAGTCCAGTCCAGGAACAGGAAGAGGAGGAGTTCTTGGACCAAAAATTGGTTGCTTAATCGTGACCAATTATGTCATATGCCATTGCTGCGGGAGCTCCAGGAGAATAATCCGGATGATTTTCGGAATTATCTCCGGATGACGGACCCCTGCTTTCACCAACTCTTGGCATTGGTGACACCCTATTAAGAAGCAGGACACATGCATGAGGCTTTCCATCACTCCAGAGCAAAGGCTCATAGCCACCTTGCGGTACTTGGTGACGGGGAGAAGTCTCAAGGACCTCAAGTTTACGACTGGGAGCTCCCCCCAGGCTCTGGAAGTCATTATTCTAGAGACCTGCTCAGCCATTATTCAAGTCCTGCAGAAGGACTATACTAGGGTAAGTTTTTACCTTTAAAATCACATTCTATGTATTTATGTTTGCTAATGTATTGTATTAATTTGTTGATTACATAAATCTCAATATTGTAATATGCTGTGAATGTCCTCTTTGTCCTCATGCATGCTGTAAGCTTTTCCTGCTCCTTTTTTGGCCTACATGCATATTTTCCTTCACTAACCTCCTCAGCATGCTATCCTGGGCCCATACACACCTAACCTAGTAACTTAACAATGTTTTTCATCAGCTACATTTTTGGGCTTACCCTAAACAAACCCTAAAATGTGTACAAATGTTATTGTTATCCTCAAATTCAGGCAGAGTGCAAGAGGCCATTTTTTTGGGGCTCAAACTCATTTGGAACCACCCCCCCAAAAAAAATGCTAAGTCAAAAGATCCGAATACTCTATCTAATGACTTTGCAAAACCCATACACACTATGCCTCTTTTGTGTTCATATTTCTGTATAAATTCACCAAACCATGTAGTGCAAGGGCCTGCCTGATTACCTACAAATTGAAGTTTCTTAAGTTTTTGGCTCCTATTATATTGATGGGTTAAATCATAATGTCAAAATGTTCTGCAATTTGGACAGTGTGTATCCAGGTTTTTCGATTATGACACCTTCTTACCTGTCCACTGGGCTGCCAATAGTGTAAGTAAGGAGGGGCTGGCTAAAGTATCACTGATTATTTATGCAAACAGCTCTCATGGAAGTGGAGAGGGTTGCCTGTCCAAAATATCTTCCCATTACCCCCCCCCCCCCTGCAAAATTTGTCTAATGGCCACCAGAGGGGGGAGGAATCAGATAAGTTGACCTTCCACTTTTGTCTTTAAATACTCATTTAAGTGTATCCTTATGTTGGCTAAGCATGTTTGTGTGAAATCTGCTTGCAATGTTATGTGCAGAAGTAGTAATTTATTTTTTTTAATCCACAGTTTCCTACCAACCCAGAGCAATGGCAGGACGTTGCAGCCCAGTTCCATCATCAGTGGAATTTTCCCAACTGTGGTGGTGCTATTGATGGCAAGCATGTCTGGATTGTACCACCACCCAGCTGTAGTGTCTGCCAACTACAAGTTGCTGAATCTGGATGTTGGGAAGAACAGCCACAACTCTGACGGAGCAGTGATTATGCAAACAGAGTTCTACAATCGGCTCCAGAATGGCACCTTAAACTTGTCACCTGCTGAGGAGAATGTTAGGGGCCTCAATTTGGTTTTCATGGCAGATAAGGCCAGTTAGGGCAGTGTTTCCCAACTCTCCTCCTCAAGATGCAAACCCAGGTCCATGGGCATCCGCAGAACTTTTTTCAGGGGGGGCATCATTTTGGGGTCACCCATGCTCCGCCCCTTTTCGACAATGTCATTATCACATTGTCATGGTCAGAGACAGCAGGCATAGTACAGTCCCTAGGATAAGTAATGGATAATGGCCAACAGGCCCTCTTAACAGACCCAGCGAAACTACAGCAGTGATCCCTCCAGCTGGACGATCACTCACTCTGGATTCCCCAGGGGCGATTCTGGTCAGTAGTGTAGCATGTCTGTACCCTGGCAGTGGCTCAGTCTTTCTCTCTCTGGTGGCGCTGGGCAGCATGGCTCTCTCTGGTGGCACTGGGTAGCGTGGCTCTCTCTCTGGCGTTGGGTAGCGTGGCTCTTTCTCTGGCGCTGGGTAGCTCTCTCTTGATTGAGCTGTAGCCTCCTTCCTGTGAAAAATGGGGCCGCCAAACGTCGGGACTACATGTCCTATGATGCTCTCCTCTCCTAGTCTCTTTTGATGGGGAAGAAACAGAGCGAGCAGGAAGCTGGGCGGGGAACCTGGTCAGAGCGCCATCTCTTCTCCCTGACAGGAGAAAGGAGGGGCAAGCAGGGGAAACCTCTGACAGCCCGCAGCTCGCCTTTCTCCTGACATAGCGCCGCCGAGTTCTCTACTGGACTGAGCAGGGAAAAGAGCCCACAGTCACACTACACTGATGGGGGGGCTTGACAGCACCTTGATGGTGTCACCCCACTGGCTGCCTGCACCCCCATATCGATGCTTGATTCCAGGGGGCACTTAACCCCCCTTGTCCCTACCTGCAGATGCCCATGCCCAGGTCATGTTTTCGAGATTTCTTGAATTTGGCACAGGTGATGTTGTCATTTTCACCATTAGTAATTTGCACAATCGTTTTTAGACTGAGGAAAATCTAGAAAACAGGACCTGGTGGTGCACCTAGAGGATTGAAGTGTAGAAACACTGAGTTCTGTCCCTAAACTTTCACATTTAAAAGTCATAAAAGCATGATAATTATTAAAAGGGCAAACAGGAGCCAACAAGTGGAATAATAAACTTCAGACCAGGCAAGAGGAAATTAAAATTTGGCAAGCATGTCCACAAAATCTCTTATTCTTCGCTGTAAAGCAGTGGCAGCCTCTAAACACTCAACATGTATACACATTTGAAGCAAGATTCAAAGAATACTTGCACAAACAAGAGGCTCTTGAATACTTTCTTCCTCTTCTTGTTCGCTTTGGCCCTCACTGTGACTCGCATCAGGGGATTTGACGACCACAATGGCAATATCTATGCTGGGTCCAGGAATCAGACCCCATGGCTCCAAAGAAACATCCTGGGTGAGCTGACCACACTCACTTTCCTCTAAAAAGAAACAATACACCAATTATTAAGCCACCCCAAGTCACATCTGTTTCTAGCATCCATTTTGCTACATTAGTTGACCAACCTTGCACTTGGTCTGATGTCAATGTTTGCTCCTGACTAGTGGACTCCACCATGCTGCACTGTTTTTTTTAC
This sequence comes from Lithobates septentrionalis, assembly GCA_037952835.1. Lineage (NCBI taxonomy): Eukaryota > Metazoa > Chordata > Amphibia > Anura > Ranidae > Lithobates > Lithobates septentrionalis. The sequence goes on along the minus strand of JBBDGP010002646.1, from coordinate 308,587 downwards.
TGTGAAAAATTCATAGAAAAGGGAAGGTGATGGCATTTTCCAGAGGGCAAACACTTGAAAAGTAGCAACATTGAAAAAGTCCTGCAGTTGCCCCCACCCCTCTTGTCCCCTATGGGATACGGGATATATAATGACCATGCTAGCTGAGTGACTGACAGCCCCAGAGCTTCTCCTCTACCCATGTCTACACTGGCAAGGCTGTATTAATGGGCACTGATGAGCCAGGCAGCAACCAGAAAGTGTTCTTTACCTTCTTAAGTTCTGCCCTAAGCCCATGGCCTTTGGCCCACCTAGAAACATCGCTGTCGGTGGCTAAATGAGTGTGTTTGAAGTTGCCACTTATGTTTTGGGGGGAAGATGGCCTTGTTGCCTCCCCTGTTGGGGCCCGAGCGAGGGTAGCCTCCCTTCGTCCCGTGTGGTGGCTTGGCTGGAGCCTCATTTTTTGGTGCCTCCCTGTTGAAAGAAGAAAAAACAATAAGTTCCAAAAAAAGGAATGTCCAAAAACATGACTAAATAGGAATGTTCCTATATGCTTTATATTTACCTTCATCTTTGGAATCCCAAGTCATACAAAGATTTTAGAAAAGCTTATATAGAATTCTCTAGAGCAGGGATCTCAGACTGTTGGCCCTCCAGCTGTTGCAAAACTAAAAACTACAAGTCCCATCAGGCATTGCAAGGCTGACCGTTACAAGCATGACTCCCACAGGCAGAGGCATGATGGGACTTGTAGTTTTGCAACAGCTGGAGGGCCACCAGTTTGAGACCCCTGCTCTAGATCTACTTGGAGAAAGAACATACAGTATACAGACAGCTAATTTACACATATTCATATAGTTTAGATCCAAACATTGCTTATTTTTTTATGATCTGATGTATACACTCTATCTGGTCTTGTTCACGGTGTTTGAGATCAGACCATCATTTTCGGATTTGGTCCTTTGATCGTTCCACCAAAATTTCGCCCTGTCTCTGGAAGGTCAAGAGTAGAGATTACTCCAATAAAATATTGAGGAAGGCAACTTTGGAGAAACTGGTGGAGTTGGTCAAACCAGTGTACCCCAGAGCAGACATCAACTATGTAAAGCAAAATATTGCTAACCTGAGGTGTACATTTAAAAAGGGAGCTGAACAAGGTCCTGGAATCTGAGAGGTCAGGAGACGCAGCGGATGACCTATATGTCCCCAGGCTGTGGTATTACAACAGCTTGCGTTATTTGACTGACCAGACAGAACCCAGGAGATCGCTATCTACTCTCACTTCGACATCTGCTGAGCCACAGCTCCTGAGGTCTGCACAGATCCTGATGCACAGGATGTAGATGTGGAGGAGCCCAGCTTGACCAAGGTATAGCATTGTTGAACATATTTGTATCCAAAAATACAATGATGATAGCTAGACGTTATTGGTAAAATATTTCTGCCTTAACAAAGTGGTTTCCATATCAATAGACATAGTGACCAAAAATGATTTGAAAAATGCTGGGGTCAGAATGATAGTCTTTTATATTTCTCCACATTCAATTTGCAACAGTGAGGAGATCAAAATTGTGCATGATTGATAACCAAACCCTAAAAAAGATTCTAATTATGTTCCATTTTCATACACAGGAAAGTGTCAGTCTGGAGGAGCCAGTGGCCAGTAACTAGATGGAGTCCCAGATCCCTCCCCTACGTCCTGCTGCTAGAAGAACAGGAATCTGGAGGAGGCCACAGCTTCCTCCCTCAGCCAGGCCACTACTGCGCTCCGTACAGACCCAGATGAGGCTGAGGCATTTGGGTGTGTGACTGCCAATAAATTAAGGCAGATGGCCGGTGAGCAAAGTAGCAGGTGTGAGGAGCTCATCCTGCAGCTCCTCAACAAGGGGGTGAGGGGCCAAATTTCTGAAAGCACCCACATTTTGGATTTTGTGGCCCCACCTCCACAGCCAACCCACACACCACAGCCACCCCACCCACCACAACAGCATGGCGGTCAGGGGCAATACCAGCCACAAGACTCCCGACAAGGCCGCTGCAACGGGGATTTTCACCCCTTCACCACTAACTAATTTTTTTAAATTTTTTCTTTAATAATGATTATATTTGTTATGTTTTCTATATTTTTGTATGCATAGAATGCAATTTTTTGGTTAAGTTATTTGTATTTGTATGACAGATAGCATATCTAATTTAGTTTGTTTTATTTTTTTTTTTGCACAATAAAAAAAACGTGTAGAATAATACTTGGCTATGTGTTTTACTTCAAATGACAGTTTGGGAGTCGGCAGTTACATTTTAAAAAATACAATGTAAAATTAACAAGGGACACCAACATAGTTGTATCTTTGATCTTAAAAACTACAGGATAATAGTGTTGTGGTAATTTGCCCAAAAAAACAAACAACAAGCATTATAATAATATTCTTGATATCACTATAAAAAAAATGCCTTTTAAACACATTTGCCATAACTCCATCAGTATCAACAGCAAAGCAGCTTCATTATTATCCCATTAAAGAAGAAGAGAATTGTGCGCTGCATTTCGAGATTTCATAATTTGCTGCGTCACGAATGTTAATTCTCCATTACGAACGCTAGTTTACAAGACTGACCGCTTCTGGCTCGTCCTTGCTTCCGAGCATGCGTGTTTGTACTTTTGTGGGATTGATTTGTGTACTGATCATACGAAAATCAGACAACAGACCGTTGTCCGACGAAAATTTACTAGCCTGCCATTCAACATTTGTTGGCCAAAAGTTGGTCAACAATTGTCAAAAGGAGCGTACTAGCGGTCAGATTTTAGGACAACAGTCTGTCAACAGACAATCCCCTGCCAACAATCGTACTGTGTGTACGAGGCTTTAGAGTGAGGTGTTTTTCTTTGGGAGCCTGTTTGTTCTTAGTGTTCTTGTCAGGAGGTTCAAAACCCCTTCTGACAGAACCACAGGTCAAAGATTTGCTTTGACGTAAACCATGTGTTCGGTTGTGATGTTATTTCTGTCAGCAGGCTCATAACCCCCTTTTGACAGAAATATTGTAAAGTGTACAGGTAGTTAATAGGATAGGATGTTGTTTGTTTGTTTGCAGGACTCTTCAGGATGGGATGGCTGTCTATCTACAGGTATCTCCGACTGGAGCAACGGATCCTGCAGACAGAGGATTTCTCTGATTTCTCAAAGCAGAGATGCTTTGGTCCTATGTATGTGCATAATTGTTGTAGCTATAGTGACTTGTAGTTAGGAACACAATGTATATACTGTAAATGAAGAAAAGAAGATACATATTTATTTGTATATATGTCCCTTATCCAAGTTTGTTCTCTTTTCCCCTGCCAACTTATTTTATTGGATGCTCTCGCTCCAGGGCCCAGGAGTTATTTTTATAACTTCCCCCAGCCAAGGGACTGGCTTGATTTTGGTGGGGGTGAGTATAGCACCCTCTAGTTAGGCAGGTGCTATAGTGAGGATTTTTCTGATAGAGTAGGGAAATTTAGGCAGGCCTAGCTAGTTGCTAGGCCTATTTGATTTCATTCTGGGCTGGGAGTAGCTCAGGACAGGGCTTAGTGACTCACAGGTAGCATCACTGTTGCCTTCCTCTTCTTTCTAGAAGGTGCTAGAAAGAGAGGAGGAGAGGTGAGGTGGACCTGCCTGGGGTAATTTGAGAAGCCTTGACCAATTGCCAACTTGGATTGGCAGGGGGCAAGCCTCCTCAAATACCGAGGGTCAGCCCAGCTGGGGAGGAGTTGTCAGGTGGAGGAGCTGGAGTGAGAGAGTGTGGAGGCTGTCTGTGCCCACAGGGAGCTCCCCAGTCTGGGGGGGGTGACCTTGAGCTGGGGCTCAGGAGCATCCAGGAGGAGAGAAGAGATCCGGGAAGGAGAGGCACATGAGAGAGCAAGGAGAGGACAGCGAGAGAGAACACTGCTAAGGGTCTTCAGGGAGGACAACTGGTCGCAGCCTGGAATGGACGACGTCAATGGCGGTGAGGAGGATGGTCTATGTGGACAGCTTTACCCTGGATGCCTGCATACTTAGATGTGTCTGTTTTAATCATCAACCATGTGAGTTTCTAATTGTTGTACCTTCATTAAATGTAACCATATTGCTACACTTAGAGGTTTTTCTCTTCTCTTTTATACTTAGTTGGGACATGACGCTACTTGTATATCAAGACATCGCTTGTTTATCAAGTCAAAATTTTTTTTTAAATGTTGCTTGTCTTGCAAAACGCTCTCAAACCAAGTTATGCCCCGTACACACGGTCGGATTTTCTGATGGAAAATGTCCGATTGGAGCGTGTTGTTGGAAATTCCGACCGTGTGTGGGCTCCATCGGACATTTTCCATCGGATTTTTCGACACACAAAGTTTGAGAGCAGGCTATAAAATTTTCCGACAACAAAATCCGTTGTCGGAAATTCCGATCGTGTGTACACAAATCCGACGGACAAAGTGCCACGCATGCTCAGAATAAATAAAGAGATGAAAGCTATTGGCCACTGCCCCGTTTATTGTCCCGACGTACATGTTTTACGTCACCGCGTTTAGAACGATCGGATTTTCCGACAACTTTGTGTGACCGTGTGTATGCAAGACAAGTTTGAGCCAACATCCGTCGGAAAAAATCCTAGGATTTTGTTGTCGGAATGTCCGAACAAAGTCCGACCGTGTGTACGGGCCATTACTCTCAAACCGAAGGTTTTACTGTACTTTTATTATTTACAGGCTTCTTTATATTTCGTGCTGCAAATGTGTACTTAGCTGTCTTGCTGGAGTTGCCCTTTAGATAACACCACAGCTGTTCTCGTGCAGATTTTTTCCTCTAGATTGACAGTTTAAAGACTCGCTTTTCTGGCGCAGATGGAGTGCGACGGGGTGAAGTGACCGGAGCATTTAAACATCGGGGTAAAAAATTTACAATGTATGTGATTTTTCTCCCATCTGAGACGGTCACACAAAGAGACCGGCGCTCCAAGAATTTCTGTTTTTTATTTTGTTTACTTTTTTTTTTGTATGCGCGCGGTGTTGGTGGGGGTGGTGGGGGGGAGTTCAAGGAGAGTTTAAGGGCAGATGGCGTGGAGTGGAGATAATTGTTAAATCATTTTCATCACACAAACACACTATTCTCCTGCCAACTTATAAACTGTAGCGAATTCCAGGGGTCCTGTAGTTTACAGTGTGAAAGGTTCAGAGGTAATGCACTCTCTGTACTATGCAGCTATGTCTCCAGTGTAAACCAGCCATGACTTTCAGCTTTGTACAGGCATGCTGGCCTGGCCGTGTGGCCCTGGTGGCCTGGCCTGGTCACCTGGGAACGCAAGTAAGAACAGGTAACGTTTATTTCCAAATCACGGTTCTTCTTTCCCCACTGACTTGCAGAAGGAGTGAGAATCCAAACACATGCAGATGTTCAAATCCCTGAATAGATGCAAAAGGTTCATCATTGCGTGAATGCTGTTAAGGTGGAACTCCAGTCAGAGAGCTAAATGGAAAGCCCAAATGTGCACTCACCGGCCACTTTATTAGGTGCATCTGTTCAATTGCTTTGTAACACAAATTGCTAATGTCAGGGCTGGGCTCAGCCCTTCCTTCTCTGAGCTGGCCGCTCAGCTGTCGGCTAATTGCCAGCTCCTATCTCTCCACAGTTACTCAGCTGTTGATGATATCCTGCTCGTCAGTCCTGCCTACTTAAGCCGTCCAGCCCAGAGGATCTAAGCCTTCGCCTTGGTCAACAACACAGAGACTATCTCCTGCGTTCCTGTTCAAAGACTTGTTTTGCTAACTTTCCTTTTGTCTCCAGATCCTGCTTGCTGTTCCACTACATTGATCCCTGACTTCTGGCTTGGCTGACTATCCGTTCCGGTTACTGAACTTTGGCTATATTTTGACTACGTTTGTTCTTTTTACTTTTTATATTAAATTATTGTGATTTAACTGTACTTCTATCTCAGTCTGATTTCATGGTTTCTGACAGCTAATCAGCCAATCACATGGTAGCATCTGAATGCATTTAGGCACCTAGACGTGGTGAAGATGACTTGCTGAAGTTCAAACCGAGCATTAGAATGGGGAAGAAAGGGGGTTTAGGAGACTTTGAACGTGGCATGGTTGTTGGTGCCAGACGAGCTGGTCTGAGTATTTCAAAAACTGCTGATCTACTGGGATTTTCACGCACAACCGTCTCTCGGGCTTACAGAGAATGGTCCGAAAAAGAGATACTATCCAGTGAACAGCAGTTGTGTTGAGGAAAATACCTTGCTGATGTCAGAGGTAAGAGGAGAATGGGCAGACTAGTTCCAAATGATAGAAAGGCAATAGTAACTCAAATAACCACTCGTTACATCCAAGGTATGCAGAATACAATCTCTGAATGCACAACACATCAAACTTTGAAGCAGATGAACTACAGAAGCAGAAGACCACACCGGGTGCCACTCCTGTCAGCAAAGAACAGGAAACTGAGGCTACAATTCGCACAGGCTCACCAAAATTGGACAATAGAAGATTGGAAAAACGTTGCTTGGTCTGATGTGTCTCAATTTCAGCTGCGACATTCAGATGGTAGGTTCAGAATTTGGTGTAAACAACATGAAAGCATGGATCCATCCTGCCTTGTAGTAACGGTTCAGGCTGGTGGTGGTGGTGTATTGGTGTGGGGGATATTTCCTTGGCAAACGTGGGCCCCTAAGTACCAATTGAGCAAGTTTAAGCACCACGGCCTACCCGAGTATTGTTGCTGACCATGTCCATCCCTTTATGACTACAGTGTACACATATTCTGATGGCTCCTTCCAGCAGGATAATGCACCATGTCACAAAGCTCCAATCATCTCACCACTGGTTTCTTGAACATGACAATGAGGTCACTGTACTCCAATGGCCTCCACAGTCACCAGATCTAAATCTAATACAGCACCTTTGGGATGTGGTGGAAGATTTGCATTATGGATGTGCGACTGACAAATCTGCAGCAACTGTGTGATGCTATCATATCAATATGGACCAAAATCTCTGAGGAATGTTTCCAACACCTTGTTGAATCTATGCCATGAAGAATTAGTCAATTCTTAAGGCAAAAGGGGGTCCAACCTGGTACTAGCAAGGTGTACCTAATAGAGTGGCAGTGAGTGTATATAAAGTAATCATTGAAAAAAGTAGGCTGTGAAACAATTAAAAATTTGCAACAATGCAATCCCACCCCTCCCAATTCTCTTTTGTCCCTGTTCATAATTACTTTGATTGCATCCATCCATCGAAATGCTGGTTTCCTTCTCTTTTTCCTTCAAGTTTTCCAAGAATTATTGTCTTTTACAGTGATTTCAAATTATGTGTCCAAATGAAAAATGAAGACAGCTTCAGCCTAGCCATCTTGGCTTCTAGTGAAAGGTTACCCAGATAGCAAGCATAACTTGCCACAAATTTGTGGCAGTGTTGAATTGTAAGTCTGTTAACTTGCTGCACATTTTCACTGGCAAGTTGTACACTTGCAGAGCACTTGAAGCACAATTTCTAGTTGACACTTTTCCAATTTGTAGCACATTTGCGTGGCAAGTCTCTAGGAAGAGCAAAGTTGCAGTGGTGAGTCTACAGCAAGAGCTCTGCAAGTCTACAGCATGAAGCTACAGTGACCCCCTGTGGTGGGTTGCCCATTACACAACATAACTGAACTAGAACTTCCATCAGACTTGCAGAATGTTTGCAAAGAAAGTTTATCTAGAGTCATGCAATTGTGCAATAAACTTGTGAAGCCTGGCAAGTCCAGCCTTAGCTTGCAGCATAATTGCTTGCTATCTGGTTTAGCCTTTCTTTGTTGAAGGATCCATTTGTTTGTTTTCCTTGCTGCCCATGCTGTTCTCAGAATTCCACCAAAATTGTATTAAATACAATACTTTTCATAATGGAGAAAATTAAAAAGGTGGTCCCTGGAAGAACTATCAGAAGCCAGATGCATTAGGTGGGTGCATTTACACCATTAGTAGTGATATCTAAGAATCTTCTAGACCTGAACATCAGAAGGACTAAACTCTCCCTGAATTTACCTTCCTCAAAGTATGATAGTTGCACTTCTTATGTGTACAAGTAAACCAGTCCACAAGTTATCAGGATGCTGCTCAGATCCAGGTTCATAATAGTTTATAAGTGGTCCATACTGTATAGTGAACTTGGTGTTGAGCTATTCACTTTAAGGTCATCACAGAGGATAAGGGGGCAATCTTTATGTCTGGGGGAAAATCTCCAAATACGGAAAGGCTTCTTCACATTAAGGGCTGTGAAAATGTGGAATAAACTCCCTCAAGAGCTGGTTCTGGCCAGCTCAGTAGATTGCTTTAAAAAAGGCCTGGATTCTTTCCTAGATACACATAATATAACTGGATACTAATATTTATAGGTAAAGTTGATCCAGGGAGTATCCGATTGCCTCTTGGGGGATCAAGAAATCATTTTTACACACGCTGGAGCAAATTGTATTATGCTTTATTGTTTTGGTTTTTTTGGCTTCCTCTGGATCAACTGTAAGTATAGGATTGTGTATATAGGATTGGATTTTTTTCCCTTCTATTGGTTGAACTGGATGGACGTGTGTCTTTTTTTTTCCAGATTGTTATTTATTGTAAATAAAAAGTCATAGTACACTATAGTGATACAGATTGATAAGATACAAGGAGTATTATAATGCAGTAGTATAGAGTGCTACATACAGTAATCATCCTTATTGTATTATCTGCTCTGATTAATGCAACTTAGGTACTGAAGTACGGTATAACAGTAAATAATTAATGATAAACAAGTAATGAACCGTCACACACTGGTATCTATATCTTGAATTAATATAGTGAGTACAGCGTATTAACTGGGGTCTTTTTAGGGTTTTGTGTGTTTAATGGCGTAACCTAATGTACTGGTGTGTTCTATTGTGTTTGTCTGGCTTCTTGTTTTTGAGTCAGTAATCTGTCTACTGCTGTAGTAAAAGATCTGGGATCTCCTGGTTTTATATCTATAATTGTGACTGTGTGTAGGATCATTTAGTCGTAAGCTAAATTGACTTTCGTTTGTTTGGAATCGGTGTGTTATCTATGAGTGGAATTCTGTTGATGATGGTGTGTTGCCTCTAAATAGGTTAATGTGTGTTAGGATTGCGGTCACCGGACCACTAGCAATCCTTTAAGAGGTTGATCGTAAAGGCATAAAAATGATTTAGAGTGGGATACGGAAATTGTGGGCTTGGGACGAGTAGATACAGTGAGAAGGTCTATAGTGGGTAGGCGGGAGTGGACGTGTCATCTTTGGCATCGTGTAGCAACCCTATGGATGGGGAAGGAGCGTAACGAAGGGTAGGATAGAGGGGATAGTGAGGGTACGGGAGTTAGAAGAGTAGTATAGATTTTAATGTTTCCTCCTCCGACTAGGCTCGGAAAGACAGTGTGAGCCTTTAAGACATTAGATCAGCGTATTCGTCTGTTGTTTGGAAATGATGCCAGCACGACCAGGTATTCCTGAATTTGGATGGTGTATCTTTGGCTTGGTGGATCAGTTCCTCCATTTCTGCTACTCTAGTTATTCGTTTGAGCCAATCAGCTATAGTAGGGGGTTTGGATGACTTCCAGAGCGTCGGTATGCACATTTTTGCCGCGTTTATCAGGTGTAGAGCAAGAGAGCGATGGTATTCCTTTTTTGGGATGGAGGAGTGGTGTAGCAGCATTTGGGCTGGAGTGAATTCAATTTGATAGGTGGTTATGTTAGAGGTGATGCGATGGACCTCTTTCCAGAAAGGTTGAATGGAAGGACAGGACCACCATATGTGGAGAAGGGAACCTTCTCCCTCTGAGCATCTCCAACAAGTGGAGGGGACCGTGGGGGATATTTTGTGAAGTTTAAGTGGGGTCTTGTACCACTTAGAGAATACTTTGAAGCCATTTTCTTGCGTCGACATGTTAATAGATCCCTTGTGTATATAGGTATATATGTTTTCCCATTCTTCTTCTGATAGGTCTAATGCCAATTCGCTTTCCCAACTGCGAGTGGCTATGTTAGATTTAGGATTGTGGTCAGAGAAAAGGAGAGCATATATCTCTGAGATCACATGTCGTTGTGGCTCCGTCTGGGTACACAATGTTTCAAAAGGTGTGAGTGGTCTGGAATAGTTAGAGCTCTCGAGAGGGTGGTTGATAAAGTGACGTATTTGAAAGTATGTCCATAACGGGAAGGGACGTCCAGATGTATGCGTGGGTAGATTAGGAATGGTTCGAAAGGTTCTTCCGGAGAAGAAATGTTCTGCACGCGGATCAGTGTGGGGCCAATAGTCCACAAGGAATGTAGCCGATAGACCCGCTGGGAAATCTGGGTTGTTTCGGAGTGGTGTCATCGGGCCTGGAGTGGAGGAGACGTGATGTTTACGGCATGTTATTTTAAAGGAATTTAGAGTGGTGGAGATCAGGGGATGTTGGTTGCAGGCCAGAGGTATCTTTGTCGGGGAAATCCAAGGTAGTTGTCGGATAGGGATTGGGGAGAATTCATTTTCAATTTGTATCCAGGCTTTTGTGTGGGTGTGGACATTCCAGTCGACTATTCTTGATAGTTGGCAGGCCCAGTGATATTTAGTAATGTCTGGGAGGGCTATGCCACCTTTCAATTTGGGTGATGTTAACCTATCAAAGCTGAGTCTAGGGCGATCCTTGCCCCATATGAAGCTGCTGCATGCCTTGCGGTACGAGGCAAAGAAGGCTCGTGGTAATTTTATGGGGACTGTTTGCAGGACATATAATATTCTCGGTAGAATGTTCATTTTAATTACCGATGCCCTCCCAAACCAAGAAAACATTCCTGATGACCAGGACTTTAGGTCTTTTTGAATATGTTGGAGAATCGGTAAGTAATTTTTGGAATAGAGGTCCGATAGGTGAGCCGGTAAGCGTATCCCGAGATATGTAATTGCATCTCGGTTCCATCTGAAGGGGAAGTTAGATTGACAGGTTGTAAGGGTCTCTTTTTGTAAAGAAATGTTTAAGGCTTCCGATTTTGCAAAGTTAATCTGTAGGTTGGTTAGTGAATTAAAGGTGGCAAAGTCCTTAAGTAAGTTGGGTAAAGTAATGTGTGGATCTGTCAGGAATAGGAGGATGTCATCTGCGAAGGCAGACAGCTTGTATGTATTATTGGAGACGGACACACCTTTGATGTCTGGATTAGACCTTAGTCGCTGGAGGAGTGGTTCCAGCGTGAGGACAAATATTAAGGGTGAAAGTGGGCATCCCTGGCGCGTTCCGTTTGATATGGAGAAGGCACTCGACAGGTGACCATTGACCCGGACTTGCGCTGTTGGGGCAGCGTATAGTGCCATTATAAATTGCAGCATGCGGTCTCGTATTCCAGTTGTTTTAAGTACTTCCAACATGTAATCCCATGCCAACCTGTCGAATGCCTTCTCCGCATCCAGAGATAGAAAAAACCCTTGTTGTTGGGTAGAAGTTAACCATTTATGAATGTTGATTGCCTTGATCGTGTTGTCTCTCGCCTCTCTACCAGGTATAAAGCCTACCTGGTCTAATGAGATGAGTTTGGGCAATAGGGGCAAGAGACGGTTGGCCAAGATCTTGGCAAAGATTTTCAGGTCCACGTTTAGCAAAGAGATTGGGCGGTAATTAGCGACAATGGATGTATCTTTGTTAGGCTTAGGTATTACCGTTATGTGAGCTGTTAGTAAGTCTCTAGGTAGGGGGTTGTCAGGAGATAGTGAGTTGAACGCCGTCAGGAAGTTTGGTCTGAGAATGTCAATGAACGTTTTATAGTACCCTGTTGTCAAACCGTCTGGACCGGGGCTTTTGCCTGGTTTCAGATGTTTGAGTACCATGTCTATTTCAGCTGATGAAATAGGCTGTTCTAGGTCGGTCGCCGCTTCAGCAGATAGGGGTTCGGGGCTGTATTGCGTGAGGAAGTCTCTGATGTTTTTTGTTCTATGAGAATTGTCCTTTTGTATGTTATTGGGGTGTATATTGTACAACTGTGTATAGTAGTGTACAAACTGGTCTGCTATTTGATCATTAGATACTATTTTTTTTCCTTTAGCATCCGTTACGGAGTGGATTGTTGTGGATGCTCTTTTGGCTCGGAGCGCTCTAGCTAAGATTTTACCCGACTTATTGCCGTATTCGTAGAATACTTTTTGGGATAGTATGTAGTTTCGTTTAGTTTGTTTGTTTAGTACCTCTAGGAGGTCAGTCCTGGCTTGGAGTAATTCTGGAAGGGCTGTTAGTGCTTGGGAATTTTTATGAGCACTTTCCAGTGCTTGAATACGGGAGGTTAATTCAGTAATATGTGCCTGTCTTTCTTTCCTTTTTTTCGCCGAAATTGCTATTAGTTCTCCCCGGATGGTGCTTTTATGGGCCTCCCATTGTATCATGGGTGAAACGTCTGGGGAGTTATTTTCCTGGAAGTAAAGCGAGAGGCGTTTATGTATGTCAGTCGTTACGGCGGCATCTGTGAGGAGCGAAGGGTCTAGGCGCCAAATTCGGGATCTGGGATGGGCGTCAGTGCATTTAAGGGTCATGGATATAGGGTGGTGATCCGAAAGAAACATGGGGTCAATGGTGGCTTTGATTAACATCGGTAGGTCCCTTTGAGATAGAAATAGGTAGTCGAGTCTAGAGTATCGGTTATGGGGAGCCGAGTAGAATGTGAAATCCTTCTCATTCGGGTGAAGTGTGCGCCAGGAGTCATGTAATGACAGCTCCTTTAGTTGTGTTTTAATGGCTCTCAAAGCGCTATATGGCATGGTTGTGGTCCCTGCAGAGGTATCGTGTAGGGGATTTAGAGGGACGTTGAAATCTCCTCCTAGGACAAGAAGGCCTTCTTGGAAGGAGGAGAGTTTTTGTAAAGTGGATTTGAAGAAAGGGACCTGTTTCGTGTTAGGCGCGTATATATTGGCTAGGGTAATGCGTGTACCATTTAGCGTGCCTTTCACAAAAAGGTAGCGTGCTTCCTCATCTATGCATGTGTCTTTGATCCGAAATGGGCAGTTTTTTGCGAACAGAATAGAGACTCCTTTGGTTTTTGAAGATTGATTAGGAGCGTGAATGGCTGTAGGGAATCGGTAGTTGGACAGTTTTGGGATGGAGCCTTTTCTGAAGTGGGTCTCCTGAAGGAAGACAATGTCTGCATTATTTCTTTGTAAAGATAGTAGTAATTGAGAGCGTTTTTCTGGTAGGTTAAGTCCCCGTACATTTAGGGATGTTATTTTGATTGTTTTATGTTTAGTGCATGGCAATTGTGGCATATTGTAGATATGGTTCAGGTCTTGCAGTGTTGGCAAATAGAGAGGGGAGGTTGGTGTATCGCTGTGTTTGTCTGTCGGAGGAGGAAAGAAGAAGTAAGGAAGTGGAGACTAGATTATAAAGGATTTGTGTCCTGTGTAGGAAGGTTACGCTATCTGGTAGAGGTGTAGGGCAAGGAGAGGGGTTGGGGGAGAAAGTTGTGTATGTGTATCACTCTTTAGTCAGGGGATGACTGTGGACAAGGGTACGGAAACGTGCCCGTGTGTGTGGGCTTTCTTTTCCGGTGAATAGCGAGAGCCTGCTCGCTAGTCCGCAGGAAGTATAAACCTGGTATCAGGTATACCCGGAGTGGTTTAGCGGCGCGAGGACAGGTCAGATGTATGTGTATTTATCAAGGTTTGTGAAGTGGAACGCCACTGAGTGGGGGAGTAGCTGAAGTCGGTGGTAACAGGTGAGGTTCGGATAGGAGGTGCTGTCTGCTAGACAGAGAGGGAAGTGTTATGAGCAAGATGAGGAGGTCAACGAAGTTAGCAGACTAGTGTTGAGGTGTAGTCTGGAAGCCTCGGGGTGAGGTGATCGGTTTATATGTTGCAGGTTGGGGAGTAGGTGATGTTTAAGAAGTGTGAGGTGATGTATGTATGGGGTGGAGGATTCAGATTGGATTTGGAGTGAATTCTGTGCGACCCGTCGTCGAACATGTGCGGTGTAGGAGTCAATTCGGGACCCCCTATAGGCCTCTTTATAGCCCAACAGTAATATTGCAGACCTTGTAGTGTGTTTAACCATAGAATGTACTAGAACGTCTTAAATAACCCTTAACAACATCTAGGGACTAACATGCTATGCTAAACTTAACTCAACCTGTTGGTAACTTATAAAAGATTTGCTCTCGTTGTTGTCCTACCTAATAGTGCTTGATACAGGTATTCCTCTTAATCAAGAGGTATGTGAGTAAGGGTCCTGTGTCCTGTCCTGCGGAGGATCAAAAAGCGGTTAGGGTATCTGAGGCTGAGTAGGCCTATTTTCCCTTCGGTATTGGGTAGGAAGGCACTGGAGCGAGAGCTTTGATGTGGGAGAGTGGGTGTGCCACCTACTAAGCACATCAGGCTCTTCACGGGCGTTGCTTTACGCAATTTGAGCAGGCAGGGTGCAGCTGGGGTATCTATCTGCTAACCGGTCATTTTGGTATTAGCTGGTATAGGAGAATGCAGTGTGTGGCATGGATCTGTGTCGGTGACTTCAGGTTGTAACATCTACCTACCATTTCATTCTATACCAGCAGAGTGTGTGCATAGACTCTCTTTGTAACGCGAGAGAAGCTGTTGGGTGGCTGCTTTGTCAGAATAAATAAAAATTTTCCCCTCCCATCCTTTTGCAGGGGGAGTAGAAAGAGGAGGGCTCGCTTCTACTGGGGAGCACTCTGTGTAGTGGAATTGGTCTACACATCAGACAGCCATATAGAGTATTAACATGGGGCGGCGAGCCCCAGTATAATTGGGAGGTTTCTAAATGGAGTTCGAAACCTAGGGGGCGATTTATTGCTGTCGTAAGGGTGTAGTCCCAGTTGTGTGTAAATGGCGCAGCGGAGGTTATGGGTGTTGTGTACCCCATCTCGCAGCCCCCGTCGTGTGGAGATATAGGTGTATTGAGGTAGTCACAGATCTGTAGGTTCGGGTATACTTTAAATTTGAGCTTGAAGCTAGAAACCTCTACGTCCAATCCAGAAGCATGCCTCGACCCATACAATATAACAGACGGTGGTGGTGATGAAGATCCGCAGGGGCTAAACCTCCCCTACTATGAACTAGGGGGTGGCTATGTGTGATTAGGGGTTGGGATGAATGCCTCGTTTAGGTGTGTAGACACTCATGTCAATAGATTTTTGCGTGAGGACAGCTACTGACATCCAGTCCACCCATGCCAAACCAGAAATGTGTGTATCTGTCTACAGGCACTGTTACGTCCTGACTCGGGGTTTTGAAATATTGCGTAAGGGGCCCTGTATTCCTGCGGATCTCCATCCCCCCCACCACCCACCATGCAGTGCTTGATCATTAGAAAAAAAAAAAAAAAAAAAAAAACCTGGAAAAAATAGTACCGTTAGATAAAAACTTACAATAGTGACCCCTTCTTTCATTCTTGAGGAGGGGTAGGTAGGGGGTAAGAATGAGGTAGGATAAGTGTTAAGCACATAGGATTCTATGGCGAGTGTCCCGTAAAGCGTAAGGGGGTCTGTCTGCTATTTTGTAGTGATCAGTACCTGTGGAAAGAACATCAATGAGGCGTGTTGATCTCCTGTGTATGGTATCAATTCATCGGTCTGTATCCTGCTCCATGTGGAAGGGCTGACTTTCCAGGACTTGTGGCTCTTCATGCCGTGCAGCAGGCAGAGGTGGGATCCGAGTATGAAGGGAGGCCATGTTGACAGTCTGTGTGATGATCGAGCGAGAACAGTAACCAGGAGGACCTTTGAAGAGAGTGGATGGGACAGGTAGGATTGCGGGGAAGCTGAGAGTTAGGTCAGTCGGGTAATGCAGAAGCAGTGCCGTTCAGCGGTCTCGTCGCGCTCTTCTGGATTGCGGGGTTTTCGATGGGCTGGAGCTCTGGTGCGATCCTGGCGCTGGATGATGCGGTCGAGATTCAGACGGGGAGCGTTGTCTCCTGTAGCGGTGCGTTTGGGTCTCCATGGGTTCGCTGTTAGGAGGGGTGTTTCGTGAGGCTGGAGGACGGAATTCCGCGTACCACTCGGGCACTTCCGTGAATGGTATGTCAAGGGTTTCGCAGAAATACCTCAGGTCTTCTGGCACTCTGAGGAGTGCGGAGCGGCCTTGTGACGAAGCTGACAGGCAGAAGGGGAACTTCCATCTGTATGGAATCCCCTTGGTGCGCAGGACTTCCAGAAGGGGGCGCAATTCTCTTCGGCGCTGTAGTGTTACGGTAGAGAGGTCTTGGAACAGGCGAATGTCCGCCCCATCATGTGAGATCTGAGGAGTATTGCGGGCCTTTCTCAGAATCTCCTCTTTCAGCTGGTAATCAATAATATTGCAAATCACATCCCTAGGTGGGTCTGCTTCTCTGCCCCGCGGACGCAGGGCGCGGTGAATCCGTTCCATCCCTATAGGAGTTGTAGGGGGTTTTTCCAATAGGTTGTTGAACAAACGGGTCACTTCTGTGTGCAGCCGGTCCGCCTCGATCGTTTCTGGTAGGCCGCGTACACGGAGATTGTGGCGCCTGCCGCGGTTGTCCAAGTCTTCGATGTGACGGTTGAGGTCTCTGAGCTGCAGGGTGTGGGTGTCTAAGACCTGACAGGTACGGCGCAACACAGTTGAGTGGGTTGTGGTATTCTTTTCCACATCTTGAACCCTGCCTGCAATCGATTGTATATCGATCCTGAGGTCTGTAATTGCGGCTGTTAGTGCTGCCGTGAGGGTGTTTTTGATATCAGCTGCTACTGAATGGAGATCGTGTAGGCTGGGATGTGAGTGCGGTGTGAGGATTACCGCGCCATTGTCTGGGGAGGTGTCGGTTCCTGCCGTCAGGCCTGCAGACTGAGGGGGGCCTCGTGTGGGCGCCATGTTGCCGGATTGTGACCGGAACATTTCGGGGATATTTTGGCTGATCCTGCCTGTTAGATCTCGGGGGGATCTGGAGTGAGATGCCGACGAGCTGCGGGAAGAGGTCCCCATGTTTCTCAAGTGGGAAGGCAAGTGATATACATCCGTTATAGGCAGATTACCCTCTCTGTCAGCAGGAGCAGAGACTTCAAGCTGCCATCTTCTCCCGAGGTCAGGCCACGCCCCCTCGTGTGTCTTTTTTTAACCAGTCTACCTATAAATCAGAGGCGCATGTGCACCAAAACGAAGACCTGCCACCACTGCCAGTACTGCGCATGGCTGCGTTTGTATGTGTAGGAATGTTAGCAGATGCATAGGGGATGCGCAATGACACATTAAGAATGAACCAGTGTGTGTCAATGCAAGGATACACACTGGCACATGCCCTCATCCAGGACTGGCACCAAACGCCCTTAAAAGAAGACAGCAGCCTCCTTGCTGGTTGATTTTTGGCTCCTCAGTGCTCTTGTGCCTAAGTTTCCTTTGCTTCTTGGATTTCCTGTTTCTTACTCAACTTGCTTCTGGACCCATCTCCTGCCTAATTCCTGATTCTGACCCCAGCTTGCTCTAACAGACTTTGCTACTTCTGATCACTCGTTTATGACTCTGGCCTGCCTCCCTGACTACTCTCTTGTCCTCACATCTGGCTCTTGGTCATAACCTTGGCTCTGTCTCTCTTAGTTTTGTTCTACCAGTCAGACCTGCTACCTGCCTCAGGTACCACCTACCTCCTATTGTTGTTCCAGGTCTGCCTCTCCACTGGAGGTTCCATTACTACAGCTGACTTTCTGGACACCCTGTCCAGCAACTCTCCAGCCAGACATCATCACGATCAGTCTCCAGCCTGAGTAGTCTCTGCTTCTTTGAGCCATGTTCTCACCTCCAGGAGTGCTCAAAGCTTAGCAGCAAGGGAAGCCCTCTCATAATTATGGCCTCCAAACAGGTACGTGACACAAATATTGTGTTACTCTCAATCAATTTAGTCCATCATTTATCAATATTTTGTGTTCATTGCATCCAATACCGCCACTCCTTGGACTGATTAAACAATTTATCCTAATTACACCTTAGTGTGCCCCGCCACTAAGGTTGGGCTCTCACCTTCTCAGTAGAACCTATTAATAAGAAAAGTCTACCTTTCTTATTAAATACAGAAGATGTATAAATGATGAGCTAGTGTACTTTAAGGATGAAGTGGATATAAAACATGAATGAAAAAGTTGAGAATGATTAATACATGAATTTATGAAGTATAAACACACTTTATTGACATTCTTCATTACCTAATATATGCCTTTTTATTTTCTAAAAGTATTTGCACTATTGACCTTTATTTTAAAGTGGGAGAGAATTTATAGTGCTGCACTTAGTTGGAGTTAATGTAAAAAACGTTACAAACGCCAGCATCAGCAGGCCTAACCGGTTTCATTCATTGGCCTCTTCAGAGGCATGTCTCTGATGAGCTCAATAGACGAAACATGTCAGGCATGCCACTTGGTAGTGACCAAGTTGACAAGGGAATGCATGGCCACAGAGTAGCATGAGTGCCAGTCTTACAGGTATTACTGCACCTGTTGAGGCTGGCAAGTGCATAGAGCAGGTGACTGTAGACCCTTGGAAGGGAAAATGATGCAGGACCACTGGGGTACCAGAGCAGGCAACAGGAACGTGGACCATACTAGCTGTGGAGATACTAGCTGTGACCAATAACTGCTGAGCAGCTGGGGTATCAGTTCAGAAAACAGGAAATCAAGGATTCAAGCCAAGGTGGGTAGCACAAGTACTCCACTCCACCTGTGTTTGTGCATGTGCTGGACAATAAAGTTGATTTTACCCTTTGTAAGTGGTGTGCAGATCCAGGACTTTCCTAAATGGTGTATGGGAGAAACAGACCCCAGAGAAGTGAGCAGGGCAGAACTTAGGGTGGTGGGGGCCCCTGGGCTTGAGTAACTTTCGGGCCCTACCCTTCTATACATATGCACAGCTCTATAAAACAGAAATAGAAAAGGACAAGGTGCGCCAGACTCAGTGCAGTATTAAAGAACTTTTGTTTAATTGGACAAGACAAAACAGCCAAATGGCTACTCACAAAAGTAAATAATATATAAGCGGGGGATACTGGTCTGGTATTCGTCCTGGGTCCACAATTAATAAAAGCAATAAAAATGGATAAAATGATAATTACCGTATTTATCGGCGTATAACACGCATCCCAAGTTTAGGAGGGAATTTTAAGGAAAAAACTTTTAGAAGGGAAGTTTAAGGAAAAAACTTACATTTAAATGGCTATCAATGCAGTCTTATCAGTGTCCATCTGTAGCCTTGTCAGTGTCATTGCAGCCTTATCAGTGTCAGTATAGCCTTGTCAGTGTCAGTGTAGCCTTGCCCCAGTGTCTCGGCGGCTTTCGGCCTCTCTCGGCGGCTTTCGAAATGGGCGGGCCCCCTATTGAGCCCGGTCAATCCCAATGGTAAGTCCGGCCCTGGAAGTGAGCACAGGCAAGCTGGAGTTCAGGATTGTGGAAGTCTTCAAAGTGACTTCATCTTTTGACAGTGTAGCAGGGTGAACTGTGCTACTCAGTAAAATGGTGGTTTACCCCAGAGTTTGGGAGAAGCAGCATGGGCGTAGCATAAGGGGTTACAGGGGTCACAATGTAGCCACGATGGGACGGATGTTACTGGTGAGGTAAGACACCGCTCAGTGTCTCCTAGTCACCAGCTGGGATTCTTTGTACCCCCCACCCTGAAATGTCTGCTTACCCCACTTCCCTGACAACTGGGAAAAAGACACACGCCTCTGGGAGGTGACCTTCCCCCAACACCTGCCAACACAGACAAAGAAACCTTCAGAAATTGTTAAAACAAATCCCTTAACACCTCCTAAGGGAGCCCTGAGGGGCTACAGGCTCCAGATTTTGTGCGATGGCTTTGCCCCCCCAGATCTAAGTTGCGCCCCCCCCCAAAGCCCCCTGACCTCCCCCTCCGCCCTGGATGCTATGCCCGGCTGCTGAGCTCCTTTCCCATTACGGCACTCTATATTGCTCCCCCTCCGCAGGGTTGAAATCACATTCCTTTACAACACAGCCAGTCAGCCACGATCTGCACAAGGTGTATTTTCCTACTGCAACTACACTGCCGTACCAACCAGAAAATTTCACAGGTCAGAACGGCAACATAAAAGCCAGATACACCCTGTGAAGGCTGACAGACTGTGTGTAAAGGAATGTGATTCCAGCCCTGTGTAGTGTGGGCGGGAGGGGGGGGGGGGAGCTGTATACAGTGCTGGGATGGGAAAGGAGCTCTGCCAAGTGACCTGCTAGAGGTCCCTGTCCTCTGATTCTCTAGCGGTGATCCCTGTCCTCTGATTCTTCAGCAGTGATTCCTGTGCTCTGATGTAAGGAGGAACTCTGGGAACTCAAAACTCTTAAGCCACTTTGAGTATCTTGGCGAGCGGTGGGTGTATCTGCAAGCACGGTGGAAGTGGTGGGTGGCAGTAGGGGGGGGCCATGTCAACTTTTGCATCGGGGCCCACAAGCTTCAAGCTACGCCTCTGAGAAGCAGCATACTAATGGCTCAGGTGTGTGCTGGCTTCATATTTGAGCCAGAATTAGAGATTTTAAATAAAGGTGGGCTGTCATGCCCTAAAATACAGTTTTGGATTGGCACAACTCATTGTA
This sequence comes from Lithobates septentrionalis, assembly GCA_037952835.1. Lineage (NCBI taxonomy): Eukaryota > Metazoa > Chordata > Amphibia > Anura > Ranidae > Lithobates > Lithobates septentrionalis. Next base: position 288,057 of record JBBDGP010002646.1, on the reverse strand, counting down.
AATGCACCTACCTCTTGAGTTTGGCACAACTCATTGTAAATGCACCTACCTCTTGAGTTTAATCACCCCAATCCCACAACAGTAACAAAGTTGGTAACAGTCGAGCATTGAAAGACCAATTCAGCAGATAGGATGGGATCTGATGATCCAAGCCAGGGTCAGTAACAGTAGGGAAGTGGCAGTACAAGGCAGTAACAACAAGTCACAAGGCAATGTAGAACTGCAGGTCAGGTTGCAGAATCAAGCTGAAGACCACTCAGCAAGGTTCTGAACATGCATGCATGCTCGTGCATCCACCACGAGGTGCACACTCATGTGCCTGCACTGGTCTTCTACTAGAACAAACCTGACCTTCCTTATAACACCTCTTCAAAACCATGAGATTGTCTCTATAAATCAGGAAGAGTTGTCAGCTGTGGAACATGCTGGGGCTTGTAGTTCCCCCAGCGGTTAAAGACATGCCCGTTGCTTGGCCCTGCTCGCATTAAGATTTCAACATTTGCAGGCCGGCAAAATATTTATATAGAAATATCCATATTGACCCCATATTGAACACATGGAATCTATAAGAGCAATCACCAAGTGGTATGTTTCTCATTTAAAGGCTTAGAACATCGGCATATTACTCAAATGAAACATATAGCCAGTAGAAATAGCATGTATAAATACATAACAGTTCTCCCACTCTCTGTCTGGGAGGGACGGCTTTTTCCAGAGCTTGAACAGAACCAAATGGGCAGTTGGCAACAACTTAACATATCAGGGGTCATTTATTTATACACTTTCCTACCACCCTTTGATGTGATGTCTGACTCACTGAATTAGTAGAAACGGTCATCTGGACTCTCTGGCCAAACAAGGTGAATTTGCGTTTAAAGCCACAGTCCACCTTCTTCAAAAAATATAAAAACTGCACCCACATTAATAAAATAAATAACGTGCATTTATTAAATTCTTGCATTCAGGCCGGCAGGGCATTGCAATCACGATCAGTGTGTAGGCAGGTGCAATTATCCTGTAGCTGGCGCTGTTCAGAGGGGAATGGCGGTTGAGAGGAGCTTTGCTCTGGGCATAACTGTCAAATAGTTATCATCGCTTTACCCCAAATGTAAGTATATGTTTTCTTTAGGTGATCCTGGCCTTGCTTTGCCTATCCATTACGTTAGAAAATTCTCGTTTTCCCCTGCAACTCTTCTACAATTTAACCAGAGGGTATCTATTGACATCCTCCCAGAACTTTCCCCCCCCCCCCCCCCATGCCCCCTGCGGTAGCAGACAACCAGCGCACTCTGTGAGCACAACTTACCACAGATCGGGGGAAAAGAGCCAATCACAGCGGCTCTTTATCACATGATCGGCTGTGTCCAATCACAGCTGATCACGGTGTAAACACACTTACCGGTTATCGGCATTCCTTTCCTCACGCTGGGACAGAGAGCAGAAAGACGGTAACTGGCAAGTGTCCTGGTTATCAATGCAGTCCCAACAGTGCCCATCAGAGCTGCCAATCAGTGTCTCCTCATCAGTGCCACCTATCAGTGCCCTTTAGAGCTGCCAATCAGTGTCTCCTAATCAGTGCAGCCTATCAGTGTCCATCAGTGCCCATCAGTGCCCATCAGTGCTGCCTATCAGTGCCCATCAGTGCCGCATATTAGTGCAGCCTCATTAATGCCTCCTCATCAGTGCCCACCAGTGCCGCCTCACCAGTGTCCATCAGTGCAGCCTCATCAGTGCCCATCTGTGCTGCCAGTCAGTGTCTCCTCATCAGTGCCGCCTATCAGTACCCATCAGAGCTGCCAATCAGTGCCCATCTGTGCTGGCTATCAGTGCCCATCAGAGGTGCCGAACAGTGTCTCCTAATCAGTGCCACCTATCAGTGGCCATCAGTGCAGCCTATCAGTGTCCATCAGTGCCACCTATCAGTGTCCATCAGTGCCATCAATCAGTGCCCATCAGTGCTGCCTATCAGTGCCCATCAGTGTTGCATATTAGTGCAGCCTTATCAATGCATCCTCATCAGTGCCCACCAGTGCCGCCTCACCAGTGTCCATCAGGGCAGCCTATCAGTGCCCATCAGAGCTGACAATCAGTGTCTTCTAATCAGTGCAGCCTATCTGTGGCCATTAGTGCAGCCTATCAGTGTCCATAAGTGCCGCCTATCAGTGCCCATCAGTGCCCATCAGTGTCCATCAGTGCCATCAATCTGTGCCCATCAGTGCTGCCTATCAGTGCCCATCAGTGCTGCATATTAGTGCAGCCTCATCAATGCCTCTTCATCAGTGCCCATCAGTGCCGCCTCACCAGTGTCCATCAGTGCAGCATATTAGTGCCCATCTGTGCTGCCTTATCAGTGCCCATCTGTGCTGCCTTTCAGTGCCCATCAGAGCTGCCAATCAGTGTCTCCTAATCAGTGCCGCCTATCAGTGGACATCAGTTCCACCTATCAGTGCCCATCAGTGCCCATCAGTGCTGCCTATCAGTGCCCATCTGTGCCGCCTCATCAGTGTCCATCAGTGTAACTTATCAGTGCCCATCAATGCAACCTCATCAGAGCTAGAAAAACTTTTTTTTCCCCCAAATTTTTGGTCTTTTTTTGTTTGTTTAGCAAAAAAAAAAAAACCTCAGTGGTGACTAAATACCAACAAAATAAAGCTCTATTTGTGTGAAAATTTTTTTATAAAAATGTCATTTGGGTACAGTGTTGCATGACCGTGCAATTGTCATTCAAAGTGTGACAGCGCGGAAAGCTGAAAATTGGCCTGGGCAGGAGGGAGGGGGTGTAAGTGCCCGGTAGGCAAGTGTTTAAATCACCAATCTTTCCTCCTGGGTTGTATCCTTTCCATTTTATTGTTCAAGAAATTCTTTGTTTGTTGCAGAAAGACACCATATTTCTCTAGTAAGTTACCATGTAGAGTACATAGAGATAGTACTTATTGGAGTCCTTCTTTAGGACTTTTGTAGCTGAACTGTGTAAGAAAGTGTGCTTTACATTTACATCGGCTTTACACCGCAGCAAAGGTTTTGGACAGTATGAGGAATGCTTGCAATGTTTTTCATATCGTCTCACTTTGACCTTATGAGAGCATTTAATTGTTTAGCATGTAACTTCACCCTCCGAGACCCAACTGCTCTCTTTATAAGATCCAGGTGCTCCTGTAAACCAGGCATTGCAGCATCTGCTTGTTCTATTTTAGCAATAGATCCCTTACAAGATTTGTGTGTAAAGAAAGATGATTTTATTATTTTCCCAAGCACAGCACTTGGTAGGGGTGCTCTAGACCCTTAAGGCCCGTACACGTGATCGGACTTTCCGACCGGAAACGTCCGACGACGGGCTGTTGGCGGACAATCCGACCGTGTGTACGCTCCAGTGGACAATTGTCGTACTTTCCGCCAACAAATGTTGGCTAGCATGTTTTCAAATTTTCCGCCAACAAATGTGTGTTGTCGGTTTTTCCGAGCGTGCGTACACAAGTCCGTCAGGGCAAAAGTCCAAAGTACAAACACACATGCTCGGAAGCAAGGACGAGCCAGAAGTGGTCGGTCTTGTAAACGAGCGTTCGTAATGGAGAATAAATAGTAAGTATCTGCGAAAGGTGGGCTGTCCCCGAGGCGGTGTAGCACGGTTGGGGAGGTTTACTAGTCACGCAGATACAAACCAGATGATGGTTCGTGGTGCCTCCCAAGACCGGCAACCTTTAAATGATACTTACTTGATTATGAGTCTTATTGTTTCTGTTTTAAAGGTATGTTAAAATTGTTTGGTTATTGTTAACTTCTTCAGATCCTAGTTTGTCGGGAGTACGTCAATAGAAGTCCTCCCGTGCCCGAGCGGCCTGATAGCATGAGGAAAAAAAAAAATTACCGGTGGCTCTCAGATGGACACCGGTCCCAATCAAGGAGAGCTGCCGCCAGCTCATCTGTGCCCACCTGTGCCACCGTCCAGTGCACAACAGTGCCGCCTACCAGTGCCCACAGTGCCACCCATCAGTGCCCACAGTGCCACCTATAAGTGCCCACAGTACCACCTATCAGTGTAACCAATCAGTGCCTCATCAACAGTGCTGCCCATCAGTGTCACCTACCAGTGCCCATCAGTGTTACTTATCAGTATCCATCAGTGCCACCTATCAGTGCCCATCAGTGCCATCTATTAGTGGTACCTATCAGTAATACCTATCAGTGCCCATCAGTGCCACCCATCAGTGCCACCCATCAGGGCCCATCAGTGCCATCTTATCAGTGGCCATCAGTGCCGCCTTATCTGTCCCCATCAGTGCCGCCTTATCTGTACCTATCAGTGCCGCCTTATCTGTCTCCATCAGTGCCGCCTTATCTGTGCCTATCAGTGCCGCCTTATCTGTACCTATCAGTGCCCACCAGTGCAGCCTATCAGTACCCACCAGGGCTGCCTCATCAGTGCATATCAATGAAGGAGAAAAATTACCTGTTTGCAAAATTTTATAACAAACTATGAAACTTTTTTTTTTTTTTCTCAAAATTTTTCAGCTTTTTTTGTTTGTTTAGTAAAAAATAAAAACCCCAGTTGTGATTAAATACCTACAAAAGAAAGCTCTATTTGTGTGAAAAAAATGATAAAAATTTCATTTGGGTACAGTGTAGCATGACGGCGGAATTGTCATTCAAAGTGCGTCAGCGCTGAAAGCTGAAAATTGGTCTGGGCAGGAGGGGGGTTTAAGTGCCCAGTAAGCAAGTGGTTAGTAAATGGCCACTGCAGCCAAATTTTCTCCATTATGGTGTCATACTCATTATTTGGTAGATGGTGTAATGTGATGGGTAAATAATGGATAATTTGTAGGAAGCGGTGAACATCTGGGGTACCTTGGTCATGGTATTACAGAAAAGTATGGACTGTCCTGCAGATAATAGGACACTTGGAATGTACCATACAGTATGTAACCGGTCACATTCACTAAAGTGTTCTTCATGATTCAGGGATTTTTTTGTCTTTTAAACTGGCTAGGTTCTCTTTGGCACAGAGATTTTCAGTGCCCAGACTGCAGGATCAACTCATTAACGGATAGCCTCTGGGATTTCTGGGAACTGCACATGCGCAATTCTGATCCGAGCCAGGCGCAGACATTTTTTACTGGCACTTTTCTACTGCTACGGGCATTTACGGGCAGGAGAAAAAGGTGCCCTGTTTTTACGGACTGCCCGTGAAAATACGGGCGGTTGGCAACACTGTGATCCAGCTAGTCAGGTTTTGTTCACACGGAGCAGTTTATAATCATGGGTAGAATCGGTGTGATTCTGCCCACGATTCCAAATTGTGCTGAAATCGTGGCAAAACACAAAAAAAAAAAAAAGAACTAATGTAGTCATCACTTCTAGGTGTTGTTTAAACTGCAATATACAAATTACAATTGTATTACAATATTACATTTTTGGTTTTGGGTTTAACACCACTATAATTAGATCAGGGCAGCCTACAACATAAACTCTTGGAGGTAGGTTGGTTCTATCAACTTGCTCATTTTCAAGTTAAAAGGGTATTTTATTTTTGATATACCCCTAAAATTGCCATATGTAGTAAGCTAATCTATATTGTTTATATGGTTTTTTTTTAGATACAGTATACTCGATATATATATATATATATATATATATATATATATATATATATATATATATATATATATACATATATATATATATATATATATATATATATATATATATATACTGTATTTAGTCACATCCTGTTAGCATCTCATGTGTTACATATGTAAAGGTTGTTTGGATTTGAGCACAGACATATCTCCATTTCCTTTGCATAATGCAGGTCAGAGACCAAAGAGCAGGGGTGCCTGAAGCAATGTTGGATTCAATTTAGAACCATAAAGAGCTTTGAATTAATCTCCTCGTGCTGCAACCCTCTTTTATATTGTTTATTTTGGTGGGGGGGTTTTTTGGGACCTACTTGGTTGCATATTACCATTTTTCCTGATGGTACTGTCCACCCTATATTGTGATAGTAAGAGTACCTGTCTCTGGAAAAATAGGTTTAAAATGGACACAGGACTCTCAAAGAGTCAAGCTCCACTGGGAGTTTTGTGAGCAGAGAAAACAATGTTTTAAGTTTTCTTTGGATTTGGTAAGTCTGGATCGGGACTGCAGACTTGAAGACTCCAAAGAGCATCGGGTGGGATGGAGTCTTCACTCTTGTGTCCAGGTTTTCCAGAAATTCTGCAGGGTGTGTGTGTGTCCAGGTGCACACACTCCATATAAGGCAGATCTGAGCATAGCTCAGGGGAGGTGGAGTAGGAGTTGGAGTAGTCGCTGCAGCCAGGAGAGAAGTGTGCTCCTGTTTCGGAACCAAGGCAATAGCCTTGAGACAGCACTCCATGTAGGAGAGTTTCCAGGTCAGTGAACTGAGAGAGTTGGGCTAGCTGAGAAAGTCTGGGAGACCATATCTGAGAAAACTGAGAGAGAGTCCTGGGGACCAGAAGAAACCGTAGTCTCAGAGGAGTGACAAAGCTTGGCGGGTCAGCAGAACCCCTTCTTAGGGTCCAGGAGTGAGCCTGCACAGTATGGTACTGAAACCAAAGCTTGAGAGCCAGATGACTTAGCATTTTTCATTTGTTGTATTTCTGCTAGAGAAGAACCTCTATGTGGGCAATCCACATGTGTATGAACTTTAATTTCCAATATTTAATAAACGTTGGCTACCATGCCCTAGGACTGAAGATCCTGTTTGCTGTTAACTCACTGAAAAATGTATCTACCACTGAGCTAGACATCCCCCCATATTACAAAAAATATATAGATATGTATATGTTTTCTAAGAATTAGTTTAGCCGGAAACAGTGGCGGCTGGCGGTTACTATTTTTGGGGGGGCGGCACAACCAACGCTACCCCCCCTCCGCAGGAGACACAGGTAGTGGCAATAACCCCCAGAGCAGCACAGCAGCAACAACCCCACCAACCCCCCCGCGGGAGACACAGACAGTGGCAATGACCTTATCTAGTGGAGGCATGGAGGAGAAACGGAGACAGGGAGAAAGAAGAGCTGGTCGCTCCAGCGAGGACACAGACATTCTCCTTCCGACCGATTGGAACCCAGAAGTGTGTCCTGAGATACGATTGGCCAGGGAGGCATAAGACTCCCTGGCCAATAGGGGCTTCCTGATTGGCCAAGAGGAGAATGTGGCGAATATTCATTCGCTGGTGTCACACAACTGGGTGGGATCAGGGTGCACTCTCTGCTCCCCGAGCCCACCCTATTTTGAAGCCTATTAGAGCCTCTGGCTCTAATCAGGTGCTTCAAATGACACACCCCCCGCCTATCCCCGCAATTGTAATTCATGCGCCCGGCGTCCTGAAAGGGGCCGGGCGCATAGATAGGGAGGGCGGCGGCAGTGTTGGGGGGGGGGGCGGCGCCCATGTGCCCACAATGCACGGGCTGCCACTGGCCATAAAGCAAGAGTTTTCCTGAGAATCTTCAGATTGCAGTTAATTAAGCATACGTGTAATGTAATTGGATACATCTGAGGAATCTTTACTAAATTTGTGTATGACGCTAATAAAAGATCGGTAGGTTTGACAATTTCTCATAATAACCGTTCAAAATCCCATCAGGGCCAGGTGATTTTTATAGGTTTTAAGAGTTCTGAATACCTTGTGGCTTTTGTTTGTCATAAACGATTATCCCATAAGGTCTTCGTGTTATAGATCTGGAGTTGGAAGGTTTAGGTCCTGAAAAAACAGTATGTGTCTACAGTATGTGCGACCAGAATATTAGAAAGGGGATTCTGATATACTGTATGTTACTCTAATAATGATGGAACTCTTGTAAGATGCCGATTTTGGAATAGGGTACCATTCCTAAGTTTAAAGTGGAACTTCACTCTCCCAATCATCACTATTTTAAATCCTTATGGCCTAGCATTGCTAAATAGATAGAAAAGTATATTGTATGTACTTGTTTTATCAGTTGGTTTCTGGCCTAGGCAAATTATGTCATACATCCTAGGAGTCTTCGGAAGGGGAGGAGGTAAGCACACCCTTCTGTCTGCATGTCCGAGTTAACCTCCCTGGCGGTATGATTATTTCGGATTTTAGGTGCTGAAAGCGGTACAATTATTTTGCATGGAAATTTGGCGTTTTATATTGTAGGTCTGTAAATCTTAACAATAACACACTTAAATCTGTCCAAACCAGAGTCTAGTAGATATCCCGGGTATGATAAAGTTTGAAACACAAAAACATAAATTATAATATAATAAATAAAAATAAATAATTAAAAAAAAATAAAAATAAATAGTAATAAAATAAATTTCTCCACAATTCACTATCGCTCAATTCTGCAAGTGTTCTAATTTACTATCGCTGTTTTCTAGCTGGTCTAAAGCCACTTTTGACGTAAAGGGACACTTTTTGGTTGCTATGGACAATCTCCAGTTTTCAGGCAGAAAGAACAGTGTATATCATGTAAAACTGCATGCAGGGCATGGGCCAAAGCACTGGGGACAAAAGGGATGTGAAATCATTTCATACAGTACTGTAATCTGTAAGATTACAGTACTGTATGTGTTATGATTTTTACTTTTTTTTTAATTTGCTGCCAGGCTCCGCCCCCGTGCATCGCGACGCTCGCAGGGAACGGAGCCTGGCACAGAGAGGCATCGGAGGAGGACGGAGCCCACGGACACAGCGGGGGACATCGCAGGATCCCGGGGACAAGGTAAGTAAGGAGGCACCAGGATCCTGCGATGTAATCCCGAGTGTGGCTCGGGGTTACCGCTAATGGTGCTGAATTTTAACCCCGAGCCACACTCGGGAAAACCGCCAGGGAGGCTACGGGAAGATAGATTTCAGGAAGTAAATGCTACGTGAATCATCTGCCCTTAAGATGGCCACGGGCAGAAATGCTAGGGGGGGTGTCTTTCAAATTTCCCAACAAAATAAAGCATGGAGACATGGATGGATGGGGGGAGTTTGCTTTGAATAATAAAAATGAATTAAATAGGGTTTTTGGTTTGTGGTGCTCAGATGCAGTTTAGTTCCACTTTAAGTCTAGATAGAGCTTAAAAGTGGGTCTTGGGGTTAAGTATGTGGGCAAAAAGAGACCCTGGTTTGTCTCCTCACATAAAGAATCTATGGTGAGACCATCTTAGGGACTTTGCAGCTCTTGTGGTTATGCACAGTTTGAGTTCAGTACGTAGTTGTTCTAGTTTATCGTGGAGATTTTAGTCTAGGTTGTGCTCGTGTATTTATTGAAATTGAAATATTCTTTGGATTTGATTGTGTGCTTTCTTCAGTTTCAATAAAAAGTCACATTTTCATATTGTATCCTTCTACATGAGTGTGCAATGATTTGTGTTTGATAACACAATTCGGAAGCTTGGTCCAGAGGCTTGCTCTATTTAGACATCGTTGCAGGGCCAGTCTATATGATTTTCCTTGCATTAAGAATAAGCGTCTCAAAACAAATGGCTTCAATAACCGAACAGGTGAGTTCTCAAAAAGGGGGTTCTAGAAGGGAGGTTATTGTTAGGATTATGACAGTATTCAGTACTAGGAATATGGTTACAAGAAGATGGGGGTGGTTACGTATGATGAAGGCCTTAGGGATGGTCATTGATGTCAGTGGTAGGAGCTCTGCACCAATAACTATCAATGCCCAGCTCCCAAGGCTGAACTAACGACTAACATAAAAAAAAAAAAGATATTGCATAGACTCTCCGCTCTCAGCGATATTGCTTTCCCAGATATTTACTACTTTCAAAAACCAGTCATTTTCACATTGTGTCCTTCTACATGAGTGTGCAATGATTTGTGTTTGATAACACAATTCAGAAGTTTGGTCCGGAGGCTAGCTCTATTTAGACATCGTTGCAGGGCCGGTCTATATGATTTTCCCTGCCTTAAGAATAAACGGCTCAAAACAAATGGCTTCAATAACTGAATAGGTAGCCAGTGAGTTCACAAAAAGCTTTCCTGGCACCGGCGAAAGCACCCTCTAAAATGAAGTGGATTTTGTGAATGAGAGCTTTACGTTTTGTGATTCAAACTTTTGGCAAACACAAGCCAAAGCCAGAATAGGATTTCTGGAAAGGGACTATCTTGTATTCAGACTAAAATCAACGATGTTTGCCTCCAGGAGCCAACAGTACAACAGTACGATTGCTTTGTGTATGCTAACACAGTCAAGCCCAAGATGGGGTGCAAGTGGAAACAGGGAGGTGACTGGTGGCAACCCAACAAGTCTCACAGCTTATGCCCCGTACACACAATCGGAATTTCCAACAACCAAACCGTGGATTTATTTCCGATGGATGTTGGCTCAAACTTGTCTCGCATACACACGGTCGCACAAATGTTGTCGGAAATTCCGAACGTCAAGAACGCGGTGAAGTACAACACGTACGACGAGCCGAGAAAAAAGAAGTTTAATAGCCAGTGAGGCTCTTCTGCATGATTCCGAGCATGCGTGGAATTTTGTGCGTCGGAATTGTCTACACACGCTCAGAATTTACGACAATGGATTTTGTTGTTGGAAAATTTGAAATCCAGCTCTCAAATTTTTGTTGTCGGAAGTTCCGACAGCAAATGTCCGATGAAGCCTACACACGGTGGGAATTTCCGACAACAAGCTTACATCGAACATTTGTTATCAGAAATTCCGACCGTATGTACACGGTATTAGAGTTGTGTGATTCATAGGGTGTTCATCTCAGTATATACTATCAGACAGATCGTTGGTGGGGTGCTTGCATGAACCACGTGCCAAGTGTCCTGTTTGTCCTTCAACACCTGAACCTAGCCTAAGAGAGAATTTCCTTTTATTTATTAATAAGTAAGGGAGCCTACTGGCACCTGGGCTGTTAAGCCCATCCTGGGCGGGGGCCCAGAACCTTTACAGGGGCTACACACATTCAGATCCTTAGTACCTTAGCCCTAAGCCTGTTCAGAAATCTCTACCTATACTTTACTCACAAGGCCTCAACTTCCCAGTGGTTTCAAGGCTAGTCCATAGGGGATCCTGTCTAACACCCTGAGGCCCATAAAATTGGGAGCCCATATGGTGAGCCATGAAACTTCCCAGCCAATGCCATTGATGGACCCTTTATCACTAAAACACTAATCGCTCCCAGCCTGAACTGGTGGCTAAAAGTGCTTTCCCCAGGTATTGGCTGTGCACCCACATCTCCTAGATGCTCAAGAACTGGTCACGCATTTTGAACAGCAGCACCAATCACCGTTCCTGGCTGTTAAAGGGCAATTGATTTATCGACTGCTATATATGCTCCAACATGGAGACTATCAAAATTATAGAGTTAGGACTGTGTTAAACAGAGGAACCTTGATGTGGGCACTGCGGCTTCCACATTTATCTTTACAAATGTGTGTAACGAAACCCTCTGTTTTTAACGTGACTTGATAGACAGCAACAATTTTGTTTGTTTGGAAGCTAGCTGGTAAATGTGATGGGAAATTTGTATTTGTTTGGGATGTGTGTTGCCCTTTCATGTGCACCCTATTGCAAAGGCTAGGTATAAATGAGTGTGGCTGCCTTCCTTTTGCATAGCATGTTCTTTGATTTGGTGTGAGAGCACATTGGATGCCTTCAACTGGAGGTGGAGCTGTCTGGGGTGTTTTGGGAGCCCTGACCAATCCCCAACCTGGAATGGTAGGGGCAGGCCTCCTTAAATTCCTGGGGTCAGCCCAGCTGGGGAGGAGTTGTCGGGTAGAAGAGCTGGAGTTAGAGAGTGTGGAGGCTGTCGGGGCCTTTCGCTCCCCAGTCTGAGAGGGAGGGGGGGGTGACCTTGGGCCTGGGCTTGGGTGCAGTCGGGACCATCTTCAGGAACACTTGAGGCACAAGAGAGAGCAAGGCAAGGACAGCGGGAGAGAGCACTGCTAAGAGACTTCAGGGAGGACAACTGGTTGCAGCCAGGAGGGCTGGTGAGTGAGGAACAGTCAGGAGGACTGGGGAGGTACGCCTGAGAAGACTGGGAGCTTGCAGTCTGAGATGGGTGCAGAACCAGAAGTGTGGACTGTGGTGGAAAGGGGCAGTGGAAAGAGTCAGTTGCAGCCGGGAGGGCTGGCAGGGCCTGAAGAGGGCTAACTGGGATCAGTATAGTATAGTATAGTATAGTTAGGGCAGATAGCACAAGGACTTTCATGCTACATCATTGGGGGTCCGCGGGCCTAGCCTGCAAAAGGGCATTCATTTGTCAGACCTAACCAAAAAAATAGTGCTAGCTGTTCCTGGAGAATCAAGTGATTGTCTGGAGTTGACTAGGAGTAACAGTCTGCAGCAAGAGATGTGCTGGTGGAGTGAGTAATGAGCTTCAAGCAAGTGATGTGCAGGAGGAATTTGAAGGAGTATGTACAGGGAGTGTACATAGTTGTCCCAAAACCAATCGTTGTTCTATTGATCCATGGTGGGCATCCCATCTTTCCCATTCCCATCCAAGTTATATCCCTCAATAAACAAAAAAAAACAAAGTTCACTGACTGCTTTATGTCTCGGAGTGCCTGTGTTTCGTCACATATGGCGACCCATCACATTTGGCTACCCGCTGGAGTGTGCATGCGCAATGCCACCATATGCGTTCCAACACTGTTGTAAGACACCACTTTGCCACAGGGCCCCTCCGTGGGCTCTCTTCACTCGCCACGCATTGGGCACGGCCTCGCTTCGCTCGGCATAATTATAATCTGACTCTATATCCACTTGAATGGTGGGGCTTGAACCTGGACTCAGGGGTGTGGCCACAAAATTCTGCGCAAGCGCAGATTGCCACAGTGTTGGAACGCATATGGCAGTGTCGCGCATGCGCAGTCCAGCAGGTAGCCAAATGTGATGGGTCGCCAAATGTGACGAAACACCTGAGTGTGAATGCAGGGCTGGGCAGGGTGACAGACACACCACAATTCTCAGCAGCCCTTGCGGGGATACCACTACACACCCCTAAGACTACAACATTTGGGTTTTGCAACGAGGTCTGAAGAAACCCCAAATCTTGACAGTGACCCAGGATAAAGGTTTGTAGGGAGCCACATGGGGGGAGATTTACTAAAATTGGTGCACACAGAATCTGATTCAGCTCTGCATAGTAACCAATCAGCTTCAAGGTTTCATTGTCAAAACCCAATTGAAAAAGCTGAAAACAAAAGCTGACACACTGGGGTTAATTTACTAAAGGCAAAAAGACTGTGCACTCTGCATAGGCAGTTGCTACAGAGCTTAGTTAATGAGGGAAGCTCTGCTGACTTCCATCATTAAATCATGTGTAAGCAAAAATGCTTTTTTTTTCCTTCTTACATGTGATTGGGTATTCGTTGCAAAGTGAAGCTTCACCTCATTTACGAAAATCTGGAGCAAATGCCCTTGCAGAGTGCAAATACACTTGCAAAGTGCCCACCAGTGGCGGCTGGTGCTTCATATTTTGGGTGGGGGGGAGACAAACCACCCCTCCCCCATCTGTTCAGTCGGTCCATCAAAGTCCCCCCCGTCGCTCACCTGTCCGCCCATCAACCCCGCACTTACCCCATCTAGGTTGCCAGCAGCTTTGGCGGCTTCCCCTGCGTCTCCTCCTCCTCAGGGGCTTCCCCCTGCGTCTCTTCCTCCTCAGAGGCTTCCCCCTGTGTCTCTTCCTCCTCGAAGGCTTCCCCCTTCGTCTCCTCTGCAGCTTCCACCTGCGTCTCTTCTTCCTCGACGGCTTCCCCCTACATCTCCTGTTCGGCAGCTTCCCCCTCTGTTTCTTCTTCCTTGGTGGCTTCCCCCTGCGTCTCCTCCTCCTCTGCAGCTTCCCCCTGCGTCTCCCCCTCCTCTGCAGCTTCCCCCTGCGTCTCCTCCTCCTCTGCAGCTTCCCCCTGTGACTCCTCCTCCTCTGCAGCTTCCCCCTGCGTCTCCTCCTCTTCAGAGGCTTCCCCCTTTGTCTCCTCCTTGGAAGCTTCCCCCTGCGTCTCTTCTTCCTTGACGGCTTCCCCTACATCTCCTGCTCAGCGGCTTCCCCCTGTGTTTCTTCCTCCTTGGTGGCTTCCCCCTGCGTCTCCTCCTCCTCTGCAACTTCCCCCTGTGACTCCTCCTCCTCTGCAGCTTCCCCCTGTGTCTCCTCCTCCTCGGCAGCTTCCCCTGTGTCTCCTCCTCCTCGGCAGCTTCCCCCTGTGTCTCCTCCTCCTCGACAGCTTCCCCCTGTGTCTCTTCCTTCTCGGCGGGTTCCCCCTGTGTCTCCTCCTCCTTCTTGGCAGCTTCCCCCTGTGTCTCTTCCTCCTCGGCGGGTTCCCCGTGTCTCCTCCTCCTTCTTGGCAGCTTCCCCCTGTGTCACTTCCTCCTCGGCAGCTTCCCCCTGTGTCTCTTCCTCCTCGGCGGCTTCCCCCTGTGTCTCCTCCTCCTCGGCGGCTTCCCTCTGTGTCTCTTCTTCCTCGGCAGCTTCCCCCCTGCGTCTCCTCCCCCTCAGCAGTTTCACCCTGCCTCTCCTCCTCGGGGGCTTCCCCCTGCCTCTCCTCCTCCTCCTCTGAGGCTTTCCCATGTGTCTCCTCCTCGGCGGCTTCCCCTGCATCTCCTCCTCCTCGTCGGCTTCTCCGCATCTCCTCCTCCTCGGCGGCTTCCCCCTGTGTTTCTTCCTCCTCGGCAGCTTCCCCCTGCGTCTCCTCCTCCTCATCTGGAGCTTTCCCCTGAATTTTCTCCTCGAAGGCTTCCCCTTGCGCGTCCTCGGCGGCTTCCCCAGTGTCTCCTCCTCCTCCTCGGAGGCTTCCCACTGCGTCTCTTTCTCCTCGGCGGGTTCCCCCTGCATCTCCTCCTCATTGGCTTCCCCCTGCGTCTCTTTCTCCTTGGCAACCAATACGATTGCTTCTCCTCTTGGCCATTCGGGTCTTGAGACCCGCTTCCTGATTGTCCGGGAGGAGAAGCAGGCAGACAATAGCGAATATTAATTCTCTATTGTCACACAACTGGGTGGGCTCAGGGCTCATCCTTTTTTTAAGCCAATTAGAGCCTCAGGCTCCAATCATGTGCTTCTTAAAAAAAAACAAAAAAACATTGAAATCCATGCGTCCGGCTCCCTGCATGTAGATTAGGAGCCGGGCGCATGGATTAGGGATGTGGCGCCCCTGCACCCCTAATGGAGCGGCCGCCACTAGTGCCCACTCTGCCTTTAATAAATCAAACCCAAAAGGTTGTTCTACTAAAAGAATATAGTATTCCACGTTGCTTAGTAAATACGGTGAAGCTGTGCCCACTTGCAATACCCAAACATGCTGAATTTAAAATAGCAGGTCTTTTCTCACACAAGATTGGATGATTAAAGTCAGCATTGCTTCACCTCATCTACTAAGCTATGTGAAAATTCACTTTTTGAATATTTGACTTCTTTAGTAGATCAACCGCCATATCTACCACTCTACAGAGTGATTCCCCCTCCCCGTCTCCTTATTTGCTGTGAACTCAAATTTTGCAGATATCTAACATATTACACACTACATACTATATATGTTGTTACTCGATTAGACATTTCTACAGTGTAATGTCACCATTTTATCACTAGAGGGCGAATTATTAGGGAAAAAAAAACAAAAACATTGATTTATAGGTCATTAGTCGTTGTTTAGATTAGAATACATAAATGAAGAGATGACTGATTTTTTCTAATGGCTGGCTGATTTTTTCAAAGTGCTGACAAGTATCTATGTTCAGTTTAATAGATGATTGATTTACTTTCTGATAGAACTATTCTATCTATAGTCGATAAACCATTTGTTTGATATGCCATATACTGGGAAGTTGATTGGGATCAATATTTAAGACACAATCAAATCTCGCAATCTTATGTTATTAATCGTATCTCTGTTTCCACCATGTAATGTCATAATTTAATCAATCGAAATACACTTGAATGCGTAAACAATGTACCTCAGTGTTGCTGACTGATGCAAACTGATCCATAATTTCCTCCCTGGCCGATCGGGTCGGTTTGATTGAATCTAATCTGAAGTGAGGATATAGGTATGGGTTTGCCGATTTGATCATTTTGATCGAATTGCACATTGGCCAGATCGAAAGTGTGTATGGCCACCATTACAAAGATACTAAAGGTCGTTTTTTTTTTCTTTGTTTTTTTTTTGTTTGTTTTGTAATAATGATTGCCTGCTCTGTGCAATACTATTGCACAGAGCTGTCCTTTATCTCCTCTTCTGGAAGTACCCTGCCGGCTTTGTCCACTCCTCCCTGCTCAGGGTGGCGGTTTAATAAGATGGGTGCTATAAAGGCACCCGTGCGCACTCGCTCCTGAGCTGGGTTGTGTGCGTCCATAGACACACACAGCGCCAGTAAGCCACGCCCCCTCCTCCTCAAAGGAGTTTGACTAACAGCAGCAGAAGCCTATGGTTCTACTGTCCTAGGGGATCGGTGCTGGAGCCAGAGACAGCGCCGGAGCAGTGACATGGAGCCAGGTAAGTGTTTAGGGATGGGGGTGGGAAGAACTGGTAATGGGGCATTTAATGCAAAGAATGAATTGATGTGAAAAACCTTTGGAAATACTTTAACCCTTTAGAGCCACCGCCTGCCGGCCCTTTAAGGAGTCTAGTTTTCACTGCGACCTATTACACCTTGGTGTACCGCTCAGGCTCTATGGCTGCGGGGTGTGTGTGGATCCTTTGCATCTGCTGCTAGGGGTGCGGGCATGGGATGCAAGGAAAAGGGGGTGATCCCTGTGAGTCGCACATCCCTGTGGTTATATATATATATATTTTTTTTTTTTAAATGCCAGTGGAGTGCAAAACACACCCAAAAACTTCCACCCGGTGCCAAAAAAAGTGCACACACATAAAGAGTGAACACACAAAAACGTGCAACGGGTGTTACACTGATCCTCCACTAGGGAAGGAACTTACCCTGATCCCCCGGGGCATTAGGCTCCTGATGGGGACTGAGGTACTTCACATGGGTCCTTCTGGCCGAAACCAGATGGACACCCATTCTCTGGAAAGGTCTGCCAAAACAAACCCACCCAAGTACTGGGTGGGACTCCCCTGAAGGGAGACCCCATGAGAGAGGGTGAACCAAGAAGACCTATGTCCACCCCCTCCCAAGACTTTCAGAGTAGGCCCGAGGACCCACACCCTACTCATCACACTGTGACAAAACGTGTATACACCAAACAAAAGGATACAAAAAAGTGACAAACAAGGGGAATAAATAAAAAGAAAGTGTGGGAGAAGGAAGTGGGAGAGAGTGAAAAGTGACCATTGTGTAATACAATGGCCGGCCCTCCGGCCAGGAATAAAACATTTCCCCTGGTCCTAGCCAAAAGGCTCGGCCCTAGAGGCAGGTGCGAAACACGTGTGTTGTGGTGAAGTGACCTTGGTGCCATAAATCAAGTGCCTAAACACTGTGACTGTACGGCACCCCTGAACTGCCACTTCAGGGGCACATTCACCACTGGCTTTTCGTGCAACCCTGACCCCCAACCCAGACCACAGCAGCCCCCACCCCAGCCAGGAAGGCCTAAAGTTCTGGAATCTTGGTGAGAGCCCTTTACCATCAAACCTCACTGTCGCTCCCATCCCTCCTACCTAATTACATTCGGGAAATACTAACCGCTCCACCGGTGGGAAAGGGGAGCCAGTGTTCTCTCCCGAAAAACTGACCGGAGCTAGAGCTACCCCAATCTAGGCCAGAAGGCCAGAGAACCGACCCTCTGGCCAGACCCAATGGTTCTCCATCCCCATCAGAAGGCTTCCCTTTCGGCTACGAACCGCTCCAGGTTACCTTTACACCAGCAGGTTTTGCACAGCCTCCGCCATCCCTGATACCACCCCGCCGTAGATCAGGGACAGAAGCAAGCGCCACCTCCTGGCAACTGATAAGAACAGATACTACACTTGATCTTAGCCAAAAGGCTGAAACGTTGGTCTGGGCAGGAAGGGGGTGAGAGTGCCCATTAAGCAAGTGATTAAAGGGTAACTCCACTTTCATGGGACAAAAAATAGCAAATAATAGAAAATAATATATCGTATACAATTGAGACACAAATCATATTGTAATTGAATGTTGTTAAAAATTACCTTTCCTTTTTAATCTGCAGCCGCTGTCATTTTCTGTAAAATGCTATATGGCAGCCTGGAGTTGTTCTGTACACAGAATGTATACAGAACGCCACTCAGAAACATCATTTCCTGCTTGTGTGATGGACTGATTTTCCCAGAAGTCTGCACTGAGATGCAAGGCTTCCCCTGCAACAAAAATTTCATTTTTGGTGACATACACCTAATAGAAAATCATGTCTAAAGGGATGCAGGGATTTTCGTCAATTGTGCCCTGCAGGTGCAGCAGCTGATTGATAATTATAATATCACTCCCATACAGATTCACACATTGGACACAGACAAAAACACAGGGATTTCTTCAGAATAACAAAAGGTCGGAATCTGCAACAAAGTTTGTTAAAATCCGGAGGGGAATATTTTTTTCTCAACAAAAGCCTTTTCTGGAACTTTTTGTTTACAAATTTCAATTAGCATTTTTTTGCCGGAATTATTACTTAAAACCCCTAAACATTGTATATGTATATATATATATATATATATATATATATATATATATGAATATATATATATATATAGATAGATAGATATATATCTATATATATATATATATATATACATATATATATATAGATATATAGATATATCTATACATATATCTATATATCTATATCTATATCTATATCTATATCTATATATCTATATATACACTACCGTTCAAAAGTTTGGGGTCACATTGAAATGTCCTTATTTTTGAAGGAAAAGCACTGTACTTTTAAATGAAGCTAACTTTAAACTAGTCCTAACTTTAAACAAATATACTCTATACATTGCTAATGTGGTAAATGACTATTCTAACTGCAAATGTCTAGTTTTTGGTGCAATATCTACATAGGTGTATAGAGGCCCATTTCCAGCAACTATCACTCCAGTGTTCTAATGGTACAATGTGTTTGCTCATTGGCTCAGAAGGCTAATTGATGATTAGCAAACCCTTGTGCAATCATGTTCACACATCTAAAAACAGTCTAGCTCCTTCCAGAAGCTACAAAACTGACCTTCCTGTGAGCAGATTGAGTTTCTGGAGCATCACATTTGTGGGGTCAATTAAACGCTCAAAATGGCCAGAAAAAGAGAACTTTCATCTGAAACTCGACAGTCTATTCTTGTTCTTAGAAATGAAGGCTATTCCATGTGAGAAATTGCAAAGAAATTGAAGATTTCCTACAACGGTGTGTACTACTCCCTTCAGAGGACAGCACAAACAGGCTCTAACCAGAGTAGAAAAAGAAGTGGGAGGCCGCGTTGCACAACTAAGCAAGAAGATAAGCACATTAGAGTCTCTAGTTTGAGAAACAGACGCCTCACAGGTCCCCAACTGGCATCTTCATTAAATAGTACCCGCAAAACACCAGTGTCAACATCTACAGTGAAGAGGCGGCTGCGGGATTTTGGGCTTCAGGGCAGAGTGGCAAAGAAAAAGCCATATCTGAGACTGGCCAATAAAAGAAAAAGATTAAGATGGGCAAAAGAACACAGACATTGGACAGAGGAAGACTGGAAAAAAGTGTTGTGGATGGATGAATCCAAGTTTGAGGTGTTTGGATCACAAAGAAGAACGTTTGTGAGACGCAGAACAAATGAAAAGATGCTGGAAGAATGCCTGACGCCATCTGTTAAGCATGGTGGAGGTAATGTGGTGGTCTGGGGTTGCTTTGGTGCTGGTAAGGTGGGAGCTTTGTACAGGGTAAAAGGGATTCTGAATAAGGAAGGCTATCACTCCATTTTGCAACGCCATGCCATACCCAGTGGACAGCGCTTGATTGGAGCCAATTTCATCCTACAACAGGACAATGACCCTAAACACACCTCCAAATTGTGCAAGAACTATTTACAGCAGAAGCAGGCAGCTGGTATTCTATCGGTAATGGAGTGGCCAGCACAGTCACCAGATCTGAACCCCATTGAGCTGTTGTGGGAGCAGCTTGACCGTATGGTACGCCAGAAGTGCCCATCCAACCAATCCAACTTGTGGGAGCTGCTTCTAGAAGCGTGGGGTGCAATTTCTCCAGCTTACCTCAATAAATTAACAGCTAGAATGCCAAAGGTGTGCAATGCTGTAATTGCTGCAAAAGGAGGATTCTTTGATGAAAGCAAAGTTTGATGTAAAAACAATGTTATTTCAAATACAAATCATTATTTCTAACCTTGTCAATGTCTTGACTCTATTTTCTATTCATTTCACAACGTATGGTGGTGAATAAGTGTGACTTTTCATGGAAAACACAAAATTGTTTGGGTGACCCCAAACTTTTGAACGGTAGTGTATATATATATATATATATATATATATATATATATATATATATATATATATAGATAGATAGATATATATCTATACATATATATATATATATATATATATATATATATATATATATATATATATATATATATATATATATATATATATATATATATATTTATATTTTTTTAGCAGAGACCCTAGAGAATAAAATGGCGGTTTTTACAATTTTTTATGTCACACGGTAATTGCGCAGCAGTCTTTCAAACACAATTTAGTTTGAAAAAAATACACTTTAATTAATTAAAAACAAAACACAATAATTACCCCAATTTTTTTGTACAATGTGAAAGATGATGTTACACCGAGTAAATAGATACCCAACATGTCATGCTTTAAAATTGCGCACACTCGTGGAATGGCAACAAACTACGGTACTTAAATATCTCCATAGGCGAGGCTTTAACCTTTTTTTTTACAGTTTACCAATTTAGAGTTACAGAGGAGGTATAGCACTAGAATTATTTCTCTCGCTCTAATGATCGTGGTGATACCTCACATGTGTGGTTTGAACACTGTTTACGTGCGGGCCCGACTTGTGTATGTGTTTGCTTCTACGCACGAGCACGGAGGGATGAGATGCTTCACTTTTTTTTCTCTTATTTATTTTTCTTCTTTATTTTATTTTTACATCTTCTCTTTTATTTTATTTTTTTTAATCACTTTTATTACTAATTTAAGCAATGTAAACATTTTTACCCTTGTAATAGAAACAAGCATGACAGGTCCTCTTTATTGAGAGATCTGGGGTCAAAAAGACCTCAGATCTCTCATTAACTTTTAAAAACAAAAAAAAAAATTGTAATTTACACTTAAAAAAAAAAAATGTTTATGCCCGAGAACCGGAAGTGACATCAGAGGTTGCTCCAGTCCTCCAAGGGCATAGAGCATAGTGTGTGCCATCTTACGCTCACTCGAATTCCTGTTTAGTCATCGGCCGCACCGGATCACTTCCCGGGTGTACCAAAGGCTCTGGTAAGCTCAGAAATTACCAGGAAGACGCCGGGAGGGGGGCAACTCTCCGGTCACCTATAAAAGTGATTCCTGTGGTGAATCTGCCCATGGGACCACGTTTATCTTGTAGAGAATCACCCACAATAAATAATGATACCGGGGTTATGGCAGCTAGCTTAGTTTAGAGGAATAGAACTGAACTTTAAAATATAATACGTTTTCTACAGTCTGTTTACTAAATGTAACTTCTCGAAATGTTCCTAGAATTTTTTTTTTTTACTATATTGCAAAAAACGAGCCTGACCTCCACTTTACCAGCCCTGCAAAGCTTTCCAAATCTTTAAAGAACTCTGGCAGGTACATTGGTTTTGGTGGAACGGGCTAAAGCCAATGGCATACTTAAAAACAACCAAAAATTGCCTTATATTCTACCTCCTCAATAACTCTATAACATTTAATTTGGCAAAGTTCATCAAAAAAAATTTTCTACAAATTTCATTCATCCCTATTTAAGGAGTTTAGAGGAATAGAACTGAACACTAACAATATAGTAAGTTGTCTACCATCTATTGACTAGATACAACTTCTCAATGTTCCTAGCATTTATTTTATTTTTTTAAATATTGCTTAATGCTCAATGAGCCTGACCTCTGCTTTGCCAGCCCCATAAAGTTTCATGAAATGGCAAGTACATTGGCTTTGGGCTAAAGCCGACAGCATACTTAAAGTGGAGTTCCACCCAGGGGCGGACTGACCATTGAGCGATTAGGGCACTGCCCGAGGGCCCTGGGCCACTAGGGGGCCCCATCAGGGTTGCCAGCCTCAGTAAAACCAGGGACAGTATGTATAAATCTGTGTTTTTTTTACATCTGTCTGTGTATACTGTGTGTACATGTATGTGTATACTGTGTGATTGTATACTGTGTGTGTGTGTATACTGTGTGGCCCCATACTCTCTGATTGCCTGGGGGCCCCATAATCTCTTATTGCCCGGGGGCCCCATAATCTCCTATTGCCCGGGGGCCCCATGAGTTATCAGTCCGCCCCTGGTTCCACCCAAAAGTGGAACTTCCACTCATCAGATTCCTCCCCCCCTCCGGTGACACAGTTGGCACCTTTCAGGGGGGAGGGGGGTACAGATACCTGTATATTACAGGTATCTGTACCCACTTCCGGCATAGATAGCCGCAGAATCTGCGGTTATTTACGCCACTTCCTGCTCCTTCCCCGCTGCCTGCTGGGAAACACACGGGTCCCAGAGGCAGCAGGGACCATCCGTATTGCGCTGCGCGACTCGCGTATGCGCAGTAGGGAACCGGGAAGTGAAGCCGTACGGCTTCACTTCCTGATTCCCTTACCGAAGATGGAGGCGGCAGCACCCGAGGACGGAGAGACGCTTCGGCCTCGGGTGCCGACATCGCGGGCGCCCTGGACAGGTAAGTGTCCATGTTTTAAAAGTCAGCAGCTGCAGTATTTGTAGCTGTTGAAAAAAATTTTCGGCGGCGCTCCGCTTTAAATACAACCAAAAATCACCTTATATTCTCCCACCTCAATAACTCTATTACATTTAATTTGGCAAAATTCATCAAAAGTTCACCAAAATCTTGTGATTTTTCCCAATTTTTTTTTTTTTTACAAGTTTTATTAATGCCTTTTTAAAGAGTTTAGAGGAATAGAGCTGAACATTAATAATATAGAACGTTTTCTACAGTCTGTTGACTATATACAAGTGCTCAAAATTTTCCTAGAATTTTTTTTTTTCAAAATATTGCTATCGAGGCTGACCTCTGCTTTGCCAGCCCCGCAAAGATTTCTTAAACTTTTAATGAACCCTGAAGGTACATTGGCTTTGGGGTAAAGGGCTAAAGCCAATGGCATATTTAAAACAACCAAAAAGCACCTTATATTCTCCCTCATCAATAACTCTAGTGCCCCGTACACACGGTCAGACTTTGTTCGGACATTCCGACAACAAAATCCTAGGATTTTTTCCGACGGATGTTGGCTCAAACTTGTCTTGCATACACACGGTCACACAAAGTTGTCGGAAAATCCGATCATTCTAAACGCGGTGACGTAAAACACGTACGTTGGGACTATAAACGGGGCAGTGGCCAATAGCTTTCATCTCTGTATTTATTCTGAGCATGCGTGGCACTTTGTCCGTCGGATTTGTGTACACCTGATAGGAATTTCCGACAACGGATTTTGTTGTCGGAAAATTTTATATCCTGCTCTCAAACTTTGTGTGTCGGAAAATCCGATGGAAAATGTGTGATGGAGCCCACACACGGTCGGAATTTCCGACAACAAGGTCCTATCACACATTTTCCGTCGGAAAATCTGACCGTGTGTACGGGGCATAGTACATTTCATTTGGCAAAATTTTACCAAAATTTCACCAAAATCTTGTGATTTTCACAGAATTTTATTTTACACTTCATTCATCCCTATTTAAGAACTTTAGAGGAATAGAGCTGAACACTAACAATATAGTAAGTTTTCTACCATCTATTGACTAGATACAACTTCTCAATGTTCCTAGCATTTTTTTTTAATATTGCTATCAATGAGCCTGACCTCCACTTCATCCAGGCCCGTAAAGTGTCATGAAACTTTAATGAAATATGGCAGTTACATTTGCTTTGGGCTAAAGTGCTAAAGCCAACGGCATACTAAGGCCCCTTTCACACTGGGGCAGTAGGGGGCGTCGGCGGTAAAACAGCGCTATTTTTAGCGCTGTTTTACCGCGGTATTCGGCCGCTAGCGGTGCGGTTTTAACCCCCCGCTGGCGGCCAAAAAAGGGTTAAAACCCCTCGTATAGCGCGGCTATAGCCGCGGTATTACCGCGGTATAGTCACGCTGTCCCATTGATTTCAATGGCCAGGAGCGGTGAATACACCCCTCCTTCACCGCTCCAAAGATGTGGCTTGCAGGAGATTTTTTTCTCCTCCTGCCAGCGCACCGCTTCAGTGTGAAAGCCCTGCCTTTACAGGCAGGAAATCGTAGTCCCTTGTAGTGTAGCAAAGATCACAGTGAACAGCTTACATGACTCTTCTGTGGCTACTGATCCCAGCACCACCTCTTCAGGCACTGCCAACCCACCTGGCTTTAGCTGCCCCTTTCACTAGCCACACCAGTCCTCCAGACTGACACTTTCCCAGCCCAACCGGTTGACTCTCACCAGCTCACCCAACTGACTCTCAGGATATCTCCCAGGGAAGGGTGAAGACTTAAGCACACCTCTGTCTTCAGGATTTCTGGCTACATGTGGCAGTCTCACCCTTGTTAGGCACCAGCAGTGCTGATCTACTCATGCTGTCCTCTCTTCCTCCCGTGCCTCAAGGAAGGTCTTCCTCCCATACTATGGCAGGATCCTTTCAGCACCCGAGCCCTGGCCCAAGGCAGGACACCCCCACCTGACTAGGGGGCACCCCTGAAGGCCACTGACAGCCTACTCAGCACTGTATCTCCATTTTCCACCTGACTGCCCCTGCTGGCATGGCCCATGTCGATTTATAGAGTGGTCTCAGCCCCCTTCCAGCCAGCCTCTGGGGCTTGGCTGAGGCTCCATAAATATTCAAGACAGCTCCTCCTAACCTCCACCCACTAGCTCTAGAACATTCTCCAATGTTCCAGAAACAGGGGGGAGGCACCAGAGGAGCTGTCGCAATGAGTCATTCAGCCCTGACTCACTGAACCCTAACCCAGATTGTGCAGCCAATCCTGAATAGCCCTGAGCTAACTAGAATTGACCTACTCTAACATAACCTATATTATTTCTAACACACACTAGAGGGTGCTAGAATTGCTATCAACGAGCCTGACTTCTGCTTTGCCAGACAATTTAATTTGGCAAATTTCACCAAAATTTCACCAAAATCTTTTGATTTTCACAGTTTTCTTTTTTTTTTACAAATGTCATTCATCCCTATTTAAGAAGTTTAGAGGAATAGAGCTAAACACTAATAATATACAAGGTTTTTCACAGTCTGTTGACTAGATACAACTGCTCAAAATGTTCCTAAAATGTATTTTTTCAAAATATTGCTATCGAGCCTGACCTCTACTTTGCCAGCCCCGCAAAGCTTTCTGAAACTTTAATGAACTCTGGCAGGTAACCCTGTAATGACCTACGCTCCCGTTGCTTCAGAAGGAAAAAGACAGCATGATAAAACGTACATGGAAACAATTTAATGGCCCCTGCTCACTTAGCTTAAAAAACTTTCTCAGCTTGAATCCTTCGGCGTGAAACGGAGTTAAATTGGGACCCATGCAGCGGACCTGCCTAATCAGATGTCTGATAGAGGGAGACCAGACTTTGAACTGAGGCCCTGTCACATCTGAAACATGTTTAGCTATCCATCAGGAAGGCGAGCCGGAGCCTCTCGCCTGTAATGCTGAATAGCTGGTCAGAGGACTCGATTGCCTAGTCATGCCTAAATGCCCAGCTGAGAGACCACTTGCTCTTTGCTGACCCTGATTGACATGACCTGGCGGGGAGTTAATGACCAACAATTAGGCTGTGGGGATCTCAACACTGTCTAATGGTTCGAGTGCAGGGAAGGTCTGAGGTTCAGGTTCACTGAAGTCAACCTGTAAAAAACAAACCAGTGAATGGAGCAAGCTGGTAAGTGATGGTTCAAGACAAGGAGAACTAGTTAAAGTGTATCTAAAACCCAAACATTTTTGTCTTGTTTGGGATAGTGTGGATGTTAGTTGAGGAAAGTGGAAAAATTGCACTGGACCCATAAGGGCTATCTTATTTATGTTGCTATCTTAAAGTATACAGATGTAAGTGACCTGGTTTCTGGGCAGGCGGCTTCCACACCCCAGAGGTTCTCCATGGTCTTCTGGGCTTGTAGTGTAATGTAACAAAAATGTACATTGTAGAGGAACATCAAAGGTCCAGATATGACTTTTTTTATTCCTAAAAAAAGTCAGAGGGACAGGCCAAAGAATATCTAACATGTTTCGGGACTCCAAGAAGCCTGAGATTGAAAAGAATGTGAACCTGCTAGAAGTGAACTGAAGTGGTTTGGTTGCCAAACCAGCTGCTGACAAGACCTACCCTTGTAATTATTAGAAGAAATACCAATAAAGGTCCAGTTCACTTCTAATGTCCTCACAATGTTTTCATTCTCAAGCCTTAATGAAGAAGGAAGGTTGAAGAAGGAAGGGGGTTGGATCCCCAAAACCTGTTGGCTAATCTTTGGATTGTCCCCATGACTTTTAATGAAATAAAGTAGAGATGTGCTCAATGGAAAAATGTGTTTTGTTTTGATTCCAATTTCTTCATTAAAGTAGAACTATAGGCAAAACTTTTTTTTTCTTTTTGGATAGAGCAAGGAGGGTTATAACCCCTGTCAGATTTTATTTCACCCTCTGTGTCCCATTGCAGAGATTTACCTTCACTTCCTGTTACATAGCCAAAAATGAAGTGAAAGGAAATCCCTGCAAATTAAGGGAATTCATTGGGAACCCCCAGGTCCCCAGAGCTAGTGTCCCCTCTTTTACAAGGACAACCCAAAATGTGGGATTTTCTTTTACTATCACTTTCAATGATAATGGTAAACAGGACAAATAGAGAGGGTGAATCTCCCTAATGGGGGCACTGACAGCAATATAAACTGACAGGGGTTCTAATCTCTCCGCACTCTATCCAAAACTAAAAACAAAGTTTTGCCTTTAGTTATACTTTAAGTTGATAGTTTTGTCATATTTCTTATGTTAGAATGATCCATTTTCTGAATTATTTCCATATATTTGGAATTGTTTCATATATTAGTTATTTTCAAATATGAATTTGAATTCGAAAAAAGAAATTTGAATTTGAAAATAAATTTTAATTTGAATATGAAAATTAATTTGAACTTGAATTTGAAAACGAATTTGAATTCAAAATGGAAACATATTGCAATAGATACAGTGCCGTAAAAAGTTAAATAAGATGGTGATTCCTACTTAGGCTGCTTATAGACCAGAATAGAATAGAACAGCTACTGGCTTTTAATATATGGACACTTACCTGTCCAGGGAGCCCATGATGCCGGCACCCCAGCCGATCTTCGGATCCGCTGTCGGGTGCTGCCACCGTCAAAGCGCACGGTGCTTCCTAACTGGCCTGGTGGCGGAAGAAGGAGAGGGGGGGCGAACCTCAAAGGGACGGCGCCACATCGCTGTATTCCAGAAGTGGAAAAGGGTACCTGTCAAAAACAGTTTACCCGTCCCCCCTCCCCCCTGAAAGGTGCCAAAGGTGGCAATGGAGGAGGGGGGGGGGGGGGCAGGTAAGCAGAGCTTCCACTTTTGGGTGGAACTCCACTTTAAGGTAAGTTCAGGGGATAAGGAAGTTTCCCAACTCACCTAGACTTGCTGTTCATTGTCAATGGTTGTGGAAGGTATTAAAAAAAAAAAAAAGTTGTCACAGCAGTTAGGTGGATCAGGGGATCTTTGGGGGGGGGGGTCAGTGAATTCTTACAAAACTGGGGGGTCCATTTGGATTGTGGTGCTTCCACTTGGTTGATTATCGGGGTTCTCCCGGGAGCTAGGTCCTCTGGGAAAAAAATAAGAATGTGTGATTTCCTACTGTCTTCAAGCTGGTTGGGTGTGGCTGAGGACATTCTAGGTATGACTGTTGCCTTTAAGGCCGCCTAACATCCCCTTCCTGGTTGCATTTTACAAAATTGTTTATGTTTGTTATTTATTTTGTTATGTACATAAAATGGCTGTCATGGCTGTTTAGGGCTCATGCACACTGCAGCTTAAAAAAAAGCTGCTTTTACAGGCATTTGAGCTTTTATTTCTCTGTCTAAGGGCTTGAAGAAGCTTGTGCTCTTTTGCATGTTTTTATTGAGCTTCTTTCAGCTTCTTTCAGCTTCTTTGAGCATAAGCGTTTTTTTCCACAAACCCTCCCCTCAGATCACTTTATCTTTTTTTTCTCTGCATTTTCGAGCTTCTTTGAGCTTCTATGAGCTTTTTCAAGTTATTGTTGCGCTTTTTCGCGTGTTTTTGGGCACTTTTGGGCACATCTTTTCTGCTTGAAAGCTCCAGTCAAAAACGTGAGTTTGGTGGGGGTTTTTTTCTGCCTGTAAGAGCATATGCCTGTAAACTCCTGAAAGGGGGAAGGCAACACTGGGGCTCAGCCATCTATTTTTACCACTTCATCCCCAGCTGCCAGTGTACAGTAAAAGGGCCCTTAATCCTCCAAAACCAGCGAGGGGCCGATAAACTATTGGTGGCGCAGAGTGTGACATTGGAACAGGAAAATTGTGTGCAAAATTGTCACAAAAATGTCTGAAAATGTTAACAAACTATCTATTACCGTATGTCGCAGTGACCCAGGTTTAAAATAATACAGCGCCACCTACTGTTTGGGGCTCAAGTGGACTTTGTCCATGCGCCCAAAATATATGCAATCCTTTTAATTATGTCACATAAGCAACATTTCTGTGAAGTGTCCTAAAAAAGGAATTTTCCTATTCCTATTCATTTCTGTGAAGTGTCCTAAAAAAGGAATTTTCCTATTCCTGATGTATATTTAATAGGAACATGCATCAATCAATGTCCATTTGTTAGTGTTGTTACTCTACAAAAAAAAGTCAAAAACATGAAAAAAAAAAAAAAATAAATATATATATATATATATATATATATATATATATATATATATATATAGATATATCTATCTATATATATAGATATATCTATATATAGATAGATATATCTATCTATATATATATATAGATATATATATATAGATTTTTTATTTCTTTTGAAGATTAGGAAAATGTATTCATAGACACCCCCTAAATATTTCATTATCCCGATGTGGACAGTGTGTGCCTGTGACTTTACACAATGGGACAAGACATATTGTGCCTCGTATGTTTTTGCTCTCCTCCTCGGGTCACTTGGGTTTCCAGGACATAATCTGCTGCTTTGCATTTCATCCATTCCTGCATGTTGCTTGAGCGTGTGAACAAGCCTAATGAGATGGAAGACCTCCTGATGGATAATCCAATGAGAGGGACAGGAGGTTCCGAACTTCACAGCGAGAGCGTGGAGGCTGCCTGGTGTCCGCTAAGATGCGATGGCGCTTCATTATAATTTAATCCCGTGCCTAAGAAAACAGGATTCCATTGGAATTTGTAGCCAAATGTAGCTATGTATAAATGTATTTTTACTGGACATCATATAAGAACTTTTGCTATCATCATCATTATTAGAAATGTTATAAGCCTCTCTAATAAAGGAAACCTATAGGGAGCTCCTCTAGCTAATTGCCTATCAGAATATCAGTCCTTTTTCACATACACCGGACCTCTGTGGTCTCTATGTGAAATTTGTGAGCTTGTAGGCCCTGGAGAAGGTGGACTGAGAGGGTTGGACTCCCTAAAGGAGAAACTTGGATCATTCTTATTACCTGCAATTCTCTTAATGAACTCACAAAAGAAGGAAAAGGAAAGTTTATTTTCATCCTTGTACCTTTATCCAAGTGATGGCCATTTTTCCTGCACACCATAAGGTAACTTGGACACTATTGGGTTAACCCCACCAAGGGTATCTAGGTAAGTGCCCAAATACAAAATTTGTATTTATTACAGCTTGCCAGTCCTTATGCCGTGTACACACGGGTGGACTTTTTCGACCAACGAATCCGTCGGACAATCCGACCGTGCATGGGCTTCATCGGACATCCGACAGACCTTTTCGGTCGAAAATCAGACGGACTTTAGATTTGAAACATGTTTCAAATCTTTCTGACGGATTTGAGTCCAGTCGAAAAGTCTGTTCGTCTATATGCTAGTCCGATGGACGAAAACCGATGCTAGGGCAGCTATTGGCTACTGGCTATTGACTTCCTTATTTTAGTCCAGTCGTACGTCATCACATACGAATCCGTCTGACTTTGGTGTGATCGTGTGTAGGCAAGTCCGTTCGTTCGAAAGTCTGTCGGAAGTCCGTCAAAAGTCTGTCGAAAGTCCGTCGGAAAGGCTGTCGGACCTTTGATGCCGAAAAGTCCGCCTGTGTGTACACGCCATTAGATGTGGTGTTTTTCATTTTTTCAGGCTTTTTTTTTCACCCAGTGATCCTTTTTTCTCCATCCAGTTGATCCTTCCAGTAACACATTTCCTGTCCTAGGGGAATAAGGCTCACTTACCAAACTGTATCTGTGAAGGAGAACCATTGTCACCCTAGGATAGGACTATAGAACACCCCCCTCCACTAACTTATTGATGGATGCAAAAACGTCCTGTCAGCAAGTGGTTATACCAGGATCATGGCTGTGGCTTTTTGATTTTGTTACTTCTTTATTTTTGGATTGCATAAAAATGAAAATACTTTTTGCAAGAAAATATCCCCAAATGAAAGCAACCTCTTCAATAGAAACTTGAGCTCGATTTTTCTCCCTTGAAGGTCAACAGCTACAAATACTGAAGATGGTGACTCTCAAAAACCAGGTGCCTGGAGTCCAGCACTGTCTTCCTGCAGTTGCTTCTTCTTACCACTGTGGGCTTCTGGCACCACCATCTTGGATACAAGACCTGGCTGTGGCTATCTGAGGGACCATAGCCAGCCCCCATTGCACATGTGCCAGCTTGGGTGGTGCTTTGTGAATGGTCCTGCAGCCTTCTGGGCCATGTGACCTGTTCCAGGTAGATGCGGGAGGGGAGGGGAAGGGTTGGGACAAGGGACAGAAGAGATGGGGCAGAAGTTCCGCTTTAAGTAATGCCAAAGAATTAGGCCCATAGCAGAAAAGTAAAAACTGCTCTCATAGCAGGAGTACAGGTGTCAGAGCTAAACTGGTTAAATCGGTCATTTTCAACCAGGGTTCTGTGAAACCCTAGGGTTCCTCCAGAGGCTGTTAGGGGTTCCTTGAGCTTTGGCTAACTCTCCACCCATCTGATGGTGCTTGAATAGTTCCAGGTCCAATGCCACGTCCAACGTTACATGAATGCAAGGGTGACATTCTGAGCACCACTGTAAGGGGGTATTCTTCCCAATGCCCAACTCCAATCGAAGTGGCATTGTACCCGATAGACAAATCGTAACAGGAGCTTCCTGGGACCAGAAAATTATTTCAAGGGTTCCTCTGGAGTATAAAGGTGAGAAAGGTGGGGTTAAAGTGTTTGTAAACCCTAATGGGACACAGATGAAGGAAAACACTGACAAGGGTTACTCCATCCAAAAAGATAAAAAAAGTTTTGCCTTTACAAAACTACTGTAAGTGACTTTACAACTAAACCACCAGGTTTACCCGTCCATCCCTTCTGGGAGCCTTGTTAGACCCCCTGTAATAGCAATACCAGAAAGTTAAAATAAAGAAAAAAGTGTTAAAAAAATTAAAGTTTAATGAAATAAATAACACCCACAAAAAAAAATTAGAAGCTGCCACATTCACCACACACATTTGCATGCATGTACAAAAATAACAGCATTGACACATATATTGCCAAGGACAGCAGTGAGAATAATACAGTGCAAGTATTTACAGCTCTTCACTTTTTCCACATTTTGTTATGTTACAGCCTTATTCCAAAATAGATCAAATTCATTATTTTCCTCCAGATTCTACAAACAATCCCCCATAATGACAGCCTGAAAGACGTTTGTTTGAAATCTTTGCAAATTTATTAAAAATAAAAAACGAAAAAAATCACATGTTCATAAGTATTCACAGCCTTTGCTCAATACTTTGGTGAAGCACCTTTGGCACCAATTAAAGCCTCAAGTCTTTTTGAGTATAATGCTACAAGCTTGGCGCATCTATTTTTGGGCAGTTTCGCCCATTCTTCTTTGCAGGACCTCTCAAGCTCCATCAGGTTGGATGGGGAGTGTCGGTGCACAGCAATTTTCTGGTCTCTCCAGAGATGTTCAATCGGGTTCAAGTCTGGCTGGGCCACTCAAGGACATTCATAGAGTTGTCCCATAGCCACTCCTTTGTTATCTTGGCTGTGTGCTTAGGGTCGTTGTCCTGTTGGAAGATGAACCTTCGCCCCAGTCTGAGGTCCAGAGTGCTCTGGAGCAGGTTTTCATCAAGGATGTCTCTGTACATTGCAGCATTCATGTTTTCCTCCATCCTTACCAGTCTCCCAGTTCCTATCGCTGAAAAACATCCCCATAGCATGATGCTTCCACCACCATGCTTCACTGTAGGGATGCTATTGGCCAGGTGATGAGGGGTGCCTGGTTTCCTCCAGACATGATGCTTGCCATTCAGGCCAAAGAGTTTGTTTCATCAGACCAGAGAATTTTGTTTCCCATGGCCAGAGAGTCCTTCAGGTGCCTTTTGGCAAACTCCAGGTGGGCCGCCATGTGCCTTTTACTGAGGAATGGCTTCCGTCTGCCCACTCTACCATGCAGGCCTGATTGGTGCAGAGATGTTTGTTCTTCTGGAAGGTTATCCTCTCTCTCCACAGAGAAATGCTGGAGCTCTGTCAGAGTGACCATCGGGTTCTTGGTCACCTCCTTGACTAAGGCCCTTCTCCCCCGATTGCTCAGTTTGGCCGGGCGGTCCGCTCTAAGAAGAGTCCTAGTGGTTCCAAACTTCTTCCATTTAGAGACAATGGAGGTCACTGTGCTCATTGCTGCAGAAATGTTTCTGTACCCTTCCCCAGATCTGTGCCTCCATACAATCCTGTCTCGGAGGTCTACAGATAATTCCTTGGACTTCATGGCTTGGTTTGTGCTCTGACATGCACTGCCGACTGTCGGACCTTATATAGACAGGGGTGTGTCTTTGCAAATCATGTCCAATCAACTGAATTTACCACAGGTGGACTCCAATCAAGTTGTAGAAACATCTCAAGGATGATCAATGGAAACAGGAGGCACCAGAGCTCAATTTTCAGTGTCATGGCAAAGGCTATGAATAATTATGTACATGGGATTTTTTAATTTTTTATTTTTAATAAATTTGCTAAGATTTCAAACACACTTCTTTCACATTGTCATTATGGGGTATTGTTTGTAGATTTTTGAGGAAAATAACGAATTTAATCCATTTTGGTATAAAGCTGTAACAACAAAATGTGGAAAAAGTGAAGAGCTGTGAAAACTTTCTGGGTGCTCTGTAACTATAGCATGCATCAACATTCATGGCTAACTCAAAATTTATGAGCTGTAAAGGCTTTTAAAGCATCACCTGTGGACAATTTTGGGTATTGCAGTATTTTGCCACTTTGCAGGACTTTCGGGCAATTTTGAAGCTTGATATATTTGATATCTACTTATGCGACACAACCTCTTCTTTTATATTTTCCACCAACATATAGCCATTATATTGTATTTGTATGAGATGTATAGAATATATATATATATATATATATATATATATATATATATATATATATATATATATACACACACACACACACACAGTGCCTTGCAAAAGTATTCACCCCCTTGCCCTTTTTCGTGTTTTGTTGCCTCACAACCTGTAATTAACATGGATTGTTTGAGGATTTGCATCATTTAATTTTCAGAACATGCCCACAACTTGGAAGATTTTTTTTTTTTTATCACTGAGAAGCAAACAACAAATAGGACAAAATAACAGAAAAAGTCAATGTAGAGCCACTTTTTGCGGCTATCACAGCTCCAAGTCGCTTTGGATAAGTCTCTATGAGCTTGCCACATCTTACCACTGGGATTTTTTCCCATTCCTCCTTGCAAAACTGCTCCAGCTCCTTCAAGTTACATGGTTTGCGCTTGTGAACAGAAATCTTTAAGTCTGACCACAGATTTTCTATTGGATTAAGGTCTGGGCTTTGACTAGGCCATTCCAACACATTTGCATGTTTCCCCTTAAACCACTCAAGTGTTGCTTTAGCAGTGTGTTTGGGGTCATTGTCCTGCTGGAAGGTGAACCTCCGTCCTAGCCTCAGATCACACACAGAGTGGTACAGGTTTTGCTCAAGAATATCCCTGTATTTAGCACCATCCATCTTTCCCTCAACCCTAACCAGTTTCCCAGTCCCGACTGCTGAAAAACATCCCCACAGCATGATGCTGCCACCACCATGTTTCCCTGTGGGGATAGTGTTCTTTGGGTGATGTGATGTGTTGGGTTTGCGTCAGACATAGCGTTTTCTTTGATGGCCAAAAAGTTCAGTTTTAGTCTCATCAGCACCTTCCTCCATACATTTTGGGAGTCTCCCACATGCCTTTTCACAAACTCAAAACGTACCATTTTGTTTTTTGCTGAAAGTAATGACTTTCTTCTGGACACTCTGTCATAAAGCCCAACTCTATGGAGCGTACGGCTTATTGTCGTCCTATGTACAGATACTCCAGTCTCTGCTGTGGAACTCTGCAGCTCCTCCAGGGTTACCTTAGGTCTCTGTGCTGCCTCTCTGATTAATGCCCTCCTTGCCCGGTCTGTGAGTTTTGGTGTGCGGCCGTCTCTTGGCAGGTTTGCTGTTGTGCCATGTTCTTTCCATTTGGTTATGATAGATTTGATGGTGCTCCTAGGGATCATCAAAGATTTGGATATTTTTTTATAACCTAACCCTGACTTGTACTTCTCAACAACATTGTCCCTTACTTGTTTGGAGAGTTCCTTGGTCTTCATGGCAGTGTTTGGTTAGTGGTGCCTCTTGCTTAGGTGTTGCAGCCTCTGGGGCCTTTAAAAAAGTTGTGTATATGTAATGACAGGTCATGTGACACTTAGATTGCACACAGATAGACATCATTTCACTAATTATATGACTTCCGAAGGTAATTGGTTGCACCAGAGCTTTTTATGGGCTTCATAACAAAGGGAGTGAATACATACGCACATGCCAATTATCAGTTTTTTACTTCTGAAAAATAGTTTTATGTATATGTTTTTCTAATTTTACTTCACCAACTTAGACTATTGTGTTCTGATCCATCACATATAAATCAGATTAAAAAAAACATTGAACTAAAGGCTGTAATGTAACAAAATAGGTAAAAAGCAGAGGGGGGTGAATACTTTTGCAAGGCACTGTGTATATATATATATATATATATATATATATATATATATATATACCCCTCTCATTCAGCTGCTACATATATCCACTCAAATACATGCTGGTAGGTTAATTGGATCCTGTCTAAATTGTCCCTAGTATGTATGAATGTGAGTTAGGGACCGTAGATTGTAAGCTCCTTGAGGGTAGGGACTGATGTGAATGTACAATGTATATGTAAAGCGCTGCATAAATTGATGGCGCTATATAAGTACGAGCCCTTGCACACTGCAGCGGGGGGCAGCGTCGGCGGTAAAACGCCGCTATTATATAGATAGATAGATAGATTAGATAGTTTCGATTTTTTTTAATTTTAATGTACAAAACATGCATTTTGGTATGTGTGAGAAAGATTAAAAAATAAATAAATAAATAAAATGGCTCTAGCAGTGAAAGGGTTAAGAGAGCATTGAGCGTCATCTGGATTTAATGGGCAAAGAGCAAATATTATGGACATAAAAAAATAGTTTCTACCACCATTTAATTCTACAGGGTCCATGCTTTCAGAAAATATATAATTTTTAGGGACTTTTCATTTTCAGTCAATTTAGTATGTGTACAAAAAAAAAGGGGGGGGGGGGGCTGTGCCAACAAAAGGGTTAAGAGAAGTATTGGGTGTCATGTGAATAGAGCGGGCAAAGAGCAAATATTGTGGACATAAAAAAATCATTAATACCACCATTTTATTTTACAAGGTCTCTGCTTTCGGTAAATAATAATTTTGAGGGTTTTTTTATTTATAAAATGTGCATTTTAGTATGTGTCCAAAAAAAAAAGGGGGGGGGGGGGTGGCTCTGCACACTAAAGAGTTAAAAGGAGCATTGGGCATCGCCTGGATGCAGCAGGCAATGGTTGTGAATGAAGGTTCTGCCAGCAAAAGGGTTAGAGGAGCATTGCGCGTCATCTAGATGCAGTGGGCAAAGAGCAAATATTGTGGACAAGTTAGGGTCTCTGCGTTCAGAAAATATATCATTATTTTGTAGGTTTTAATTTTCATGTACTAAATGTGCAAAAAAAAAAAGGGCTCTTCCAGTGAAAGGGTTAAGATAAGCATTGGACGTCAGCAGACAATGGTTGTGAATACAGAGGTTTGGCCAAGCAACTATTGTGAACATAAAAAGTCTACATGCGATGCTAATAAAAAGCAACAGTCTTTGAAGTATTAAAATAGGAAAAGATGATAATCCCTTCACCAGTTTTCAGTGTGTATAGGGAAGCACACCACACCACGTGAGAATCAAATCTGCTTACCAGATATCAGAAAGTGATAGGCATTGATTAATAACTTCCCAAGGGATCACATCTCAACTCGTCAATCACCAGTAAGTAGATGGTTAAAATACACTGCAAAGCTTGCATCCATTCACTTGCCCCAGGTAGCAACAAAGCAGTAAACTTCTAGCAGTCAGTGGGCATCTCACCCAATCAAGGGGATATCATCACCAAATGGAAATAAAGCAGCATATATTGAAGCCCATCTCACTTGTGAAAGGAAACTGCCTTACTAAAACTCACTAATGATTTACTAAGTGCTAAAACCAACAGCCAGTACTCTATACTCCTACTACTTGACCTCTCTGTGGCCTTTGATACTGTTGACCACCCTCTCCTTCTCAATAAACTCCATTCCCTTGGCCTCCAAGATTCTGCTCTATCCTGGTTCTCTGCCTACCTATCACAGCGCTCCTTCAGTGTTACCTACAACTCTGTCTCCTCCTCTCCATTGCCCCTTTCTGTGGGGGTACCCCAAGGCTCTGTTCTTGGACCCCTTCTCTTCTCTATCTACACCTCCTCCCTTGGTCACTTGATAACTACCCACGGCTTCCAATACCACTTATACGCTGATGACACCCAAATCTATCTGTTTACTCCTCACCTCACTCCTTCAGTCTCCTCTCACATTGCTATTACTTACTAACTGACATATCAGCATGGATGTCGCACCACTTAAACCAAATCTTTCTAAAACTGAGCTAATAATATTCCCCCCCACCCGTGCCCCCTCCATGACTTTTCCATCAAAATCAACAATGCAACCATCAGTCCCTCCCCTCACGCCAGGGTACTGGGTGTAATCCTAGACCCTGACTTGTCATTTCAGCCTCATTAAGTTTGTAGAATTCACCTTCGTAAAATCTCTAAAATTCGCCCCTTTTTAACAAATGAAACCACCAAACTCCTCATTCACTCCCTTGTTATCTCTCGCCTTGACTATTGCAACTCCCTTCTCATTGGCCTGCCTCTCCATAGGCTCCTCCCCTCTTCAGTCTATCATGAATGCTGCTGCCAGACTTATACACCTTACCAACCGCTCCGTGTCTGCCAACCCTCTCCTCCAATCCCTACACTGGTTCCCAATCACCCAGCCAATTAAACTCAAAATTCTAACCACAACATATAAAGCCATTCACAACTCTGCCCCGAGCTACATCACCAACCTTGTCACCAAATATCACCCAAATCGTCCCCTCCGCTCTTCTCAAGACCTCCTACTCTCAAGCTCTCTCGTCTCCTCCTCCCATGCTCTTCTCCAGGATTTCTCCAGAGCCTCTCCCATCCTCTGGAACTCGCTACCTCCACCAGGTCCGGCTATTCCCTACTCTTGCTACCTTCAGGCGATCCCTGAAAACTCATCTCTTCAGGAAAGCCTATCACGTCTCCAACTAATCTCCTACCACTTCCATCAGCTCATTCCCCACAGTTACAACCTTTTGTACCACCTGCCCCACCTTATTAGATTGTAAGCTCTTCTGAGCAGGGCCCTCTTAACCCTCTTGTATTTTATTGTGTTATAAGTGTATTGTCTCCTTTTATATTGTAAAGCACTGCGTAAACTGTTGGCGCTATATAAATCCTGTATAATAATAATAATAATTTATTGTAGCAACTTACATGTACAGTCAAAGAGAATGATCATCATAAAACAAAACAGCCGTGTCATTCAGTGTGCTTGTGTCTCATAGATGATGATATCTTTGATGATATACACTCAGATAAATATACTTTAATTTTCATGTAAAAAGTGTGCATTTTAGTATGTGTGTGTGTAAAAAAGAAAAAAAAAAGCAAACATAGTGGACAAAAAAAATTGTTACTATCACCATTTTATTCTACAGGGTCTCTGCTTTCAGAAAAAAAAAAAAAAAAAAAATATATATATATATATATATATATATATATATATATATATATATATATATATATTTTTTTTAGGGGGGGTTAATTTTCATGTACAAACTGTGCATTTTAGTATGTGTGCAAAAAAAAAAAAAAGGGGGGGGGGGGAGGCTCTGCCAGCAAAAGGGTAAAGAGGAGCATTGGGTATCATCTGGATACAGTGGATAAACAGCAAATATTATGGACATAATTTTTTTTTTTACTACCACCAGAAAATATACTTTTTTGAGGGTTTTAATTTTCATGTAAAAAGTGTGCATTTTAGTATGTGTGTGTTAAAAAGAAAAAAAAAAGGAAATACAGTGGACAAAAAAATGTTACTATCACTATTTTATTCTACAGGGTCTCTGCTTTCAGAAAATATATCATTTTTTTTTTAGGAACTGTGCGTTTTAGTATGTGTGCAAAAAAAAAGGGGTGGGGGGGGTGCTCTGCCAGCAAAAGGGTTAAGAGGAGCATTGGGTATCATCTGGATACAGTGGACAAAGAGCAAAAAATATGGACATAAAAAAAATTGTTACTACCACCAGAAAATATACATTTTTGGGGATTTTAATTTCCATGTACAAAATGCTCATTCTAGTACATGTGTGTTAAAAAGAAAAAAAAAGGGAGACATTGTGGCCAAAAAAAATGTTACGATTACCATTTTAGGCTACAGGGTCTCATTTAAGAAATCTATATTATTTTTTTTTCAGCGAAAGTGCTAAAAAGAGCATTGGGTGTCATCTGGATGCAGTGGAGAAAGAGCAAATATTGACATAAAAGATAAATAACATAATACATAACATAATAAAACATAAAATATTGACGGAGGTCTTGCAGTTGGTGGGGGTGCCAGGCCCCAATTGTGTAGCATTTTGTAGCCATCTTTTGGAGATGTAATGGTGACCTGTTGGTTCTGGTATGTGACCAGCAAATTGGTGGGGAAACCCCAGCGGTAGACGATGTTGGTTGTTTTTACCATGCAAATGTTGTGGACATAAAAAAAAAAAATTGTTACGATCACCATTTTATTCTACGGGTCTCTGCTTTCAAAAAAAATTGGGGGGGGGGTGGGAGTTTTTAATTTTCAGGTATAGAAGGTGCAATTTGGTAGGTATGTGCAAATATAAAAAAAAAAAAAAAAAAAAAAAAGGTCCTGGAAGCAAAAGGGTTAAAGGAGTATTGGGCATCATCTGGATGCAGTGAGCAAGGAGCAAATATTGTGGACATAAAAAAAAAATTTTACTATCACCATTTTATTCTACGGGATCTCAGCTTCCAAAAAATATATTTTTTGGGGAGTTTTTAATTTTCATGTATAAAAGGTGCAATTTGGTAGGTGTGTGCAAATATAAAATAATAATAATAAAAAAAAGGTCCTGGAAGCAAAAAAAAAAAGGGTTAGAGGAGGATTGGGCATCATCTGGATGCAGTGAGCAAGGAGCAAATATTGTGGACATAAAAAAAATTTTTTTACTATCACCATTTTATTCTACGGGATCTCAGCTTCCAAAAAATATATTTTTTGGGGAGTTTTTAATTTTCATGTATAAAAGGTGCAATTTGGTAGGTATGTGCAAATATAAAAAAAATAAATAAAAAAATGTCCTGGAAGCAAAAGGGTTAAAGGAGTATTGGGCATCATCTGGATGCAGTGAGCAAGGAGCAAATATTGTGGACGTAAAAAAAAAATGTTGCTATCACCATTTTATTCTACGGGATCTCAGCTTTCAAAAAATATATTTTTTGGGGAGTTTTTAATTTTCATGTATAAAAGGTGCATTTTGGTAGGTGTGTGCAAATATAAAAAAAAATAAAATAAAAAAAAAAAAAAGG
This sequence comes from Lithobates septentrionalis, assembly GCA_037952835.1. NCBI lineage: Eukaryota > Metazoa > Chordata > Amphibia > Anura > Ranidae > Lithobates > Lithobates septentrionalis. The sequence continues at coordinate 247,724 of JBBDGP010002646.1, read as the reverse complement.
TCCTGGAAGCAAAAGAGTTAAAGGAGGATTGGGCATCATCTGGATGCAGTGAGCAAGGAGCAAATATTGTGGACATAAAAAAAAAAATGTTACTATCACCATTTTATTCTACAGGGTCTCATTTAAGAAAATATATAATTTTATGGGGTTTTTATTTTTCATGTACAAAATGTGCATTTTAGTATGTATATAAAAAAAAAAAAAAAACAACAGCAAAAGGGCGCCATCTGCATACAGCGGGCAATGGTTGTGAATCCAGAGATTTTGGCCATAGCTCCGTGAACATGGTTGCGGCTATTGAGAAGGCCCGCAGATTCTGATCTCCTGCCTGAAATTAAAAATGAAATCCGAGAAGCAATAAATGAGACTGTAAATGGTCAGGACGCTGATAGCGCTGGTTTCCCATTCTCTGCCACAGAACAGAGAAGAAAATAGAACCGCTTTCGCAACAAGTTGAAAAGGCAGCGTGAGACTATGGGCGCAGTGTTCCGGTGAACACACTGAGAAGGGATGATTATCCCCAAAGTGATGTGCCTTTTGTTGGTCTGTCAACATCCCTTTGGGCAGGTACTCGGGTCTAAGTATCGTTGTCTCCTGAAGGCCGAGCGTGGATTGGAGCGAGGAGGAAAAACCAGCTTCTCCCACTCGTCTCTCTCACAAGCCGCGGACAATGGCCCGGCACAGAAAATAAGCATGTACCGATCAGATAAACATTGTTGAAACAGGCCTACTTAATCCGAATTATAGTAAATAGACTCTTACAAGGATTTTTTATTTTTTTTATTTTTTTTTGAGCTAGGAGCTCAAGAGCAAGCCAACAGCAAAAAAAAAAAAAAAAAAAAAAGGCCGCAACGAGCGTCCTTATCTCCGTCTAATCATCTTCTCAAAAGGAATTTCAACAGAATCAGTTCGTCCTTTTGCCCTGGAAAGTTTTGGTTCTCAGAAAGAACTTTTCCATGGGGTGAACAGTGCTGAAACCCTCCTGTGTATTAAACAACCGATAAATAGACAAGACGGTTTTTGTGCCTACGCTCTAAATTGATCTAACCTCGTCTAAAGTGAGACAGTTGAAGAATTTTCCTTAATGGTGCTCCGGGCTTTTGTTCATTGTGTTAATATCTTGCACCCGTAACTGATAGGGTGATAGATAGCCATCAAGGATGTTAGGTAAGACTAATATTCGATTTAAATTCAAAACAGTGCATTGACCGGGGCAACGGGAGACAGGTCTTGTTGTGCTATCCTAACAATTATCTTCCGCTAAGGGGGGGGGGGGGGGGTTTGTAGAACGCTGCGTTCAGAAATTCCGTGCTCTTCTTTAACAGGTTTGTCTTTTTATTTTATTTTTATTCCACTGCAATTGTCTCTGTTTTATGCAAATGGTCCATAATGTAAAGGGGCGAACAAAGGCTTCCGTCGGATTGGTCCCGAGGTTGCTGTGAAAATCAGGCCATCGCTTGCTTTTGAGAAAACCCACAGCCTGAAGAAGAAAAAGGCTGCGATCCAGGGGGCCCATTTGAATTGCAGCGCGGTGAACTTCAACGCATGCATTTTGGCGCATTAAAGTGTGTGTGTCCCTGGCCGCCCAACCATACTGTAATATACCAGAACTTGCCGCGGCCACGATGCATTGCTTCGCAGTTGTGGAACTTTTAACTCAGGGTTTAGAATTTGTCAAGGGGCACCGCTTATCCAACTCGCCCATTTAGTTCAATGGGGCCGAACCTTGTGAAATGTGACCTATTTTGTTTTTTACGGCGTTACTCCAAACGTCCATACAACCCACTTTGATGACCCACTACTCTCGGAGGCCATTGTCTGAAGTGCTCATCTTAGCCTACTGTGCAAAGTGTGACTTGGAGATGCCGCACTCCTAAGACCATGCTCCATGACTAAGACTTCCTCCAGGGCTGGTGCAAGGATTTTTGACACCCTAGGCGAAACCTAGTTTTGCTTCCCCCCTTGGCTCCACCCCGGACCCCACCCCCTTTTCCCTGCCCGTGTAAACCCCACCTTTTTATTGAAGCGCCCATCAAATGCAGCCCACCAGCTCCCATCAAATGCAGCCTCACCAGCGCCCATCAAATGCAGCCCACCAGCTCCCATCAAATGCAGCCTCACCAGCGCCCATCAAATACAGCCTCACCAGCGCCCATCAAATGCAGCCTCACCAGCGCCCATCAATGCAGCCTCACCAGCGCCCATCAAATACAGCCTCACCAGCGCCCATCAAATGCAGCCTCACCAGCGCCCATCAATGCAGCCTCACCAGCGCCCATCAATGTAGCCTCACCAGAGCCCATCAAATGCAGCCTACCAGCGCGTATCAATGCAGCTTATGAGCGCCCATAAAATGCAGACTCACCAGCGCCCATCAATGCAGCCTCACCAGCGCCCATCAAATGCAGCCTACCAGTACCCATCAATGCAGCCTACCAGCGCCCATCAAGGCAGCCTCACCAGCGCCCATCAATGTAGCCTCACCAGCGCCCATCAAATGCAGTCTCACCAGCACCCATCAATGCAGCCTACCAGTGCCTATCAATGCAGCCTCACCAGCGCCCATCAATGCAGCCTCACCAGCGCCCATCAATGCAGCCTCACCAGCGCCCATCAAATGTAGCCTCACCAGCGCCCATCAAATGCAGCCTACCAGCGCCCATCAATGCAGCCTACCAGTGCCTATCAATGCAGCCTCACCAGCGCCCATCAATGCAGCCTCACCAGCGCCCATCAATGCAGCCTCACCAGCGCCCATCAAATGTAGCCCCACCAGCGCCCATCAAATGCAGCCTACCAGCGCCCATCAATGCAGCCTACCAGTGCCCATCAATGAATGTTTGCTTGCTTTCGTTCATTCGGGAGTCGGGACACAGACACAGTCCTCCGCCATCGCTGTGCCCCTGACATTATGTGCGAACGGAGCGGTGGCTGCCTGCTGATGCTCAGACTTAGTTGCTTGCTGCAGAGAGAAGAGAGTAGGAACACCAGTGGCTGGGTACCCTAGGTGGCTGCCTAGTTTGCCTAGTGGTACCACCGGCCCTGACTTCCTCTATGACTAAGCCCTTTGAATGGGACAAAACACATCAGGAAGTGGCGTCTGGCTGGAGCCTAGGCTGAGGCCCTTTTCCATCTATTGATTACATGAGCTACTTAAGAGAGCAGCATCTCCAAGTCAAACCTTGTGCAATGCACACAATTGCAATGCGGTAGTGCGGCATTATAGAGTTGAATCAGGCATGAAAGAACCAATACAACACCTCCTCCCTGGCTGTAAAATGCCCTCTGAAAAATTATCCAAATGGAGATCACTCTTCAGAGAACCCTGCACTCTGCTGTGAGTGTGAAAGAGCCCTTAGAGGCAACCTTTTTACTTCAACTGGGCTGGCAAAGCACCTCTATGCACAGAAATATAGGCCCGGCACCATTTGTAAACGTTTACCATAGAATATTTCCATCTGTGCATTGTGATTTGCTGTAGCGCAACAAATATGTAGGTTTGGGTGGCACAGTGGCTTAGTTAGCGCTTATGCCTTGCAGCTCTGGGCTACTCAGTTGTCATTTTTGGCAAGGACCTTGCCAGCATGGAGTTCGTATGGGCTCTCCAGTTTCCTCCTACACTACAAAGACATGATGGTGAAGATTGTGTGTTTTTTTTTTTTTAATCTTTTCTTTTAACCACTTGCCAACCGTACAGGCACAGTCACATACATGTACGTGACCAGCCTACTTCCAGATTTCCGACCTGTGCTGTGATTGGACTAGGTTTGCCACCTGTCCAGGATTCACTCAGACAGCCTGGGTTTTGAATCATGTGTCCAGGTTTCAGACTGGACTGTGGCTCCTCAAGTAACCGAGTACCACAACCGTCTAGTGCATAGGCATTTGCAGGGGCCTCGGGTGTGCCCAGGCAGACCCCAATCACCAGGGTTGCCAACTGTCTGGAGGGCTGGCTGCTGTTCTCTAACCTGAGTGTTCTCTCTCTACACAAAGCCAGCACAGTTCCTTCCCCTGTATGGACAGGAGAGGAGAGAGGGCTCATCGGCTCTTCTTCCTCCCACCCCTACCCGTCTGTGTCTGCCCACCAGGGCCAAAAAAAGGGGTGGGCAGGAGGGGCGGCTGCCCTTGGCACTTTGGTATCATGTGATGTTCGGGGGCACCACAAGGAGATTAGAGGGAGGGGATTTGTGTTGGAAGGGGAAAATAGAAGAGGGCAGCAGGTGGTAAGAAGTGTTCTTGGAGGGGACATTTGTGGAGGTGTGCTAGGAGTGTTGATTTGGGAGGGATTTATGTTTAGAGGGGAGATAGGGGAAGAGGATTTGTGCTAGGATGGGGGATTTGTGCTAGAAATGGTAATATGGTGGGGGAGAGAGGATTTGTGCTAGGGGGGAATTATTTTTTTTTGAGAGGGTGATTTATGCTAATAGGCATGATTGGGGGCATTTGTGCTGGGGAAAGAAATTGGGGGCCAAAAAAAAGCCTACACATTTGAGGCTTGCTGCCGCCATGTTGGTTTGGTGGGAGGAGCCTATCTCTCTCTATAAGCTGTCCTGGAAGACTTCTGTTTTTATATGGAGAACTGCTGACCGTGAGCCACAATAGGGATAATTCCAGCTGAGGAGAGGGGATATCAGGCTGACATGTACAGAGACCCTGGCTGGGGCATAAGCCATAGGCGAATGTGATCTCCCTAAAAAGAGATCAATTCATCTGGTAAGCGGCAGTACTTTTCTCGGGTGGAGGAACCGTTCTATCCCAAATGTATCACTACTTCTTGGGTGTTTGTTGTTTGAAGTCACCAATTAACGTGAACTGAGGACACTTTATACTACTGGAAATACCTTTAGAATGTGGAATCAGCCTTTTTAAGATCTGGTGTGGACCTTTTAGAGGACTCTCAGCTTGGTTTTCTTTTGTGCTAAAATTGGTTTTATTTTATCATGGTCATTTATGTCAATTCTTTCTAGCTTATATGGTCAAACTTTGAATCCATGTACATTAGTGTCCTTTACTATCTGAATGTGAGTGATCATTTCCCCCATCTGATAGGGACACCTATTGTATAGGAATATAATTCACCATATTTTTTGAATCTCATGCAGCGCAGCTTTCCTTTTTGATATTATTACTTGGTGTGTATCTCACATTGAAGCTGCAGCAGTATCCATCACTTCTACTTTTTACTAGAACGGCTTATTAGACAGCGCAGTATTTCTACCTTTGACATTTTGAATTACACTTAGTACTCAATACTAAATGAACCAGAACCTCTAGGATTTTTTAGGGCATCAACAACTTCATGTATAAAATAGCAATCTACTTTATTGGTACAAGTTAAAAGTCCATACACATTGTTAAAACTGTTATGCGGATCCAACAATTTTTTTTGAAGACTAAGCATAGATAACCATGTATGTCTGTCAGCCCATATAGGGATGGGTGCAAGAATTACCCAACGCGTTTCAAAATGAACATGTTATAGCTTTCTTCTTCAGGGGCAAAAGATTGTCATAAAAAGTTATTCAGGCAGGGTAGAGAGACTTAGACACAGGACCGCATTGTATATAAAATCCAAAGGAAGGAAGCATTTTGTAGCTGCATGCCACCGGGCAGGAGCACCAGAGCCCACGTCCCTTCGCCCACTAGGGGGTGGGGGAACCCCAAAAGGAGATGCACCTTATCTTCACAAGGAAGAGTAGTTTGAACTACATTCAATGAAGGGGTTGCATGGGGATAACCCAAAAAGGCTGTGGGTGCTCGGACTGAGATGAAACCCAGAAGAGGGAGGAAGAAATGGTTGTACTGCATACTAAGTGGAACATGTGATACTTTAGTATACGAGCATTCAGGGGAATATAATAAGGAGCTGATCCCTTAGGATGGTCTCAAGGGTCTAAGGAACACCTCTAGTATCTCCTTCTTGGGTATCTGTAGGTAGAAGTGAATCCGAGCGTCACTCTGAGGAGCATAGCATTACTCTTCAAAAGAAATTGTAACCGCATCACTGTTTTAAAAATGTGTATGGACTTTAATTTTTACTTTATTGTACCAATCAAGTACAGTATATTGTTATTTTATACATGAAGTTGTTGATGCCCTAAATAATCCCACTGAGAGGTTCTGGTTCTTTTAGTATTCTGTATTTAGGGACGTGGGCACCCCACTTCTCCCCTGCAAGCAACATATTATCCCTATAGTAGACTTAGTACTCTGGACTGAGACAAGTACACACTATAGAGGGATATGCTTTGTTCATATCCAAAGTTTAAAACCACAAGCATAACCACAAGTATATCCTGGTCATATACGTACTGTACAGTGCATCCGGAAAGTATTCACAGTGCTTCACTTTTTCCAAATTTTTTTATCTTACAGCCTTATTCCAAAATGGATTAAATTCATTATTTCCCTCAAAATTCTACAAACAATACCCCATAATGACAACGTGAAAGACATTTGTTTGAAATCTTTGCAAATTTATTAAAAATAAAAAACGAAAAAAATCCCATGTACATAATTATTCACAGCCTTTACTCAATACTTTGTTGAAGCACCTTTGGCACCAATTACAGCCTCATGTCTTTTTGAGTATGATGCTACAAGCTTGGCACATCTATTTTTGGGCAGTTTCTCCAATTTTTTTCTTTGCAGGACCTCTCAAGCTCCATCAGGTTGGATGGGGAGTGTCGGTGCACAGCCATTTTCAGATCTCTCCAGAGATGTTCAATCGAGTTCAAGTCTGGGCTCTGGCTGGGCCACTCAAGGACATTCATAGAGTTGTCCCGTAGCCACTCCTTTGTTATCTTGGCTGTGTGCTTAGGGTCGTTGTTCTGTTAAAAGATGAAGTCTGAGGTCCAGAGCGCTCTGGAGCAGGTTTTCATCAAGGATGTCTCTGTACATTGCTGTATTCATCTTTCCCTCGATCCTGACTAGTCTCCCAGTTCCTGCCACTGAAAAACATTCCCACAGCATGATGCCACCACCATGCTTCACTGTAGGGATGGTATTGACCAGGTGATGAGTGATGCCTGGTTTCCTCCAGACATGACGCTTGCCATTCAGGCCAAAGAGTTTAATCTTTTTTTAATCAGACCAGAGAATTTTGTTTTTCATGGTCTGAGAGTCCTTTAGGTGCCTTTTGGCAAACTCCAGGCGGCTGTCGTGTGCCTTTTACTGAGGGGTTGCTTCTCTCTGGCCACTCTACTATGCAGGCCTGATTGGTGGAGTGTTGCAGAGATGGTTGTTCTTCTGGAAGGTTCTCCTCTCTCCACAGAGAAATGCCGGAGCTCTGTCAGAGTGACCATCGAGTTCTTGGTCACCTCCCTGACTAAGGCCCTTCTCCCCCGATCAGTTTGGCCGGGTGGCCCACTCTAGGAAGAGTCCTGGTGGTTCCAAACTTCTTCCCTTTACGGATGGTGGTAGCCACTGTGCTCATTGGGACCTTCAATGCTGCAGAAATGTTTCTGTACCCTTCCCCAGATTTATGCCTCAATACAATCCTGTCTCGGCGGTCTACAGACGATTTCTTGAACATCATGGCTTGGTTTGTGCTCTGACACGCACTGTTAACTGTGGGACCTTATATAGACGGGTGTGTGCCTTTCCAAATCATGTCCAATCAACTGAATTTACCACAGGTGGACTCCAATCAGGTTGTAGAAACATCTCAAGGATGATCAGTGGAAACAGGAGGTACCTGAGCTCAATTTTTAGTGTCACGGCAAAGGCTGTGACTACTTATGTACATGGGATGTTTTCCGTTTTTTATTTGTAATAAATTTGCAAAGATTTCAAACAAATTTCTTTCACGTTGTCATTATGGGTGATTCGTTTGTAGAATTTTGAGGAAAATAATGAATTTAATCAATTTTTGGACTAAGGCTATAACATAACAAAATGTGGAAAAAGGGAAGCGCTGTAAATACTTTCCAGATGCACCGTATATCTAATAAAGACCTATAAAAATACTATAATTTGTCCCTACAGTGCGTTGTTGAGGCCGCTGGCCCTCTAAGGTTTCTCTGCTTTCCAGCAAGAGCCGTTTCCCAGACACCTCAGTGCCAAAGGGGTTAAGCATTCTCTTTCCTATCTCTGTCTTTCTGAACCACTGGGAGGGAAGCAAAGGGAAGGGGTCAATGCTAGTTTACCGGGGAGAAAAGGCAAAAAAAAGAAAGAAAGAAAAAAAAAAAAGCTCAGTGTCACTGCCAAGGGCTTTTGGGAAGGAAGTATTACGGTATAAAGGACAAGGTTGCTTGAAAGTGTAATTAAGGTAAAGAGACAGTTCATTTGCAAAACATAGGATCTTTTCACTAAGTGGAGCCAGTTTTTATCTGCTAAGTAACCTTTTCGGCTTTGTCATCCTCTTCTATTGGTCGGGTGTCTGGTTACTTCTCAATAATGGCAAAGGAGAAAACAGAACATAATAGGGAAAGTCAGAGGCATCTTTTTCACAAGCTCCGCGCTCTCTGTTCCTTAAGATGGGACGCGATCGGCCAGCCCCGTCCACCTGCATCCCCAAACCAACGAGACCCGCTAAAGCGAGATCTATTAGGACTTTGTAAGCTTAGATCGGAGCTGTCATGAGGCCCCAAAACCCTTGTCTCTATATTCTCATCTACACTGCAAATCTCTACTAATACACAATACTAAAAAAAAAAAACCTATAAAAACTTTGCTGTATGAATGCCACAAGCATTGGCACAGCCCCAACAAAATTTGCCATATTTTGTGTCATTTAATAATCTCTTATGATTATATATATATACAGTATATATACAGTGGCTTGCGAAAATATTCGGCCCCCTTGAACTTTTCAACCTTTTGCCACATTTCAGGCTTCAAACATAAAGATATAACATTTTAATTTTTTGTGAAGAATCACCAACAAGTGGGACACAATTGTGAAGTGGAACGAAATCTATTGGATATTTTAAACTTTTTTAGCAATTAAAAAACTGAAAAGTGGTGCGTGCAAAATTATTCGGCCCCTTTACTTTCAGTGCAGAAAACTCACTCCAGAAGTTCAGCGAGGATCTCTGAATGATCCAATGTTGTCCTAAATGACTGATGGTGATAAATAGAATCCACCTGTGTGTAATCAAGTCTCTGTATAAATGCACCTGCTCTGTGATAGTCTCAGGGTTCTGTTGAAAGCGCAGAGAGCATCATGAAGACCAAGGAACACACCAGGCAGGTCCGTAATACTGTTGTGGAGAAGTTTAAAGCCGGATTTGGATACAAAAAGATTTCCCAAGCTTTAAACATCCCAAGGAGCACTGTGCAAGCGTTCATTTTGAAATGGAAGGAGTATCAGACCACTGTAAATCTACCAAGACCTGGCTGTCCCTCTAAACTTTCAGCTCAGACAAGGAGAAGACTGATCAGAGATGCAGCCAAGAGGCCCATGATCACTCTGGATGAACTGCAGAGAACTACAGCTGAGGTGGGAGAGTCTGTCCATAGGACAACAATCAGTCGTACACTGCACAAATCTGGCCTTTATGGAAGAGTGGCAAGAAGAAAGCCATTTCTCAAAGATATCCATAAAAAGTCTCGTCTAAAGTTTGCCACAAGCCACCTGGGAGACACACCAAACATGTGGAAGAAGGTGCTCTGGTCCCATGAAACCAAAATCCAACTTTTTGGCCACAATGCAAAACGATATGTTTGGCGTAAAAGCAACACAGCTCATCACACTCAACACACCATCCCCACTGTCAAACATGGTGGTGGCAGCATCATGGTTTGGGCCTGCTTTTCTTCAGCAGGGACAGGGAAGATGGTTAAAATTGAGGGGAAGATGGATGCAGCCAAATACAGGACCATTCTGGATGAAAACCTGTTGGAGTCTGCAAAAGACCTGAAACTGGAGATTTATCTTCCAACAAGACAATGATCCCAAACATACAGCAAAATCTACAAAGGAATGGTTCACAAATAAACGTATCCAGGTGTTAGAATGGCCAAGTCAAAGTCCAGACCTGAATCCAATCGAGAATCCCTGGAAAGAGCTGAAAACTGCTGTTCACAAACGCTCTCCATCCAACCTCACTGAGCTCGAGCTGTTTTGCAAGGAAGAATGGGCAAGAATTTCAGTCTCTCGATGTGCAAAACTGATAGAGACATACCCCAAGCGACTTGCAGCTGTAATCGCAGCAAAAGGTGGCTCTACAAAGTATTAACGCAAGGGGGCCGAATAATTTTGCACGCCCCACTTTTCATTTTTTTATTAGTTAAAAAAGTTTCAACAATCCAATAGATTTCGTTCCACTTCACAATTGTGTCCCACTTGTTGGTGATTCTTCACAAAAAATTAAAATTTTATATCTTTATGTTTGAAGCCTGAAATGTGGTAAAAGGTTGAAAAGTTCAAGGGGGCCGAATACTTTCGCAAGCCACTGTATATATATATATTATATTTATTTGTATATCCCTTATTCACATATCTTTGTTACACATGTAATGATTTGTTATATATCGGTAATTTACCAATATACCTACCGTTATTTATCTGTTTGTTCATGTCAAACAATCAACATGAGATTTCATCTTTGTCTTTTTGTTATTCCTAGTATAATATACATCTTGCCAGAAACTCCTGAAGAAGCTCTAACGAGCGAAACACGTTGAGTGGTATTAGTTATATATACGCCTCTTAGTGAAACTTATAACCTTGACACGGTGCAGCACAGTGGTGTAGTGGATAGCACTTTCACCTAGCAGCAATAGGGTCGCTGGTTCAAATCCTGACGACGGCACTATTCGCCTGGAGTTTGCATGTTCTCCCTGTGCCTGAGTGGGTTTCCTCCGGGTACTCCGGTTTCCTCCCACACTCCAAAGACATGCTGGTAGGTTAAAAAGCGCCCTGAGGCGATTCAGTTCACATAGGTAGCTGTCATGAGAAGGTCTACCCGTTGGTGGCGCTATGGGTCCCTTGGATCGCAGTACCAGTGTCCATCAGCAGGTGTCTTCCAACACCTAGGACCTGCAGTAAGAGGTCTTTCCTGCTGGTGGCACTGTTGCATCCTCGGGCCGTAGTACCGGCGTCAACCAGCGGGTGCACTCTGGCAGTGTGGAGCAAACAGCTCACACTGCGCTCAGCTGTGACATGAGGTCAATTACCACAGCCTTACAAATACCCGGCAAGCCCTCATAGGCTTGCCTTGGTATCTCTCTCTCTCCCCCTGCGTTCTGACCTTGCTGCCTGTTTGACCTTGAGCCTGCTATCTGCCTTGTCCTGATCTGATCCCATCCCTATCCTGAGGCCTTCCTAGTCCTGTCCCTTCTGTTCCTGGCTCCCTTGGATCTCTGCCCTGAACCCCATCCATCCATCCTCTCCTTGTCCTGTTCAGTTTCCCGTCCTTACCCTTCTGCTGACTTCCCTGTGTATGACCTTGGCTTGGCTTTGATTACGATTACGGTATCTCCTTTTACCATATATATATTGTTGTTTGTAGTGGGTGGTTGTGTGGGTTTTCACTGTTTATATTCCTTATCACTTGTTAATAAACACCATTATTTCACATATATACACTACCGTTCAAAAGTTTGGGGTCACATTGAAATGTCCTTATTTTTGAAGGAAAAGCACTGTACTTTTAAATGAAGCTAACTTTAAACTAGTCCTAACTTTAAACAAATATACTCTATACATTGCTAATGTGGTAAATGACTATTCTAACTGCAAATGTCTAGTTTTTGGTGCAATATCTAGAGGCCCATTTCCAGCAACTATCACTCCAGTGTTCTAATGGTACAATGTGTTTGCTCATTGGCTCAGAAGGCTAATTGATGATTAGCAAACCCTTGTGCAATCATGTTCACACATCTAAAAACAGTCTAGCTCCTTCCAGAAGCTACAAAACTGACCTTCCTGTGAGCAGATTGAGTTTCTGGAGCATCACATTTGTGGGGTCAATTAAACGCTCAAAATGGCCAGAAAAAGAGAACTTTCATCTGAAAATCGACAGTCTATTCTTGTTCTTAGAAATGAAGGCTATTCCATGCGAGAAATTGCAAAGAAATTAAAGATTTCCTACAACGGTGTGTACTACTCCCTTCAGAGGACAGCACAAACAGGCTCTAACCAGAGTAGAAAAAGAAGTGGGAGGCCGCATTGCACAACTAAGCAAGAAGATAAGCACATTAGAGTCTCTAGTTTGAGAAACAGACGCCTCACAGGTCCCCAACTGGCATCTTCATTAAATAGTACCCGCAAAACACCAGTGTCAACATCTACAGTGAAGAGGCGGCTGCGGGATTTTGGGCTTCAGGGCAGAGTGGCAAAGAAAAAGCCATATCTGAGACTGGCCAATAAAAGAAAAAGATTAAGATGGGCAAAAGAACACAGACATTGGACAGAGGAAGACTGGAAAAAAGTGTTGTGGACGGATGAATCCAAGTTTGAGGTGTTTGGATCACAAAGAAGAACGTTTGTGAGACGCAGAACAAATGAAAAGATGCTGGAAGAATGCCTGACGCCATCTGTTAAGCATGGTGGAGGTAATGTGATGGTCTGGGGTTGCTTTGGTGCTGGTAAGGTGGGAGCTTTGTACAGGGTAAAAGGGATTCTGAATAAGGAAGGCTATCACTCCATTTTGCAACGCCATGCCATACCCAGTGGACAGCGCTTGATTGGAGCCAATTTCATCCTACAACAGGACAATGACCCTAAACACACCTCCAAATTGTGCAAGAACTATTTACAGCAGAAGCAGGCAGCTGGTATTCTATCGGTAATGGAGTGGCCAGCACAGTCACCAGATCTGAACCCCATTGAGCTGTTGTGGGAGCAGCTTGACCATATGGTACGCCAGAAGTGCCCATCCAACCAATCCAACTTGTGGGAGCTGCTTCTAGAAGCGTGGGGTGCAATTTCTCCAGCTTACCTCAATAAATTAACAGCTAGAATGCCAAAGGTGTGCAATGCTGTAATTGCTGCAAAAGGAGGATTCTTTGATGAAAGCAAAGTTTGATGTAAAAACAATGTTATTTCAAATACAAATCATTATTTCTAACCTTGTCAATGTCTTGACTCTATTTTCTATTCATTTCACAACGTATGGTGGTGAATAAGTGTGACTTTTCATGGAAAACACAAAATTGTTTGGGTGACCCCAAACTTTTGAACGGTAGTGTATGTTTTGGGTTTCCTCTGTGTAGTCCACACAGTCTGGTCAATTAGATACCGTGACAGTATACCAAGGCCATCTCTGACCAGAAGTGGCTGCACAAGGGAACCATCTCGGTTCTGTTGCACATTACTGGGATGAATTCAGACATAATTGCTTATTATGCTCTGCTGGCAACAGAGAGTTCTGAATATCTCCGCCAGACATTGGAAGGGTGGTCCAGTGATCAGCTGCTGGAGATTATCCGTTTAGCTCACTCTGTGGTCGATCAGGGCAGTATACGGTTTGAGGATGTTCAGCCTTTGATTGGAATGTGTACAGAGCTGGCTCTGCCTTGTATTCCAGAGGGCCATGATGACTTTTCTCCCCCCTTCAGCATTAACCAGATTGCGTCCTTAGTATGGCTGTTGGAGGATGACTCTGCATCCTTTTTTGAGCATTTTTCGGTTTGTCCCAAACAGTTGTTGAAGGATTGTATAGATGAAGTGCAGTCGCTGGTCAGACAGGGGAAATGTGAGGCCACTTTTGTGCTACCTGTACTTCAGGCATGGTCAGACCTGTTATGCCCAGCTTCTGTCAGCTCTCCACAAACCAGACCTGCTACTAAATACCTGCCTGCTCAGACGTCCTTTCTCCCATCACCCCTGGCAACCTCAGCTGCAGTCCAATATACCCTGCTCCCCACCAAGTATCAATGCCCTGTTTCTACTTCCTGCACCTATCCTGCCTTCAATCCACCTGTCTCTTCTCCTCCACCTGTAACAGTCCCACAAAACCCTTCTCTAGCTACAGTTCCTTGGTCTTCCTTCGATCCAGCTACTTTCTTTGCTTACAGCCCTGCACCTACATACAAAACTGCACGGGCTAAACCAAAGAAGAAGCAAAAATTCTTCCCGACCCATACCATCCTGCCAGTAACCCAACCTGTTCCAGCTTTGCAGTCTGAAGTCCCAGCTTTGCAGTCTGAAGTCCCAGCTTTGCAGTCTGAAGTCCCAGCTTTGCAGTCTGAAGTCCCAGCTTTGCAGTCTGAAGTCCCAGCTTTGCAGTCTGAAGTCCCAGCTTTGCAGTCTGAAGTCCCAGCTTTGCAGTCTGAAGTCCCGGCTTTGCAGTCTGAGGTCCCAGCTTTGCAGTCTGAGGTCCCAGCTTTGCAGTCTGATGTTCCAGCTTTGCAGTCTGATGTTCCAGCTTTGCAGTCTGATGTTCCAGCTTTGCAGTCTGACATTCCAGCTTTGCAGTCTGAGGTTCCAGCTTTGCAGTCTGATGTTCCAGCTTTCCAGTCTGATGTTCCAGCTTTCCAGTCTGATGCTCCAGCTTTGCAGTCTGATGTTCCAGCTTTGCAGTCTGACGTTCCAGCTCGCCAGTCTGACGTCCCAGCCTTCCAGTCTGATGTTCCAGCCTTCCAGTCTGGTGTTCCAGCTTTGCAGTCTGGTGTTCCAGCTTTGCAGTCTGGTGTTCCAGCTTTGCAGTCTGCTGTTCCAGCCTTCCAGTCTGCTGTTCCAGCTTTGCAGTCTGCTGTTCCAGCTTTGCAGTCTGCTGTTCCAGCCTTCCAGTCTGCTGTTCCAGCCTTCCAGTCTGCTGTTCCAGCCTTGCAGTCTGATGTTCCAGCTTTGCAGTCTGACGTTCCAGCTCGCCAGTCTGATGTTCCAGCCTTCCAGTCTGATGTTCCAGCCTTCCAGTCTGGTGTTCCAGCTTTCCAGTCTGCTGTTCCAGCCTTGCAGTCTGATGTTCCAGCTTTGCAGTCTGACGTTCCAGCTCGCCAGTCTGACGTTCCAGCCTTCCAGTCTGATGTCCCAGCCTTCCAGTCTGATGTCCCAGCCTTCCAGTCTGCTGTTCCAGCCTTCCAATCTGATGTTCCAGCCTTCCAGTCTGATGTTCCAGCCTTCCAGTCTGATGTTCCAGCCTTCCAGTCTGGTGTTCCAGCTTTGCAGTCTGCTGTTCCAGCCTTCCAGTCTGCTGTTCCAGCCTTCCAGTCTGCTGTTCCAGCTTTGCAGTCTGCTGTTCCAGCCTTCCAGTCTGCTGTTCCAGCCTTCCAGTCTGCTGTTCCAGCCTTGCAGTCTGATGTTCCAGCTTTGCAGTCTGACGTTCCAGCTCGCCAGTCTGATGTTCCAGCCTTCCAGTCTGATGTCCCAGCCTTCCAGTCTGCTGTCCCAGCCTTCCAGTCTGCTGTCCCAGCCTTCCAGTCTGCTGTCCCAGCCTTCCAGTCTGCTGTTCCAGCTTACCAGTCTGATGTGCCAGCTTCCCAGATTGATGTGCCAGCTTCTCAGATTGATGTGCCAGCTTCTCAGATTGATGTGCCAGCTTCCCAGCCTGATGTCTTGCAGCTTGTCTTCCAGCCTGATGTCTTGATGCCTACCTACCAGTCTGATGTGCCAGCTTCCCAGTCTGATGTGCCAGCTTCCCAGTCTGATGTGCCAGCTTCCCAGTCTGATGTGCCAGCTTCCCAGTCTGATGTGCCAGCTTCCCAGATTGATGTGCCAGCTTCCCAGATTGATGTGCCAGCTTCCCAGTTTACTGTACCAGTTTCCCAGCCTGATGCCTTGCAGCTTGTCTTCCAGCCTGATGTTTTGATGCCTACCTACCAGTCTGATGTGCCAGCTTCTCAGATTGATGTGCCAGCTTCCCAGCCTGATGTCTTGCAGCTTGTCTTCCAGCCTGATGTCTTGATGCCTACCTACCAGTCTGATGTGCCAGCTTCCCAGTCTGATGTGCCAGCTTCCCAGTCTGATGTGCCAGCTTCCCAGTCTGATGTGCCAGCTTCCCAGTCTGATGTGCCAGCTTCCCAGATTGATGTGCCAGCTTCCCAGATTGATGTGCCAGCTTCCCAGTTTACTGTACCAGTTTCCCAGCCTGATGCCTTGCAGCTTGTCTTCCAGCCTGATGTTTTGATGCCTACCTACCAGTCTGATGTGCCAGCTTCCCAGTCTGATGTGCCAGCTTCCCAGTCTGATGTGCCAGCTTCCCAGTCTGATGTGCCAGCTTCCCAGATTGATGTGCCAGCTTCCCAGATTGATGTGCTAGCTTCCCAGATTGATGTGCCAGCTTCCCAGTTTGCTGCCCAGCTCAAGTGGTTCCTGTCGTCTGCTGCCCAGCTCAAGTGGTTCCTGTCGTCTGCTGCCCAGCTCAAGTGGTTCCTGCCGTCTGCTGCCCAGCTCAAGTGTTTCCTGTCGTCTGCTGCCCAGCTCAAGTGTTTCCTGTCGTCTGCTGCCCAGCTCAAGTGTTTCCTGTCGTCTGCTGCCCAGCTCAAGTGTTTCCTGTCGTCTGCTGCCCAGCTCAAGTGTTTCCTGTCGTCTGCTGCCCAGCTCAAGTGTTTCCTGTCGTTTGCTGCCCAGCTCAAGTGGTTCCTGTCGTTTGCTGCCCAGCTCAAGTGGTTCCTGTCGTTTGCTGCCCAGCTCAAGTGGTTCCTGTCGTTTGCTGCCCAGCTCAAGTGGTTCCTGTCGTTTGCTGCCCAGCTCAAGTGGTTCCTGTCGTTTGCTGCCCAGCTCAAGTGGTTCCTGTCGTTTGCTGCCCAGCTCAAGTGGTTCCTGTCGTCTGTTGCCCAGCTTAATGACTCTGACATGCCAGCAGTACCCACTGTTCAGGTTGATGTACCCGATGCCCGGCCTGATGTGCCCTCATCTGTTCAGTTGGAGGCCATGAACTTTGAACAGATGCACCTTGTTGGAGCGTCCGGAGGCCGCTCCTTTAGGGGGGGGTACTGTCATGAGAAGGTCTACCCGTTGGTGGCGCTATGGGTCCCTTGGATCGCAGTACCAGTGTCCATCAGCAGGTGTCTTCCAACACCTAGGACCTGCAGTAAGAGGTCTTTCCTGCTGGTGGCACTGTTGCATCCTCGGGCCGTAGTACCGGCGTCAACCAGCGGGTGCACTCTGGCAGTGTGGAGCAAACAGCTCACACTGCGCTCAGCTGTGACATGAGGTCAATTACCACAGCCTTACAAATACCCGGCAAGCCCTCATAGGCTTGCCTTGGTATCTCTCTCTCTCCCCCTGCGTTCTGACCTTGCTGCCTGTTTGACCTTGAGCCTGCTATCTGCCTTGTCCTGATCTGATCCCATCCCTATCCTGAGGCCTTCCTAGTCCTGTCCCTTCTGTTCCTGGCTCCCTTGGATCTCTGCCCTGAACCCCATCCATCCATCCTCTCCTTGTCCTGTTCAGTTTCCCGTCCTTACCCTTCTGCTGACTTCCCTGTGTATGACCTTGGCTTGGCTTTGATTACGATTACGGTATCTCCTTTTACCATATATATATTGTTGTTTGTAGTGGGTGGTTGTGTGGGTTTTCACTGTTTATATTCCTTATCACTTGTTAATAAACACCATTATTTCACATATATATGTTTTGGGTTTCCTCTGTGTAGTCCACACAGTCTGGTCAATTAGATACCGTGACAGTAGCGCTATACAAGTCACTCACTATACAAGTCACACACTACTCACTACATATACCGGATGGTTCAATTTCCTCATGTTTTTTACTTTTATAATAAAATATTACATTTTATTGATGCTGTCATTGTATCTTTACCTTGCTTCTATCCTTGAGCACCGTTAAAGTCCCGGGGCTTGTTACCCCTTTTCCCTCATTCTTTGCTATAGGTAAATTATTGGGATGTGGTGTTTTCTTTCAGATTTTTCTGCCTTAGTTGCTATTTTGTTTCTTATGATCAGATGCGCCATCTAGTGGCCATAATGTGGTATTTTTTTACTAAAAGTGGTATTTCAAAATAATACCACGTTATGGCCACTAGATGGCCATTATGATGCTAACCCCTTCACGCCGACGTAACGCAAATATGCAGGCCTTCGGGTTGAAGGGGTTGCAGTTGCAGGCATCACCCCGGAACTGTTTATTAGAGCCGATGGTCGGCTTTCTTGTAATAACAACCGATGTGGCTAATCGGCCGCTTGATTGTTATCACAAGCAGCCGGAGTGGGCATCCCCCCTCCCCCTTCTTGCCGCCTTCCGCGGCCCATCCCGGCTCTCCTGTCCCACCGGGAGGCCCGAGCGACCAGCTTGCGCGTCCGCTGGCTGACCGGAGACCCGAATGAACCAAAACTTGGCGTTTTGAATGCTTTTAAGTGCAAAGGAGGGATTTGGGGTCTTAAAGACCCCCGATTCCTCCATAAAGAGTACCTGTCACTACCTATTACTGTCACAGGGGATTTTTACATTCCTCGGACAACAAAAAAAGTAATTAAATTTTTTTTTAAAAGGGACAGTGTAAAAATAAAATAAAAAATATAAATAAGAAAAAATAAATAAATTGAAAGCGCCTCATCCCTCCGAGCTTGCACGCAGAAGAAACACGCATATGTAAGTCAAGAGGAATAATTCTAGTGCCTCTGTAACTTTAAACTGGTAACCTGTAGACATTTTTAAAAAGTCGCCTATGGAGATTTTTAAGTACAGTCGTTTGTCAGCATTCCACGAGTGCGGGTCATTTTTAAAGCGTGACATGTGAGGTATCTATTTACTCGGCGTAACATTATCTTTCACATTTATTTTTTATACATACATATTTTGTTTATATACTAAAAAATGAAAAACCCAGTGGTGGTCAGATTCCACCAAAAGAAAGCTATATATGATCTAAATTTCAATTGGGTACAGTATTGCATGACTGCAAAATTGCCAGTTAAAGCGGCGCAGTGCTGAAGAGCAAAAAATGGCCTGGTCATAAAGACGGTAAAACCTTCCAGAGCCTGAAGTTTTATGAAGCCCACAACAGTAAAATCAGTCTGTATATGCAGTAAAGCATGTTTGTTATACTCACTGTGGAACCTAAGGGGTTAATCCTCCCCATTGTGTAAAAAGGCTGTTTGATCTTGTTTTCTCTGGTCCTCCCCTTCTTCCACTGTCCCCAATCCATCTCCTGATAAGACAGAGGCTTGGTGACAACCTGCACATGCTCAGTTTGGTGTGTATTGCTAGAGAGTTTTTTTTTTTTTTTTACTTGGGAGAGTGCATGTGATCAGCACAGGGACAATCAGCACTGCCCAGACAGACGGTCAGGGGTCCGGCAACCTCATAGGACAGTCAAAGGAAAATAAAAACTCCTCCTACAAGCTTTAACCAGACACTGATAGAAGTCACAAGACTGCTATATACTACAAATCGTGAGAAAAGGTATTTAGCAGTCTATATTTACTAAAATAATTGTATTTCCATGTTCTGTGTACTGTGGGAGACCAGATATAGTGAATGCAGAGGCCGGGGTTTAGTAATACTTTAAGTGGTTTTAGGAGATTCGCCCTCTATATTTGTCCTGTTTACCGTTATCATTGAAAGGGTGTCAGAAACTAATGAAATCCGACTGAGAGAGAAGTACAGTGAAATCACACTTGTTTAATAATAAAAGTAAAAAGAACAAACGTTGTTAAAAAATAGCCAAAGTTCAGTAACCGTAACAGATAGTCAGCCAAGCCAGAAGTCAGGGATCAATGTAGTGGAACAGCAAGCAGGATCTGGAGCCAGAAGGGATGTCAGCAAAGCCAGTCTTTAAACAGGAATGCAGGAGATAGTTTCTTGTGATGTTGACCAAGGTGAAGGCAGAGATCCACTGGACTGGACGGCTTGAATAGGCAGGACTGATGAGCAGGATATCATCAATAGCTGAGTAACTGTGGAGAGAGATGGGAGCTGGCAATTAGCAGCTCAGAGAAGGAAGGGCTGAGCCCAGCCCTGACAAAGGGAAAGTCAAAGAAAATCCATCTAGTGGCCATAATGAGGAATGACACACATTCCCAAAGCCACAACAGAAAATGTCTAATATGATTATTACCTATGATCATCAGCACCATCTAGTGGCCAGAATATAGTATTTTCCTTACTGAGGTATTTTATAAAGAAAACAGAATTCTGACATAGGTAATAATCATATTAGACATAAACAGTCAGATTTTTCGTTGTGGCTTTGGGAATGTTTGTCACATTAGTGCAGCAATTTCTTTTTCATAAATAGACACATACGTAATAGTTTTTGGTTTAAAAGAAAACTGTTTTTTTGATTTTTACTAAACATATGTCATAGCAAGGCAAAGCGAGTTCCAAGTGTACACAGGTGCTCAGTTCATGGTAAGACCAGGATGAGCGCCGAGATGTGTAAACGTAGAACATATGCGGGAGGGTGCGATCCAAAATACCGTCTGAAGGTCGAGGTTATTATTGTGAAATACGGAGATGAAGATTCCCCCAGACTTGTGTAGAGGTTGTAAAGGTTGTGTTCTGTATCTCATTACGTAAGGCAGTTTTGGCAAGTTGGAGAGAGAACACAAAGAGCGCTGCCGCTATGGACAACACTAGAGGGTGCAAATACCCCTCTCTGGGCCTCACTGGCTTCTTATAAAGCGAACCTTTCCGAAACTTTACAAATCTGCACGAATAAATCCCTACCAGGTATTGGGGATGTTAGGAACCATAATATTTCATTTTAGGGAGTGGCTTAGAGATTAAGACTTTTGCCTTGCAGCACCGGGGTCCAGGGCCGGATTAACATAGGGGCTGATGGAGCTGCAGCTCCAGGCCCCTGCCTTAAAATCGGCCCTCACAGCCAGCAATATAAGCCCGGTTTCTCCTGTCCATAAACTTCTATGGGACAGGAGAAGCTGTGTGTAAATGTAGGGGTGTCTGGCTGCATCTGTGTTGGCTCACTGTGTTTATTACAGTGTCACAGTGCACAGTTCCCCCCCTACACAAATGGCTCTGCCTTCCCCCTCCCCTCTCTCCTCTCTCTGTGTGCAGTGAAGGAGCCGTGTGGGCTGGGAAATTGTGAACAGAGCAACTGCAGCCGGCAGATAGAAGGTGAACACATATGTGAGTGATGAGCTTCCAACCATCCAAGCGTGAGCTCAGTGACTGGACTCTTATCTCCCTTCTCTCCCCCTCTTTTACCTTTATCTTCAGCAATGGCTCTTATAACTGCAGTCAATATGTAGACTTGGCTCCTTGTGCTTTTAGGTGGGTTCACACTCATTTGCTGTGTTTTGGCCCATTGCTGGTGTATCCGCAGTTTTCCTGCGCTTTACCCACAGTCCTATTGATTTCTATTAGGTTGCATGTTTTTTTCTGAAAGCACACCAAAATCAATAGGACTGCAAACTAAAACTGCAGATACACAAGCAGTGCACCCAAACTGCAGCAAACCAGTGTGAGCCCAAAGGCTGTACACACAACCCTCTATAGAACTTGGTCTGATCAATACTCCTGGCATTCATTTTACACACAGCCATACCATCCCAGATCAGGAGGGGTGGGGGCTTCAGGGATTTGTTTGACTATGCTGGCCCTGTCCCTTCTCTACCCATCCTGGAAGAGTCCTGGAGGGAGTGGCAGGCTGCTGGTGGCAAGTGGCACACTGTATCTGGTGAAAGGCTGCTGGTGGCAAGTGGCACACTGTATCTGGTGACAGGCTGCAGGTGACAAGTGGCACACTGTATCTGGTGGCAGGCTGCTAGTGGCAAGTGGCACACCGTATCTGGTGGCAGGCTGCTGGTGGCAAGTGGCACACTGTATCTGGTGGCAGGCTGCTGGTGGCAAGTAGAACACTGTATCTGGTGGCAGGCTGCTGGTGGCAAGTAGAACACTGTATCTGGTGGCAGGCTGCTGGTGGCAAGTGGCACACTGTATCTGGTGGCAGGCTGCTGGTGGCAAGTGACACGCTGTATCTGGTGACAGGCTGTCAGTGGCAAGTGGCACACTGTATCTGGTGACAGGCTGCAGGTGACAAGTGGCACACTGTATCTGGTGGCAGGCTGCTAGTGGCAAGTGGCACACTGTATCTGGTGGCAGGCTGCTGGTGGCAAGTGGCACACTGTATCTGGTGGCAGGCTGCTGGTTGGCAAGTGGCACACTGTATCTGGTGGCAGGCTGCTAGTGGCACACTGTATCTGGTGACAGGCTGCTAGTGGCATGTGGCACACTGTATCTGGTGACAGGCTGCAGGTGACAAGTGGCACACTGTATCTGGTGGCAGGCTTCTAGTGGCAAGTGGCACACTGTATCTGGTGGCAGGTTGCTGGTGGCAAGTGGCACACTTTATCTGGTGGCAAGCTGCTGGTGGCAAGTGGCACACTGTATCTGGTGGTAGGCTGTGGTTGGCAAGTAGCACACTGTATCTGGTGGCAAGTGGCACACTATCTGGTGGCAGGCTGCTGGTGGCAAGTGGCACACTATCTGGTGGAAGGCTGCTGGTGGTAAGTGACACACTGTATCTGGTGGTAGGCTGTGGTTGGCAAGTGGCACACTGTATCTGGTGGCAGGCTGCTGGTGGCAAGTGGCACACTGTATCTGGTGGCAGGCTGCCGGTGGCAAGTGGCACACTGTATCTGGTGGTAGGCTGTGGTTGGCAAGTGGCACAATGTATCTGGTGGTAGGCTGCTGGTGGCAAGTGGCACACTGTATCTGATGGCAGGCTGCTGGTGGCAAGTGGCACACTATCTGGTGAAAGGCTGCTGGTGGTAAGTGACACACTGTATCTGGTGGTAGGCTGTGGTTGGCAAGTGGCACACTGTATCTGATGGAAGGCTGCTGGTGGCAAGTGGCACACTGTATCTGGTGGCAGGGAGCTGGTGGCAAGTGGCACACTGTATCTGGTGGCAAGTGGCACAATGTATCTGGTGGCAGGCTGCTGGTGGCAAGTGGTACACTGTATCTGGTGGCAAGTGGCACAATGTATCTGGTGACAGGCTGCTGGTGGCAAGTGACACACTGTATCTGGTGGCAGGCTGCTGGTGGCAAGTGGCACACTGTATCTGGTGGCAAGTGGCACAATGTATCTGGTGGCAAGTGGCACACTGTATCTAGTGGCAGGCTGCTGGTGGCAAGTGGCACACTGTATCTGGTGACAGGCTGTCGGTAGCAAGTGGCACACTGTATCTGGTGACAGGCTGTGGTTGGCAAGTGGCACACACTATCTGGTGGCTGGCTGCTAGTGGCAAGTGGCACACTGTATCTAGTGGCAGGCTGCTGGTGGCAATTGGCACATTGTATCTGGTGGCAGGCTGTGGGTAGCAAGTGGCACACTGTATCTGGTTGCAAGTGGCACACTGTATCTGGTGGCAAGTGGCACACTGTATCTGGTGGAAGGCTGCTGGTGGCAAGTGACATGCTGCATCTAGCGGCAGGCAACTGTGGAAAGTGATACGCTACATGTGGTGGCCAGCTATGGGTGGCAAGTGACAAGCTGCATCTGGTGGCAAGTGACAAGCTCAGGTTCCCACTGATTCTGCACGATGGTGAATTGAACTATTTCACTATATATTACAATGTAGTAACTGAAATAATGGAATTTGATCATCCTGACACCATATCAAGCATGGTGTCAGGATGATTGATTTTAAGTACTAACACCAGCCATTTGCCTGACAAATCACCGCCACCGCCGATTTCCCCGCCAACCCCGAGACTACACCCCCCACCCTCATCTTTTTTTGGGAAGAGGGGGTTGTCTCTGAATGACAGTTTGGAAATGTGGTCTCCCTATGCTGCTGCTGGTGAGAGACTGCATAGCAGGTGGTATTGGTGGTGTTGCTGCTGCTCAGAGGCTGCACGGCTGGTATTACTGGTGAGAGTATATTTAATTTGTTTTAGCGAAAAATTGTTTGTATTTTCATTTTGTTTCCATAAAAAGGCCCACCGAAATTCTCAGCACCAGGCCCATGATGCTCTTAATCTGGCCCTGCCGGGGTCATCCGTGCAAATCCCAGCCATGACACTGTCTGCATGGAGTTTGCATGTTCTCCCTCTCCTTCCACACATTTCCAAAAGACATACTGGCTGGATATTTGGCTCCTGTCTAAATTGGCCCTAGTATGTGAGTTAGGGACCTTAGATTGTAACTCCTTGGGGGGGGGGGGGGACTGATGTGAATGTACAATGCGTAAAGCTCTGCATAAATTGTCAACTCAATAAAAATATATTATAAAATATACTAAAATATAAATATATTATAAAATATATTAAAATATAAATATATTATAAAATGTATATATAAATATAGTTAAAAATATCAAATATATTTTATATACAATGTATATAAAATATATTATTATTATTACACCCAATTTATATAACGCCAACAGTTTACGCAGTGGTTTACAATGTTGAGGGGGGACAATTGTGCAATAGGGAGTACAATTACAGTACAATACAGAAGGGACAGTAGGGCCCTGCTCCTTAAATACATTTTATATACAATGTGTATATTTTATATATATCTATATATATCGATATATATATATATATATATATATATATATATATATATATATATATATATATATATATATATATTTTATATATATTTATATATATATCTATATATATATATCTATATATATTATATAGATATATATATCTATATATATCTATATATATATATTTTTTTTTTATATTTATATATATATATATATATATATATATACACACACTTTATAATATATTCATATAAATTTTAAAATATACAGTATTTATATTGAGTCTACAATTTATATTTATTTGTGTAGAGCTTTACACATTGTACATTCACATCAGTATGATTTTATTATTAAAATATTAAAAATAATATTAAAAATATTACACATATTACAAATACTTATTTTTTTATCATATTATTTTATATTATATTTTATAAAATATAATATAAAATATGATAAAAAAATAAAAAAAAAGTATTTGTAATATGTGTAATATTTTTAATATTATTTTGTATATTTTATATTATTATTATTTTACTGCTTTTTACTGTCGGTGCTATGTAAATACCTGTAATTAATAATAAATAAATAAATAGGTAAGTATATAAAGCCCAACTCAAAGATAAAATTTAACCCTGATGGGTTTTCCTTCCTTCCTTTGCCCCTGCAAAATAAAAGCATTATGTGCTAGTATGCAACGCCGCCGTCATTATACAGCAGCAGGTCGGCGCGTTCCCGCGAGCCGTCTTAGCTATACATCAGCTTCTTTTGAGCAGGATAGCAGGGGCGCACATGCGCCCGCTGCACTGCTCTAGGTCAGTCCCCTCCCCCTACAGTTAGAATCACCTCCCTAGGTAACACACTTAACCCCTTGATCGCCCCCTAGTGTTAACTCCTTCCCTGCCAGTGACATTTTTACAGTAATCAATGCATTTTTATAGCACTGATCGCTGTATAATTGTCAATGGTCCCAAAAATGTGTCAAAAGTGCCCGATGTGTCTGCCTGAATGTTGCAGTCACAATAAAAATTGCAGATCGCCGCCATTACTAGTAAAAAATAATAATAAAAATGCTATAAATCTATCCCCTATTTTGTAGACGCTATAACTTTTGCGCAAACCAATCAATATACGCTTATTGCGATTTTTATTACCAAAAATATGTAGAAGAATACGTATCGGCCTAAATTGAGAAAAAAAAATAGCTTTTTTTTAAAAAAATCGGGGATATTTATTATAGCAAATAGTAAAAAATATTGTGTTTTTTTTCAAAATTGAAGCTCTTTTTTTGTTTATAGCGCAAAAAAACCCCCAAAAAAGCGCAGAGATGATCAAATACCACCAAAAGAAAGCTCTATTTGTGGGGAAAAAAAGACGTAAATTTTGTTTGGGTGCAGCGTCGCACGGCCGCGCAATTGTCAGTTAAAGCGACGCAGTGCCGAATCGCAAAAAATGGCCCGATCATTCAGCAGCCAAATCTTCCGGGGGTGAAGTGGTTAAAGGAGTTGTCCTTTTTTAAAGTGCTATTAAAGGTTCGTTTTTTTTTTTTATAAATAACAAGTATGTTATATTTACCTGCTCTGTGTAATGCTCAGAGCAGTCCCGATCCTCCTCTTCTTAGGTCCCCCATGACCAGTGCCCCCAGTAGCAAGCTGCTTGGGGGCAATGGTGCGTGCCTGCTCCCGAGCCGCACTCTATATGCCTATAAGACACATAGAGCCATGGATTGGCCCTGCCCCATTCTCTCTCCTCATTGACTCATTGTCTGTGATTGACCGCAGTAGGAGACAATGGCTCCCGCTGCCGTCTCAGCCAATGAAGAGAGGGTGTCCCAGGACAGCCGAGGCTCTTGTGCACATCACTGGATCGAGAGGAGGCTCAGGTGAGTATTAGAGGGGGATGTGGGGGAGAAGCACACAGAAGTTTTTCTTAGAATGCATGCTTAGAATGCATGAAGGTAAAAAAACCTTCAGCCTTTACAACCACTATAACATTGCCAGTATAGTCAATAAACTCTAAGGCTAGAGCAGATTTATCAGCATCGGACTATGTTGGCTACCTTGGCTATGACTTCATAACTACTTTGTCTATATATTGATTTTATTTGGTACATTGTTTTAATACATATCCTACTCCATTTTTTTTTTTTTACAAATAAACCATTGAATTCATGTATTTTTTTTAGAACATTAAACATTGTACTTATAACATTGTACTTCTTTCTCTGTGCACACAGAGAAGGAGTCACAGTGCCATCTGCAGGCTAGCAAAGTTTATGATGATCACATGATTGGGAACCAAGCTGGTTGGTCTTTAGCACTAACCTGTGGCCTATGGTTATAAGTGACTGTGTGCTTTCGGAACTAGCAATACGCACAGGTGCATGCAGGTGGAACATACATACATACTGTAGATTAAAATTTTCTCAGCACAGGGAAATGTGCCAGAGAATGCCAATCTACAGAGTGCTTAAAAGCTTGCATCAAGAGGACAACGGTGACATTGTAATGAAAAATATGTGTACTGTGCACACTAGCCGACCAGCGCACGACGATGTACGTCGGCACAATGGCACGGCTGGGCAAATACGCGTACAGGTACGTCCCCTTTAAATCGCGGCATTGTGGGTGCGCGCGTGCGCCCGTCGCGTGCTCCGTCACCGTGCCCACAGGTCCCGCGGACTCGATGTCCCCCGGGGGCCCGCAATCGTGTCACTGCCTAGTGATATGATAGAGATCACTGCTCCCTGTCATCGGGAGCAGTGATCGCTGTCATGTCGGTGGAAGCCCACCCCCCCACAGTTAGATTCACTCCCTAGGACACACTTAACCCCTTGATCGCCCCCTAGTGTTTAACCCCTTCCCTGCCAGTGTCATTTACACACTAATCATTGCATTTTTATAGCACTGATCGCTGTATAAATGACAATGGTCCCAAAATGGTGTCAAAAGTGTCCGATGTGTCCGCCATAATGTCGCAGTCCCGATAAAAATGATAAAAATAACAATTACTAATAAAAAAAAAATAATAATAAAAATGCTATAAATCTATCCCCTATTTTGTAGTTGCTATAACTTTTTTTGCGCAAACCATTCAATATACGCTTATTGCGATTTTTTTTTTACCAAAAATATGTAGAAGAATACATATCGGCCTAAACTGCGAAAAAAAAATGTTTTTTTTTTATATATTTTTTGGGGATATTTATTATAGCAAAAAGTAAAAAATATTGGTTTTTTTTTTCAAAATTGTTGTTGTTTTTTTGTTTATAGCGCAAAGAATAAAAACTGCAGAGGTCATCAAATACCACCAAAAGAAAGCTCTATTTGTGGGGAAAAAAAGGATGTCAATTTTGTTAGGGTGCAACGTCGCACGACCGCGCAATTGTCATTTAAAGCGACACAGTGCCGAATCGCAAAAAGTGCTCTGTTAAGGAAGGAGGTAAACCCTTCAGGGGCTGAAGTGGGTACAGAATAAAATGTTTTGGTTTTTTTTTAATTTTAAGATGACAAATTAACAATTTGTTATCTAATGTATTATTAGAGAATATTGAATATTGTACTTTTATCACTGTATTTCTTTCTCAGTGCACAGTGAGAAAGAGTCGTGGTGCCATCTGCAGGCTGGAAAAGTTTATGATGATCACATACCACCCAACTGTCCCGGATTTCGAGGGACTGTCCCTGATTTGAAGCAATGTCCCTCTTTCCTCCTCATTTCCCCCTCATTTTGGTCTGATCTATATAGTTGTATATAAAATGCACTTTTTATCTTTCAAAAAGTGTTTCTCAGTGCTAAACCTTTCATTCAATTTCTAAATTGCTGCATTTTTACATTTTAAAAGCCAATATAAAGGAACAGTAGTGGTAAAAAAAAAAAAAGCGCGTGTGGATTTAATTAACCTTTTTTTGGGGTTAATTCTCCTTTAAGTGGGTGTGGCAGGGGGCGTGTTCTATGCCTACATACATTTGCTAGTAGGTGTCCCTCATTCCCATCTCAAAATGTTGGGAGGTATGCTGATCACATGATTGGGAACCAAGCTGGTTTGTTCCCTATCATTAGCTTGGGGACTATGGTTAGTGACAGAGCACTTTCTGAACTAGCAGCATTCACAGGTTCATGTAGGTGGAACATAGATTAAAAGTTTCTCGGCATAGGGAAAGAGAAAGAATACCAATCTAGAGACTGCCTAAAAGCTTGCATCACAAGGTCAACAGTGACATTGTAATGAAAAATATGCGTATTGTATAGTATAAAAAAGTTTTTCCTTTTATTTTAAAATGAACACTTTTTTAATTCATGTATCTCTTTAGAACATTAAACACTGAAACGTATAACATTGTGCTTCTTTCTCTGTGCACAGAGAAAGACACACAGGGCAATCCACAGGCTGGAAAAGTTTATGGTGATCCCATGATTGGGAACCAAGCTGGTTCCTTATCATTAGCCTGGGGAGTAATGCCCTGTACACACGGTCAGACTTTGTTCGGACATTCCGACAACAAAATCCTAGGATTTTTTCCGACGGATGTTGGCTCAAACTTGTCTTGCATACACACGGTCACACAAAGTTGTCGGAAAATCCGATCGTTCTGAACGCGGTGATGTAAAACACGTACGTCGGGACTATAAACGGGGCAGTGGCCAATAGCTTTCATCTCTTTATTTATTCTGAGCATGCGTGGCACTTTGTCCGTCGGATTTGTGTACACACGATCGGAATTTCCGACAACGGATTTTGTTGTCGGAAAATTTTATCTCCTGCTCTCCAACTTTGTGTGTCGGAAAATCCGATGGAAAATGTCCGATGGAGCCCACACACGGTCGGAATTTCCGACAACACGCTCCGATCGGACATCCGACAACACGCTCCGATCGGACATCCGACAACACGCTCCGATCGGACATCCGACCGTGTGTACGGGGCATATGGTTATCGGTGACAGCACGATTCCGGAACCAACAGCGCGCACAGGTGCATGCAGGTGGAACCTACATTAAAATATTCTCAGCACAGGGAGAGATTTTTGTTAATATACAGGATGCCTAAAGGCTTGCGTGAAAAGGTCAACCGTGACATCGTAATGAATAATATCCGAACTGTACGGTATAAAAAGTAATCATTAGCAGACAGTTTGTGGACAGGAAAGAAGCCTGTTTGCACTTAGCAACTGACGCATGTAGGATAATTAAGATTGAACCAGATGCTTTGGCGCATTTTCTCTGCTGAATGTCCAGCGCTGAATATCGCCCTAATTGGGCACACGTCTGCACTTGAACACTCAGGAGGCACTCCGAATCTGCCCCAAGGAAAGTCTAGCACAGTATCTAAGCCCTGGCTAAGAAGAACAATATGTCATTAGCCTAATTTACAAATTTCCTTCATGGTTCCTCTCCTCCTTCATAGTATTCCTCACGTCAAATGACTCACGATAAAGTAAGACTATATTAAACGCTGAATTTCCTGTGTGCTCATTGTAGATAGAATCATGGATTTGTCATCTGTGGTTGCCAACCTTGACGTAGCTTTTCAACCCAGCAACATTTAAGTGGATATCCAAGTAGAGAACATCAATGACGTATTGTAGCTGAAGTTGAGGAAAAACAGCTTTGGACCCATAAGATTACCGCAAAGTTATTGCTAAGTGGCTCTAAATCCTTAAGGTTTTTTACCTTAATGCATTGTATGCATCGAGGTGAAAAACCTTCTGTGCTACAGCTCCTCCCCCCCAGCCCCCCCCACCTTTACCTTACCTGAGCCCGATCTGATCCAGCGATGTGCACGAGAGCAGCGGTTCCTGTCTCCCTTCTCATTGGGCAGATTCATAGCAGTGGCTCCCATTGGCCAGTGAGACCATGGAAATCCTTCGGGACGTAGCAGCCGCCTGCCTGGGAACCAGATCATTTAAGTCAACAGCAATACTTTAGGATTGCAATAAAATTAAGATAATCTAGTCCAGAGCTGTTTTCCTTCAACTTCAGTTGTATCTGGACCTTTTAACAGTGGCGTGACACTTTAATTTCAATGTGGTGTGACTGAAGACAATCAAAAAAAGGCACATATTTGAATTTAAGTAGCATAATGCCTTTCGCGTGGTTCCCCAATGGTCGTAGTCATTTGTGGATCTCTGCAGCCAATTCTGGGACAATGGCCCACAAAGGATGCCAATTTTGCTGCTTCTGGGTTCACTGACAGTCATGTTGTCACCCATGAAGACACTTTAAGGGCACATTGGGGAGCAGAATTTAAAGCTGAGCTCCAGGCAAGCCCAATTCTAATATATATAGCCATGACAAACAAGAAGGGGCTACAACACAAGATAAGGATTTGTTTTTAAGTTAAAAAGCATATATATATTGGCCAATATTTTGGACTTTAAAATAAATCCTCATCTTATGCTACAACCCCTTCTTGTTTGATATTGCTACATATTGAACCTGTGGGCAAGGTTCAGGCTGCTGACACATATTGTCAATTTATATATATAATGCTCTGATTTTTTTCCCCCTTTCTGATTTTTTTGCATACTGTATTTGTCACACCTAAATGACTCAGATCATCAAACAAATTTTATTATTACACAAAGATAACCCGAGTAAATACAAAACGCAGTTTTTAAATGATGGTTTCATTTATTAAGGCAAAAAAGCTGCCCAAACCTGCCTGGCTTTATGTGTGATCGTGTGTAGGCAAGTCCGTTCGTTAGAAAGTATGCCGCAAGTCCGCCGCAAGTCCGCCGAAAGTCTGCCGGAAGTCTGTCGGACAGGCTGTCTGACTTTTGTAGACGAAAAGTACGACCGTGTGTACGCGGCATTAGAAATGGCTTTGAAACCCTTCCTAGACCGATACATGAACATTACTTTGTTTCTAACCTGTTCTTGAATTTTTTTAGATTGTGGCATGATGTGTGCCATTTTGTGATCTGTTAGCCTGCTTCACTTTGTCAGACAGCATCTATTTATGTGATTCCTTGATTCAACAGGTCTGGCAGTAATCAGGCCTTGGTGTGGCAAGTGAAATTTAACTCAGCTTTCCGAAAGATTGTGGTCAATCACAGTTCATTCATGATTCAGCATGGGGGGGCAATTTCTTTTTCACATAGGGCCAGGCAGGTTTGAATAGGTTTTTTTCCTTAATAAATGAAATATTAATTAAAAACTGCATCTTGGATTTACTCGGGTTATCTTTGTGTAATAATAAAATTTGTTTGATGATCGGAATCATTTAAGTGTGATAAATATGCAGAAAAAAAAATCAGAAAGGGGGCAAATACTCTTTCACAGCACTGTATATATAATTATTTTTTTTTTTATCGACATATACTTTTTATAGATATAATATAATAAAGAAGTTGACTTTACCAGTGTGTAAGTAGGGGCTTGCGATTGGCTAGTTGTTGACATCAAGAGTACAAATCCCTGCCTCGCTCATCTCCCGTTAGAACAGCGTGACCCTCCACTTTATGTGAGAAAGTAATTGCCCCCTTAAACCTAATAACTGGTTGTGCCACCCTTGGCGGCAACAACTGCAATCAAGCGTTTGTGATAACTGGCAATGAGTCTTTCACATTGCTGTGGAGCAATTTTGGCCCACTCTTCTTTGCAGAATTGTTTTAATTCAGCCACATTGGAGGGTTTTCCAGCATGAACGGCCTGTGTAAGGTCATGATACAGCATCTCAATTGGATTTAAGTCCGGGCTTTGACTAGGCCACTCCAAAACCTAAATTTTGCTTTGTTTGAACCATTTGGAGATGGACTTGCTGTTGCGTTTCGGATTATTGTCCTGCTGCATAATTCAAGTGCACTTGAGCTTGAGGTCACAAACTGATAGCTGGCCATTCTCCTTTAGGATTTTCTGGTAGAGCTCAGAATTCATGGTTCCATCATTTATGGTAAGTCGTCATGGTCCTGAAGCTGCAAAGCAGCCCCAGACCATCACGCTACCACCACCATGTCTGACTGTTGGCATGATGATCTTGTTATGAAATGCTGTATTAGTTTTATGCCAGATGTAACAAGACAGACACCTTCCAAAAAGGTGCCTTGCCTTGGTCTTTCCTGCTTGCCCTCTCCATTTTCCTCCCCTTTATCCCACCTCACCCATTAATAGTTACATACTTATAGATATCATTTATCTAACCAGAATTTGTCCACAATCCCCCGTGTCCGCCGGGGGGGAGGGGGGGTCTTGTATGGGTCCCACTACCCCAGGGAATCCGTTTGAGTCGGTGAGCCAGCCTTCTATTTGCTAACATTATTATATTCCTTGGTGTTTATGAAAATGTTTTTGCTGTTAACTCTACCTTTGTCTAAATAAAAATTATTATTTGTAGACCTATCCCTCCTGAAGAAGCGGTTTCAACCGCAAAACCGGTTGAGGAAACAACCTTGGACACCCCTCTCCACAAGAAACTCTGCGGTTTTATCCGTTAATTTTTATGTTTGTGTTAAGTGCGGTGTATCCAATTTCTTTTATTATGTTTCTTATGTATTACTTTGTATATGTGTTTTTGTAATTATTAAAGTTTATACTTTTATATACTTCTGTTCAACCCCCTTTTTTATGATAAGTGCCGAGATAGTCCCAATCTCTACTAGTAGGTGTGCATGCGTGGTTAGGCAAATGGCAGCAACTGCCTCCACGCCTCCACCCCTATATTTCTTCTTAACTGTCCAATAGGAATGATGGCACCGATACCTGGATTCTATCATCGGTCTAATTGAGGCTACACTCACTCTTTACGACCTTCCAAAAAGTAAAATTTTTGTCTCATCAGTCCACAGAATATTTGCCTAAAAGTCTTGGTGATAATCAAGATGTTTTTTGGTAAATGTGAGATGAGCCTTTGTGTTCTTTTTGGTCAGCAGTGGCTTTGGCCTTGGAACTCTCCCATGGATGCCATTATTGCCCAGTCTCTTTCTTAATGTTGAATCATGAACACTGATCTAACCTGAGGCAAGTGAGGCCTACAGTTCTTTAGATGTTGTTCTGGGTTCTTTTATGACCTCCTGGATGAGTTGTCGCCATGCTCTTGGAGTAATTTTTGTAGGCCGGCCACTCCTGGGAAGGTTCACCACTGTTCCAAGTTATCTCCATTTGTGGATAATGGCTCTCCCCGTGGTTCAGTGGAGTTCCAAACCCTAATGCCGCGTACACACGGTCGTACTTTTCATCTACAAAAGTCCAACGGACGCTGACGGACTAAAGCTGGCTGGTAATCCGATCGTGTGTGGGCTTCTCCGGACTTTCAACGTACTTTTTTAGCCTCAAATCCGACGTACTTTAGATTTGAAACATGCTTCAAATCTTTACTTCGTAACTACGACGGACCCCGAAATCCGCTCGTCTGTGTGCTAGTCCGACGGACAAAAAGCCACGCTAGGGCACCTATTGGCTACTGGCTAGGAACTTCCTTATTTTAGTCCGGTGTACGTCATCACGTAAGAATTCGACGGACTTTTGTGTGATCGTGTGTAGGCAAGTCCGTTCGTTAGAAAGTATGCCGCAAGTCCGCCGCAAGTCCGCTGAAAGTCTGCCGGAAGTCTGTCGGACAGGCTGTCTGACTTTTGTAGACGAAAAGTACGACCGTGTGTACGCGGCATTAGAAATGGCTTTGAAACCCTTCCTAGACCGATACATGAACATTACTTTGTTTCTAACCTGTTCTTGAATTTTTTTAGATTGTGGCATGATGTGTGCCATTTTGTGATCTGTTAGCCTGCTTCACTTTGTCAGACAGCATCTATTTATGTGATTCCTTGATTCAACAGGTCTGGCAGTAATCAGGCCTTGGTGTGGCAAGTGAAATTTAACTCAGCTTTCCGAAAGATTGTGGTCAATCACAGTTCATTCATGATTCAGCATGGGGGGGCAATTTCTTTTTCACATAGGGCCAGGCAGGTTTGAACAGGTTTTTTTCCTTAATAAATGAAATATTAATTAAAAACTGCATCTTGGATTTACTCGGGTTATCTTTGTGTAATAATAAAATTTGTTTGATGATCGGAATCATTTAAGTGTGATAAATATGCAGAAAAAAAAATCAGAAAGGGGGCAAATACTCTTTCACAGCACTGTATATATAATTATTTTTTTTTTTATCGACATATACTTTTTATAGATATAATATAATAAAGAAGTTGACTTTACCAGTGTGTAAGTAGGGGCTTGCGATTGGCTAGTTGTTGACATCAAGAGTACAAATCCCTGCCTCGCTCATCTCCCGTTAGAACAGCGTGACCCTCCACTATCTAGTGCCCCACTCCATGCCAGAGGCCTCCACCCAACATTCCCAGCTTTGTATTCCCAAAGGATGAAATGTCCTCACATAAATAGAGTTGCTACACTTTGCTGGTGGTATTTGGAAAATGGCATAAACAGTCACAAAACACCTACATACTATCTGAAGTGACTTCACAGTCTATTGTCAATCACATTTAGTGGACAGTCCACAGTTGTCACATGTGAAAGCAATGTGCAGCCATTAAAGTAAGCCATCTTTCCTAAACAGACTCTCTCCACTAGGGGTCATTAGTGCTTACTGGGATAGGGTCTCTGCAGTTATCTCCTCCTCGTAGACCTTTCCTGGGGTCCTCCAGGGTAATAGCCTCACTCAGGGAACTCTTGCCCTGGCCTAAAAGACCTTTAGCAAGCCCCCCTAGCCTAAGGGTTAGGAAGTCTACAGCTGGTTCTTCTGGGTGCAGGTCTATCTCTCCCCAGCCTCCAGCCCTGTCCAGCCTCCACTTGCTTGCTACATCCACATAGATGTGAGGTGTTTGGCTCCCATGTCTCAACTGCTTTAGGGCTTCTCCCAACCTTGCTTATATGTGGGCACTGACTCAGGAGGGCTCTCACTAAAAGGGGCCTAGCACCTGATGACACTACTTTCTGTAACCAGACACTATTCTGGAACAGACACAGCTAGTGGCAGACTAGCTAACTGCACCTGCCTTGAGGTCATCAACGATTCTTCATATGATTATATTTTTCTTCTAGGATTACAAGGGAGAAGACTTTGTTGAAAAGCATGAAGAAATGCACTCCAATTTGTTACCAATATACCAAGACTGTATATTCATGTATTTGTTTTATTATGTGTGTTATGTTTGATATAGTGTAGATGTTTAAGGATCAAAATTGAAAGGATCGAAAGGATATTATTGACTTGATTCTTGTGTAATTTCCCATGTACTGCACTAGAGATGAGCCCTGAGTTTGGTTTGTGTAGGGTTCGATGAACTTCAAAGACGTTTGAATGCTGAACCCCATTGTAATCAATAGAGGCCAGATCTGTCTAATCAAAAAAGACAATTTTCTGGGCTAATAGGCGAGGCATTGTCAAAAAATAGCATGGGGGGTACTTTTCTGGGGAACATGTACTCTACCTGTGGTAAAAAAATCTATTTGCCCAGGAGCACTGATTTTTTTTAAAGTGCTGATATTTACAAAGGAAAAACGGTTTTTAATTGTGAGCAAATTACATTTGAATTCTGGTTTATATATAAAAAAAAAAAAAGCACACAAACCCCTCCAAAGAACCCCCAAAGTATTTGGGGGACCTCTGGGGGAGTCTGTTTGCTGTTTAATTTTTTTAAAGAATCTGGCAATTATTGTCATTTGCTGGCAATTTTAACTGTATCTTTTTTATTTTTGTTAATGTAATTTTTGCAGTAGCAAATTCGACAGCAGGAATGAAAAAAAAATTGCATAAGGTCCCCCCCAAAATGCATACCAGACCATGTCTAGTGTGGATTTTAAGAGATATCCTCGTGCAAAAAAAACCCCAAAAAACGCAAAAAT
This sequence comes from Lithobates septentrionalis, assembly GCA_037952835.1. NCBI lineage: Eukaryota > Metazoa > Chordata > Amphibia > Anura > Ranidae > Lithobates > Lithobates septentrionalis. Next base: position 211,601 of record JBBDGP010002646.1, on the reverse strand, counting down.
GTAGAGGTTCCCCAAAAATAGCTAGCGTGTGGTGTCCCTGATGAGCACTAATAGGCGGCACTGATGAGCAGACACTGCTGGGATTTGAAAGGCAGCATTGACTGGCAATGATGGGCACTGATTGGTGTCACTGATGGGCACTGATTGGTGTCACTGATGGGCACTGATTGGTGTCACTGATGGGCACTGATTGGTGTCACTGATGGGCACTGCTTGGGCTGCACTAATGATCAGTGCCCTGATTATCTGTACAGGTCTCCCCTGCGAGGAGATGCTGATGATCGGCTCTCCTCGCTTCACACTAAAAGAGTGTGAGGTGAGGAGAGCTGATAAACGGCACTTCCGTGTTTACATGTGGTTGGCTGTGATTGGACATAGCCGATCACATAGGTAAATAGTCGCATGATCGCCATGCTGCGTGCCCTCTGCCGGCGCGCCCTCTGCTGGTGAGCGAAAGCAGTGACACTGGGAGACATCATATGATGTCGTCCTACTGTCATTTTACTATACGGCAGGCAGGAGGGGTTAATAAGTAGTGCAGTCGGGAATGCTGCAGTGAGTGCATATAGGCAGGAAGTGGCTGCCATACATTTGTAGCAGTGGCGTCACTAGGGGTTGCAATTATTCCCTGCAATTAGCAAGTATATCCCCGTCCGGAATGCAGGGGACAGGGGTGGACTGAGCCGCAGTAGCGCTGGCTCCGACTCTGCCCCCACCTCCACCTGACTCTACTCTTGGCCACTGGTTGCTAGAGCCCCCTAGCGTCTAGCAACCAGTGACGTCACAGTCACAGTCACAACTCCCTCTCTGCCCAGCATTCAAAGCGAAGGAGGATTCCACTTTCTCCACCTCCGCGTTAGTGCTTGTGGGGCCTAAAGAGCCCTCTTGTCATGGTCCTGGACTGGATCGTCCTGCCGCTGGTCCGGTGGCAGTGGGGTGCAGGGCAGCGGCATCTTCAAACATGGAGGGGGAATCCTGGGCAGCCGGTAGGAGCCCAGGGGGGAGTGAGAGAACACGAGGCCTCACCACCACCCTGAACAGCATCCCCGGTGCCTCCCAGAGCCAGCGCTTCTTCTCCAATGTCCTCTTCTAGCTCGCTCTGACTGTCAGGACTGGAACAGAAAGAAAATAGGCTCTCTAGGGACCCTGATGTAAGGGAAGGCTCTCTGGGGACTCTGATGTAAGGGGAGGCTCTCTAGGAACCCTGATGTAAGGGGAGGCTCTCTGGGGACTCTGATGTAAGGGGAGGCTCTCTAGGGACCCTGATGTAAGAGGAGGCTCTCTGGGGACCCTAATGTAAGAGGAGGCTCTCTAGGGACCCTGATGTAAGGGGAGGCTCTCTGGGGACTCTGATGTAAGGGGAGGCTCTCTGGAGACCCTGATGTAAGAAAGGGGCTCTCTGGGGAGTCTGATGTAAGGGGGGATCTGCATTCAGAAATGTAAAGATATATTTATATATATATATATATATAAAACTACACACACACGGACATATATATTATATACATGCGTATGCCCGCCCAAGCAAATGACTTTCTTTACTTTGCTGCTATGGGCTCTAGCCCCAGATCTTTTGTAGACCTAGGAACGCCCCTGGTAGCAATATTGCAATATATTTTTATGCACAAGAAGCAGAGATCAAGTCAAATTCAGGTGCATGCATTAGTTGCATTCAAAATTAATTTACTTGATTTTTAATGAATGCAACAAGCAAGGCTTAAAAGGACCACATGCCCGTGGCCCTCAAAACCTGGTTTTGACATTTCATAGGTGGGACGATAATGACGCTGCGATCTTTGGAAGACACTTCCAGGCAGGCTATCCAGCTCAGAACAAAAAGCTCTTTTAGAAGACAATCTCATGAAATCACAGCCTGCAGAAACATGACAGGCATACACCCTGCCTCACGTTACAGCCGGGTGACGGAGAGAAGGACCTAAGTGACACAGACACAGCATCAAGATAACGGGTCTATTCTGGATGTGACAAAGAGGAGAGAGAGCGAGCCGAAGCCTGCCAGGGCGATGCTGTGAAAATGCCGAGCTCGAGCCCATTTACTCTTATCATATTGTACCCAGAGCCATCTCATCATTGGATACACTCCTCTTCACACCGCCACTGAGTGTCCTATTCATCCCTCATCCATCAACAATCACACATTTTTAAATATTTGAAATATTTCTACATTTTTACATTTCAATTTTGTATATATAAAGTTTTTAAATTTCTTCATACTTTTTGTAAGTATATACTGCAGTATATTTATAATATATATATATAAATATTATCAATATAATATTATATATAAAGTATATAGTACATTTATAAAGTCCAGTGGTTGTCACTGCACACATATCAGTGATATAAAATGGACCCGGGTGCGCAGCAAAAGTACATATAATCCATATAACATAAATAATACATATAATATAATCCAAATGAGAGAGAGCGGCACTCACAGGTCTTGAAAGATGAATGCACAGTAAAGATTTTATTTTGACTAGCACAAACTCGTCTTCCTCAGGACCTGGAAGACGAGTTTGTGCCTCATCAAAACGTCAAAACAAAATCTTCACTGTGCGCTCATCTTTCAAGACCTGTGAGTGCCGCTCTCTCTTTTGGATTTTATATATATATATATATATATATATATATATAAATATATATATATATATATATATATATATATATATATATATATATATATATATATATATATATATATATAATAAAAATGATTTATATTAAAAAAAATATTTATATTATATACTATATTTATATAAATATATATATTTATATATACACACACACATAAGTATTATACATACAGTATCTCACAAAAGTGAGTACCCCCCTCACATTTTTGTAAATATTTTATTCTATCTTTTCATGTGACAACACTGAAGAAACGACACTTTGCTACAATGTAAAGTAGTGAGTGTACAGCTTGTATAACAGTGTAAATTTGCTGTCCCCTCAAAATAACTCAACACACATCCATTAATGTCTAAACCGCTGGCAACAAAAGTGAGTACACCCCTAAGTGAAAATGTCCAAATTGGGCCCAATTAGCCATTTTCTCTCCCCCGGGTGTCATGTGACTCGTTAGTGTTACAAGGTCTCAGGTGTGAATGGGGAGCAGGTATGTTAAATTTGTTGTTATCGCTCTCACTCTCTCATACTGGTCGCTGGAAGTTCAACATGGCACCTCATGGCAAAGAACTCTCTGAGGATCTGAAAAAAAGAATTGTTGCTCTACATAAAGATGGCCTAGGCTATAAGAAGATTGCCAAGACCCTGAAACTGAGCTTCAGCACGTTGGCCAAGACCATACAGCGGTTTAACAGGACAGGTTCCACTCAGAACAGGCCTCGACATGGTCGACCAAAGAAGTTGAGTGCACGTGCTCAGCGTCATATCCAGAGGTTGTCTTTGAGAAATAGACGTATGAGTGCTGCCAGCATTGCTGCAGAGGCTGAAGGGTTGGGGGATCAGCCTGTCAGTGCTCAGACCATACGCCGCACACTACATCAAATTGGTCTGCATGGCTGTCGTCCCAGAAGGAAGCCTCTACTAAAGATGATGTACAAGAAAGCCAGCAAACAGTTTGCCGAAGACAAGCAGACTAAGGACATGGATTACTGGAACCATGTCCTGTGGTCTGATGAGACCAAGATAAACTTATTTGGTTCAGATGGTGTCAAGCGTGTGTGGCGGCAACCAGGTGAGGAGTACAAAGACAAGTGTGTCTTGCCTACAGTCAAACATGGTGGTGGAAGTGTCATGGTCTGGGGCTGCATAATTGCTGCCGGCACTGGGGAGCTACAGTTCATTGAGGGAACCATGAATGCCAACATGTACTGTGACATACTGAAGCAGAGCATGATCCCCTCCCTTCAGTGACTGGGACGCAGGGCAGTATTCCAGCATGATAACAACCCCAAACACACCTCCAAGACGACCACTGCCTTGCTAAAGAAGCTGAGGGTAAAGGTAATGGACTGGCCAAGCATGTCTCTAGACCTAAACCCTATTGAGCATCTGTGGGGCATCCTCAAACGGAAGGTGGGGGAGTGCAAAGTCTCTTAACATCCACCATCTCCGTGATGTCGTCATGGAGGAGTGGAAGAGGACTCCAGTGGCAACCTGTGAAGCTCTGGTGAACTCCATGCCCAAGAGGGTTAAGGCAGTGCTGGAAAATAATGGTGGCCACACAAAATATTGACACTTTGGGCCCAATTTGGACATTTTCATTTAGGGGTGTACTCACTTTTGTCGCCAGTGGTTTAGACATTAATGGCTGTGTGTTGAGGTTTTTTGAGGGGACAGCAAATTTACACTGTTATACAAGCTGTACACTCACTACTTTACATTGTAGCAAAGTGTCATTTCTTCAGTGTTGTCACATGAAAAGATATAATAAAATATTTACAAAAATGTGAGGGGTGTACTCACTTTTGTGAGATACTGTATATATGTATATATACATATATATATACACATTTTTGTAAATATATATATATAAATATATATATATATATATATATATATATATATATATATATATATATATATATATATATATGCATTTGGTATAAAAGCTATACATTTAAGTTAGATTTACAGAAAAGTAAAAAAAAATTATTACAATTTCAAAACTTCCACCATGCCAATGCCATGGGCTAAGGTAGTATTATCTATTCTAAAAGGTCTGATTTTTAATTGGGCTCCCCTCCACCTTGCTAAAAATTTGCATAAACAAAAAAAAAGCACCTGTGAGGGAAGGGAGATAAAATACGCTATGGTTAAGGTATATTTCACCTCTAAAATTTTCCTGTTCAATCAAATTTGTTTTCTTTAATTTAGAAATATGTTTTTCCCAGATGTTATTTATGGAAGAGACGTAAGAAAAGCGTCAGAAACTTATGAAACAAAATCCTGGCTTTTAATCTTAAAATTCAAACTTTAAAACTCAGAATTATTTTTTTTTTAAGTTTCTTTTAGGCTGGCCAGAGGGCTCTTCCGCTGATATGTACTTGCTACAATAATTAACCTGATTGTTAATGGTAAAACTTTAAAACAAAAATAACAAACATGTTATACTTGCAGTTATACCTGCTCTGTGTAATTGTTTTGCACAGAGCAGCCCCGATCCTCCTCTTCTCGGGTCCTACACTGGCGCTCCTGGCTCCTCCCCCATGCTGGCTCCTCCCCCCAGCGTCTTGCTATGGGGGCACTCATGATGGTTCACTACCGAGCCACGCTCTGTGTGTATATTGATGCACACAGTGCAGCTCGGCCCAGCCCCAATGGATATGATTGATGACAGCAGGAGCCAATCAGCCCCAGATGCTGTGTCTGAGCTAATGAGGAGACAGAGAAAGAGCAGTGATCCTACTCTTGTGCACAGCACTGGATCAACATCAGGCTCAGGTAAGTATGTAAGTAAGGGGGAGCTGCACACAAAAGGATTTTTACCTTAATGCATACAATGTGTTAGGGTAAAAAAACCTTCAGACTTTAGAACCTCTTTAACCACTTGCCGCCCGCGCTGTAGCCGAAAGACGGCTACAGCGCTGGATTAAATTGCCGGGAGGGGGTCCGTAGACGTCCTTCTATTCTCGTGCTTCCCCAAGGGGCGCCCTGGCGGCGCGCTCTGTGTTTGCAGAGCCCGTGAGACTCAGTTGATCATAGGTCGGATAAAGGGCCAATCACAGCAGGCCCTTTACCACATGATCAGCTGTCGGCCAATGACAGCTGATTACAGAAATAAACAGATGCCGGTTATTATTATTAGAGACACTGGTCCCCTTAGCGCCCGAATGTGCTGCAAATCAGTGCCCACCAGTGCCACATATCAGTGCCCACCAGTGTGGCCAATCAGTGCCTCATAATCAGTGCTGCCTATCAGGGACCATCAGTGCTGCCTAATAGTGCCCATCAGTGCCATCTGTCAGTGCCACCTAGCAGTGCCGCCTCATCAGTGCCCATTAGTGCAGTCTATCAGTGCCCATCAGTGCAGCCTCATCAGCGCACATCAGTGAAGGAGAAAAATTTACTTTTTTGTAAAAAAATAACAAAATGCAAAATGTTATAACAAACTATGAAAACGTTTTTTTTTTTTAAATTTTCGGTCTTCTTTTGTTTGTTTAGCAAAAAATAAAAAACCCAGTAGTGATTAAATACCACCAAAAGAAATCTCTATTTGTGTGAAAAAAATGATAAAAATGTCATATGGGTACAGTGTAGCGCAATTGTCATTCAAAGTGTGACAGCGCTGAAAGCTGAAAATTGGCCTGGGCAGGAAGGGGGTGAAAGTGCCCGGTAAGCAAGTGGTTAAAATAACAGACAATAGACAATAACTTCTTTGTCTCTATTTTAAGCACACATTTCCAACTTACAAGGCTAAGAATATGTACAGTTGTGTGAAAAAGTATTTGCCCCCTTCCTGATTTTTTCTTTTTTTGCATATTTGTCACACTTTAATGATTTAGATCATCAAACACATTTTATTATTACACAAAGATAACCCGAGTAAATACAAAATACAGTTTTTAAATGATGGTTTCATTTATTACGGCAAAAAAGCTGCCCAAACCTGCCTGGCTTTATGTGAAAAAGTAATTGCCCCCTAAACCTAATAACTGGTTGTGCCACCCTTGGCAGCAACAACTGCAATCAAGCGTTTGCGATAACTGGCAATGAGTCTTTCACATCGCTGTGGAGCAATTTTGGCCCAATCTTAATGGCAGAAATGTTTTAATTCAGCCACATTGGAGGGTTTTCCAGCATGAACAGCCTGTGTAAGGTCATGATACAGCATCTCAATTGGATTTAAGTCTGGACATTGACTAGGCCACTCCAAAACCTACATTTGGCTTTGTTTGAACCATTTGGAGGTGGACTTGCTGTTGTGTTTCAGATCATTGTCCTGCTGCATAACCCTGCTGCAAGCACTTGAGCTTGAGGTCAGGAACTGGTGGCCAGACATTCTCCTTTACGATTTTCTGGTAAAGCTCAGAATTCATGGTTCCATCAATTATGGTAAGTCGTCCAGGTCGTAAAGCTGCAAAGCAGCCCCAGACCATCACGCTACCACCACCATGTCTGACTGTTGGTATGATGTTCTTGTTATGAAATGCTGTATTAGCTTTATGCCAGATAGAACGGGACGCACACCTTCCAAAAAGTTAAATTTTTGTCTCATCAGTCCACAGAATATTTGCCTAAAAGTCTTGGAGATAATTAAGATGTTTTTTGGTAAATGTGAGATGAGCCTTTGTGTTCTTTTTGGTCAGCAGTGGCTTTGGCCTTGGAACTCTCCCATGGATGCCATTTTTGCCCAGTCTCTTTCTTATTGTTGAATCATGAACACTGATTTTACCTTTTTTTTTTTTTCTTATTTATTTTACTTTTTTTTTTTTTGACACTGTCCTTTAAAGCGGTTGTATACCTATATTTGTAACTTTTACCTACAGGTAAGCCTATAATAAGGCTTACCTGTAGGTAAAAAAAATATCTCCTAAACCTGTAAGGTTTAGGAGATATTCCCCTCGCAATGAGCCGCTAACTGCAGCGGCGCATGCGCACAGGGGACTCTCGGCTGACAGCCCGGCAAACTCCGGAGCTTGCCGGGCAGAAGTCTCCCGCGCGCATGCGCGGGAGTGACGACATCGCGGCTCCGGCCACTCACAGCGCCGGAGCCGCGATACCCGGAAGACACGCCGAGGGGAGATGTCGGCTCCCTCGGCGTGGACCAGGTGAGATGCCGGCGCCTCGTTCTAAGGTAAGTATCTCATAATGAGCTAGTATGCGGTGCATACTAGCTCATTATGCCTTTTCCCTTGCAGGTGTAAAAAAAAAAAAAAAAATGACAGCGGGTATACAACCGCTTTAAAAAAAAACAAAAACTTGGGTCACTTTTATTCCTATTACAAGGAATGTAAACATCCCTTGTAATAGAAAAAAAGCATGACAGGACCTCTTAAATATGAGATATGGGGCCAAAAAGACCTCGGATCTCATATTTACACAAAAATGCAATAAAAAAAAAAAAAGAAATGTCATTTGAAAAAAAAAAAAAAGTTCTCCTTTAAGAGCATTGGGCAGAAGTGAGGTTTGACCGTCGCTTCCGCCAGTCAATGCTATGGAGACGAGTGGGGGCCATCTTCCCCTCACTCGGCAGCCAGCCAAGCAGGAAAGAGGACCCGATCGTCTATGTTGCTACTGGCGGCTCTGATAAGAGCGAATCAGGAGAGGGTGGCCCTCTCCCGCCCCCAATAAAAGTGGTTTTGCGGCAAATCCACCACTGAGACCACTTTTATCTGAAAGCGGACTGCCGGCTGAAGAAGAGGATACCAGGGTTATGGCAGCTGTCTGCTGCCATAACAACGGTATTGCTCTTCAAACAGCCGACGTATATCGTTGTGAGCCGGACCGGAAGTGGTTTAAAAAAAAAAAGAGCTACACTTTATGTATTTAGTTCTGTATTTATTCATTTTTGGTAATAATAAATAAATACAATCATTTATATTATGTTAAATTATATCATAATTTATAAAAGTAAAAACAGAAAAGTGGTCATGGGACTTTAAATGAGGTGGGTCACAGGGTAAATTGATAATTTTATTATGACTTGCAAAAATAGGCAGAAATGCATTGCAAAAAATAATTATACATCCATCCACAATGAAAACATAAAAATTACATATACAGTATAGAAAATGCATGTACAGTATAGCAAGTCATTACACACATGATATTCATGGGATGTTATAATAAACTATATGATGATGTATGAAACAACACATTCTGTAGCATTTGAGGAACTCAACGCCTTTCATGGATCGTGTTAATATATACTCATCAGGAGTTTGATGCAAAAATGTTAGCGAGTAAATAGAGATAGTAATCTTGTATAAATCTGTATAAAAAGAAAAAATGGTGTATCACAAAGAAACCTGTGCTAGCCCCGACTCTCATCATATTACTTGATGTGAATTTTTATGAGCAACAAAGTGTTTCCCTTTGTAACTATTGGATGAAAAATAAATAAAATTGAATTACAAAGAAATAAAATTGAAACAAAATGACCACTAGTGCTGCAGCCTTAAAAAAAACAGGAATTCTCAGTTTTAGCAATATGTTAAAAAGCACTCAGGTGCGCTACTAGTGTCAAATCCACCAGACTGAGGGAACACCCTTAGGCCCCTTTCACACTTATACGACTTCAAAGTCGCGTGATTTTACTGCGATTTCGTGGCCACTATTTTGCCATGATTTTACCGCGATTTTGTCGCGATTTTGCCGCGATTTGGGAGCAGTACTACTTTGTACGACTTTGCCACAACTTTGGCATTAACCATTCTCAGCTTGTGCTTACAAAGTCGTACTGAAATCGTGTCTATATTATTCAGGTATGATTTGCATGCTACTTGAGGGTTTAACATTGAGGTCTATGGAGTACAAATCGTATGGAAGTTGGACCAAAGTAGTGCAGGGACTACTTTGAAGTCGGCACGACTTAAAGTCGTGCCAATATGAATGGTAGTCATTGAAAATCATTGGTAGTCATTGAAAAACTTCCATACGACCCCCTTGATGACATGGGAGCATTGGTAACACTACCGGACCGGATCCTTATTATTTGGCCTAATGGTGTCCACAGAATGACATGGGAGCATTGGTAACACTACAGTGGTTCCACTCAAAAAGTGGAACCACTGTAGTGTTACCAATGCTCCCATGTCATTCTGTGGACACCATTAGGCCAAATAATAAGGATCCGGTCCGGTCTTACAGATTCCACAGCATATGTGAAGGATCAGAGCCTGTGCAAGCAGATCAGCTGTTCCCTTGGATCAGCTGTTCCAGTCTACGGGACACATTACCATCCTGATGTCAGTGGAGGATCGTATGCGAATAGATGTATGAATAGAAGGACCCCCTTGACCGTTCCTGCCAGCGGGATTCGTCACATCAGAGCCTGAAAGACCCCCGTAACAGGGGTCCCACATGTCTGGTAAGCGACCACCTTTTTTTCATTACACTACAGGATCCTGGGTCTTAGTGAAAGGACTACTTTATGCAAGGAATCACACATTTGGGTTACAGGACTGTTTGCAAATCGCTTTTTTCAATCATCCATCCCTCAAGGGGACTTTGTCACATTGTCACTTTATCACCTTTGAAGGCTTAACATCTGTGTTTTTTATTTGTTTTTATTTGTTTTGATTTATTTTGACAATTTATTTTAAATACATTTTGTTACACAGGAATGTAAAGATACTATTCACATGAATACCCAGAGTAAGGGAGTTCCCTCAGTCTGGTGGATTTGACACTAGTAGCGCACCTGAGTGCTTTTCAACATAAAAAGAAAAAATACTGTATATAATAAATAATTCTCCAACCAGTCAAAGGGAGAATGTCAACAATAAGTGACTTAGCTACTCACATATCAACTCAGAGAGAGGGTTGAGCATGTGTGAGGAGAATAATAATTTGTAATATATTATAAATAATTAGTTTATTTTATATCTCTCTGGCACTCAGGTTTATTATGCATAGTAAAAAGCACATTTCACTGTGTATCACAGCAAGGCACAGTAATTCAAGTGCTTACATTTCTTGCAATTAAACAATAAATTTGACGACATATTCATGAATAGAGCTAACAAGTATTTATTTATTGTTTTATAATAAAAATTACAATAATTTATAATATTAATTAATTTAGTTGTATAATAATGTATAATGTATATTGTACAATGGAGCTCAGCTTTACCATGCATGGTAAAATGCATATTTTACTGTGCATTGCCCGTAATGCATAGTTATGCCCCGTACACACGGTCGGATTTTCCGATGGAAAATGTCCGATTGGAGCGTGTTGTCGGAAATTCCGACCGTGTGTGGGCTCCATCGGACATTTTCCATCGGATTTTCCGACACACAAAGTTTGAGAGCAGGATATAAAATTTTCCGACAACAAAATCCGTTGTCGGAAATTCCGATCGTGTGTACACAAATCCGACGGACAAAGTGCCACGCATGCTCAGAATAAATAAAGAGATGAAAGCTATTGGCCACTGCCCCGTTTATAGTCCCAACGTACGTGTTTTACGTCACCGCGTTTAGAACGATCGGATTTTCCGACAACTTTGTGTGACCGTGTGTATGCAAGACAAGTTTGAGCCAACATCCGTCAGAAAAAATCCTAGGATTTTGTTGTCGGAATGTCCGAACAAAGTCCGACCGTGTGTACGGGGCATAATTCTGGTGCCTACACTGCCTGCATTTAAAAAATACATGTATTGACATATTAATAAATAAGAAAATGTATTTACATACTCTACTTTATATTTATTTATACTTTATATTTATGAAAATATACAATAATCTATACAATTGAAATACAAAAATTCCATAAACAGGGAATGCATAACTACATACAATACATAACCCATTAACAAAAAAAACAAAAAAAATTAACAAAAAAAACATCAGTCTAATCTCCTCTCGGTCTAAAGATTTTTGAAGGCCTATTTTCTTTTCACCAACCGGTTGTATCTGCCACCCATGAAAGGCCCCCCAGCTGCAACTTACACCAACTCGGGGAAAAGTACCACTTAATACCAGATACAACCAACTTAAAAACCCCCGATGTTACCATTGTATTATTATGAGGGGAAGGGACACCCATACCTCCAGATGGGCCCAACCCCTCTAATTCTCCAGTATTTTTTCCAGCACCGCCTTCAAAGTCCCAATAGACCACCCGTTGCTGCAATGACAAGTAACAAAAGAACCCACAAATTGAACAGTCTGGCAAAATCTAAACCCCCTACATATCCCACCATAGAACCAACCACACCCTTATTAATCGTCGACACATATCCCCAAACCCATCAACTAGGGAGGGTATCGGGGTACATCACCCCCATGAGAGTACATTAACGATTGTCATCCTGTAGTTTTTTTTTTTTTCTTTTTTCTCTGTTCTTGACTATGCCTCCATGCTGTATGGAATGATTTATTTGTTTGATGTTCTTTTCTGATTTTTTAATATACTGTATAATATAGACGCTTTCACATCTTTTTTAAGTAGATCAATAAAACAATATTTTTTACTTGAATGGGTCTGGCGGTCTGTTAAAGTCCCAATCCTAGGGGGATTTTTTGTTTAACTATTTATCATGTAAGGGTTGGGACCACCACACTCCATATTTGTCATGATGGAAGCCCCCCTCCTTGCTCATCAACTAGGGAGGGTGGGTGGGAGACACCTTCCTTACCCTGTGAGAAGCTTCGACTACTCTCCAACTGAACACCTACTCCCTCCACACCCTGCGGGACACCCCCCACCCCAAATCCCTTCAGGACCCAATCAAGTAAGTGAATACCCCCCTTTTTCAAATAATACCCCTTATTCATTCCGCCTAACTGTCCACCCCTATCATGCTTGCCCTCCTCCCAGTTTCACTTCTGCTCCGGCCCATATACTTTTTGCAGCAGAATGACAAACATAGCTTACACATGATGATTATCTCCCCCGAAAGCTGAGTTAATACATCCACCAGCCTTGTGGTCCTGGCTGACGTCTCTGCGTGAAATCGCCCATAAAGGGACCCCAATTCTGTTTGCTGCCTTTTCAGCTTGTAACAGCATTCAAACATCACCGGCCTCATTTATGTGAGGTGGCTGCGTGCAACATAAATATACCATGCTATTTATTAGAACACACATTGTGCGGCTTTGACACTTTGATCTGGGACAGTGAAAACAAACAGCCGATTGAGGAATGTCAGCAACAATGTCATAATGGGCCGTCATTATTCTGCAATGTATAGTAAAGTCATTGCTTATTTATAAATCTGGAGACATCTGGTTTACAGGTTTGGGGTCCTCAGAAGAAAACATTCTGCCCACCTACAATGAGATTCGTACATGAAAAACTCAACTAAGAGCAATCGGGATCTAAAATGGTAGCTTAAAGCTAACCTCGGGCCTTCACTTCTTGCACAGTTGTTCAATCTCCTCCCCTGTACTGGAATGACTTACTCTGACTTCACTGCATACTGTAAGCTTCTCAACATGTGTATTAGAAGCTGCAGAAAATCAGATAGTGCCCATCTTATTTCTTGGCTGGAGGAAAGACTTTTCCTTCCTATCCTGGCTGTCCTTGACGCACCCCATTCATTTATTGGATTTCAGGTAGTTCATTCACAGAGGCTCAGCATCACATGTGGGTATTACCTAGGGTGGTCTACATGCAAAGGTAGCCTGCCGAGGAATGCCCACTCCTCCAGAATGACATCCACCCATCAAGGCATTTGATATTTGCATAACCCCTCCTAAGAGCCAATCCACTGCTTGCACCCAGTACCGGGACAGGTTCGTCTAGCGCCCAGGGCAAGAATGCGGAACTGCACCCCACCCCCCACTCTTTAATGCATGCCGTATAATAGACTTTTACTGACCTGTGTCCATTCTCTGCCCTCCTTGCTTCATTGCGCCCAGGGCACCTTCCCTTCCTGCCCACCCCTTGTCCCGGCCCTGCTTGCACCAGAGCTAAGGGCTGAGTCACCAACCCACCAGAAGTAGGCAGACCAATAGTTCTGACTTCACTGACTACATGCTTGTGTAGCCCTCTTTTTGGGGGTGGGGTTATGAGATATGGCCCTCCCTAAAAAGGACATTGCACTAAACCTGTAGGTAAATAGGAGAACCAGAACCTTCGCTAAGTGGAAGAGTGGGATTGATATTAAAGTTGGAAGTGCCTGCACCCAGGATTGGCCTCTGTGAACAGAGGGGATTCCCTTCCTGGGGAATTAATCGGTAATCTAATCAAAGTAATTGGAAGCAGAAGAACTACTGCAACCAGCCTATAAATTTAACCATAAGCATATGGATGCACACTATTGAAATAATACAAACTTTACACAAGAAAAGTTTAAAAACAGTACTTACAGTGGCTTGCGAAAGTATTCGGCCCCCTTGAACTTTTCAACCTTTTGCCACATTTCAGGCTTCAAACATAAAGATATAACATTTTAATTTTTTGTGAAGAATCACCAACAAGTGGGACACAATTGTGAAGTGGAACGAAATCTATTGGATATTTTAAACTTTTTTAGCAATTAAAAAACTGAAAAGTGGTGCGTGCAAAATTATTCGGCCCCTTTACTTTCAGTGCAGCAAACTCACTCCAGAAGTTCAGCGAGGATCTCTGAATGATCCAATGTTGTCCTAAATGACTGATGGTGATAAATAGAATCCACCTGTGTGTAATCAAGTCTCTGTATAAATGCACCTGCTCTGTGATAGTCTCAGGGTTCTGTTGAAAGCGCAGAGAGCATCATGAAGACCAAGGAACACACCAGGCAGGTCCGTAATACTGTTGTGGAGAAGTTTAAAGCCGGATTTGGATACAAAAAGATTTCCCAAGCTTTAAACATCCCAAGGAGCACTGTGCAAGCGATCATTTTGAAATGGAAGGAGTATCAGACCACTGCAAATCTACCAAGACCTGGCTGTCCCTCTAAACTTTCAGCTCAGACAAGGAGAAGACTGATCAGAGATGCAGCCAAGAGGCCCATGATCACTCTGGATGAACTGCAGAGAACTACAGCTGAGGTGGGAGAGTCTGTCCATAGGACAACAATCGGTCGTACACTGCACAAATCTGGCCTTTATGGAAGAGTGGCAAAAAGAAAGCCATTTCTCAAAGATATCCATAAAAAGTCTCGTCTAAAGTTTGCCACAAGCCACCTGGGAGACACACCAAACATGTGGAAGAAGGTGCTCTGGTCCGATGAAACCAAAATCAAACTTTTTGGCCACAATGCAAAACGATATGTTTGGCGTAAAAGCAACACAGCTCATCACACTCAACACACCATCCCCACCGAGAAACATGGTGGTGGCAGCATCATGGTTTGGGCCTGCTTTTCTTCAGCAGGGACAGGGAAGATGGTTAAAATTGAGGGGAAGATGGATGCAGCCAAATACAGGACCATTCTGGATGAAAACCTGTTGGAGTCTGCAAAAGACCTGAAACTGGGACGGAGATTTATCTTCCAACAAGACAATGATCCCAAACATACAGCAAAATCTACAAAGGAATGGTTCACAAATAAACGTATCCAGGTGTTAGAATGGCCAAGTCAAAGTCCAGACCTGAATCCAATCGAGAATCTGTGGAAAGAGCTGAAAACTGCTGTTCACAAACGCTCTCCATCCAACCTCACTGAGCTCGAGCTATTTTGCAAGGAAGAATGGGCAAGAATTTCAGTCTCTCGATGTGCAAAACTGATAGAGACATACCCCAAGCGACTTGCAGCCGTAATCGCAGCAAAAGGTGGCTCTACAAAGTATTAACGCAAGGGGGCCGAATTATTTTGCATGCCCCACTTTTCATTTTTTTATTAGTTAAAAAAGTTTCAAAAATCCAAAAGATTTCGTTCCACTTCACAATTGTGTCCCACTTGTTGGTGATTCTTCACAAAAAATAAAAATTTTATATCTTTATGTTTGAAGCCTGAAATGTGGCAAAAGGTTGAAAAGTTCAAGGGGGCCGAATACTTTCGCAAGCCACTGTACATCCAATGGTCAAACAGGTATTATCAGCAAAAGGACCGATAGGAGTCCTGGTGGCATACCTCCCAACATTTTGAGATGGGAATGACGGACACCTACTAGCAAATGTATGTAGGCATAGGACATTCCCCCTGCCACACCCCCTTAAAGGAGAATTAACCAAAAAAAAGGTTAATTCAATCCACTACTACTATTACCACTACTATTCCTTTATATTGGCTTTTAAAATTTACAAATGCAGAAATTTAGAATTTGGATGAAAGGTTTAGCACTGGAAAACACTTTTTGAAAGATAAAAAGTGCATTTTATATACAACTATATAGATCAGACCAAAATGAGGGTCAAATGAGGGGAGGGGGGACAGCGGGACATTGCTCCAAATCAGGAGCTGTCCCTTGAAATCAGGAACAGTTGGGAGCTATGCTGGTGGAACTGTACACATATAACCAGGTATCATAGGTGTGTGTGCACGGGGGTGTGCCTGGGCCACCCTAATCACCCCATGTGCATTAGCATAATCCAGGGCTTTTTTTCCAGGTGCAATGGAGTTCTGCTACCTCCGGCGCCGGCCCTGTCACTAGTGTCACTTGTAAATACAAAGGCCCTGCTCTTCCACTGCAATAGAGGTTGAGCCTGGAATGCAGTCCTAGCTGTCTGGCACCCTGCATGTAATAGGGCAGAGATATTCTGTTTGTCACAAGGATTCAACAATAAACTCAAGAAGCTAAAGGCAGCTGCAGTTAAACTATCCAAACATAGAAATACTTGCATAATCGTCTCTTCTGATCTGGCCTTAGTAGCACGGACAGGACATGTGGCTGAGACCTCTCTCTCCACTTCCTCCTTCCAGGATCTTTTCCCAACAACCACAGAGTTAGGAAGTGACATACATAATTATATATTACAGTGTGATGCTAGCAGTTTACAGTAGAGGGTAGCAGATTCCTACACTTGTTTCAGATCAGTAGCTCTGTCTTTAAATGTTTTCATAAAAGATTCACACAACTTTCACTTTCAACAGCCACACATTCACACTTAATGACATGCTGGTCAGGTTAATTAGCTCCTGTCCCAATTGGTCCTAGTATGTGTATGCACGTGAAATAGAGATCTTTGATTGTAAGCTCCTTGAGGCCAGGACTGATGTGAATGTACAATGTGTAAAGAGCTGCGTAAATTGTTGGCTCAATATAAATACAAAATAAAATGATAATATTAAAAATAAAAATGTGTAACATTTGTAATATGTTTATATTATTTTAAAATAATAATAATAATAATAATAATAATAATTATTATTAGTATTATTAGTATTATTATTATTATACTTATTGTTAATAATATTATCATTTTATATTTAATAATTTTTGTTGCATTCCTCCCGTAAAAAAAAAAAATGCTCCCCCAATTCAGCGGTAAAGTTGGCTCCATCTATTCTCTTAATATCAGGTCTGCCTGAACGTGAACTGAGTCTGAACTTGTTGGAGCCCCACCTTTAAAAGACAAGTAAAACTTTTTCACTGCATTTTATGGCTTCGCATGACGATCTCTGTCATTTATGGCGAGCAGCCGGCTCCTTAAGTGTGCTTGAGGATGCTAAGTGCCTCGAAAAGCGAAGAGCCTCCATCCATTATACGGGTCTGGATCCCAGATGGAGGGACTGAATGTGAGGGATTGGCTGCCTTCTTCTTGATACTCTCGGTCTTTGAACAGATTGGCTTTTAGAACAGGATCCCTTATTCTTTCCATAGAGAAAGCAGCCGATGCAGACTTAAAAGACATCATTTCTAAACTCTTGCTGGAAAGGCCATCAGAACTATCACTTTCTAATTGTTCACTTGTCTCCGTTTTGTCAGCCGCACTTGCTAAAGAGATGGCGGTGGCTTAAGTAATAGGATGGCGACTGCACTTGCCAGACTTATCTACTTAAATTTAAGCCGCTTTTTATAATGTCTGCTGGCTCAATGATTTATTTTATTTATTTCAGGTGCTTATATAGCGCTGTCAATTTACGCAGCGCTTTGCATATACATTGTACATTCAGATCAGTCCCTGCCCTCAAGGAGCTTACAACCTAAGGTCCCTAACACACATTCATACATACTAGGGTCAATTTAGACAGGATCCGAATAACCTACCAGCATGTCTTTAGAGTGTGGGAGGAAACCTAAGTACCTGCAGGAAACCCACGCAGGCACAGGGAGAACATGCAAGCTCCAGGCAGATGGTGTCATGGTTGGGATTTGAACCAGCGACCCTTTTGCTGCTAGGCAAAAGTTCTAACCACTACACCACTGTGGGAATGATAGGACTTGTGTCATGCAGCACCAGAATCATGTGGTAAACTCCCAACAAGAACACCATCTTCATGGTGTAGGTGGAAGACACCATCTTCACGATGTAGGTGGAGGACATGATCTTCATGGTGTAGGTGGAGGACACCATCTTCATGGAGTAGGTGAAGGACACCATCTTCATGGAGTAGGTGGAGGACACCATCTTCATGATGTAGGTGGAGGACACCATCTTCATGATGTAGGTGGAGGACACCATCTTCATGATGTAGGTGGAGGACACCATCTTCATGGTGTAGGTGGAGGACACCATCTTCATGGTGTAAGTGGTGGACAGCATGTTCATGGTGTTGGTGGTGGGCAGCATCTTCATGGTGTAGGTGGTGGGCAGCATCTTCATGGTGTAGGTGGAGGACGCCATTTTCATGGTGTAGGTGGAGGACGCCATCTTCATGGTGTCGGCGGTGTACGCCATCTTCATGGTGTCAGCGGTGGATGCCATCTCCCTGGTGTCGGTGATGGACAAGATCTTCATGGTGTAGGTGGTGGATGCCATCTTTATGGCGTAGGTGGGGGACGCCATCTTCATAGCATAGGTGGTAGACGCCATCTCCATGGAGTAGGTGGTGGATGGCATCTTCATGGTGTAGGTGGAGTACAGCATCTTAATGGTGTAGCTGGAGTACATTTTTACATAAGCAGCAGAATAAGGCATATTCACTTATATCTATTACCTTCAGAATCACCTTCCCTTTCAATCTCTAATTTCTTTATTATCCATCCATCCATCCCTTTAGATCAGTGGTGGTCTACTTTTTTGATATAGGGGGCCTCAAGTATGATCCCTGACACATAATATTCAGTCTCAGAAACAGCAGACACACACTAGAAAATGGTCAAAGGCAGGCTATGGGTATATACATCTCCAGGTGAGCGCTAGGTGCTACACAGTGCATCCAGAAAATATTCACAGCGCTTCAATTTTCCACATTTTGTTAGGTTACAGCCTTATTCCAAAATGGATTAAATTCATTATTTTCCTCAAAATTCTACAAACAATACCCCTGTAGCACCCTCTACCTAAAGGTAGCTGCTAGAGTAGTATTTTTCTAGCTGCAGGGCCCAGGTGCAGATAAATTTAGCCAGGCCTGTGTTTTCATTTCAGGCCTGGTTGTTTTGATCTGGGAATGG
The DNA here is from genome assembly GCA_037952835.1 of Lithobates septentrionalis. Taxonomy (NCBI): domain Eukaryota; kingdom Metazoa; phylum Chordata; class Amphibia; order Anura; family Ranidae; genus Lithobates; species Lithobates septentrionalis. The sequence continues at coordinate 192,515 of JBBDGP010002646.1, read as the reverse complement.
GAGTGTCAGTATAGTGGGGGGGGGGGGGGGTGTGTGGCCACCTGTACTTTGGCTCAGAGATGCCTTCTCTGCTTTCAGATGGATTGTTCTGGAAGGGAGGTTGGACCTGAGACCTGAGTGGCAGGCAGCTCATGTGGGGAGCCCTGACCAATCATTAACTTGCATTGGCAGGGGACAGGCCTCTCATATAAGCTGGGGTCACATGCTTCCTAGGGGGAGTTCTGTGGAAGCAGAAATGCAGCATGGAGTGTTGAGGTGTCGTTCCGCGCATCCCCACTTGGGGGGATGCGGGCGGGCGGGAGCGGAGGAGGGATGGAGGAACCGCGGGGAAGGAGGTAAAGATAAGGATCTTCATCTCTGCGGAGTACATCAAGCTGCTGTGACCGGGGAACACAGGACTTGGATGTGAAGGAGATCAAGCAGAGGAAGTATCAGTCAAGCGGAGGAAGAAGAGCAGCATTCTGTGACTGGGGACACAGAACTGTTCTGGAGGAGAAGGTCAGTGTAACATAAGAAGAGAAACTGGTCAGAGCAGTGTAGAATGCTGTGTGGCCGGGGAGCACAGCATTGTTAAGTATGGACTGGCTGAGAGTAGTGGTCCGTTTATTGCCATGTGTCAGGTCAATAGGGAGAGATGCCGTGTCGTCTCTGGCCTGGTTTGCACATTGGTAATAACTTCCAAAGACTGAGTGACTGTCCAATTCATAGAAGCTGGAGAAGTAAGCTGTGTGCACCTTTGGTTCTTTGAGTCAAAAAGACAATATCATTCTAGTCTACAAGTAGGAATTATTCAGAGTGGTTCCTCTTGTTCTATTGGAAGTGAAGCTAGCAACTCAGTAACTATGCAGTAAAGGATTTGTACAAAGTAAAGAAGTTAATGCACAGAAATACAAAGATATAAGGCCAAGGCCACAAGTAATTTCAAGAATGTGCTATAGCATGGGCATCTCATAATCCCCTTTTCCGCCCATCCAAGTTGTACCCCACAATAAAAAGCAACAAAACGGAGCAAAGTGACTGTTTATTGTCTTCAGAATGGTGAATAGGGGGTTGGCAGCAGGGTGATTGGCGGATTGCTAAAACCAAATCAGCAGCCCTTACGGGGGTACCGTTACACCCCATAATGACAACGTGAAAGAAGTTTGTTTTGAAATCTTTGTAAAATTTATTAAAAATAAAAAACGAAAAAAATCACATGTACTTATTTACAGCCTTTGCTCAGTACTTTGTTGAAGCACCTTTGGCACCAATTACAGCCTCAAGTCTTTTTGAGTATGATGCTACAAGCTTGGCACACCTATTTTTGGGCAGTTTCTCTCATTCTTCTTTGCAGGACCTCTCAAGCTCATTAAGGTTGGATGGGGAGCATCGGTGCACAGCCATTTTAAGATCTCTCCAGAGATGTTGAATCGGGTTCAAATCATCTGGGCTCTGCCTGGGCCACTCAAGGACATTCACAGAGTTGTCCCGTAGCCACTCCCTTCTTATCTTTGCTGTGTGCTTAGGGTTAAAAGATGAACCTTCATCCCACTCTGAGGTTCAGAGCGTTCTGGAGCAGGTTTTCATCAAGGATGTCTCTGTACATTGCTGCATTCATTTTTCCCTCGATCCTGACTAGTCTCCCAGTTCCTGCCGCTGAAAAACATCCCCACAGCACGATGCTGCCACCACCATGCTTCACTGTAGGGATGGTATTAGTCAGCTGATGAGCGGTGCCTGGTTTCCTCCAGACATGATGCTTGCCATTCAGGCCAAAGAGTTCAATATTTTTTTCATCAGACCAGAGAATTTTGTTTCTCATGATCTGAGAGTCCTTTAGGTGCCTTTTAGCAAACTCCAGACGAGCTGTCATGTGTCTTTTACTGAGGAGTGGCTTCCATCTGGCCACTCTACCATACAGGCCTGATTGGTGGAGTGCTGCAGAGATGGTTGTTCTCCTAGAAGGTTCTCCTCTCTCCACAAAGAAATGTTGGAGTCCTGGTTGTTCCAAACTTCTTCCATTTATGGATGATGGAGGCCACTGTGCTCATTGGGACCTTCAATGCTGCAAAAAAAAATTCTGTACACTGCCCTAGATCTGTGCCTCGATACAATTCTGTCTCGGAGGTCTACGGACAATTCCCTGGACTTCATGGCTTGGTTTGTGCTCTGACATGCACTGTTAAATGTGGGGCCTTATATAGACAGGGGTGTGCCTTTCCAAATCATGTCCAATCAACTGAATTTACCACAGGTGGACTCCACTCAAGTTGTAGAAACATCTCAAGGATGATCAGTGGAAACAGGATGCACCTGAGCTCAATTTTGAGTGTCATGACAAAGGCTGTGAATACTTATGTACATGGGATTTTTTCATTTTTTATTTTTAATAAATTTGCAAAGATTTCAAACAAACTTCTTTCATGTTGTCATTATGGGGTATTGTTTGTAAAATTTTGAGGAAAATGATGAATTTAATCCATTTTGGAATAAGGCTGTAACATAACAAAATGTGGAAAAAGTTAAGCACTGTTAATACTTTCCGGATGCACTGTATGAAAAAAACATTCATCTTAAATTTTAAATCCACAATAAAAACAAATCTTCACAATATAAGCTGTGAATATCCTTAATAAAGTGCAGGCAAATATACAAAGTGCAAGCACCAATGTGATCCCATGTGATGCTGGCCCTGATTAAGGGGCTTAAACTATGATGGCATCAAAAATGTAAGTGCATAAAGAATAAAAAAGTCCATCAATAGTGCCAAAACTCCATATGCAAAAAACTAATTTCAATTTGTGCTCTTCATACTCCATGCAAATGTGATTGCCTTTTGCACACTCCCCGTCCTCCTGTTTGGCTATGAGTATGACTCACCAGATCCCTAGACCCAAGATGAAGTGGATCTAGTAATGCTTTTTTGGCTGTTCCGGTACAACCTGTGTTGCAGGTCGTCCCTGCTGCTGCTCCAGTCTCTGTGCAGGCATCCACCTTGCATATTACCTCTGTAAGAGGTATGTCTGGTTCCACTCCGCTTCCCCAGTGATTTGGGGGAGATCCAGATCAATGCAGAGGTTTTCTCAACCAGGTTGGGATATACTTTGAGATGCTGCCCCAGGCGTTCCCCACGGACAGAAGCAAAGTAGGCTTCATTATTTCTTTGATAGAGCCTTGGTCTGGGCAAACCCTCTATGGGAGATGTCCTGAGTTACCCTGAGTTTGTGGCTTCCTTTAAAAGGTTATTTGACATTTCTGCATGCTCCACTTCTGCTGCCAAGAGCCTCATGTCCATCAAACAGAGTACGAGAACTTTTGCTGATTACGCCATTGAATTCTGTACTCTGTCAGCAGAGGTCGCTTGGAACAATGAGGCACTCGTGGCTGCTTTTTCTCATGGTCTCTCGGATAACATCAAAGATGAGATAGCAGCCCGAGACATACCTACAGATCTGGAGAAGTTGATCACGTTTGCCATTCTCATTGACTCCAGACTCCGAGAGAGACCTTCCTTTAAGAAGTGTTTGCGTCCCTTCTGTACGTTTGGCTCCGAGCTTTGCAGTCCCACCCTTGCCTCCCTCACCTCCCATGCCTCCTGGTACGCCAGTCAAGTAGAACCCATGCAGTTGGGCTTCACATGTCTCTCTGCAGAGGAGAGGGCCTTTAGGAGGAGGGAGAGATTGTGCCTTTATTGTGGCCAGGCAGGTCATTTTTTAAAGTATTGTCCTACCCGTCCGGGAAAGGCTTGCACCTGAGTTCCTGTAGGGGATAGACCTTAGGTGGCGTTGTTACGTCCCCAGTTTTCCCTAAGGATAAGCCTCTAGTTCTGGTCAACCTGTCTGGGTCTAAGTCATCTATCTAATAGACTCCAGGGCTGCAAGCCTGTTCATAGATAGTGCCTTTGTGTCTAAGCAATCCATTCCACTGCAGCTCCGTGCCACTCCACTTGCCATTGAGGCTATTGATGGGAGACCTCTACAGCCTGCCCATGTGACTCATGAGACTGCTTCATTGACCATGGCCGTAGGGGCTCTTCACCATTAGATAATCCAATTCCAAGTAATTTCCTCACCACATTACCTGGTGGTCATTAGTTATCCTTGGTTACAGAGGCACAACCCCTTGTTTGATTGGCATCATGCTGAGGTTCTTTCCTGGTTGCTACAATGCAGTAAAACATGTTTTCATAAAGTGGCTAAGGTCTTGTGCACCTCTTCACTCTCCTCCTTGCCAGAGGAGTGCTACAAATTTAGCGATGCCTATGACAAAGGTCAAGCCGGTAGTTTGCCTTCACACCGGTCGTATGATTACGCAATTGACCTTCAACCTGGTGCCATTCCCCCTTGTGGCCGGGTTTACCCTTTATCTGTCTTGGAGGATAAAGCCATAGAGGACTTTGTTGCCGACGCACTTTCTCTTGAGGGTTCATCCGCAAATCCTGCTGGTGCTGGCTTTTTCTTTGTGTAAAAGAAAAATGGTGAACTGAGACCTTGTAACAATTATAGGCGTCTCAATCGCATCATGATTAAGAATGCCTATCTCATTCCGTTGATCACTGAGTTATTTGACCGCCTCAAGGGAGCAACGGTTTTCACGAAGCTCAATCTGAGAGGGGCATACAATCTCATGAGGATCAAGGAGGCAATTAATGGAAAACGGAATTTTATACCATGACAGGACATTACGAATACCTCGTAATGCCATTTGGTCTTTGCAACGCTCCTGCAGTTTTTCAGTAATTCATCAACGATGTTCTCCGAGATATGTTGCAGCAATGTGTGGTTTATCTCGACGATATTCTCATATATTCCAAATCCCTAGAGAGCCGCCACACAGATGTCTCCCATGTGCTACAGAGGCTGAGAGACAATAACCTGTATTGTAAGTTGGAAAAATGCGAGTTCCATCGTGAACAAGTTACATTTCTGGGTTATGTCATTTCTACTGCCGGTTTTTCGATGGACCCAGAGAAACTATCTGCAGCTCTACAGTGGCCTCGACCCATAGCTCTACGTCCGCTACAACGTTTTCTTTGCTTTGCCAATTATTATCGGAAATGTATCCATAACTTCTCTTTTCTGGTCAAACCCCTAACTGATATGACCAGAAAGGACGATAACCCACAGAATTGGTCTTCGGATTCCATTAAAGCCATTGAGTCTCTCAAGGCTGCCTTTGTTTTAGCTCATGTGCTGGCACATCCTGATTCTACATTACCCTTTATTCTTGAGGTTGATGCATCTGAGACTGAAGTTGATTCCCTTCTGTCTCAATGTCCTACCACTGAGAGCGCTATGCATCCTTGTGGCTACTTTTCTAAGAAATTGTCTTCTGCAGAATGCAATTACGAGATTGGGGACAGAGAATTGTTAGCTATCATTTTAGCTCTTAAAGAATGGAGGCATCTCCTCGAATTTGTGCCGGTCCTCATTTTGACTGACCATAAGAATCTCACATTCTTGTCAGAGGCAAAACGCTTATCTCCCAGAAGGGCGTGATGGGCTCTTTTTCTGTCAAGCTTCAATTACGTAGTCTCATTCTTACCCGGTACTAAAAATGTAAGGGCTGACGCATTGTCGCAATGGTTTTCCTCCGCTTCCAAGATGGAGTTGGTTCCTGCTCCTGTGATACCTGCCGATTGTATTCTGGCCACTGTTCGTACTAGTCTCACTTCACCGTTGTGTGACAGAATTATTGCGGCTCAGATCCATTCTCCTCCCGAGAAACCTGGTGACTGCTGCTTTGTCCCTGAGAATCCCTGCTCTGCTTTGCTCCAGACTTACCATTCTCACAAGGCAGCTGGCCACCCAAGGAAGAATCTACTAATTTGGGCTATTTCTCAACAATTCTGGTGGCCTAGTCTCTGCACTGATGTAACAGCCTTTGTAGCAGCTTGTTCCATGTGTGCTCAGAGTAAGACACCACGACACCTTCCATTGGCCCTCTTACAACCCATACCCAAATGGAGAGAGGCCTTGGACCCACCTGTCTATGGATTTGTGGAGTTACCCATCTCCCAGGGCAACACAGCTATTCTTATGGTGGTTGACCGGTTCTCGAAAATGGCTCATTGTATTCCACTAAAGAAACTGCCCACATCCACAGAACTGGCATCCATTTTTGCTTGAGAGGTCTTTCGGTTACATGGGCTACCCAAGGTTATCGTCTCGGGCAGGGGTAGCCAGTTTGTCTCCAGGTTTTGGCGAGCCTTTTGTGCACAGTTGGGAATTCAGCTTTCCTTCTCCAATGGGGCAGCAGAATGAGCTAACCAAGCCTTGGAGCAGTTTCTATGTTGCTATATTTCTGACCACCATAACAACTGGTCAGACCTCTTGGTCAGCGTTTGCTCACAATAGTGCTGTCAATAGCGCTTCCTGATTGTCTTCGTTTATGGTTTCCAACCATCCAGCCACTCATTTGTACCTCAAAAAATACCTGCATTAGAGCATCTTCGTTCCACTTGGGTGCAGGTCCAAGAGTCCTTGCAACGTGCCAGTGATAGGCACAGACTCCATGCTGACCACAGACACCTACCTGCGCCCTCCTACCAGGTTGGGGAGAGGGTCTGGCTGTCATCTTGTAAGCTCTGATTCCGTGTTCCCTCACTGAAACTGGCACCACGGTTTATTGGGTCTTTCCGTATTCTCCGTAGGATCAACCCAGTGGCTTACACATTAGACCTTTCTTCTAACATGCGTATTTCAAATGTATTCCATGTCTCCTTATTAAAACCTTTGGTGTGCAACCGCTTCACCCCCTCGGTACCACGTCCTTGCCCGGTTCAGGTGGAGAGCCATGAAGAGTATCAAATACAATTGATCATTGACTCCCATAGGTTCCATGGGCGCATATAGTATCTGGTTCATTGGAAAGGGTACAGTCGCTATCTCATCCTCAGACATACAGACATACATGCTCCTGTCCTCCTCCGTTCTTTCCATAGACATTTTCCCCTACAAACCGGATGGTCCGTTGATGGGGAGGGGTCGTTGAGGAAGGGGGTACTGTCAGGGCTGGGCTCTAAGTCAGACAAGCCAAAACATTAGGGAGCCAGAGATGAGCGTAATAGAACAGCAAGCAGGATCTGGAGCCAGAAGGAATGTCAGCCAAGCAAGTCTTTAACAGGAACACAGTAGAGTATCCCTAGAGATGTGACCATGGCGAAGGCAGAGATCATCTGGACTGGACGGCTTAAGTAGGCAGGACTGACGAGCAGGATATCATCATCAGGTGAGTCACTGTGGAGAGATAGGAGCTGGCAATTAGCCGACAGCTGAGCGGCCAGCTTTGAGAATGACCCCTCCCCCTCGGAGGACCACCCGGCTTGAGGGGAAAACGTCTGGAAATCACGGAGGAGGACGGGGCATATACGTCTGAGGATGAGACCCAAGAGCGTTCCTCCGGGCCGTACCCTTTCCAATGCACCAGGTACTGTATGTGCCCACGAAACCTACGGGAGTCAACAATGGACTGTACTCCATACTTCTCATGGTTCTCAACCTGTACAGGGTGAGGACGAGGCACCGAGGTGGTAAAGCAGTTGCAGACCAAAGGTTTTAATAAGGAAACATGAAATACATTCAAAATACGCATATTGGAAGGAAGGTCTAATGCGTAAGCCACTGGGTTAATCCTGTCAAGAATACAGAAAGGCCCAATAAACCGAGGTGCGAACTTCAGAGAGGGAACATGAAATCGGAGATTGAGAGATGACAGCCAGACCCTGTCCCCAACCTGGTAGGAAGACGCCGGCAGGCATCTGCGGTCAGCATGGAGTCTGTACCTATCATTAGCATGTCGCAAAGCCTCCTGGACTTGTGCCCAAGTGGAACGAAGACCACGGAGATGCTCCTCTAACGCAGGAATACTCTGCAGAACAAATGAGTCAGGCAACATGGAAGGTTGGAAACCATAGTTCCTTATAAACGGAGACATTCGGAAAGCAGAATTCAAGGCACTATTGTGAGCAAACTCCGCCCACAGTAAGAGGTCTGGCCAGTTGTTATGATGGTCAGAAATATAGCAATGTAGGAATTGCTCCAAGGACTGATTGGCTCGTTCTGCGGCCCCATTAGACTGCAGGTGATACGCAGAGGAGAAAGCAACCTACTTTTCTTCTGTCCATGGGAAACGCCTGGGGCAGCATCTCAAAGTATAGAAGAGGGCTAGAAGGCTAGTGAGTGTAACACAGTCGGGAGGTCTGCAAGGCACGTCTGAGGGGACTGGGAGATTGCACTCTGGTATGGGTGCAGAGCCAGTGGAGTGGATTGTGGTGGCATGGGCAGTGAAGAGAGGCAGCTGCAGCCAGGAGAGCTGACAGTGCCTGAAGAGGGGGTACTGGGAGCAGTAGCCATGTGTAGGACAGCTAGCACCAAGGACTAGCATATTTTTGCTACACCATAGGGGCCTGCGGTCCCTGCCTGCAATGGGCATTCACTTTAGGCCTGACTGAGCCAGTGTCAGGCCTGCAAATCAGTGCTAGCTGATCCTGGAAGAGCAAGCATTTGATGTGCTGGAGGTGTTAAGGAGAGATAGTTTGCAAGCAAGTGTTGTGCTGGAGAGAAGAGAGGAGTTGTATATAACAGAGGTTTATATGGTTTTCACAGTCCCTTAAAAATTCTGCAATAAACTGGGCATCTCATAACTACCCTATGCCCATCCAAGTTTAATCCCCCCAATAAAGAATGCAAAACAAAATAAATTGACTGTTTTCTGTCTGAGAGTGACTGAAATTGTGTGCCTGGCTGGGCAGGGTGACAGACGGACTACAATTACCAGCAGCCCCTAAGGGGGTACCGCTGCACTACAAGAGATGGTTAAAGACTACACAAATTCTATTGAATTTGTTGGAGACTAGGGACATGCCTCATGATTAAAAAACTTGAGACTAATACCTGAAGAAGCCCTGAGGGCCAGACAGAAAGTGCCATAGGGCTGCAGGTTGGACACTAGGGCTTTAGATTGTAAGTTCTCATGAGCAGTGCCCTCTTAACCCTCCTGTATTAATATGTATTACAACTTTACTGTCTTCTTTTATTTTGTAAAGAACTGCACAAACTGTTGGTGCTATAAAAATTTTCTATCTATGTATCTATGTATCTATGTATCTATGTATCTATGTATCTATGTATCTATCTATCTATCTATCTATCTATCTATCTATCTATCTATCTATCTATCTATCTATCTATCTATCTATCTATCTATCTATCTATCCCCATTTCTGCACTTGGGTTACGTCGCTGTTGACATATCATTCAACCTCACAGATCAGGCACTCTAGGAATAAAGTGGTGGCTCCCTATTAGAGAATGACAGCAGGTTTTCACTCATGGACGTGATGAGCCACCTTGTGTCTGCCAAGATAAACTGCAGCAATCCCTTCATTATCTCTGCTCGGAGACTACAGTCTTCAATAACGTGGGGCTTGGGGATTTTTTTAAATTTTTTTTTTATAAATTATCTTTTTATTGAATAAATTTTCAGAGAAATTGGATACATATCCAACAGTATGTGTATGCTGTAATAAGGAAATTATGCATTCAGTGGAAGGTGTAAATGAAGACCAGGAAATAAAAAAAAAAAAAAATTAAATAAAGGCAAAATAATAATAAAATAAGAAATCATAAACAAAAGACAAGGCAATGTCAAATAAATCTCATGAACATATGTAGCAGATATTTAGGACAAGGAGATAAGGGATATAAACTACTTACTGATTATCCAGCAAAGATGGTCATTTATTAATAAACAACCACGATCAGTAAGGAAAGGGCATAGGTTGTGTAGTTATTTAGCCAGGGAAGGGGAATGGGGAAAATCATCACCAGGCTGACAAGGGGCCTTAAAGTCTAAGCGGGTGAGCTAAAGGCTGAGTTATCCCAAAAAGCCCAAATCCTGTCAAACCTGTCAATCGTATCCTCCACCATAGCCGTAAAGTGCTCCATTTTGCGTATGTCCTTGATACCTTGCAATAGCTGATCTTGGGTTGGGGAATGTGTGGACAACCAGCAGGAAGGTATAGCTCTTTTTGCTGCTAATAGAATAAACGAGGCGAGTTTGTTCGAAGCCTTCCCCAAGCCTGGGAGTGGGAGGCCTAGTAGGAGGTGTACTGGGTCCATTAGGAAATGGGTATCAAATATCTGCTGGAACATTGATAACACCATGGACCAAAAAGGTACAATCAGTTCACATTGCCAGAAGATGTGGTATTGATTCCCTCTGGCTTTCCTACATCTCCAACACAGAGGGGAAAGAGAGGGATCATATCAGTGTAGAACCTCCGGGGCCCTATACCAAAAATATAAGACTTTATATGCTGTCTCTCTCTGGGCCATACATCTAGATATCTTAGAGGTTGAAGAGCAGATTTTAGCCCACTGTGTGTCAGAAATTTGTTGTTGAATGTGTTGCAACCATTTGGGACAGGAGGGACGTATGAGGGTTCGTCAGGGTGAGGAGAACATCATCAGCAAACAAAGAGGGACAATTTGTACTTCCTTTGACGCATGAGGACCCCTCTTATGTCAGGATGGGATCTGATAGCCTCCGCTAAAGGCTCTAGGCATAAGGGGGGTAGGGGGCAGCCTTGTCTAGTTCCATTTGACATGGGGAATGAACGAGAAGAGAAGGAAGCTAGTTGGACCTGTGATGTGGGGTTGGAATAAAGGGATTTTAGGGCTAGGAGAAAGGGACCCTGAATTCCAAATTTAGTGAGGGTTGCAAACATATAGGGGTGAGCTTGGTCTATCAAATGCCTTTTGGGCATCAAGGCTTAGTATCAGGGCGGGACGACGGACTCTGTTCAACATATCAATAAGATCTATGGTTCGCCGGGTGTTGTCTCCTGCATGTCTGATGGGGACAAAACCCACCTGGTCTCTGTCAATTAGTTTAGTCAGAAATTGGGAAAGGCGGTTGGCCAAAATGTTTGTAAATAGCTTGTAATCTGAGTTTAAGAGTGCTATTGGCCTATAGTTGTCTGGGAGCGCAGGGTCCTTATCTGGTTTTGGTATGACTGTGATAAAGGAGTGAAGAAATTGTTGGTGGTGGGGTTTACCCTGGAGGAGAAAGTTATATAGGGAGATCAAATGCGTTTATAGGATTGGAAGGAAGGTCTTATAGTATGATAATGGGAGACCGTCTGGGCCAGGGGCTTTGTGGTTTGGTAGGTATTTGACAGTGCTAGTCAGCTCCTCTTCTGTGATAGGGGCGTTTAATACTTGTACGTCTGAGTCTGTTACCTTGGGTAACCGCAGGTCTGACATAAACTCTTCAAAAGCTGCTATGTCAAATGGGGGATGGTGGTTGGGTGTGAGACAATTATAAAGTTTGTCATAGAACTCGCCAAACACCTGAGTCATGGTCTATGGGCAGTAGGAGGGAGTCCCGTCAGGGTGTTTGATGCGGTCTGGGAAGGGGAGAAAGGGTCTTGGGTTGAGTCTAGAGACCAGCATCCTGTGTGGCTTGTTTGAAAATTCATAGAATTTTTGTTTAGCCGATAGGAGCGATTTATCTACTGTTGACATGTCAAGGAATTTTATTCGGTGACGTAAGTAGGTTACCGCGCACAGCCGACCACCGTGGGAGATCGGAGCAGAGATCTTTCAGCTACTGAAAGTTCAGACAGCAAAGATGATTTCAAGAGGGCTGCGTTTTTCTTCCTTAGCGAGCCAACAGCAATACACTGTCCATCGAAAGAATGCCTTATGGGCCTCCCAGAGGGTGGACGGGCTGGTCATGGAACCTGTGTTTAATTAAAAATATTCAGTTAAGGCTGTAGAGAGTGTCGCATTTGTTTCCGGGTGTTTTATCAGAGATTCATTGAGTCTCCAATGACATTTTCTGGGGAATGCAGCAGAGAGGCTAAGATCTAGGGTCAGGGGAGCATGGTCTGATCAGGTAATGGGACCTAGGTCGGACGACACCGTGTGTGATAGCAGGGGAGCTGAAATGAGAAAGTAGTCTAGTCTAGAGAACATCTTATGAGGGGGGGATAAAATTAATATTGTCTACCTGTGGGGTGTTTGATCCGCCACGCATCAAACATGCGATGTGTACGGGTCAATTTTCTAATGGAAGTGGCCAAGGAATGTGTAACGTAGGGTGACGTGGCATGGAACAGAGATTTCCTATCTCAGGTGGGAGAGAGGACAGCATTAAAGTCACCACCTATTACTGTAAAGGGCTGGGAGAATTTTTGTAGGCATTCAAAAGCGTCAGTAAGAAATTTAACCTGACCCGAGTTGGGGGCATATATGTTCATGATCGTTATAGGGTTAGACAAGTAAGTGCCTTGTAAAACTATATAACGGCCCTGGGGGTCTAAGTGGGTAGATTTGACCTGGAGAGGGCAAAAGCGTCTTATCAATACTGCTACTCCCACCTTTCCAGATGGGTCGGACGCCAGAAAGGACAGCGGGAAATATTTAGAGGCGAATTTCAGGGATCCTCCAGCCCGGAAGTGCGTCTCCTGAACCAGGATTACATCCGTGCCGAAGGTCCTGAACTCCCTCAATGCCAGCCACCTCTTCTTAATAGAATTCAGGCCCTTTACATTATATGACATTAGTTTCAGAGCCATGTTAGGTCAAAACATTTAGGCCAAAGAACATTCAAATCAATGGGCGTTAGCCCGGCAGTGTTAAAACATAAATGCAGCCATGTAACAAACCGTAATCTGCCATGGAACTTACTGTAAAGGGGACAATCAGCAATAAGGCTTATATTGTTAGTAATAATAATAAAAATAAAAAAAAATAAAGATGAGCATAGAGATACAAATGATAACAATAATTAAAAATAAAATAAAAATAACAGTAAAAAATTTGTAAGAAAAAAAACCATCTGAAGAAAAATGTTGTGGGGTGGTCCAAAAAAGGACCAATGTAGATCGTGTAGCGTAACAACAAAAAGGCCTGTCAGGCCCAAGAAAAAAAAACATCAGGAATAGACCTAAGAGGCAAAAGCTTCTCAGGGGGCCTCAGCCACAGCCTGAGGACCTGTAGGGGAGCAAGGCAGTCTCCAACATAGGAAGGGGCGGGTGACATCCCGTCTCGATGATCCGGTATTGTTGTTAACAGTTCGGGTGCTCCTCAAACTTTCCGTGCTGTGAGTGGTTGTGGGGGGGGACTTCAACAGTTCAAAGAACAAGTAAAGTCACCAGTGCAACAAAGAGAACGATGTATAGGAACAATGCAAATTGCCTAGTGATAAGACAAACCTGTCTCCCATAGGGGATCGACTAAGGGGTCATGTCCCCATGGGGGGAGAAAGGAGAAGACCGGGTGGGGGTTCTTCAGTAATTTAAGTGGGTGGTCTGGAACGCTGAGAGCATTGGGGAGTGGAATAGGCCCTCTATCCTCTTCCTCTTACTGGCTGGTGCCACGAGGTGCCGTGGGGTGGTGGGGGAGATCTGGTCTGACTCTGCAGGGAGCGGGGGGTAGGCCTAGGCGTTTGAGGAAAGCATCTCCTTCCTGGAGGTCCCGTAGGATGTGTTGGACCCCTTCCATAGTGACATTTAGGCGAAAAGGAAAGCACCAATAGTAAGGGACTTTGTGCTGTTGGAGATTAGTGGTGATGGGCCTTAGAGAGCGTTGCTTGGCCAATGTGATAGGAGATAGGTCACTGAACAGTTGGAGTTTGTCTCCTTTGTATTCAATGCTGGGCCTGTTGCATGTGGCCCTTGTCAGGGCCTCTTTGCTTTCATAAAAATGGAAACGCACCACTATGTCACGGGGTCTGACTCCTGCAGGGGGTTTGGGGGCCAAGGACCTATGGGCTCGATCAAGACGCCAATCTATGTCCACTATTTCAGGTGCCAGGGCTTTGAAAAGGCCAAGGAGGTATGGCTGTATGTTGTTGTCAGCCACCTTTCCAGGGGCACCGTGGATTCTGAGGTTCTGGTGCCTTTCTCTGTTCTCAAGGTCCTCTTGCTGTAATTGCAATTGAGATACAGAGTTTTTTAGGAGAGCATTCTCCTCTTCAAGAACCAAATTTTGTTTCCAGGGTTGCTGTGCGTTCACCAAGGGCGTCTATCTCCCCCTTAAGTTCTCTAGAAATCTTCCCCATCTCCTGGACAATGTCCCTGGTTACTTGCTGGGCCAAGGCCTGGAGCTTGAGATCCATCAACTCACGGAGCCAATGTCGGCTGAGGGGTGGGAGATATGTGGGGAGGGGGAATCTGCTGTGAAGGATCCTCCGCCATCAACGTGCCGACGTAGTCTTCCGGATCCCCCTGTGTAATTGAGGCCGGGGATTGAGACGTAGTTAGAAAGCGGTCCATAGTGGAGGAGGGCCGCGGGGGTTGTGAGGCACGATAAAATGACCATTGATAACCAATTTTGCCTATGTAGTGCTGGGGTGGCTTGAGGAGGCGTGGATGCTTACCCCTGGCTCGATCGGTGGCTGTTGTAGCTCGTCAGGGGCCGCGGATCTCGGGACGGGACCGGAGCTTACAAGTCACACGTCCGCCATCTTGGAAAGCCGCTCATGCGCCCCCTGGGGAATTTTATATATATGTATTCCAATGTAAAATGAACTATTAATGCCATTCAAAAATATGATACCCATTTAAAGTGAAACTACTTTGTTCATATGCACTTCCAGCTATTGGGAAACTACATGTCTAACAAGTTGGTTGAGTTCTTTCATTTTAGATAGAGAGCATCGGGTCAGTCTATAATGTAATTTCTGACTCTGGTGAAAGGATCTCTCATCACATCTAGTCCCATCAGAATTCTCCTACTTTTCCTTCCTAATGCACAGTCTTTATGTGTGCCTACAAGAATATTTAGAATATTTAGAGCATGCACTCTGGATATTCAAATTGGGAAGTCCAGTTGATGGCAGAGCCCTTGCTATCTCAACCAGTGAGGAAATCAAAACAATTTGTCCACCACACCAGCCCACCAATCAAACCCTTCTACACTGCAGACAAAACAAATCGTAACGATATGTCCACCACACCAGTCCACCAATCAAACCCTTCTTCACAGCGGACAAAACCAATCAAGACAATGTGTCCACCACACCAGTCCACCAATCAAACCCATTATCACTGCAGACAAAACTCATCGACACAATATGCCCACCACACCAGTCCACCAATCAAACCCATCTTCACTGCAGACAAAACTAATCAAAAAAATATGACCACCACTCTAGTCCACCAATTAAACCCTTCTTCACTGCAGACAAAACAATATGTCCGTCACTCCAGTCCACCAATCAAACCCTTCTGCAGAAAAAACTAAACAGAAAATTACACTTGAAAGCAGAACTTCAGGATTTCTTCAGAGGACCTCCCCCTTCCCTTCTACCCCTGATACTTTTTTAAACTTCTATTTGTATATATACCCTTTTCTCTAAAGTCTTTTTGCCAGACTAGTGATGTCACCACAGCTTCTTCTTCTTCTGACATGGCAGGGGACGGACATTCTTCTAGAGCTGCTCAATCTTGGATTATTGTAAGCTCAGCCTGTGTGAAGCGGATGGCCAATGCTGAGTGTCACGTACCTGGTCGAAGGCCGGAATGCTGAGGGGGGCTTCCCTTGTGGCTGAGTGCAGAGCACCCCTGAAGGTGGTAACAGGGAATGCTAGGTCCAAAGAATCAGGGGTCGCCAGCTGCGATAGGCTGAGCCACAAAAGTGATGTACACCGGATGATGGCCATACAAGCAAGATATGCTGCAGTCTCAGACTTAGATGCACCAGGTGATGCTTTATAGTGGGAAGAGGGACAGTGGGAAGAGCCAGAAGCCAGGTCAGTAGTGAAGCCGGTAGTCATACACAGGATATCAGTAAAGGAGTGGCAGGGAGCAGAAACAGGAACAAGCCCAGTTCGTACACTGGAAATCAGGCAGCAGTGGAGTCAGGAGGGTAAGCCGAGGTCATACACTGGTAAGCAGGCAGAAGTGTAGTCGGTAGAGCAAACCATGGGTCAGGAGCCAGGACTGGAGACAAGACAGGTCAAGGACTAGCCGGGTCGGTAACAAGAAATCCAAAAACAGAAGCAGAACACAGGAACACAAGGAAAGCCCAAAATTATCCAGCAACTAGTGAATCAGGCTGCTGACTTTAAATAGGCCACTAGACTCCAGAATCTGTCACGCGTTGTGAGCGCGATTACGCATTACTGTTTGCAGACGTTTGGAGCCGCATGCTCATTTGCATTGGCAACTGCCTAGATGCCCACAATCTGCGATTCTATTGGGCATTAGCAATGTGCCAGTTATTCTGCAAAACTTTATCACTCTGCATGCCAGCGGGAAGATGGGAAATATCTCCCTCTGGCCAGTTCTGCCAATAATGAAGTGCTGTAAAATATATAATAAATTCAGGTGCGCTACTAGTGTCACAATGGTTAAAGTTTTACCTTCAACCCAAACTTCATAATATTTATGTATAGGTGTATTACTTGATTATACAAACATTGTGCAATCCTAATAGGTGAATATATGTAGAGTCCTTAAAAAATCAATCAAGGAATGTGTGTTTCTATGAAGATAGTCCTTCCTTCAGCTAGTGGGATTGCTCATCCTGTGGTGTTTAAACCAGCCAAAAAAGCGGTAAAAGAAGGGCGGCCGCTTACCAGATATGTTGGACCCCTATTACGGGGGTCTTCAGAGCTTCACAGGTGCCAGATCTTATAGGCAGGAACAGCTGCTTTCACTTGCGGCTTTGGATCCGCCTTGGCTTCCTCCCGAGCACTGGGATGGTCTTATCTTTAGCGATGCCGCTGTGTAATCTCTCGAAGCCTCTTACGGAGAAACACCGCGTTGGACGGAGCCACGGGACCTGACGTCACCACACACCAGCTGGGCAAGCCTCACCGCAGCCGAACTGTCCGTTTTGAATTTTCTGCTTTGCCCTTGATGTCAGTCATTCATCAGTTTTAATAAAGAGTTTTTACATACTTTACCATGGAGGTTTTTCTATTTTACTCCACACATGTTAACGAGTGATTATACAGAGGCACAGCTCACGATACGGCATCCCAGTGCTCGGGAAGGACCCAAGGCGGATTTTAAACTGCAGGTAAATTCAGCTGTTTCTGTTTCTAAGCCCTGGCACCTGTGAAGCTCTGAAGACCTCCATAATAGGGGTCCATCATATCTGAGATTACACAGCGGCATCGCTAAAGATAAGACCATCCCAGTGCTCAGGAAGAAGCCAAGGCGGATCCGAAGCCGCAAGTGAAAGCAGCTGTTCCTGCCTATAAGATCTGGCACCTGTGAAGCTCAGAAGACCCCGGTAATAGGGGTCCAACATATCTGGTAAGCGGCCCCCCTTCTTTTACCGCTTTTTTGGCTGGTTTCAACACCAAAGGATGAGCAATCCCACTAGCTGAAGGAAGGACTATCTTCATAGAAAAACACATTCCTTGATTGATTTTTTAAGGACTCTACATATATTCACCTATTAGGATTGCACAATGTTTGTATAATCAAGTAATACACCTATACATAAATATTATGAAGTTTGGGTTGAAGGTAAAACTTTAACCATTGTGACACTAGTAGCGCACCTGAATTTATTATATGTTTTACATAACTGGATATTCGAGTTTATTTTGGTTGCAGCACTTTTTGTCTATACAGTATTTGCTTGTTCACAATTTTCGGTATTAGTTTATAATTGAGTTATAACATCAACGTAGGAGAGTGGGGATAGCGCAGATTGTGTCGGGTTTAATAATGAAGTGCTACCGTACTTCTCTTTCACTGCACCGGCTGTGCCATAATGTGTGCATCTGTGTGTGTATGTACAGTATGTGTGTGTATATATGTGTGTGTGTGTATATATATATATATATATATATATATATATATATATATATATATATATATATATATATATACACATACGCGTGTGTGTAAGCTTTGGGGGTAATTCAATAGGCTGCGCACACCTATTATATATATAGTAGATATAGACACAAGGGTTGTACTGAAAGTAATGCAAAAGTGGGCATGACCTTTTCACATGGTTCATTCTAGTTTCACATGTTTGTAAAGTAACTCTTCCTCTACAGCAACTTCTCTCCCTCTTATTTTCTATTCTTTTTTTTTTTTCATTGCAGGTAAAAAATGGATTCCAAGCAGAAGCAACATGCCATCATTAAATTCTAGGTTCCGGGTAGCATCTTGGAACCTGTACTGTGCCCTCCTGATCCCAGTATTGTGCACTCCTGAAACCCCATACTGTGCCCTCCTGACCCCCCTGTACTGTGCCCCCCTGATCCCCCTGTACTGTACCCTCCTGACCATCTTGTACTGTGCCCCCAATTCCCCCATGCTGTGCACCCCTGACCCTTCTGTACTGTTCCTTCCTGACCCCCCTGTGCTGTGCCCTCCTGACCCCCCTGTACTGTGCCCCCCTGACACCCCTGTGCTGTGCCATCCTGACCCCCCTGTACTGTGCCCCCCTGACCCCCCTGTGCTGTGCCCTCCTGACCCCCTGTACTGTGCCTCCCTGATTCCCCCATACTGTGCCCTCCTGACCCCCCTGTACTGTGCCCTCCTGACCCCCCTGTACTGTGTCCTCCTGACCCCCATGTACTGCGCCCTTCTGCCTTCCCCCTGTAATGTGCCCTTTGTGTTAATTAGTCTTTGTTTTTGGCATGTCTTCTTATTGTTTAAAATAAATTTTATTTAAAGTACTAAAAAAAAATATGTTTAATTCTATCAGCTATTTATACTTTAATTCTTGCAAGTAGGTGCATAAATTGTGGCAGGCTGGTAGGAGCCTCCAGTGCATTACTTTGCCCAAGGGCCCATGATGCCATTAATATGGCCCTGCAGTAGGTTGTGATCACATGTTTTTTTTTACACATGCTTTCTTAGACAGCACTGAAGGCGTGTGAAGGCACAAAAATCATATAAAGTAATTTCCTGTATTTACCTCAAGGTATTTTTGACTGTAGTTTTCCTTCCATAAAGACGAGCATCAGAATCAGTTGGCTATGGCATAAGGAAAAATGCCATGGCACAGTCAAAAGCTATGTGTTTAAAATGTTGGATTGCCAATAAATAACATCCAAATACAGTATTTAATGATATATTCTAGCAACAGAACTCAGCAAATAAATTTGAACTTTGCTTTTTATACTTTCTTTCTTTCTTTTTGTCAAAGGGTAACAGTTCACTGCAGAAAAATAATCTGCTTCATCAATCTGGGCAAGAACACCACTCATTATAGTTACACATGGATTAATTATCCATGCATATTGAGGTTTTAGTAGTAGCCAAATTTCTCATTATTCGCTGAGAATAAAATGTCTGAGCCTTTGAAACTTTTATTCAATACACAAATCAACTGGCACTAAACTTTTTGGAAGTTAACAAGCTAATTTTTTTCCCCTTTCCTTTAATTCCACAAGCTATTGAGTGTATATTGAATTAACCTCTAGAGAAAAATATAATGATTCAATTAGACCACTTGGTAAAAATTAGGGGGAAAAAAAATCATATTTCAACCTTCAAGTGGCTCCAGAATTTTAGTAGAGGAAAAACTGCCAGAAAAATATTTGGCCATCAAATCTTCACATTCAACTTCTTTTTTTTTTTTTATTCTAGACTTTATTGACCATTTCCTGCTATGTTTTCCTTAGCCTTGAAATATCAAACCTTCACTTAAATTTTGATTTTATAAATACACTGTATCCTGGCTATAAAAAAAAATTACCTAGGACTGTCTAGGCTTGTTCCAAAAACACCTTGACTATTAAAATTTTTAATTAGAAATAACACCATTTTCTGAATCTGAAGGGTGTTCACTCTGGACTGGAATCTGGCTCTTTCTAAGGAACAGATTGTGTCCATTTGAGCTCCCTATATGTTTGGGGAGTTTGTAAAAAAAAAAAAATTGTAATCCCACCCTTGGAAAAATATAGCCATTCTCCAACTGCGCACTGTTCCCGGTGCCCATTAAAAAAAAAAGAAAAAAAGAAAAGGGGGAAAAAGAAGAATTGGAAAAAACTTGGTCTCATTGCCAAAACCTAGATGGAGTCTAGCAATTAACAGGTACTTATGAAAAAATAGAGAGGAAATTGGGATTTAAGGCTGTGGAGCAATTACATTTTAAAGTGCTGTAAGAAAACAGAAGGTTAATGAGGTTGGTTTGACTTTATCGAACCGTATAACCCCGCGCCGTGTATTTCTTTTTACGAATAACAAGTAAAACATTGAGTGTATTAATAAATTAATGCATAAAACAATTTTTACATCTGCTTTCGCTTCTAGACAATTTTCTTACCTCATTGACGGCAAGACACAGAGGACTAGTTTCTAATGAAAACATGTGGAATCAATATAATTTTAACGTATATTGTAGAAGTAGCCCAGAGTGGGGTTTTTATGTTTTTGCATTTTTTTTTTTTACAGTTCATGTTTTATATCTTTGTGGTGTTTACTATGATGGAGGTGTAGCTAGTAGTAGTCACATTTAGCTGGACTTGTTTTGTAATGCTGAAGATGTTTCACCATCCATCAGAATGACTTGCACAACTGATGAATAAGTTGGATCAGGGTGAGTACTGAAACATTTTTAATGTTTAAAATAAACAAGATCCAGTTGAACATGACTAACTGCTATGATCTATGCCATGACCTGGGTAAATGAAAACCTTTACACTCGTATCTTGATGAAGAGGTTGAGGGACCTCTATGCTATGGAAATGATTCATGTTCTATGAAGGACATTTTCTAGCTTAGTGTAGATGTTGAATGTTGGAAGAAGCAACCTGAAGATGGCATTCCTAAGCAACTTTTTAAGAGAGTGACACATTGTGAGGCACTAGCGAGGGAGTCTCCCTGACTGGATATGTGTAGAGATGGTCAATAGAGAATCTCCCAAGGGTAAGCAGTTTGTGAGCTAATTACACTCCAGAATTTAAAAGACCCTGAAGATACCACCCTAAATACCAATGCAAAATATCCCTTTAAAAAAAGGCTCAAAAACATATAATGTGAATGAAATGGGAGCTTATCAGTGAAAAACATAGCACAATAACAGAAAATAAAAAAAATAATAATTTCAGCTCAATCTCCTCATATACAATTCATTGCAAAAATTGGTTCAGCTCACTGTATCAACTAGAAAAATAATTTATTTAGTCAAGTAATGAAAACGTTAGCAAATAAAATTGGTACCACATCACACAACAAAGAGAAACACTCATACCATTAAAAGCCAATTGTCCACCTCGTATGTATACACATATACAGGATATGTTTTGTGACCCCAGTGTGTCACTGAATTGAATATACCCTGACCCCCTGGCTAATATTGCCAGTATATGGGGAGATATATAATTGTGCAGGGTTTTATATTGTGTTTGGATGGATGATCCTGAAAAGGAACAGTTCAATGTAAACCCTTATTCCATATTATGACATCTAAGCCACAGTGCTTGGATATAACTTTCAAAGAGGACACACACAGTTCATATCTGATTGTAGAAAGGACACATGGATTATAGAAAAGTGGAATATATCCAAACAAGGCAGATGTAATAAAGTGGTCTAGAGGGGGCCAGTTATTCAATGTTCTGAGGATGCAAAGGTGTTGAAGACCTAACCGAGGGTCAGATGTTACATATTATATATCTCAGCAAATCTTCATGCCTTGACTCCCTTTCCCGCACTTAACCACAGTGGTGGAACATACAGTGGTCTATGACTCTTCAAGCACAATTTCAGAGATAATTGTAATCCATGAAGAGCATGAGGCAAAGAAGTGAAAGTCCCATATCCAAGAAAGTAAATTATACTTATCAGATCCAATCATTGGTAAATCTCCTATAGTGTGTGGAGAAAATGTCTAATGCAGGGTAAATCCATCCCATACTGTGTTGGGTCATCAAAGAGAGGTGGAAAATGCTCAGCCGGCTGTTCAGAGGCTGGTAAGAATTTGATCAATTATCTCTGGAACTGTGCCTTAAGGGTCATAGACCATTGTGTGTTCCACCAGTGTGGTTAATTGTACAGTGAGAAGGAGGGAGTCAAGAAATGCAGATATGCTGAGATATACAGTATAATAAGTAGCATCTGACCCTCGGTTGAGTCTTCAACACCTTTGCATCCTCAGAACCTTGAATAACTGGCCTCCTCTAGACCACTGCATTAAATCAACCTTAGATATATCAAAAAAGGAAAAAATTCACGCTGAACTAAATATGAGCAGGTGGTGCTAAAAAACAGTCCAAAGAAGTCTGAAGAGTGGGAGTAGTCAAATCACCAGATACAGTGTAGATGTAGAAAAGGCAATCACCATCACGTGATAATGTAGTCTGCTTACCAGAAGGTAATAAGGATTAGGCATGAACGGATAATTCTCAATGGCATCCAGCAAATCCAGCTCTCTGGAAGCCCTCGTCAGACAACAACCTCCGTGTGACTTCCTTCATACATCTACAACTCCCAATAATCGCATCAAAGATGGGGCTGTTTAGTTTTTTCACTGGTCAGAATTTAAAAAAGCCCATCTCGGAGTTGGTAACAGTAAAAGCTATTTTAATGTCAGCTGAAACTTGACACATTCCTGCATTCATATCACTTATGGCTTCAGACAAATAAGCTGTCATTGATTTCCAAAGTCTTGTCAATGTGGCATTAGCGGCATCCAGACAAGGGCCAATGAATGGCACACTCAGGTCTTCCGGACTGATGACGTTGTTGATGGAGGACTGCAAGTCTCAGCAGTATCATGGCTCATTGTCTGCAAACAATTCCTGAAAACAATTCTTAAAAGTGATGGCATTAGTTTTCTTTTTTAGGCTTTCTTTCTTCTATTTTCATCTAGTGACCCAGCCAGCAAGTCAGTTATTTTTCAAAAGCTGTGTATTTCTGAACATGTGACAACAGTTTGGAAAAGGTCCCTGTCTGTTCCAATATGACTGTGCCCCTGTAGCCAGTTCCATAAAGAAATGGTTTGATTAGATTAGTGAGGAGGAACTTGAGTAACCTACAAAGAGCCCCCACATCAACCCTACAGAACACCTTTAGGATCAATAGCAATGGAGATTGCCAGCTAGGTATTCTCATTCAGCATCATTACTGTACTTGACCTAACAAATCTACTTCAAAATCTTGTGGAAACCTTTCCAAAAGAAGGAAAGCATTTATAGCTGAAAAGCGTTTGTGTGTGTGTGTTCATGACAATTGTGAGATGATTCAATATGAAAAGTATATCGAAGATGCAAACTTTTTTCTTAGTGTTTGTTCAGAGTGGGAATGGTTAGAACTCCTGCTAGGTTTGTATTTCTGTCCAGGGAGATCCCCCATATTTATTAATACATGGAAATTAAGGGAAAGCGCAACATTTTTAGTTCTCCATTGAACAGGGAGAGAGGGAAAATCTTACTATAGGCACCTGTTTTGATGAATACTGTCTAAGAAAGGATTTCCCTCGTTTTAGTGAGATTTCCTCTAATTTACAGATGTATAGTATCTACAATGGGACTTAGAAGGAAAAAAAAAAATCGGTTTTAACAATGTCTTACGCTGTCCAAAAATGACTTTAGGTACACTTTATTTCCCTTGCTTTTGGAATGGCCAAGAAGATCTTATGGGTGTGTTGTTCAGGTGTTCACAAACTGAGTTTTTAAGGTTTGGAAAGAAAGGAACCCTTTCTTAACATGGGGGAAAGCTTGAAAACCTAAATTCAGTTCTGATGGCAACCATCCTAAGAACCTTGGTACTGCCACGTCATAAAGCTTCCTAGTAAGCCACCATGCTGCTCCCATAAATATTACATCCTATGTAGGATGTTCTACATCCGCCCGCTTCTCAATATCATCAGGAAAACGGACCTCTGCTTCCACTCATACGCAGACGGCACCCAACTCTACCTTCGCATTAACGGACAAAAAGATCATCATCAGCAACTACAGAAATGCCTCACTTTAATCAATGACTGGATGACCACTAGCTCCCTCAAACTCAACGAATCAAAAACAGAACTTCTTCTTCTGCAAGCCAACAAAAATTCCAAAATTAAGACTCCGTGGACACCACCCTCCATCCTCGGACAGACCATCTCCCCCAGCACCAAAGTCAAGAGTCTCGGAGTCATCTTTGACTCAGGAATGACAATGGATGCACAAATAGGATCGGTGGTGAGCGGATCCCACCACCTCCTCCGCCTGCTTCGCAGACTCATCCCCTTCATCCCAGAAGAGGACAAAGCGGCAGTTGTGGGAACGATCATCAATTCCCGACTTGACTACGCAAATTCCCTCTACGTAGGTCTACCCCAATATCAGCTTGCGCGCTTGCAACTCATTCAAAATACGGCGGCAAGACTGTTAACAGGAAAAAAGCCCTGGGAATCCATCTCCCCATCCCTAAAAAGCCTACATTGGCTAACTGTGAAGAATCGGATCATATTCAAGACCCTCTGCCTCACCCATAAATGCATACAAGGAAACGCTCCGCAATATCTCCGGGAAAAAATAAAACACTACACACCGAATCGCAGTCTTCGATCAGCTAACCAAAACCTCCTCCTCATTCCCAAATACCGCTACAAAGCAAAGGGAGAACGTAGATTTGCAGTCCAAGGACCTCGACTATGGAATGCTCTCCCAACCAACCTCCGCATGGAAGAAAACCACCAGGCCTTCAGGAAAAAACTAAAGACCTTCCTTTTCTAGAAGCTGGCTACAGAGAAACAGAGAATACATCTAGCGCCTTGAGGCGATTCAGTTCGCAATTGCAGCGCTTTACAAATCATTCATTCATTCATTCATTCCTATTACACATAGAACATTGCATAGCAGTTTATGACTTGACATGTTTATTAGGTAACAGCTGATTTCATTGTAATTAGAGCTTCTGTGTAAAAATGCTGTGTGCGCTTTACTCATCGGAATGCCCGTCAGTTTTTATCAAGGCTTTACCCCGTAACTGACGTAGATGTGATTTCCACGTCTTTCTACACAGTGTGTTTTGTCATTTTTTTACGGGAAGACCAAGCACTGGAAAATTTTTGATGAAATCATTCACAGTACACATATGGGTGCCAGACCACAATCTAATTAAACGAGAAGCCAGCATATGATAATAAGCTTGTCTTAATTACCATGAAACAGTGTATATTTTCTTCTGACACTCTTCTTCTTGATGTTTGTTATGCAACACAGAGATACTTATCACACATAGATACATACGCACATCTGAAATTAATATATGGTAAAGCCAGAAGTTCAGTCAGAAATTATTCTTCTTAAAGGGTCCATCCGCCCAAAAGTGATATTTTAGTTGCACGTGGAGCCTAGTGGTCAGCCCCTTCATTTGTCTTGGATACTCCAAAAGTAAGATCTCCCTGCCATAATTCTTGTCTCTGTTCCTGTCCACCTAGGAGAATTGTGTTCCCACACATTTTTTTTGTGTTTAAGCCCTTCTAGTTAAATTCTCTATAATATACAGTACCTACAGATGTGCTCCCTATCTTCTGGTTAAAAAAGTGTTTTTGTATTTTTGAAAGACTTTTCGCAGAATATTGGTTTCAGGTACTTCCATTATTACATTACTTGTCAGTCACTCTGTTGAGGAGTCAATAGCAAGGGGGGGGGGGGGGGCGCCAACTAAATGTATGAAAAAATACAAAAAGGAAACTTGCACAGTCCAAACAGATGAGGATGCCCATAAGGATGATCAGTCCTGGGGTAGTCCCATTCCGCTCTGTAGGTTCCACTGCCGGCTGCTGGGAATGACTATTTTGTTACTGGTTGTGTTATGTGTCATGTGTCCCAGGAAGCAGGGACACATAACACAGGGGCACATAACACAGCCAATAACAAGATAATCATTCTCAGCAGTCGGTGGTGGAACCTACAGAGCGTCATCGGACTACCCCAGGACTGATTATCCTTATGGGCATCCTCATCTGTTTGGACTGTGTAAGTATCTTTTTGCACACCACTTTTTTGTATTTTTGCATACATTCAGTTGGCGCTCCCCCTCTCCCTCTCTGCTATTGACTACAGAGGTCATGGGCACCCTCTGAGGATGGTTGCCTCCTTCTTTGTGAATACCAGTTACCAGCATTGAACTGTTTACAACTGCTATTACAGCCAACACACATGTTTTTTTTAACTGAAGACACTACATCATTTGGAGCACCAGAATCCCTCTTTCTTTTCTGACTCTGTTGAGGAAGACCAGGAAACCAGGGTGTGTTGCTGGGAGTTCAACCTTGTCTTTTCAGCTGATCAACCCCTAATGAGCGTCTTGTCAGTGGATTAGACCATGGTCTGATAAAACAGCTAGGCCCTGCTCTAGAAGGGTTCTTACTAGTCCTTCACCTCTGGGTATAAGAGCTCTGTGTGAGAAGGTTGGGTGCCTTGACTAAGGCCCCAGTACTGGAGCCTTGGCCTAGATGGTATCATCCCTCTATCTTGGAGGCTGTATGCCTGGAGGGTATGTGGTCCTTGAGTTTTCACTGAAATAGAGAAAAACTAAAACAGGGGTTCCTTATCCAAGATCTTCATTGGCTTCACTGGCTTTGATAAGCTATGAAATATCTTCAACATTACAGAACAAGTCCAGTTGAATGTAATTAGCTACTACTAGATATGCCATGACCTAGACAAATGAGAACTATTCCAGACATCTGAGAAGTTATTAAAGATACAAGGTTTTAAAGCATGTTATGTTTCTCTCTCATTGCTCCTGGACATTTGCTTCTTAAATAACCTAAATTAGCCAATAAAGGGCATTATTAAACTAAATGAATAGATTAACAATGTGGTATAATCTAATAAAATCAATAAGAAGTCCACGAGGCAGAGTGAGAACCCTTCATGATGGGCACCCAGCAGAGATCTCACAAGTACAGTCGACCCCTGCAAAGTCGCGGTTCAGAGTTTGCGGCCTCAGTCATTCGCAGAATTTTTCTCTCCGGCAGATGCAGCCCAGCATTCCCGCATCATAACAGTTTACCAACTGTAGCTATCTCAAGTGTTTTCGCTGAGTGTTCTCGTGTTTTTCGTTTTGTTCTTCTTAAAGCCCTAACGCCCTGCACCTTCTAAGGCTTCTGGTAATGAACCCAAGCGCTAGAAGAAGTTTAAGACACTCCAGGAGAAGGTTAAACTACTGGATTTGCTCCTGGTACTAACAAGTTATGCAACAGTAGCGCGCCATTATGGCATCAACGAAAGTACCGTATGCTACAGAAGAAGAACCAGGCAGCGATCAGGAGTACCATATCAGTAAGTTTTTGTGATAGTGTCAAAATGGTAATGACCGTAAGAAATAATAATATCGTCAAGTTGAAATCTGCCTTGGCATTGTGGATCATCGACTACAGGAAGAACATCCCCTTGGACGGTAACAACATCCATGAGAAAGCATGGAAATTGTACCAGCAATTCATTACAGAAGGCAATGCTGAAGGTACTAAAAAACCGCAACCAGGACCATCAACAGTACCGGAGCCTGACGATTTTCAAGCCAGTAAGTAAGGGATGGTTTGATCGTTTTCAGAAACAATTCCATATTAAAAGTGTTTCTCTACATGGAGAGGCAGCATCTGCCGACAAAGAAGCCATGGAGAAGTCCCCCGAGACCTTCAGGCAAATCATAGAGGAGAAGGGATACAAGCCCGAACAAGTTTTCAACATGGATAAGGCTTGTTCTGGAAGAAGATGCCGTCCAGAACTTACAATATGAAGGACGAAGCCAAAGCTCCAGAGTTTAAGGCACAGAAGGACAGAGTGACACTCATTATGTGTGGCAATGCTCCTGGTTACATGAAGAAACCAGGCCTCATCTACACAGCAGCGAACCCTAGGGCCCTCAAAAACAAAAATAAAAACCTGCTGCCTGTCTACTGGATGCACAAACTTAAGGCCTGGATGACCAAAGTTCTAGCTTCAAACTGGTTTCACCAGTGCTTCATCCCTCAAGCCAAGGTATACTTCCACAAGTTAGGCATGGACTTCAAGGTGTTGCTCATTATGGATGATGCTGGTGGCCACCCTTTGGATTTGTATTACGAGGGAGTCCAGATTGAGTTCCTCCCTGCCAAAACCACCTCCCTCATCCAACCTATGGACCAAGGCGTGAGCTATGCCTTCAAGGCTATTTATACCCAGAATTCTCTCCAACACCTTATGGATGCAATGGACACGGATGAGAATTTTACATTAAAGGGTTACTGGCGTAACTTTACAATCGCAATGTGCCTGTCAATCATCCAACCTGCTCTTAAGAAGATGAAAAGGAAACCCTCAACGCATGCTGGAAGAAGCTGTGGCCAGAGTGTGTCCATGACTACAAAGACTTCTCACCTAAGGAAATTCAGCATGAGGCTGTCGACAAGGTCCTGAGACTGGCAAAAATACTTGGTGGCGAAGGTTTGGACGACATCACTCAAAATGAGGTCAACAACCTCATCGATGCCCACTCTGAACCACTGATGGACGAGGATTTGTTGGAGTTAATGAAGTCTGCCAGTGAAGAGGAGATGTAAGTGACAGATCAAGTGGAGGAGGAGGAGCAGGGCCTGACATTGGAAATTCTGTCCCAGATTATTAACCTATTAAGAAAAGCCAGCACGAAACCCCACCAGATGAAGACCCGTCAGAATATACATCTCTACCCGAAGCGTTTGAAAAAGAGGCGCCACCTAAGGAGCTGTAAATCCTCTGCTTTGTTGTGCAGTCATTATCTTCATTACATACCTTCATCGTACTGAGCAGCTAATTCATCATCATCCACAATCAATATCATTAATTATTGGTGAGTACCTGTACATTTTACTGTATTTTTATTAAATTAAATTACTGTATTTACCCTAAAAATAGGCATTTATAGGCATTTTTTTGACCACATCCATAATTTGCGGATTTTCAAAATTCGCGGGTGCTCTATGAATGTAATGGTTAGATAAGAACCTCGCTGCAAACAAGTGTATTAAAATATAAATAGATCTTTGAAGGATCCACATAAATATCAAAAAGAAAACACTAAACATAACCCATGTGAAAATAAAACAATATAAAAACATTACACCAGTGAAATAATAAAGTCCAAATATGAATTCAAATAATGTCCAATAAGGTGCAATAAAGCTAATAAATCCTTCCGGTGGCACCACGTGAAAGAATCCACCATCAGGCAAAATAAATGCTTACCAACGGCAAGCTGTAAATCAGCTTGTAAATAAACCAGGCGAACAATCGTATCAATGTCCTGATATGATCCACAATGTAGGGGGAGGATGACCAGGATAGCCAGGCAGACCAGGGTGGCTCCGTCCAAAGGATCAATAAACAAGCAGCAGGGAGGACCCAAAAAGAATAAAGAGACGGCTCTCCATACCGCAAATCAGTAGGTATAAACAATTTATTAAATGGATTTTTGCACTTACGTAAACAGCAGAGTTAAAAGCAAGGATAAAATACAGCAGCCGGCCCGCCAGCGAACACTCGTTCAAGACGAGATACCCAGCGATGACGTCAGTGCATCAACCTTCCGACGTACGTTTCGTCTTAGAAAGACGCTGTCTAAGGAACGTTCCCTAGACGACGTCCTTCTAAGACGAAACGTACGATACGTTGATACGATTGTGCGCCTGGTTAATTTACAAGCTGATTCACAGCTTGCCGTTGGTAAGCATTTATTTTGCCTGGTGGTGGATTCTTTCACGTGGTGTCACCGGAAGGATTTATTAGATTTATTGCACCTTATTGGACATTATTTGAATTTATATTTGGACTTTATTATTTCACTGGTGTGATTTTTTTTATATCGTTTTATGTTCACATGGGTTATGTTTAGTGTTTAGTGTTTTCTTTTTGATATTTATGTGGATCCTTCACAGATCTATTTATATTTTAATACACTTGTTTGCAGCGCGGTTCTTATCTAACCATTATCCTATTTGATTGTGTATATCCCACAATTTTAGAACTGCAGCTATTCTTTGTGTTAGCTGTAATTTTTCTTTCTTATGTCTGCTCTATGAATGTAACCCGCGCAAATTTCGGGGGTCGACTGTATAGTCATGGGAGGATAGAAAAAACTGGCATGTGTTTTCACTATCTAAGATCAACCAATGCCTAAAATATCTTTCAGCTTGTGGTGGACTCATCCTTTAACCCTCATTTTGGAACTGTTGGAGAAAACTAGCAGGACTGTGGGTAAAAATTAGCAGGTAGTGTACGTAATGGGGATAAAGCATGTCTCCAGTGCTGCAGCCATAACCAGCCAACCATTTTTCTACTCAATCAAAAAAAGCCCAAGACTGGGTTGGATAAATAAGTCCATGATTGGTGGCTGGAGTCATCACCTGAATCCATTTATATCTTGGATATTCCAACAGTGAAATATCCCTGTCATAAATCCAGATGCTGTTCCTGACCATCAGGGAATTTTGTCTGGTCCCACCCAACTTTGTTTTCTCTATCTCCTTCTGTTACATTCTCCATAAAATAAAGCCAAGATTGGTGGCATCTTATATACACTATATAGTCACCATACCCACCTATATAGTCAAATGTATGTAAAAGCCCCTTCAAACTACTGAGTTCAGCTAGCTCCAGTAAGAGTAGTGGTAATGTTGTTGCATACAATAACATTTAGACAAATGTGCTCTTCCTGCCTTCTTTGGGGAAGGCCTTATTCTGTTCCAGCATTAATGTGCCCTTGTACTCAAAGATTTAGATGAAGCTACTGAACACCCATGGCACTAACACCAGCTTTCACAGAAGAGTGGAAGCTGTTATGGCAGTAAGAAATGGGCTAGGGGGACAACTCATGGTTTTGGATTTGGATGTTGACCAGGGTCACTAGGGTCACATAGGCGTGATGGCCAGAAGTTCAAAAACTTTTGTACATATAGTGTATCTTGGATACTCCACCAGAGCTAGCTGGATAGCTCAACAAGTAAAGCAGAAAGCCCTTATAATACAAATTAAGCTGTATATGTGTGCTTGGAAGTAAACCGGTGGAAATATCTTTTTTGACCTTTTTGGAGGAAGGCAAGAAGAACCTCAGATAGATATGGGAAAAGCAGATGTGCGCCTCGTGTTTTGAAGTGTGCTATTTTAATCCTTTTAAGCATAACATTCTTCAATTTAAAATGTTTAAGATGTTCTCCCCATAAAGAAGATCATCATCTGCTTCTCTTTAATGTGGTCCAGGTGATGCGGAACCACCGCCAGCAGAGTCTTCCCCACATCCCCCGACGGCCTACATCCCTTCGGCATTCGAGACATTACTTAAAGGATGAGCGTGTGTCCTGATCTGGCCCCGTAATGTGAACATGTGGCTGATCTCAGTGCCACCGAGCTGGAGATGTGTTATGGGACCACCTATATAGAGACGCAGGGAACTCAATACCAAAGAAGAAGGAATTTAGGGGAATTTAATTTAGAAAGCCAAGGGAAAGAACTGCAATCTTTTCCATAGACCATTATTTGCGGTATTACAATATGTCATTTGCCTAACTTAGAAAATACAATGGGGAATATTACTGATTAGACTGGTGATGGGGCTGAAAGGTTGCCCCCTATTTTTCCTAAAACCTTGCTCTATTCTAAATAAAATGGTAGCTCCAGAAGAGCAATTTTCTTGTAGGAAACTTTTCCCAAGAGAACATGGAAGATTCATTTGCTGACATCTCATTCTGAAACTGCTAGTTCCCTGGCTATTATGTTAACATCCAGACTTAAATACTTTAGAGCTGAAAGCAGCTAAATACACAGGTGAATTACATTCACCTGAATTTGATGTCTGTCCATTTAGCCCAGAAATTTGTACCCATCCTTGTTCCTACCCCAGGCTGACTGAACAGTGAAAGAAGAGGCAGCACACTGAAGGGTTTGTCACTCTGCTTTCTCTTTCTATTAGCATGTCCCTCGTTAGTACTTTAGCACTACAGCACAACTGATTGGCTTCTTGTGCTGCTTCTCGTTCTCCCAGTCTAAACTCTGCCACCATACAGAGAATTAGCAGGAGGCTCCTACCAAGTCAAATTCAGGTGGCTATACCATTTGCATTCAGTGGCAGTGCAGATGCAGTGTTTTTTTCTTTCGGGGGGGCGGCATACATTCCACAAAACCCCTCCGGTCGGTCGGCGGCTACCCCCCCCCCCCCCGGGAGAATGGTCTGGACATCAAAGCTTCTCACTTACCCCATCAGGTGGGCAGCATGTCTGGTGGGTGGTAGCTTTCCTCCTTACTCCTCCTTTGGATCACAGCGGCTTCCACCATGCATCTCCCTCCTCCTCCTGGGCGTCCAACACGATTGCCTGTCCTTTCAGCCAATCTGGAAACGGGTATCAGACCTGTGCTTCCTGATTGGCGGAGAGGCGACTCAGTGTTAGAACAGCGAATATTCATTTGCTATTCTAACACACCTGGGTGGGCTCAGAGCGCAATGCTCTGCGTCCGGAGCCCACCCTATTTTGAAGCCTATAAGAGCCTCTGGCTCTAATCAGGTGCTTAAAAAAAAAAACGCTGCTGTAAATCATGTGCCCGGTGTCCTGAAAGGGGCCGGATGCATGAATAGGGGGTGGCAGCGGGGATGGAAAGGGGAGACGGCGCCCATGTGTCCTTAATGGATGGGCCGCCCCTGTTTGCATTCAAAATAATACATTTTGTGTCTTTTTATTAATAATAAGAGGCATCAAATTTTTCATTTTTTTTTTTATCCTGCCTGAAGTTTAATTTTAAATCACTAACACACAGCAAGTATGCATATAAGGAGTTCTTACATTTCTCTGACTTTCCAAATTTGTGTACTCATTGATCCAGAGGAAGGCAAAAAATCATTATAAATTATAATTCAGTTTGCTCTAACAGGTTCCTGATCTTCTTTGGCAATCGGATACTCCCTGGATCAACAATCTACAATGTTATTTTTTATAATCATTGTTAGCTAGCTTTTTAATAATGATGAATTCCAGGTATGAATATTTCATTCATAGTTACATTTGTCTAGCCAATGTAGCTATGAAAAAAAAAAAACATGTTTAATAGTTTGTTATAAAATTTTGCAAGCAGGTAATTTTTCTCCTTCATTGATATTCGCTGATTGGGCTGCACTGATGGGCACTGATGGGCTTCACTGATGGGCACTAATGGGCTGCACTGATGGGCACAGATAAGGCGACACTGATAGGTACAGATAAGACGACACTGATGGGCACTGATAAGACGGCACTGATAGGCACAGATAAGATGACACTAATGGGCACTGATAAGAAGGCACTGGGTGGCACTGGTGGGTAGCACTGATGAGTGGCACTGATGGGTGGCAATGATGGGTGGCACAGATAGATGTCACTGATGGGCACTTGTAGGTGGCACTGATAAGCACTTGTAGGTGGCACTGATGGGCACTGGTAGGTGGCACTGGTAGGTGATATTGATAGGCAGCACTGGTGATGACACACTGTGGGCACTGATAGGTGGCACTGTGGGCACTGATGGATGGCACTGTGGGCACTGATAGGTGGCACTGTGGGCACTGGTAGGTGGCGCTGGTGGGCACTGGTAGGTGAGGCTAGTAGGCACAGAAGCCTCTCCACGATCTGGACCGATGTCCCTCTCGTAGCCACCGGCAATCGCCTTTTTTTTTTTCTCCTCACGCTATCAGCTATCATCATTGGCTGACAGCTGATCACATAGTAAGGGGTCGGGATCGACCCCTTACTCAGATCAGTCTCATAGACTCGCTGGTCACAGAGCGCGCCGAACGCGCCCTGCAGGGAGCGCGCAGGCCACTCAAGCATGGGAGGACATCCAGCGATGCCCTCACAGCAAATTAAGTCCGCGGTGCTGCCGTCTTTCGGCTATAGTGTGGACGGCAAGTGGTTAAAAGGTACAGGAACACACTGGACACCCAGCAATAGCACAATGGCAGCAAAGGTATTTAGTGCATCCCCACACCAATTCACCAACTATACAACCACCCCAAACTATAACTGACCTTTACAGCACAGAGCAAGTGGAAGGGCAACGCATGTCAAAAAACAAACAAAAATTCCCAGCTTACGTACCAGCCAGCCTGCAACAAACCAAGGGTTTGAAACAGGAAAATCTGGATGCCGCACACCGGATAAAGTTGAAAACATCTTCTTTATTGTAAAACTTCGATCATAAAAAACAGGACAATCAGGCGGGTAGTACAGACACAGCTGACGCGTTTCGCACTCTAGTTCGAGCGCTTACTCATAGGTGCTATGAGTAAGCGCTCAAACTAGAGTGCAAAACGCGTCAGCTGTGTCTGTACTACCTGCCTGATTGTCCTGTTTTTTTATGATCCAAGTTTTACAATAAAGAAGATGTTTTCAACTTTATCCGGTGTGCGGCATCCAGATTTTCCTGTTTCAAACCCTGCTTCAATTTGCATTTAGCCAGCACCTGGGACTCCCCTCCTCTGAAGGATTCACTAATACACACCTGAAAGCAAGTTCTCCTGAGCGGTGATTCATTCTCTCTGTCTTGTCTGCAACAAACCAAGTTGGCCCTGTCTTGCCATTTGTTTGTAACTTTACATATATCTGGATGATGCCCCTGGAAGCTGGAATTCACTGAAGTAAACGCCGCTGCTTCAGTGATAACAACTTGCTTCTAGGTCCTGTGCTGAACATCTGCCCTGCTGCATTCTGTACACAAGAGGTTGGCCACTCAGCATGGTCATCAATTAGACAATGGTTTGCAGTTTCTGAATGAATGGAAATCATTCTCTGATTGGATGAGGTGGAAAGCATGATGTCACGCCCCGCCTCTCTAGAGAGCAGGACAGCAACAGGGTACCCTTGTTGGAGGTGTTTTGCAGAGTGAATTTAGGCATGGGTATCAAGGCGATCATTTAGTATTATCAAAACAAACAATAATTGCGCTATTACAAAAATAATTGAAAAAGCAGCTGCTAGCATGTAACACAGTGGTGAACAATGTATGAGAAAAATGAGATAAAAAACATGCAGCGCTCAAAAGTGTATATAAATCTGGAATTGAATATCTATAAAGGAGTGTTAAAGAGAAAAACTATACTCATAAAGTGAAAAACAAATTATAAACAAAGTCCATAGGTGTAAAATAGTCCTAAGCACACATGAGAGTTCATGGGCGTAACTGGTGTCGTGCGTCCACGCACAGCGGGAGCCGGGGAGGACTCTGTATAGGGAGACACCCTGCACGTAGATCTTTTAGTCACACAGTGAACACTGTAATTGGTAGGAATGGGTACCTTACCGGAAAAGGTGGACACAGTCACCGTATAGTGAAGTGTCAAATAGGCTTGGGGGATACACCGATCCCAGCGATATCCAGCTGCAGGGGTCCTCACAGTGAGTCGCATCCAGGATCCGGATCGTTGCCCCAGTAGAAGGACGATGCTCCGAAACATGTCGGGTTGCTCACGCCATTAAATGACCTGTTACCACGCGATTTTATCCGATCTTTACCTTTTGTGATCACATTTTATTCCATGGAGTGCACTGTATAGCACTTTATTCTCAGCTTTTAATAAAGCTTCTCGTTCCAAACGGATTCATGCCCTATGTGAAAGTTTTTTTCTTATCTCCCTTTATGTTTGGGACCCTGCTGAGCCCCAACCATTTCCATCTTCAAACCCCTCCCATCTGAAAGGGAGACCTCGAAAGACCGGGAACCCCCACATTACCGTCCAACGATCCGGATCCTGGATGCGACTCACTGTGAGGACCCCTGCAGCTGGATATCGCTGGGATCGGTGTATCCCCCAAGCCTATTTGACACTTCACTATACGGTGACTGTGTCCACCTTTTCCGGTAAGGTACCCATTCCTACCAATTACAGTGTTCACTGTGTGACTAAAAGATCTACGTGCAGGGTGTCTCCCTATACAGAGTCCTCCCCGGCTCCCGCTGTGCGTGGACGCACAACACCAGTTACGCCCATGAACTCTCATGTGTGCTTAGGACTATTTTACACCTATGGACTTTGTTTATAATTTGTTTTTCACTTTATGAGTATAGTTTTTCTCTTTAACACTCCTTTATAGATCATTTAGTATTATTTATTCTAGCTATAAGAACTTTCATATGCTTTATGTCTCGAATTCGAGAGTATATGTCAAGTGTGGTTAGCCTATATGTCCACTGTTAGTGAGAGGCAATTGAACATTTTGTGGCTATATGTTTCTGGTGTCTTTAGACACATTTGGGTTGATTTGCTAAAACTGGAGAGGGCAAAATTTAGTGCAGCTTTGGATGGTAGCCAATCAGCTTCTAACTTCAGGTTGTTTAATTAAGCTTTGACCAAAAAACCTGGAAGCTGATTGATTTCTATTCATTGCTGCACCGTACTTTGCACTCTCCACTTTTAGTGAATCAACCCCATTAGGTGGTGGAAAGCCCAGCAGGTATTTGGCTAGGTCAAGAGGGAGTCAGCCTTGTAGGAGGATCTAAATGAGATCCTCTACTCCTAGCCAAAATTAGCATATCTTAAGGCAAGTCCAAAAAATGTGAAACTGCCCCTGGATATTGAAGACACCTCCAAAAGCAGACTGAAATAGGAGCAAGGCGATGTAGGAAGGTAGGTGTATGATTCCAGTGATAAAGTACCTTGATTTGTATAATTTTTAATGGTCCGTGTACCTGCAGTGTGGTAGACTGCATGTCCTTTGCACTAAAAGTTGCCCATTTTTCTCTCCATGGTAAGTAGAGCAGCCATTCTCAACTAATGTTCCTTGAAAGGTGGTGCATTGACCTCCCAATTGATGGTGCCTGCAAAGTTTTGGGGCTAACACCACTTGGTACAGCCAGTTGCAGCACACCAGTGATCCTTTTATTTGCCTGTAAGGGTTGCATTCTGACACCACTGTAAGGAGGCAATTTTCCCATGGACCCCTAATTGAGGGGTCCCCTGAGACCTAAAAATGATTTCCCCCCAATAAGGGGTGTAAAATGGTTGAGAAAAGCTGGTTCAGGGTTAAGTTGAATGTGTAAAGAGTCAGGTATTTAGGTGTTAGGCTCATGCCCTTTTCCAATGTTTACAGAAATTGTCAGAAATATGAAGCTATAGCCGGTGGTGCTGATGAGTGTATTCTGACAATGGGGACCTCTCTCTGTCGTCAGAAAACAATACTGCTGTGTGAGGGATTCCCCCATCCATACACTCGTACCTCACCCACTGGTTGAAAGAAAAAAAAGTGACTGGTGTATGGGCAACCTAAGTAATCTACACCCTGAGGTGAGATATCAGCCCACCCTGTCTTTGGGGGTCTTCATCGTGCTTTGGGGGTCAGGGGGTGCTACAAAACCCTTATAAAGCTTGGCTTAGGTTTCTCTATTGAGATATAAACAAAGACAAGGCGCCTCTAAGTGCAGAAGTTTACATATTTTAATATCCCCAACGGGACTAAAAACACTTACAAGATGGGATGCTAAAAACGGCACATCATAGAAATGCAGTATGCAGCATTGGAAGGGGACAAATCCAGTGTCAGTCAGCGGCAGAGTGTCCTGGATGCTGAAGCGCCGGCGGAACTGACGTCATCCAAGGGAGAGGAGGAAGAAGCCTGGAAGTGATGTCAGTCATGAGAGACAGCTAACCAGCCTGGACCGCAGCGCTGGATGGATGTGGTCATCAAGAAGGAATGTGTTTCGGAACGCTAACTGGTTCCTTTTTCAACCTATGACCATCAGGGTGACTGTGCACAATATATACTAACAATGTGATGGCAGTGGGCAGAAACAATAAGAAAAACAGGAAGTAAACAATTTAGAATGATTAAAATAGTGTTCTTGAAGGGGAGAAAATATTTAAAATCTGTAAAATATGTAAACAAATATATACTAGTTGATACAGCAGAACATAGTAAAAGCATATTTGTGAGAGAATAATAAAAAAAAAATATTAAAAATAAATAAATAATATATATATATATATATATATATATATGTGTGTATGTAGAAAAGGGGGACAATAAATAAAATGTTTATTTATTGTCCCCCTTTTTTACATACACATATATTTTTTTTTTAATAATTTTTTTATTATTCTCTCACAAATATGCTTTTACTATGTTCTGCTGTATCAACTAGTATATATTTGTTTATATATACAGATCTTAAATATTTTCTCCCCTTCAAGAACGCTATTTTAATCATTCTAAATTGTTTACTTCCTGTTTTTCTTATTGTTTCCGCCCACTGCCATCCCATTGTTAGTATATATTGTGCACAGTCACCCTGATGGTCATAGGTTGAATAAGGAACCAGTTAGCGTTCCGAAACGCGTCCCTTCTTGATGACCACATCCGTCCAGCGCTGTGGTCCAGGCTGGTTAGCTGTCTCTCCCGACTGACGTCACTTCCAGGCTTCTTCCTCCTCTCTTCGGATGACGTCAGTTCCGCCGGCGCTTCAGCGTCCAGGACACTCGGCCGCTGACTGACACTGGATTTGTGATTAAGCCTGAGGACTTCCTCCTGCCGTGACCCCTTCCAATGCTGCATACTGCATTTCTATGATGTGCCGTTTTTATCATCCCATCTTGTAAGTGTTTTTAGTCCCGTTGGGGATATTAAAATATGTAAACTTCTGCACTTAGAGGCGCCTTGTCTTTGTTTATATCTCCATAGAAATTGCTTCTTTCTGCTAGCTGCTGCCATAAGTGTTGAAGAATCCTCCATTTTCTGCCATCATCACTAATTTTGGACTTTTTTAAGAGACATTCATTACCCTGAAGCCCTGAGCGCCCTTACCATCCTCTTTTTGTACTGTATAGGTTTCTCTATTAGAGATCCTGGACGGGTGTCTGAGGGGCAGTAAAACAGGCGGCTGAGCCATGGTTTTATAAAGCACCCTGTAAGCTTTTTTTCTGTCAATGTCCGATGGGAGAAACTTCCTATGACTTTCTGCCCTGGAGGCACAAAAGGAAGTGAGAACAAATCTCTCCAAAGTGTGGTGCAGTCTCCTCGTAGACAGCTTTCTCCAGCGGAGGATTTGCATTCCATTTCTGATCTAGTGAACCAGTAAATATTTAGATGTTTCATAATTTCCTGTTCTGGTGACAATAGTCACCTGCACAAAAAAGTGTGAATCTCTTCAGCAGATACAGAGAAAGCATTGTAAACTTGACAGAGATTCTAGCCACTCCATCTAAAACGTCACCAAGGTTCATACAACTTTAATCCAAGATTCACTGATTTTTATAATTGGATTCAGTTGGGGAAATGTGTGAAAGTTGTGTAAAAATATTAATAAATGGACCTCTTGATGTCCATAAAATTCAGCCTCCTACAATTCCCACAGTTTTGATCCAGAGGAACATATGATAGATATATAATATAATTCTAATTTTTACGATTCTCCGTTTAAAAAAAAGTGCAGGAAGAGCACCATTATAGCAATGGGGTTAAGAAGAATCCTGGCAAAAGTTTATCTTTGGTGATGACACTTTGTGGTATTGAAAACATAATTTTTTTTCAGTTTTATGTTAGTGTTTGACTATTATAGGCCTATTTGTGTTCTTTTTATTTCCTGGCTTGAATTTTCAGCTGCTGTAGACCGCCAAAGGTTTCCCCTTACTGCTTCTGGTCCCGCTAGTTAGATCACTTGTCAATAAACAGGCAATCATCACCTCATCTGTATGGCCCTAGTCCGGTTGTGTGTCTACCGTGACGTGGGCTTGTGTTCCCCTTAGCCGTGTGTTTATTAAACGCTTGAAAAATAAGACGATGGGAGTATTGGAGGCCTGGCAGTATAAATCTTCGGAAAATGTAATTAGATGAATAGGTGGATCCTGCTGCAAAATATTGAAAGAAAATAAATTTGCTAACATGGGAAGACGCCTGGGTGTCTTGTTTGAAGAGCTTATAAAATTTCGAAACGCTCGCTGAAACTTTTCCATTAATAAGAACAGGCAGTCAATAATACATTTCCCATGGCAACATTCAGCAGCAATTGGGGATTTATAAGCCATCTTGCTTAGAGATGTAACTTGAAATCTCAGAGATTTTTAAAGAGAAAGAATAACAGATGAGCAATGGCTGGTGGTGGAATGCTAAGACCCAATATAAGCTAATGACATTATTAACTTCTCTGTGTGACCTTAAAGTGGAAGTGAAGGAAATAAGCTAAGTTCACAGCTAAAAGATGTGAGTGTGAAGTGTCTGACCTGACAAAAAATGCTCAGCAAGTTTCTAATCCAGATATACCTTTCAGACAGCACGGCTAGCATCTGACCTCTCTTTTTCCTACCCTAGTTAAAGTGATAAAGATTGGTCAAGGACCACCCAGCCCATGAATGGATAGTGAAGGAGCAGCTGCACATGGTTAAGGTCAACCCTGAGCTCCCCCCTGAGATTAATATACGAGTTAGCACTCCCCAGTTTGAGTGACATGATTAACATAACTGGAGAAAAGACCAGACTTTGAAAAGTCACATGACTTGTTCCTCCAGTTTTCCTATCTATTTTAATAGCACTCTGCTTGGAAGACCAGTTAGTGAGAGTCAGGGTCTTCATCTAGCTAGGAAGGAATGGGTGCGTAGCTGAGGTGGGATCGGTATCTATAGTTTGAGCATCGTGCAGAGTAGAGAAAGCCATGAGTAACTTGGAGAAAGGAGAAGAGGTCTGTTCTGGGCTCTTAGTTAGAGTTGCTGTCTGAAGTTCATTAGCCAGTGCACCACCCTTTGGGCTCCTTCTGCTAATCACGTGTTTATCTCGTGTTAGTAGAAGTTTGGTGAGTGACGATTCACACTTTTCAGCTTTCGTGCTTTTCAGTCCGTTACTGCGCTTAAGTTTGTGCTTGTGGGTTTGTATCTGCTTTTCAGTGCATGTAGTCAGTTTGCATCTGTTTTTCGGTGTGTTCTTATCTGCTCGTTTCTGATTTTCAGCTCGCTCTTCTCAGGCCTTGCTGTTCTTCAGTGCATTCTGTTAGTTCGCTCTGACCAGGTGACCGTTTTGAAGCCATGTTGCGGGTATGTACTCGTCATAGAGTTTGTGCTGTGCGGGGGCTTGGTGTTGGAGTTCTTGCTTTGCCCCAAGCCCAGTCCATGAACAGGATGGGGAGGAGTTCATGGGCCAAGAATTGGTTGCTCCAGCGTGACCAATTCTCTCATATGCCTTTGCTTCGTGAGATCCAGGAGAATAATCCTGATGATTTCTGGAACTTTCTCAGGATGACGGACCCCGTTTTTCACCGTCTGTTGGCTTTGCTGACCCCTTATATTAGCAGGCAGGATACCTGCATGAGCAAGTCATCACTCTGGAGCAGAGGCTAGTCGCCAAGTTGCAGTACTTGGCGACTGGGAGAAGCCTGCAGGACCTCAAGTTCTCGACAGGCATCTCCCCCCAGGCTCTGGGGATCATTATTCCAGAGACCTGTTCTGCTATTATTCAGGTCCTGCAGAAGGACTATATTAGGGTAAGTTTTCTCCTTTAACATCACATTCTATGTATTTAATGTTTGCTAATGTAGTGTATTTCTTTCATCATTCCCTAATTACCATGATTGTAATATGCTGTGAATATCCCCTTTGTCCATATGGAATGCTGTAATCTTTTAATGCTCCTTTTTTGGTCTACATGCATATTTGCCTTCACTAACCTCCCCAGCATGCTGTCCTGGGCCCATATACACCTAGCCTAGTCACTTAACAATGTATTTTGTCAGCTCCATTGTAGTGCTTTACCCAAAACACCCCCTAAAATGTGTACAAATGTTATTGTTGTCCTTAAATTCAGGCAGAGTGCCAGAGGCTTTTTTTTGGGCCCCAAACTCGGCTTCAACCCTCCCCCCTAAAATTTTTACAATGGGCCATTGTAAGAGGGGGTGAGGAGGGGGTGAGGAATCTGATAAGTGGACCTTATATTTTTGTCTTTAAATACTCCTTAAAATAAATGTTTTACTGATGTTGGCCAAGAATTTTTGTGTCTAATCTGCTTGCAATGTTATGTGCAAAAGTACTAATATTTTTTTTTCTGTTTTGACTCCACAGTTTCCTTCAACGCCACAGGAATGGCAGACTGTGGCATCCCATTTTGCCGACCGTTGGGATTTTCCCAACTGTGGAGGGGCTATAGATGGGAAGCACGTCCACATCGTGCCACCACCCCATTCAGGGTCTTACTATTGTAAATATAAGGGGTTTAATAGTAGAGTGTTAATGGCGGTGGTGTTGGCGCAATATGAGTTCCTCTATGTGGACGTGGGGAGGAACGGCCGGATGTCAGATGGAGGAGTCTTCGTCCAGATGGAGTTTTACCAATGTCTCCAGACTGGTATTGGCCTGGCATTGCCACCTGATGCGGACAATGTTGAAGGACTCCCGTTCGTCTTTATTGTTGATGAAGCATTCGGTCTGGGCGAGCACCTGATGAGGCCATTCCCCCAGAGGACCCTCACCTCGTAAAGGAGGGTTTTTAACTACCGGCTGGCCAGAGCCAGAAGAGTCGTTGAGAATGCCTTTGGAATAATGGCCAGCCGGTTCCGCCTATTTCTGACAGCAATACACATGGCGGACTACAAAATCAACCACATCATCTTATGTTGCTGCATATTGCACAATTTTTTAAGGAAAAATGCCCACAATTTCCTTGCCTCAGTTGGGCCTGAGGCCGGACTTCCTACGAATCCCCTGACGGGCCTGGATACTGGTCGTCCTGGCTTGGCACCCCAAAGCGCCCCTGAAGTTCGGCAGAAATATGTAAATTATTTTACGGGTAGGGGGGCCATTATTATTCCAGACAATGTGTAAATATTTTTTAATAAAAAAAAATTAAAAATCTGATAAAATCTTGAATTTTCTTTATTGCTTGTCTTTCTTTTTAGCTGTCTTCTAGGTTCTCCTAGTGCACTTGTAGTGCCAAGTGGATTTTCCTTTAGTAAATAAGCCCCATTGTCACTGTAAACACAAAATTACTTCAAAAACTGGTATTGAGCATTGAAAGAAGAACCCACACATTGTTGATTAGCAAACTTTTTACTCTGTGCACGTTCACATGTGCATTATAATATTTTGATGTAAAATAATTTTTTTTTCTCAAGTTTTTTACAATTGTTTTTTTTTTGGTATAAACACGCATGTTTCTAAACATAACATACACAAGTCTGGAACTTACAAAGTTCAACGTAGAAAAACTGAAGGCAATATCAGACATTATAGTGTCAAAAATGTCTTGATATTGCCTTCATCAGATGGGGTGATGTTACCCCTGTAAAAGCCAAATTTTGAAGATGTACACAATTTGGGAGTCAAATTGGGTATTTCCCTCCTGATCCCATGCCTAATGTCAACATGTGCTATCTCCCATTATGGGGGATCAATGGACGTGTTTTGGGGGTGCAACCCCTTCCTCTCACCTACTAGAGTTACGAGGAAGGGGTTGCACCCACAAAATGCGTACATTGATATCCCCTGACGGCAGATAGCACATGTTGACACACCGTGTGCATCTTCAAAATTTGGCTTTTAAAATGTCCAAAAAATTTTTTTGATTCGTACAACAAATGTTAAAATGGTAGCATTTGGAAGAAATTCAGATTCTCCCCAACACATCAATCAGGTTCTTCATTTGTTGTTCCATAACATTGAGTTTATTCCTTATGATGTCAATTTCACCATTCCACACCATGATGTCCTGGATTAGCCTTTGTGCATGTCCTGGATTAGCCTTTGTGCACTGTGACTTGTGAAATGTTCAGCTTGCTCTTCAACAACCAACACAGCACCTAAGAATTTGAGTAAAAACATGTATTAGAAATATGCAGGCATACATATATTACCTGAAGCTGGGGCGTCAGATACTGACCTGTTGTGGTGACAATTTTGCCAACTTCCTCCACCCCTCCTTCCTCCAGATCCTCGGGGTGTGGTGTTTTTCTGAGTTCCCCTTGTTTCTGAGGTGTGGGGTTCCTGGTGTCCTCTGAGTGGTGTCATCTGAGTCTTTTCTCGCCTATGAGAATGAAACAAAAGGTATACTTAGCACACAGATATTTGAGTC
The DNA here is from genome assembly GCA_037952835.1 of Lithobates septentrionalis. Lineage (NCBI taxonomy): Eukaryota > Metazoa > Chordata > Amphibia > Anura > Ranidae > Lithobates > Lithobates septentrionalis. Next base: position 148,587 of record JBBDGP010002646.1, on the reverse strand, counting down.
CAGAAATAGGAATATGAAACATTTCTGGGAAGTGGGGTACAATTGTCTGTTTTGGGCAGAGTTCCAAGCTGAAGACATGATTTTTTACCTTACCAAAGCTGGAATACTTACCTTTTTCTGACAATTTTCACACATGGAGACACCCCAAGTCTCCACTGGAGCACTTGTGTGGGACACCTTAAAAAGTTTGTTCTTGTGTCCCACACTAGTGCTCCTGAGTCCAGATGTGTAAACAGCTGCTGAGTGTCCTCTCCTTACATTACACTGAATCAAGCTTGCATTTCATTCTAGTTAAAAACACATCTAGACAGCAATGTACAAAACTTATTTTTAGACAAATAGGCATGACCAAATGTATTTAACCTGTATCTGCCCAAAACATTGTATTTAATGAGCGAACGATGTTTCCTACAACCAATTAATGTGCCCACGAACATGAAAGTCGCCATTTTAAACTGTACAATAGTAAAGAAAATAACATGGCGCAGCATGCAAGTAATAATAATAATCGGAACACAGGACAACTACTTACTTTTTAGAAGCACTTTGATCCTTCTATACTGATCCTGCTCCCTCAGTTTCAGGTCTGACCAGCATTTCCTCAATTGCTCCTTGGATTGTCATACCCGAAAATCCCTGTGCAGACTCTTCACAACTTTAGTCATGATCTTGGCCTTTCTCACATTTGGGTTTAGGTACGGTCCATGCTTCCCATCATAATCGGTCCTCCTTAAGATGTCCACCATCTCCACCATCTTTACAAAGGCCATATTTGAGGCCTTAAATCTTCTCCTCCGGGATCGGGACGTTTCTGGCTCCGGGCTTTCCTTCTCGTTACTAGAATTAACACACACCTGCTCTGTCTCCGCCATGTTGCTCCTACTGTGTGCCGAAAGAGAAGGGGTGGGGAATATTCTAGAAAGAACGTCAGGGGCAGGCAGCGCGGGCGAAGTTTCACGCATGCGCAGTGTATATCTGGCTAACACGTATGTGTCATACAAATGATCTGTGTGCGGAGGAAGGAGGAACAGAAGTGACGAGCGTCCTAATTGAAGGTAACATTTTTACTTGGGCCATCAGTGGCCTATACTGCTTCAAGATTGAAGCCTATATTGGGATAAGATTATGAGAGTTTAGGCTGATATTAGTGTTTTTGTCTTGTGTATTGTCTTACAGCAAATATGAATCACTTTAAGGACCAAGAATTCATGGCCAGTTCCATAGACAAATACAAGGAGATGAGGAATTTGTGGGAGGTGAAAAACAGCTTATATTATAATAAACAAGCTAGGAGGTCAACGCTGGAGAAACGTCTGGAATTTGTGAAGACTCGGGTCCCCGATGCAACCATCGTGTTCTTGGAAAAGAAAATTGGGATCTTGAGGAACTTGTATAAGTAGGAGCATAATAAGATCCAGAAATCACTCAGATCAGGAGCAGCAGCAGCACAAGTGTATGTACCCAGGCTGTGGTACTTCAACAAACTGCGGTTTCTGGACAACCAGACTGAAGCCAGGGAATCACTTTCTACCATTCCCTGCAGCCTTCCCTCCACCCTTCCCTCAACCCCAGCAGAGGCTGACGAGGAACAGCCTGGGCCTTCCATCCTGGAAGAAGTGAATGTGCCCAGCTGTAGCCAGGTATATTATTTTTATACATATTTATTTTCCCAATATTAATGATGTTAACTAGATGTTATAATTGATAACAAATTAATGATTTAAAAAAAAGAGATTTACATATCAATAGACAGTAGTGGCCAAAAATGTTTGGTACAAGAATGAAAAATGCTGGGGTCAGAATGATAGTCTTTTCTATTTATTAACATTCAGTTTGCAAGTCATGAGCTAAAAATTTTGTGTGATTGATGAACCAAAAACTAAAACTATGTCCCTTTTTATACACAGGATGAGCTCAGCCAGGAGGAGAGTCTGGAAAGTGCCAACCAGGAGGTGGCCGTGCCCAGTGTCAGCTAGGAGGTGGCCGGGCCCAGTGTCCGCCAGGAGGTGGGCGGGCCAAGTGTCAGCCAGGAGGTGGCCGTGCCCAGTGTCAGCCAGGAGGTGGCCGGGCCCAGTGTCAGCCAGGAGGTGGCCGGGCCCAGTAGGAGCCTCACCCAATCCCAGATGACTCCCCTCCGTCTTACAACAAAAAGGCCCAGGAAGGGGACGATCACAGAGGAGGCAGCACTGGGGCTCATTAGGGAAGCAAGTGATGTCCTCAGAAGCGCTCGCCCATCCTCCTCCTCCTCCTTCTCCTGCCACAAGTCCACCACCAGAGCCACAGCCTCCAAGGGAGGCTGCAGGGAAGCTTGGAGGGAAGGCTGCAGTGAAGAAAAGAAAGTGATGACCTGGCTTCAGTCTGGTCTGACAGAAGATGCAGGCTGGTGTAGTACCACAGCCTGGGGGACATACAGTACCTTGCGAAAGTATTCGGCCCCCTTGAACTTTTCAACCTTTTGCCACATTTCAGGCTTCAAACATAAAGATATAAAATTTAAATTTTTTGTGAAGAATCACCAACAAGTGGGACACAATTGTGAAGTGGAACGAAATCTTTTGGATTTTTGAAACTTTTTTAACTAATAAAAAAATGAAAAGTGGGGCGTGCAAAATTATTCGGCCCCCTTGCGTTAATGCTTTGTAGAGCCACCTTTTGCTGCGATTACAGCTGCAAGTCGCTTGGGGTATGTCTCTATCAGTTTTGCACATCGAGAGACTGAAATTCTTGCCCATTCTTCCTTGCAAAACAGCTCGAGCTCAGTGAGGTTGGATGGAGAGCGTTTGTGAACAGCAGTTTTCAGCTCTTTCCACAGATTCTCGATTGGATTCAGGTCTGGACTTTGACTTGGCCATTCTAACACCTGGATACGTTTATTTGTGAACCATTCCTTTGTAGATTTTGCTGTATGTTTGGGATCATTGTCTTGTTGGAAGATAAATCTCCGTCCCAGTTTCAGGTCTTTTGCAGACTCCAACAGGTTTTCATCCAGAATGGTCCTGTATTTGGCTGCATCCATCTTCCCCTCATTTTTAACCATCTTCCCTGTCCCTGCTGAAGAAAAGCAGGCCCAAACCATGATGCTGCCACCACCATGTTTGACAGTGGGGATGGTGTGTTGAGTGTGATGAGCTGTGTTGCTTTTACGCCAAACATATCATTTTGCATTGTGGCCAAAAAGTTCGATTTTGGTTTCATCGGACCAGAGCACCTTCTTCCACATGTTTGGTGTGTCTCCCAGGTGGCTTGTGGCAAACTTTAGACAAGACTTTTTATGGATATCTTTGAGAAATGGCTTTCTTCTTGCCACTCTTCCATAAAGGCCAGATTTGTGCAGTGTATGACTGATTGTTGTCCTATGGACAGACTCTCCCACCTCAGCTGTAGTTCTCTGCAGTTCATCCAGAGTGATCATGGGCCTCTTGGCTGCATCTCTGATCAGTCTTCTCCTTGTCTGAGCTGAAAGTTTAGAAGGACAGCCAGGTCTTGATAGATTTGCAGTGGTCTGATACTCCCATTTCAAAATGATCGCTTGCACAGTGCTCCTTGGGATGTTTAAAGCTTGGGAAATCTTTCTGTATCCAAATCCGGCTTTAAACTTCTCCACAACAGTATTACGGACCTGCCTGGTGTGTTCCTTGGTCTTCATGATGCTCTCTGCGCTTTCAACAGAACCCTGAGACTATCACAGAGCAGGTGCATTTATACAGAGACTTGATTACACACAGGTGGATTCTATTTATCACTATCAGTCATTTAGGACAACATTGGATCATTCAGAGATCCTCGCTGAACTTCTGGAGTGAGTTTGCTGCACTGAAAGTAAAGGGGCCGAATAATTTTGCACGCACCACTTTTCAGTTTTTTAATTGCTAAAAAAGTTTAAAATATCCAATAGATTTCGTTCCACTTCACAATTGTGTTCCACTTGTTGGTGATTCTTCACAAAAAATTTAAATTTTATATCTTTATGTTTGAAGCCTGAAATGTGGCAAAAGGTTGAAAAGTTCAATGGGGCCGAATACTTTCGCAAGCCACTGTATATGTCATCTGCTGCTAGTCATGATCTCTGGGAGTCCTGGAACAGATTGGTCTCCAAATTATATGGACTCCTCAAGTTAACAATTTTTTTTCCCACAGACTCGATGTGTGCCCTGGGGGGCAAAAGGCTTTGCAAATTCCAAAAGTTTCTCCAGTGTTGCCTTCCTCTTTATTTTGTTACCAAGAATAAATGGATATTTTATTTTCTGAAAATACTTGCCTATGTGTTTTTCTAAAAATAGGACAGATTGTTTGTGAGTAGGCAGGTACATTTCAAAAATACAAGGTCAAATTAACAAGGGACACCAACCAGCCTCCTTGAGGTTAAAAAATACAAGATAATAATGTTATTGTGGTAACTTGACACACCAAAAAAACAAATAAATTATGGAGATCACTAGAAAATAATTTTTCAATAATCCAAAAAAAGGAGATCTTGATGAAATTTAAAAAAAAATGACTATAAAAAATACTTCAAAACATTATTATGGAGATCTGGCTTTAAAAAAAATCAAAGATTATTCATGAGCTCACGAGAAATAATAAAGAAATAAGTTTGAGAGAACTCTGTGTGAATATCAGCAGCAAAACAACATCATTCTTCTAGCATTATAAAGCACAAAAGAATGCATTAAAAGATCACAGCATCTGCAGCGTGAGGAATGTGCTATCTCCATTATGAACGCTAGTTTTACCAGACCGAGCGCTTCCGTCTCGTACTTGCTTCAGAGCATGCGTAGTTTTTGGTGCGTCGGAACAGCATACAGACAAGCGGTTTTTCCAACAGTAATTAGTTCCGTCGGAAAAATATAGAACATGTTCTCTAAGTCCATCTAAATTTTCGACGGAAAAAGTCTAAAAGCCCCCATCGGACTTTTTCTGACGGAAATTCTGCTCGTGTGTTCGCGGCATAAGGATAAACTAAAATGAGTTAGGGTCATTTTTTTAGTTGCATATTTTGGAAGTGTACACATTAACTCCTGTTTTATCGACATTAGCTGAACAGTGATAGGATCCTCTAAGGCTCCAGAAGACTGCAACAATGTGGTCACATCATGATGAGAGACAACAGCAAGCCTGTTGATGGCAGGTTGGGACTCCAGCTCTGAATCACTGGTGCCCACTGCCAGAAAAGGGGCTATGGAGAGTCACATGATGGCGAGCAGAGGAGAGAAAGAAAACAAGCTTAAAGGGTGCTTTTGTTGAATAAAAATGTGATGCCAAGAGATGGCTCAAAATGAATGGGATGCAACATGTCCCAATTTACCAAAAAATATGCCACACATTGTGTGTTGTGGTGCGTTGCAGCACAGGGGGACTCTTGCCATACCTTGGGGTGACAGCCATTTTGACAAGGAACTAACATGTGAGCGATGCTCTACCACACATCGCAATAATGTTGGTAGGGTGAAGGAGCTCTCAGCATTACGGGTATTGATTAGGGCTGGTTGTCACATGCAGCTGCTTTTTTAATGTAATCTGCCAGGCTTAGCAGATTTGTAGGCAGGTTAAACCAGTTAGTTAGATGCTGGCATAAATTCCATGTCCGGTTTCATGGGTTTTTTGGCGGGTTTTGCTGTGGGTCTGGCCCAGTTTTCTTGTATCATATCAATTTGGACAGCAGTCCAATAAGAGACTCATCGTCCCCCAGTGGAAGTTGGGGAAGGGAGAATCCTTAGTGATTTCAAGAGAGACCCAGTGCAACTGTGGGTTGTGAGACCCATAAGGTACTGAGATGGAGGATGAGACCACTGCCCACATGTAGAGACTTCTAACTTGGAGTTCGCCCTGAAGACACCAATGCTGGAGAATGACCCTGAAGGACTTACACTTACGTGAGAGAGCTCTGAAGGACTATGATTACTGGAATATGCTTTTGCAGGTAATCCGGGGCAGCACTCAGTCTGTAGTTATAGTGGCATCACAGAATGCTTTAATTTCACTTTACTAAAACCTGGCATGCAGTTGACCCTACATAGAGCCAACCCAAACTTCTTATCCCACCTGCTGAATCAGAATTAGAATCATTGCAGTACACAAACACAGGATCCCAGGTACTGTGTACTTCAAAGGGTTTTTTATTTTTCACCAGACAGGTTCTCTTTAAAGCAGTTTGGTTATTGTTTTATGCCTCTAGGTATAAATGTACAGCAACAGAAAACCTTCTCCAGGCTTTAAATGACTGGTAACTGGAAATGTTCTCAGTTCGTTACAGGAAAGAGATTTAACAAGTACGCCCCGGGGGCGCAGTCACCGCTCTAGTCCTCCAGTAACGTTCCAGCAGGGCAATACCTTTAAAAGCCCCTCTCGTCCCCAGACGGATTAGACGTTACTGAAACGAGGAAAAAGAATTGCCCTTTGTCAAAGTCGTAAGCCCAGCGGACTCGTAGCCGAGGCTTAAGATCTGGCTGAGGGAGAAAATAACTGAGCAGAATAAAAAAAAAGTTGGCCGTCGACTCTGCAGCTATTTCACAGCTCTTCAGCGCCGCTTGTAACAAAGAGTCATTATTGACGTTGCGGCTCCCAGTGAGAATGTTCTGTAAAGTGTTTCCTTGGGAAGAGTCCATAGTAGTACGTTCCTCAGATCAGACTATTCTCCTCCATAATAATCTTCCATTACAGACGCTTCTTATTGGCGCCTCAAACTATCTGTAGACCTTTTGGCTTCATGTAAATAGTAATAACAGCTTATTTTATTGTTTTAGAAACTGTGCCTCTATAGTATTTACTTATACATACAGTGCCTTAAAAAAGTATTCACACCCCTTGACATTTTTCACATTTTGTCATCTTACAACCAAAAATGTAAATGTATTTTATTGGGATTTTAAGTGATAGACCAACACAAAGTGGCAGATAATTGTCAAGAGGAAGGAAAATGATAAATGTTTTTCAAAATGTTTTTCAAAATGTTAAATAAATATCTGAAAAGTGTGGCGTGCATTTGTATTCAACCCCCCTCAGTCAATACTTTGTAGAACCACCTTTCACTGCAATTACAGCTGCAAGTATTTTTGGGGATGTCTCTACCAGCTTTGCACATCTAGAGAGTGAAATTTTTGCCCATTCTTCTTTGCAAAATAGCTCAACTCTGTCAGATTGGATGGAGAGTGTCTGTTAACAACAATTTATAAGTCTTGCCACAGATTCTCAATTGGATTTAGGTCTTGACCTTGACTGGGCCATTCTAACATATGAATATGCTTTGATTTAAACCATTTCATTGTAGCTCTGGTTGTATGTTTAGGGTCGTTGTCCTGCTGGAAGGTGAACCACCACCCTAGTCTCAAGTCTTTTGCAGACTCTAACAGGTTTTCTTCTAAGATTGCCCTGTATTTGGCTCCATCCATCTTCCCATCACCTCTGACCAGCTTCCCTGTCCCTCCTGAAGAAAAATATCCCCACAACATGATGCTGCCACCACCATGTTTCACAGTGGGGATGGTGTGTTCAGGGTGATGCGCAGTGTTAGTTTTCTGTCACATGTAGCGTTTTCCTTTTAGGCCAAAAAGTTCAATTTTGGTCTCATCTGACCAGAGCACCTTCTTCCACATGTTTGTGGTTTTCTTTCAACAATGGCCTTCTTCTTGCCACTCTTCCATAAAGGATAGATTTGTAGAGTGCACGACTAATAGTTGTCCTGTGGACAGATTCTCCCACCTGAGCTGTGGATCTCTGCAGCACCTCCAGAGTTACCATGGGCCTCTTGGCTGCTTCTCTGATTAATGCTCTCCTTGCCCGGCCTGTCAGTTTAGGTGGACGGCCAGTCTTGGTAGGTTTGCAGTTGTGCCATACTCTTTCCAATTTTGGATGATGGATTGAACAGTGCTCCATGCTTGGGATATTTTTTTATGACCTAACCCTGCTTTAAACTTCTCCACAACCTTATCCCTGACCTGTCTGGTGTGTTCCTTGGCCTTCGTGATGCTGTTTGTTCACTAAGGTTCACTAACAAACCTCTGAGGGCTTCACAGAACAGCTGTATTTATACTGAGATTAAATTACACACAGCTGGACTATATTTACAAATAAGGCAACTTCTGAAGGCAATTGGTTCCACTAGATTTTAGTTAGGGGTATCGGAGTAAAGGGGGCTGAAAACAAATGCACGCCACACTTTTCAGAAATGTATTTGTAAAAAAAATGAAAACCATTTATCATTTTCCTTCCACTTCACAATTATGTGCCACTTAGTGTTGGTCTATCACATAACATCACAATAAAGTACATTTACATTTTTGTTTGTAACATGAAAAAATTTGGAAAATTTCAAGGGGTATGAATACTTTATCAAGGCACTGTAGAAGCAAGGTTGCAAGAAAGCAGCCATATGTGTTCATTCCATACACAGGCTCTTCTTTCTGCTCAGAAGTATAGTGACTGTGCTTTACTGATTGTTTCTCATTGTATGTCTATGGTCAGGTCCAAACTAATTGATAAAAATAATCCACGTGAGTTGAGGTTATCTCTGAAATCCTTATGTAGCACCCTCTGTGTGTACAGTGTAGGAAAATTGAGTTGGACTCCTCTGTAGCTAGAGACCCAGGGTTAATTTGTTTAGAGTTAAATGGCAGAGCTCCAAGGGCTGAGTCTCTGTCACTTCCCCCAGGCTTCTGGAACTGCTGGAGAATTATGAGAACATAGAGGGCAGATGGGGCAGAGATGTGGCCTGATCATTTTTGGAGTCTCCTCCAATCCCTGGCTGAGGATGGCCCAGAAGGAGGAGAGATAGTCCATAATATTCTGGAACCTGGCTATGTGGTATGCAAAATCCAGGGTCCAGTTGCCTAGAGGGGACACTCTGTGCTGAGGGGCTCTGCCCCTGGGCAAAAAGAAGGAACCAGGGAGAGCGGGAGAGAAGCAGCAGAAGCCTCACACCCTTTCAGCCTCAGCTAGGCTTAGCTGAAGCTATCCTGGCAGCTACTGGAACCCGTCCAGCAGGTGGCCTGTTCAGCAGTCACATGTGCCTTAGGATTCATCTAACGGACTGAATCATTAGCTTCAACCACTACACCCTAGAGCCTATAGCGGAGAAGCAGCCAGGTAAAATATCCAGCTATCCTTCTATCAAGGGACAACTAATGCCGCGTACACACGAGCGGACTTTACGGCGGACTTTGCCCGGCGGATTTTTCGACGTACTTTACGACGGACTTTCTGAATGAACGGACTTGCCTACACACAATCCACCAAAGTCCGTCGAATTCGTACGTGATGACGTACGACCGGACTAAAACAAGGAAGTTCATAGCCAGTAGCCAATAGCTGCCCTAGCGTGGCTTTTTGTCCGTCGAACTAGCATACAGACGGCGGACTTTTCGACGGGACTCGATTTCAACGGATAAATTTTAAACAAGTTTCAAATCTAAGTCCGTCCAACTTTTGAGCAAACAAAGTCCGCTGGAGCCCACACACATCGAATTGTCCGACGAAATCCAGTCCGCCGGGCAAAGTCTGCCGTAAAGTCCGCTCGTGTGTACGCGGCATTAGAGCCATCAAAGCCAGTACACCTACCCTACACCTTTTGCCTGGGGAATTTAAGGAGAAGCCAGGTGCCTTGGCATTCTCTATGGTAATAGAACACCTGTATTCAGTAATTGAAGACCCCCTTTTTACCAGTTGAGCTGATCTGTATTTTCCAATGGGAGGACAGACGTGATTTTTGGTAGCCAGAGACAGTTTAAAGTCCTCAAGTTGCATTCAAACTACAGTTGTGGATATCCCATGCCTTCCCATACCCATCTCCAAAGTTATCCCCTAATGAACCAAAAACACAAAAAAAAGCACCCTGGACAGGTTTTTGAGTACTGAGTGAATGTTGGGTAATTTCCTAAACCTCTCTGTGGGAAAGCCATGTCTCACCTGTCTATTTACTGGTTCACTAGTGCAAAAAAAAGAAGAAATACCTTCTGAAGCCTTTGTTATGCTCACCCTTGCTGAAGCCAATTCAGGGAGTAATGTCAGGTGGACCCAGCGGTGCAGTTTTTGTCCAGATTGACTGGCCGCCTTTTCTCAATGTCATTACGCCGCTTCAGCCTTTAGGACCCTGCCACTGGACAGCCAAAAGGAAGTGTCCTTGTCATCCAGGCAGTGATGTGGACACCAAATGAATGACCCTCCTCCCCTGCAGTGAAGAAGATAGAAAACTCTGTACCCAGTGTGCCATGTGACCACAGATTTAGGTAAGTACATGTGGATTTTGAGTTCGTTTTTTTTTTTTAAACTAACTTAGTGATTAGTAGGTGGGCAGCGGACGTTTAAAATTGAATTTCAGGTAGATTCAAATCACACATTTTAATGCAGTTATGTGGTCTGGATCTCCCTGCACAATACTCCAATCAAGAATGCTCACACTCCATGAGCAGTGTTGTTGATTGGAGCACTGTGCAGTAATACACAAAAATCAATAATCTGCCCTGCCTGTGACTGGATTGGGAAGGAGACGTAGATCCATGACAAGAACGGGTCATCAACCTTTGACGCTGTAGTCCACCACATCACCCCATTTCCAGCTCAGAGACACAAACTTCCTGTGGCAGCCATATGGGAAGACGCCCTTGAAGCAGCAGATGACGGAGAATCGTGTCTCCTGGTACTGTTAGACCTCAGCGCAGCATTTGATACAGTGGACCACAATACTTTACTTGTCCGCCTCGCAGAAGTAGCAGGAGCTACAGATTCTGCTCTAAAATGGTTTGCATCCTTCTTAAAGAATCGCTCTCAGATAGTGAATCTAGGAGCATTCACCTCGGAAACCCGGGCAATCTCCTGTGGAGTCCCTCAGGGCTCACCCTTGTCACCAGTGCTATTCAACATCTACATCCGCCCACTCCTCAATATTATCGGAAAAACGGAACTCTGCTTCTACTCATACGCTGATGACACCCAACTCTACCTTCGCATCACCGGACAAAAAGACCATCATCAGCAATTAGAGAAATGCCTCACTTTAATAGATGACTGGATGACCATTAGCTCCCTCAAACTCAACGGTTCAAAAACAGAACTTCTTCTCCTACACGCTAACAAAAATTCCAAAACTAAGACTCCGTGGACACCTCCCACCATCCTCGGACAGACCATCTCTCCAAGCACCAAAGCCAAGAGTCTCGGAGTCATCTTTGACTCAGGAATGACAATGGATGCACAAATAGGATCAGTAGTTAGCGGATCCCACCATCTCCTCCGCCTGCTACGTAGACTCATCCCCTTCATCCCGGAAGAGGACAAAGCGGCAGTTGGAACAATCATCAATTCCTGACTCGACTACGCAAATTCGCTCTACGTAGGATTACCCCAATATCAGCTTGCGCACTTACAACTCATCCAAAACATGGCGGCAAGACTGTTAACAGGAAAAAAAATCTGGGAATCCATTTCCCCATCCCTAAAGAGCCTACACTGGCTAACCATAAAGAATCGGATCACATTCAAGACCCTCTGCCTCACCCACAAATGCATACAAGGAAACGCTCCGCTATATCTCCTGGAGAGAATAAAACACTACACACCTAATCGCAGTCTTCGATCAGCTAACCAAAACCTCCTCATCATTCCCAAATACTGCTACAAAGCAAAGGGAGAACGAAGATTCGCAGTCCAAGGACCACGGCTATGGAACGCTCTTCTGACCTACATCCGCATGGAAGAAAACCATCAGGCCTTCAGGAAAAAACTAAAGACCTTCCTTTTCTAAGAAGCTGACAACAGAGAACGCATCTAGCGCCTTGAGGCGATTCAGTTTGCATTTGCAGTGCTTTACAAATCATTCATTCATTTATCACTGGTGCATCATCCAGTATCATCATATGTACCCTCAACTTGTGTCCTGTGTTTTGGAGAGGTTTTTGATATGTGCCCTGCAAGCACGCGGCTCCATTACCTCAGCTCCCGGTACAAATTAGTTGGCCCTGGCTCCATACTTACCATACCTCATTACAATATCTTATTAGCACCCGCCCCTGATGAGTGTGATACACACGAAACGCGTCGGGCATTTTTTGGGATGCAGACACAAGCCCCCATTCAACCATCTACTTTGGGCATCTCAGGATGTCTTCGTGTATCTCGATTCAGTTATTTATCTTTAAATTTGATTATGTAATTTATTATGGTCTCACTGTTTTATTTACAAGTGCTGTTTATATGCTTTTTGTACATTTATGAACTCATTAGAATGTATTTACTGGTTAATCCAGACCACCATGGGGCGCTTGGCTACTATACTTGGATGTACCCTAGCTGCCTGTATTGCATGGACACTCATCATAGTGTGTGTGAACAAACATGAAATTATATTTACTACAATGTACTTTCACCTATGTGGTTTCTGTTATTGACATGTTTCATGATTTTTATGACAGTAAATGTGCACTTTTATTTCAACCCACCTCCACTATGTCTATGGCTTCACTCAAAGTCCCAAACTTCCCATTATTTTTCCTAGATCCATGACAAGGGCATCTCTGCACTCTCTCCTACTATTCGCTGTCAAGCTGTTAAAGAAGAACTCCTATGAGCATTAACAAATTAAATAGAGGTCCATACATTCATGACAAATTACCTATATTAGCCTCCCCAATTAAACCATATTGAAATGTAAAGAAAATCCTTTTTTTATTCTTTGCTTCCCGGCTTCTCTGCTCTTCCACAGATAGAAGCGCAATTTGTGAGAGTAACTAATATTGAGCTCAGATGGCACTGTTCTCAGTTCAGTGAGTGTGCCTGGGGGTGGAGGTATTCCAGCTAGAGGGCTCCGATCCAGTTTCTCTGTTGCACCTCCTCTGTCTTTTAAATGGGATGCTAGAATGCATAGATTCATTTGGTGATAGGATGCAGGCAGCCAGGCTGCAAAGCATCAATGGTTGCTAGGATGCAGGCTGCACAGTGTCACTGGTTGGTAGGACACAGGCATGGCTGCCCTTGTCCCACCAACCAATGGAGCTGTGTCCTACTGATCAATGAAAATACAGAGGGGGTGGAACAGGGTAGCTGACATGGCCCCTCCCGCTGCATACCAAGTGACAACCAGATAGCAAGTAATTATGCTGCAAGTTTGAAAATGACTTGCTAAGCTCTTGCTAGACTTGCCAGGCTTCACAAGTTTGTTGCACAATTGCAGCAAGTCCGCATTGCATGACTCCAGATCAACTTTCTACATTCTGCAAACCTGCTGCAAGTTCTGGTTCAGTTATGTTGTGTAATAGTCATCCCACCACAGGGGTCACTACGGCTGAATTTTCATAATTGCCCCCTGCTGTGTGCAAGGTTTTTCTTTAATTGGGGCTGGGGCAGCCATAGAATCACTTTGGGAGTGGTAACCATGAGATCTGGGGTTCAGGGAGGTAGAAATCTAGGAGTGAGTAACCTTAATATCCCATTGGTGGAGCACAATTTGGAATGTTTTATTTTTCCTTGTTTATATGCTGAGATTTAGCAGAAAATGTGTGTATTTAACGAGAGGTGGATATAGAAAGAGGACTACAAATCCCAGCAATACAGTAACAATGCAGAATACCACCAGCTATAGGGGGTGTATATAGAGAGATGACTGCACTGTGTTGTAAAGAGATCCATGTAATGTACTGTATACAAGGAGATTAATTAATTGTGCTGTATACAGAGAGACCCATGCATTGTGCTGTATACAGAGAGATCCCTTTCATGGGAAATAGGAAAAGGTGGATACTTTTTTAACCATCTATACTGGGCTCACCTCACTATACAGAGGTGCCTTATATCCCTGACAGTAAAGTAGAGAGATGAGCGGAGGGGTCCCCCACTACTGGTCTCACTATTGTGCTGTATTGGGCTTGGTCTATAAATGGCTAGATTTGTCTCCTACAATGTGTGCAATGTCTACCATTTCCCTCTTACATTCTGTTGATGTCTTCTGTAGCTTTATTCCTGGCTGGCTATTCTCTGCAATCTCTTTTTTTTATGCATCTGTTGCCCCTCGATCTGAAAACACAACGATTCCCATAATGGGATGCCCTGTGTATACGTAATAGAAATAATATAAATTGGTGCGCTAATTCAAGAAGCTATGCTGCAAAAATAGACAAATATGCAGGAATCACTATCCTTAATTTAAAAAAACAAACAAACAAATGCAGTAATATGTGATAATTTGTGATAATGTTGTGAAACAATGATAACATGCACTAATTCAAGAAACTATGCAGCAAAAATAAACAAACATGCATGAATTAATGAGAAGAAAAAAAACATAAAATGTGATAATATGCAATAATATGTGAGACAGTGATGAAGTGTGCTAATTCAAGAAGCTAAGCAGCAAAAATAGGCAAATATGCATGAATTGAACATAAAATATTCTAAATATATAAACTTGCGCTAATGGTATGGCAAATGTGACGAATAAAAAAAGATAAGATAAAAATAAAATAAAAAATGCAGCTGCGGTGCACAAAGTGCTATTCACTTGACAAACAGGATAAAATATAAACTACAGCGCTAGCAAACACAACATCAATAAATATAGTGAAAAACAATAAAAAGTGAATGTCCATATAAAGTGACTGATGTGCTCCAATCCAAAAAAGTGCAAAGTGCTCAAGAGTTTTCAGGTTCGCAAAACACCCCCTCCTGTGTCCCCACTCACCAAATGGAATCGACCCCTAGCTTTCAGTCTAGGGGTCACTTCGGGCTTATAATGGTGGCCGGGGATGGCAGCTTGACATCAAATCATTTAGGCAGATCTCACTTGTTACAGATACTCAGCCGAGATAATTAGTACCCAAAAACTAAAGGAAGGGACTATAGTGAAGTACCGTTTGGCAATGAATTTATTGCGCATATAAAAATGGATACTTACAAAAAGTAAGATAAAATCAGGCATAAAACGTCAGAGATCTGTGAGTACAAAAGCGCCGCTCATGGCGTGCGTTCCACCGATAACCGGAAGTGACGTCTCGGAACCAGAAATTACGTCAACACGTTTCACCCTCCCACAGGGCGATATCAAGGACCTAATTTCCAGTCCTTGATGACGCCCTGTGGGAGGGTGAAACGCGTGGACGTAATTAAATGACTATGCCAAATTTAAAAAAAACAAAAAATGCAATCATATGCTATAATATGTGAAACAGTGATAAAAGTGCAGATGAATATCCGCTTTTGATTCAAGCACTTTTATCACTGTTTCACATATAATCGCATATTATTGTACTTTTTGTTTTTTTTTTAATTCGGGATATGCATATTTGTCTATTTTTGCTGTTTAGCTTCTTGAATTAGTGCACTTTATTACTGTTTCACATATCACATATTATCGCATATTACTGCATTTATTTTTATTTTTTAATTTAGGGTTAGTCATTCCTACATGTTTAGCTATTTTTGCTGCATAGCTTCTTCAATTAGCGCACCATTTTTTATTATTATTACATATACACAGGGCATCCCATGATGGGAATCGTTGTGTTTTCAGATCGAGGGGCAAAAAGAGGGGCTGGCTATTGAAGAGAATAGCCAGCCAGGAATAAAGCTACAGAAGGCATCAACAGAATGTAAGAGGGAAATGATAGACATTGCACACATTGTAGGAGACAAATCTAGCCATTTATAGACCAAGCCCAATACAGCACAATAGTGAGACCGGTAGTGGGGGACCCCTCCGCTCATCTCTCTACTTTACTGTCAGGGATATAAGGCACCTCTGTATAGTGAGGTGAGCCCAGTATAGATGGTTAAAAAAGTATCCACCTTTTCCTATTTCCCATGAAAGGGATCTCTCTGTATACAGCACAATGCATGGGTCTCTCTGTATACAGCACAATTAATTAATCTCCTTGTATACAGTACATTACATGGATCTCTTTACAAAACAGTACAGTGCAGTCATCTCTCTATATACAATTCATGGCTCTCTATATACACCCCCTATAGCTGGTGGTATTCTGCATTGTTTCTGTATTGCTGGGATTTGTAGTCCTCCTTGAGGTTTCTATTTCCACCTTTCGTTAAATACACACATTTTCTGCTAAATCTCAGCATATAAACAAGGAAAAATAAAACATTCCAAATTGTGCTCCACCAATGGGATATTAGGGTTACTCACTCCTTGATTTCTACCTCTCTGAACTCCATATCAGATCTCATGGTTACCACTCACTTCTCTGCTCACCACTCCCCAGCACCGATTACAGAAAAACCTTACACACAACAGGGAGCACTGATGAAAATACAGCCGCAGTGGCCCCTGTGGTGGGATAACTTACACAACATAACTGAACCAGAACTTGCAGAATATTTGCAAAGAAAGTTGATCTGGAGTCATGCAATGTGCACTTGCAGCAGCACAATTACTTGCTATCTGAGATTGTTTCATAGAAAAGAATCATTTTTGTATGATAGATGAATTATTTTATGCAATGACGTAGGGTTTATCATTATATATGATTGTTGGAGTGAATGGATTTCACACGTGTACAGCAAGGGATTAGGTTAATAGCAGTGGATTCACTATCCTTAAATTGTGGGATTATAGATTTGCGCTGCTTGCTTCTTTTTTCTTGCCAAAAACAGAGACTTGCGGGGCTATTGCTGTAGACTTGCAGGGCTCTTGCTGTAGACTTGCGGGGCTTTTGCTATAGACTTGCGGGGCTCTTGCTGAGACTTGCAGGGCTCTTGCTGTAGACTCACCACTGCAACTTTGCTCTTGCTAGAGACTTGCCATGCAAGTTTCCTACAAATTGGAAAAGTGTCAACTAGAACTTTTTGCTTCAAGTGCTCTGCAATTGTACAACTTGCCAGAAAAGATGTGCCACAAGTTGACAAGACTTACAATTCATTACTCCCATAAATGTGTGACAAGTTATCCTTGCTATCTGGGAACTTGTTTCTGGTAAGCACCTGGTTCTCAAGGCAAGTGCTGTCAATCACAGCTAATTAAACATTCATCTCCTTGCTAGTTGCATGGTCAGCAGTTGTGTGATCCAAGGCCTGGGGATTAGGTGCCAATGAGTTGGTACTGAAGTACGCTGGTGCTTATGGTTGGGCTCCCTACTATAGCTGGGTCTTATGGAGAAGCTACTTGCTATTAGATTCTGGCACTACTGCCTGCACACAGGTTCCCAGATAGCAAGCAATTGTGCTGCAAGTTTGAAAATGACTTGCTAAGCTATTGCTAGACTTGCCAGGCTTCACAGGTTTGTTGCATAATTGCAGCAAGTCTGCATTGCATGACTCCAGATCAACTTTCTTTGCAAACATTCTGCAAGCCTGCTGCAAGCTCTGGTTCAGTTATGTTGTGTAATAGTTATCCCACCGCAGTGACCCAAATTTTCATGCCGTAGACTTTCAGAGCTCTTGCTGTAGATTCACCACCACTAGAACTTTGCTCTTGCTAGAGACTTGCCACGCAAATTTGCTACAAATTGGAAAAGTGTCAACTAGAACTTGTGCTTCAAGATCTCTGAAAGTATACAACTCGCCAGTGAAAATGTGCATCAAGTTAACAGACTTACAATTCAACGCTGCCACAAATTTGTGGCAAGCTATCCTTGCTATCTGGATTGGTGGAAAAGCATGAGGCAGCAACCATTGAATCTCTGGTGTCAAAGATGTTTGTGGCTCATGAATTTTGATAGCTTCTTCGAAAAACCCCTTATAGGTCCCTGTGTGTCCCTGTATTGACCTGTTCACAGTTTACAGTGTAGGCATCTCAGTTTTTCTTGGGTTCCTTCCCTCTGGATATCATAGACTAGCACAACTGGAATAGGCTGTTGTAGGGCAACTCTAGGGAATTCTTCATATGGTGTTTGCTTGTTTGTTTGTGCCCTTATATTCTTGCTCCACCCATGACCATTCTTTAACGAACTGCTGGACTTGAGACACACATTGTTCCACTTCACTCCACTCATTTCAAGTCCAGAATCAAAGAAGTCAGAAGTTCTTCTGTGGGCACTGTGGTCCATAGGTCTGTGGGCCTTCTAAGAATATGCCCAAACAAAACATAGTAGGGTGAGGGGCCTGTCAACAAATATACTGTATGGTTGTATTTCCACACCACTTTGGCTAAGTAACGGGTCAATTTTATTTGTTTTTCACAAATTAAGCCTCTCAGCAGTTGTATGATGGCGTGATTTAGACTCACACATACTCTGTTTCTTTGTAGGTGGTACAAAGTCGTGTGAGCAGCACCATTCTTGGGGGAAACTTACCTTGAAAACAGAGTTCCAAGTCTGAATGTATCTTCTGTAGACATCCATAAGGAAGGCAGAAGTACTTCCAAACTATCTGGGCGGCAGTCTGGTCGTGGGTCAGTACTTCCACCCCAAACTTAAAGTAAAATGGTCCACAATGATTAGGTACCCATCTTCTGCCATGTTGAGTGTAAGAAATTTGATAGTCAGTATTTTTAGTGAGGCAGGTGTGAATTCAGGCCCCAGAACCCTTGGACACTAAACAGACTATACAGCATCATCAGACTTGTTCAACCCACTAGGACAGGCCCACATTTGTAGCTTGAACCGAGTCGATGCTATTACAGACACACCATTTTCCCATTTTAATGTGGATTCGCTCTGGCAGAGAGATGGCCTGGGCCCTTGACAGTATGATCTCCCAAGTCACTGAGGAGTCAGGGGGAACATTATTCTGTGGTACTGCATCACCTCTTCCTTGGTCTCTTTTCCAAGGGAATATCTCAGCTGTTATATCTTGCAGTTTCAGTGCATATTGTGGAATAGATTCTCTTACCCTCTGCTTCATGCTGACGCAGTGGACCCTAAAGTCCCCTAATGGTGCTGCTTGGCTTTTCACTCTTTCTAAGCAGTTTACTATCATATCAAGGGAGTCTTCTGCTGGGAGGTGCAGGATAAACCTTCTTGCTTCACCCTCTAAGGTGTTACTGGCCAGTTCTAACTGCTGGGACAGTATATATTATGATCAGATCAGGCCCTGCAATGTCTTGGTCCAATCACCCAAATCCTAATCTGGCCCTGAGTATTGGGTAATTGTTGTGGCGGAAATCCTTGCAGAAATAAGGGGGCAATTATCAATTATTAGGGGTAGTAGGTTCCCTGATACCCTCTGGAATAGTACTACTGGTCCCTGCTGTCCCACCACTCGCATCACTATTGTCTTCCATGGCAGGTTCCTGTTTGTACAGTAGATGCCAAGTGTAACAGAATGGGGAAATGGCAGAATAATTAGACAGAGAGTAACTGTAACTTTTAGTTTTACAAAACAGGTGCAAGGTTAGAATCAATAATGAAAAACAGGGTCAGAATGGCAAAGAGAATAACACAAAACAGATTATGAGTGCTGCACAAATATAGCAAGGTCTCCGGCCTCCTTCAGTCTAATGAGGACCTCCAGGGCCAGAGATAGCTGACAAACTTCTGTATATGGTGGGTGGTGAGGCATAGTGGGTGCAAGGTGGAAGTTATTGGGCGCCAGACATTTCTTGAATGCAAAAGAGATGTTTATTTCTCTTACAAACTTTTATTAGGGAAAGAGGGTTAGGGCCAGGACACCCTTGAGTAGTTGCAAGTTCAATTAACACACTCTGAGACTTCAATCGGAGGACAGCCATGCAGATAAAGACCACTAGCATGAAGCCACATCTGCATGTGCAGGAGTGCTGTCCTCTATGGCAACAGTCTTTACCAGTTCCTAACACAAAGCGTAACAGTTCTTTCACCTTCACTACAACTTCTCCTTGTAGTTCTTCAACCTACTGAGCTTCCAGTCTCTCACTAGACCCTCTGATTCACTGCCACTGAATCGCTTGAGGTCCTCCAATCTTCCTCAAGCGTATCTTCCTCAAGCGTCACCCCTGCTTCCATGCTGGGTCCCTAGTTTGGCACTCCCGATACTTCTCAAGCTTCACCCCACTGGCCTGCTCAGTCCCTGGCTTAGCACGCAAGGCTGCTCTGCAAGCGTCACCTCCACTGGCTGGGTTCCTGACTTGATCACCACCTGAAGTTTCCCGATTCTCCACTGTGCCTGTTCGGTGAGAATACTGCTCCGGTGCTTGCTTCAGTTACTCACTGTGGTCCCTGGTAATAAGGAGGCTGGTCCCTTAGTGGCGACAGCTTCCCCTCTACCTCCAACCACTGAAAAGTTCTCAGGCCGGCAGAACTGTCACCTCTGGTTGGACTGCAAGCCGCAGTCCCAACCCTGCGCTGCTCTCTTGCTTCTGGATAGGCCCTCAGACAGCCTAGCAGCCAGATTCCCCTGGGATAGGCCCAATCTCCAGACTAGCAGCCCAGGGCAACACGACACATGACCACCCAGACAGCTGACCAGGTGGCACAGAAAATAGATCACCACCCGAATATATAGGCTCTCCCAGCAGGCCGAGGGATTAAGGAAAGCCCCTGCCCATTGGCTGAGATACCCCATATACTCATAACCTGACCTTAAGTTGCCCTTCTCATATCTAATCCCATCAAGTACCCGGCCACCTAGTGGTAGAAGAGAAAAGTGCAACAATGCCAATCTCAACCAGGATAACTACTCCTGGCAAGTAAATTTGTGAGGAGCATTCCTACCTAAACTCCAGGGTGCTACATCCTCCCCCCTACCCAAAAAAATTACTTCTCGGAGTTTGCAGAAAAATTCTTTGAGCTCCCAAGCTTGAGAGTGAATGTCCTGGCAAAAACTGGAATAGGTGGGGAAACAGGGAAAGAACAACAAAGTAACAATACATGCGGCATACCACATGAAATAAACATAATATCAGGTACATAAAGAAATGGTAAGTCACGTATGACACTCAAGTATCAAAATAGTTATGTACACGTTTAAAGGCAAGCAGAGCAATAGTATTGCTTCCTAACTACCTAGTAGGGATGAGCCGAACACCCCCCGGTTCGGTTCGCACCAGAACCTGCGAACGAACCGAAAGTTCGCACGAACGTTAGAACCCCATTGACGTCTATGGGACTCGAACATTCGAAATCAAAAGTGCTCATTTTAAAGGCTAATTTGCATGGTATTGTCCTAAAAAGGGTTTGGGGACCCGGGTCCTACCCCAGGGGACATGTATCAATGCAAAAAAAACTTTTAAAAACGTCCGTTTGTTCGGGAGCAGTGATTTTAATGATGCTTAAAGTAAAAAAAAAAAAAGTGAAATATTCCTTTAAATATCGTACCTGGGGGGTGTCTATAGTATGCCTGTAAAGTGGCGCGTGTTTCCCGTGTTTAGAACAGTCCCTGCACCAAATGTCATTTTTTAAGGAAAAAATCTCATTTAAAACTGCTTGCGGGTTTAATGTAATGTCCGGTCCTGGCAATATGGATGAAAATCAGTAAGACAGACAGCATGGGTACCCCCCAGTCCATTACCAGGCCTTTTGGGTCTTGTATGGATATTAAGGGGAACCCCGCACCCAAATTAAAATAAGGAAAAGTGTGGGGCCACCAGGCCCTATATACTCTGAACAGCAGTATACAGGCGGTGCAAACAAGACAGGGACTGTAGGTTTGTTGTTAAGTAGAATCTGTTTGTCATTTTGAGCGGGTACATTTTTAACGTGTTTAGCTCCAGCCAAAAAATCTTTTTTAAGCTTTTTGGAAAACATAGGGAAGGGTTATCACCCCTGTGACATTTGTTTTGCTGTCTTTCCTCCTCTTTAGAAGATTTCACCTCACTTTTTGTCCCAATGACAAATGCTTTTTGAGAATTTGGGGTTTTTTGTGGAACAAGGATTGGAAAGCATCAGTGGAAAGAAGAAATGTTTTTCCCATATTAACTCTTACAGGAGAGAATTTCCCTTCCTAGGGGTAGATTTCATCTCACTTCCTGTTGTCTCCTTCCGTTTGCAAGTAGGAGTCGTTTGTAAGTTAGATGTTTGAAAGTAGGGGCCTGCCCTATATACTCAGCAGAAATTTGGGCCTTAGGTGTTGTTGTGGCCACAACACTGTAAGCCCTCACAGGGCCCTGCTGTGAAATATTAGATCAAGAATTGTAATTACATGCCCCTGTTGAACAGGGGCAGAAAAACTGGGCCTTTGGTGGTGGTGGTGCTGGTGCCACAACATTGTAAGTCCTCACTCGCTCTTGGTGGGTGCAGAAATGGGCCCTGCTGTGAAATATTAGATCAAGAATTGTAATTACATGCCCCTGTTGAACAGGGGCAGAAAAATTGGGCCTTTGGTGGTGGTGGTGGTGGTGCTGGTGCCACAACACTGTAAGTCCTCACTCGCTCTTGGTGGGTGCAGAAATGGGCCCTGCTGTGAAATATTAGATCAAGAATTGTAATTACACGCCCCTGTTAAACAGGGGCAGAAAAATTGGGCCTTAGGCACTGGTGCTGGTGCCACAACACTGCAACCCCTCACAGACACTCTAGTTGGAACGCAGGAACGAGAACGAGCCCTGCTGCAAAGTATTGCATCAAAAATTGTAATTACACGCCCCTGTTAAACAGGGGCAGAAAAATTGGGCCTTAGGCACTGGGGCTGGTGCCACAACACTGCAACCCCTCACAGACACTCTAGTTGGAACCCAGGAACGAGCCCTGCTGCAAAGTATTGAATCAAAAATTGTAATTACACACCCCTGTTAAACAGAGCAGAAAAATCGGGCCTTAGGCACTGGTGCCACAACACTGCAACCCCTCACAGACACTCTAGTTGGAACGCAGGAACGAGAACGAGCCCTGCTGCAAAGTATTGCATCAAAAATTGTAATTACACTCCCCTGTTAAACAGGGGCAGAGAAATTGTGCCTTAGGCACGGGTGGTGGCGCCCAGAACCAAAAATGTTCTTACAAGCTATCAGCGTGATGATTGAGGAGGAAGAGGATAATTACTCAGGGATAGTCACTCAGCATCAGCATAGGCAGTCTTTGAAGGGATCTGAGATTTCAAAAAAAATTATTCGGTTACATCAGCATCAGGTCCTTGGTAGCTGGTGGTGATCCAAGACTGATTCATTTTTATGAAGGTCAGTCGATCGACCGAGTCAGTGGACAGACGCACCCTGTGATCGGTTACCACGCCTCCAGCAGCACTGAATGTGCGTTCCGAAAGAACGCTGGATGCAGGACAGGCCAGTAGCTCAATTGCATACTGTGCAAGCTCTGGCCAGTGATCCATCCTCAAGACCCAGTAACCCAGAGGATTTTCGGTGGGAAAGGTGTCCAAGTCTGATCTTGCCCCTAGGTATTCCTGCACCATGTAAAACAGACGCTGGCGATGGTTGCTGGAACCGATCATACCTTGGGGCTGCGGACCAAAAAATTGTCTGAACGCATCGGTCAGACGGCCACCTTCTCCACCGCTCCTTCTTTGACTGACCGAAGCCTCAGCAACACGTTGTCCAGAAACAGGAGTTTGTAACCTCCCAGTCTCTGGTGGTGGTCCGCAGCCACCTCCTCCCAGCCACGTACAAGTCCATGTGTTTCTTGGGACTGATCCCTTAAAGACTGCTGCTGATGCTGAGTGCCAGGGTCCACCTCCATACTGACACAATCTTCCTCCTCCTCCCCCTCCTCCTCTTCCTGTGTGATCGCCGGGCACGCAGGAACACTGTCTGGATAAAGGGGGCCTTGAGAGCTAAGGAAGTCCTCCTCTTCCTGCCTCTGTTCTGCCTCAAGTGCCCTGTCCATTATTCCACGCAGCGTGCGCTCCAACAGGTGGACAAGGGAGACAGTGTCACTGCAACTGCTCACCATCCTCGTGGCCTCCTCAAATGGTGACAGGACAGTGCATGCATCCCTGATCATGGCCCACTGGCGTGGGGAAAAAAACCAAGCTCCCCTGACCCTGTCCTGGTGCCATAGTCGCACAGGTACTCATTGATGGCCCTCTGCTGCGTGTGCAGCCGCTGCAGCATGGCCAACGTTGAGTTCCACCTGGTGGGCATGTCACAGATTAGGCGGTTCTTGGGCAGGTTAAACTCCTTTTGGAGGTCCGTCAGCCGAGCACTGGCATTATATGACCGGCGGAAATGCACACAGACTTTCCTGGCCTGCCTCAGGACATCCTGTAAGCCCGGGTACCTGCCCAAGAACCGCTGCACCACCAAGTTAAGGACGTGAGCAAAACAGGGCACATGGGTCATTTGTCCCTGTCGGAGGGCAGAGAGGAGGTTGGTGCCATTGTCGCAAACCACCATTCCTGCCTTAAGTTGGCGTGGCGTTAACAACCTCTGAACCTGCCCCTGCAGAGCTGACAGAACCTCTGCCCCAGTGTGGCTCCTGTCCCCCAAGCACACCAGCTCAAGCACCGCATGGCATCTTTTGGCCTGCGAACTTGCGTAGCCCCTTGAATGGCTACGGAGCACCGCTGGTTCCGAGGACAAAGCACAGGAAGAGGCCATGGAGGAAGAAGAAGAGGAGGGGGTGAAGGAGAGAGGTGTCTCACAATCATTAGCATTTTGGAGGCGTGGTGGTGGAACAACCTCCAACACTACTGCACCTTGTCCTGCATCCTTCCCAGCTGCCAGCAGAGTCACCCAATGCGCCGTGAAACTTAGGTAACGTCCCTGTCCATGCCTGCTGGACCATGAGTCAGCGGTAATATGCACCTTACCACTGACCGCCCTGTCCAGCGAGGCATGGACATTGCCTTCCACATGCCGGTAGAGAGCCGGAATCGCCTTCCGTGAGAAAAAGTGGAGTTTGGGTACCTGCCACTGAGGAGCCGCACATTCCACAAACTCACGGAAGGGGGCAGAGTCTACCAACTGAAAAGGCAGCAGTTGAAGTGCTAGCAATTTTGCCAAGCTAGCATTCAACCGCTGGGCATGTGGATGGCTGGGAGCAAACTTCTTTCGGCGGTGCAGCAGCTGGGGCAGGGAAATTTGCCTGGTACAATCTGACGCCGGTGTACCAAAAGCAGATTGCCCACAAGTACTTGGCTGTGACACACCTAATTCTACACCTTCATTCCTCTCAGTGCAGGTCTCAGAGAGGACTGAAGGTCTAGTGGGGTTGGAAATCTCAGCTGATGAGGAGCAAGGAGAGGTCCTCTTTGTTCTTTGGTGTGGGTCTTTTAGATATGCTTGCCAACAAACTGCATGGCAGGTCAACATATGTCTGGTCAAGCATGTGGTACCCAAGCGGGAGATGTTTTGGCCACGCGAGATACGCTTGAGACATATGTTGCAAATAGCAGCGGTGCGATCTGATGCACTTGTCTCAAAAAAGGCCCACACCAAAGAACTTTTTGAATAACGCGCAGAGACTGCAGCGCCCTGCACATGTGGAGCTTTGGGGTGTGATGCAGTCAATGTGCTGCCCTTAGGCTGGCCCCTGGAGGGCATCCTGCCTCGTTGGTGATGTGCCGCCTCCTCCTCCTCCTCTTCCTCTCTCCTATCAGGCACCCACGTTGAGTCAGTGACCTCATCATCCCCTCCCTCCTCATCACTGGAGCAAACCTGGCAGTATGCTGCAGCAGGGGGAGCATGACTGCCAGATTGCTGTCCTTCTTGGGCACCCCCTCTGTCCGTGCTCATGTTACTGCCTTCATCGAGCTCAGTATCATCATCAGAGCCTTCCAAACGCTGGGCATCCTCCTGGAGCATGTACCCAACACTGTGGTCAAACAGTTCGAGGGACTCCTCAGGAGGACATTGTGGGGCTAGGGAAGGAGTCACTGATGACATTGAGCCGAGGGAAGAGGCCGCTGCTTTGCCAGACAAAGTACCCTGGGCATGGGTGAGAGAGGATGAGGAGGAGGAGGACGGCTTGGTCATCCACTCGACCAAGTCTTCCGCATGTTGTGGCTCAACACGGCCAGCTGCCGAAAAAAAGGCCAAGCGTGTCCCACGGTCACGTGCTGATGAGGATGCACCGTCTCCACGACCAGCACTAGACACAGAGCCTGCTTGCCCTCTCTTATTGGCTTGTGACTGTCTGCCTCTCCTTCTTGGCCTTCCAGACATACTAATGGCCTGTAGCTGCACTAAGCTGGAATATATATATATATATAT
Source organism: Lithobates septentrionalis (assembly GCA_037952835.1). NCBI lineage: Eukaryota > Metazoa > Chordata > Amphibia > Anura > Ranidae > Lithobates > Lithobates septentrionalis. Next base: position 122,636 of record JBBDGP010002646.1, on the reverse strand, counting down.
ATATATATATATATATATATATATATGTATGTATGTACTGATACTGCAGCTAGCAAAATCAACTGCCTGCCTGTAGTATGAGAACACCACCAACCTTCTACAGGTAGCTTTAGCTGAACACTGTGAGGTGGATGCACCCCACTAACTTGTAGGTTTAGCTGAACACTGTGAGCAGGACGCACTGCACTAACTGTAAATAGTCTAGCTGCCTGACTGTGGTACTAACAGGGTCAATAGAACACCAGCAATTTTCTTCAGGTAGCTGTATTTACTGTAACAAGACAAGCCTGCCTGTCAGTAAGAAGATAACAGGAACGGATCTAGCTGAACACTGTGAGCAGGACGCACCCCACTAGCTTGTAGGTTTAGCTGAACACTGTGAGCAGGACGCACCCCACTAACTTGTAGGTTTAGCTGAACACTGTGAGCAGGACGCACTGCACTAACTGTAAATAGTCTAGCTGCATGACTGTGGTACTAATAGGATCAAAAGAACACCAGCAAGTTTCTTCAGGTAGCTGTATTTACTGTAACAAGACAAGCCTGCCTGTCAGTAAGAAGATAACAGGAACGGATTTAGCTGAACACTGTGAGCAGGACGCACCCCACTAGCTTGTAGGTTTAGCTGAACACTGTGAGGTGGATGCACCCCACTAACTTGTAGGTTTAGCTGAACACTGTGAGCAGGACGCACCCCACTAACTTGTAGTTTTAGCTGAACACTGTGAGCAGGACGCACTGCACTAACTGTAAATAGTCTAGCTGCCTGACTGTGGTACTAATAGGATCAAAAGAACACCAGCAATTTTCTTCAGGTAGCTGTATTTACTGTAACAAGACAAGCCTGCCTGTCAGTAAGAAGATAACAGGAACAGATCTAGCTGAACACTGTGAGCAGGACGCACCCCACTAGCTTGTAGGTTTAGCTGAACACTGTGAGGTGGACGCACCCCACTAACTTGTAGGTTTAGCTGAACACTGTGAGCAGGACGCACCCTACTAACTTATAGGTTTAGCTGAACACTGTGAGGAGGACGCACCCCACTAACTTGTAGTTTTAGCTGAACACTGTGAGCAGGATGCACTGCACTAACTGTAAATAGTCTAGCTGCCTGACTGTGGTACTAATAGGATCAAAAGAACACCAGCAAGTTTCTTAAGGTAGCTGTATTTACTGTAACAAGACAAGCCTGCCTGTCAGTAAGAAGATAACAGGAACGGATCTAGCTGAACACTGTGAGCAGGACGCACCCCACTAGCTTGTAGGTTTAGCTGAACACTGTGAGGTGGACGCACCCCACTAACTTGTAGGTTTAGCTGAACACTGTGAGCAGGACGCACCCCACTAACTTGTAGTTTTAGCTGAACACTGTGAGCAGGACGCACTGCACTAACTGTAAATAATCTAGCTGCCTGACTGTGGTACTAATAGGATCAAAAGAACACCAGCAATTTTCTTCAGGTAGCTTTATATACTGTAACAAGACAAGCCTGCCTGTCAGTACGAAGATAACAGGAACGGATCTAGCTGAACACTGTGAGCAGGACGCACTGCACTAACTGTAAATAGTCTAGCTGCCTGACTGTGGTACTAATAGGATCAAAAGAACACCAGTAATTTTCTCAGGTAGCTGTAAATACTGTAACAAGACAAGCCTGCCTTTCAGTAAGAAGATAACAGGAACGGATCTAGCTGAACACTGTGAGCAGGACGCACTGCACTAACTGTAAATAGTCTAGCTGCCTGACTGTGGTACTAATAGGATCAAAAGAACACCAGTAATTTTCTCAGGTAGCTGTAAATACTGTAACAAGACAAGCCTGCCTGTCAGTAAGAAGATAACAGGAACGGATCTAGCTGAACACTGTGAGCAGGACGCACTGCACTAACTGTAAATAGTCTAGCTGCCTGACTGTGGTACTAATAGGATCAAAAGAACACCAGTAATTTTCTTCAGGTAGCTGTAAATACTGTAACAAGACAAGCCTGCCTGTCAGTAGGAAGATAACAGGAACGGATCTAGCTAAACTGAATACAGTGTATATATATATATATATATATATATATATATATATATATATATGCAACACCTGGGATGCATATATATACACAATACACTGTAAGTGCAGCTAACTGACTGAATGTCCTGCCTAATCTAGCTAATTCAAATGAAATGACACTGTCTCTTTCTCTCTCTATCTCTCAGCACACTGGAACACACACTGCACAGGGCCACCGTGCAGGCGGCCTTATATAGTGTGGGGCGTGTACTAAATCCCCTGAGCCATAATCGGCCAAAGCCTCCTTGGCTTTGGCCAATTACGGCTCTCTGTTCAGGCGGCGCTGTGATTGGTCAAGCATGCGGGTCATAATGCATGCTTGGCCAATCATCAGCCAGCAATGCACTGCGATGCCGCAGTGAATTATGGGCCGTGACGCGCCACACGAATTTGGCGCGAACGGCCCATATCGTTCGCAATTCGGCGAACGACTGAACAGACGATGTTCGAGTCGAACATGGGTTTGACTCGAACACGAAGCTCATCCCTACTACCTAGCGTTGTCATCAGGTTAGATCCCTGTATCTCCTTAGCCAAGGAAGATGCACCGATACAGCAACACCTGAAAGAGAGAGATCAAAACAATGCAAATGCATCCTATCCTATAATAACGTAGTGGAGTTTCCTGCATGCCGGTGTTCTGCCGAGAAAGTTCCGCCCGGCAGATAAGGACCCCCTCTACTGCGCAGGCGCTGCGCCTGCGCAGTAGGGCCTGGCAGAAATAGCCGAAGGAGAATAGCTGAAAATCAGCTGTACACAGCGCCTGTAAGAGGGCCACTTGCGGGCTCGCTTCGCTCACCACGCTTCGGGCAAGGCCTCGCTTCGCTCGCTCTTTTTGATTCCCCCTCTAGGTCCACTTGGATGGTGGGGAAGGAACCTGGACCCAGGGCGCAGGTGCCGTGTACAGCTGATTGAAAAGTTTGAGCTTCGGCTATCTCCGGCGGCTGACAGTAGTTCGTACTGCGCAGTACAGGGGGGGAACTTATCTGCCGAGGGAACTTTCTCGGCAAGACACCGGCTCTGACAGTAGAGGGCTTCTCACTTGGCTGGAGATCACATACCTAGCTCTACAGTTGGGGCCGCTCCGAGCTGCTAAGGGAATTAAAGCTGAGAATGTTATCTTCCTTGGGGATGTTCAGGAACTCAGGGAGTTGTTGCAAAGGGAGTTAAAGAAACCTAAGACTACATCTAAGCATGTTGAGTAAGGACTTTTTGCCACCTCAGAAAGCTCCTTTGGCTGTACTTCTCCCATGGATCACAGGTGTGCATTTCCTTCTGCAGTCCTGTGACCTGAAGCCCACTGTCGGTTGACATCACAGGGCCGGTCCAGGCAAGACTGCGACAATGAAGTCGGGACCTGCCCACATGCCTGGACCAGCACCCAGCTTAGCCTCTCAGTGAGCCACTGAGAGCCTGAGCCGGCCATTCCTATCCTCTCTGCAGCCCAGCACTCCAGTGAGGGGGGGGGGGGGGGCAGAGGAGAAAGCAGCGACTGACAGTCACCAGCTCTCAGGGAGCTGTGAGACCCAAGTGATCGGTGATGTTTGATCACTCTGTTTTCAGTCTGAGAGCTGGCAGGGGGAAAGATGCAGCATCCACCTAGCTAAGTATAAGGTTAAAAAATACTGCGCTAACACAATAAAAAAAGCTGCGACTAAAGGTAGTAAACCGTGAATCTAATATAATTAAAAAAAGTCGCGCTAAAAAATTATTTGAGAATAGCAACAATCTAGTGCCTAAAGTGATAAAAAGTAGATTTGAATAAAAAATAATTGAAACAATACCCAATGTATATAAACTCCACGATGAGATGGAATAAATGGTATACAAAAAGGATTATTTTCTATGTGAAAAATAAATAGTGAAATAAATTGACATGGTTGAATGTGAACGACAAAAATGAATTTCCAGAACACTATTACCACGTGCAACAATGTAAAGAAATATTGTGAAGACACTGAACATATACCCTGTGAAAAGCAAAAAGATGAAACAATAAAAAGTTATAACCAAACTAAAAAAAGTCCATAAAAAATCCAAGTCCAGAAGAGCAGTAATTATTAAAGTTCTTGCATATTGTGGAAAACAGGCAAGTAGATATCCCCCAGTGCTAGATGAAGTGCAGAGACAGACTTGCTGAAGTGACACAGGTGCATGGGCAGACCTCCACCGTTTAAAACAACTGCCTCTTACCAAATAGAGTTGGTCTCTAGATTATAGGAGACCAATGGAACGGATGGCTGCAACCCCAGCCAGGGATCTAGAACAGCAGACACTTGTTGTCATCCGGGACCCGGAACTCGCTCCGTCACACACAGCAAATAGAGTAAGATGGCTCCCCATAGAAGAAATAAAAGCTCCACATAGCATAAAAACCACGACTTTATTTAATAAAGAGTAAGATTGCACTTACACAATGGTTGTAAAAAACAAGCATCAAAACGCCGGCCGGCTGATAGACTCCCCGTGTCTTCCGGGTGTACAGAACGCGGTGTCGTCGGGACGTAGCTCCTCCTCCCTACGTCGTTTCGTCACAACAGGACGTGGTCACGGGATACCGTGACCACGTCCTGTTGTGACGAAACGACGTAGGGAGGAGGAGCTACGTCCCGACGACACCGCGTTCTGTACACCCGGAAGACACGGGGAGTCTATCAGCCGGCCGGCGTTTTGATGCTTGTTTTTTACAACCATTGTGTAAGTGCAATCTTACTCTTTATTAAATAAAGTCGTGGTTTTTATGCTATGTGGAGCTTTTATTTCTTCTATGGGGAGCCATCTTACTCTATTTGCTGTGTGTGACGGAGCGAGTTCCGGGTCCCGGATGACAACAAGTGTCTGCTGTTCTAGATCCCTGGCTGGGGTTGCAGCCATCCGTTCCATTGGTCTCCTATAATCTAGAGACCAACTCTATTTGGTAAGAGGCAGTTGTTTTAAACGGTGGAGGTCTGCCCATGCACCTGTGTCACTTCAGCAAGTCTGTCTCTGCACTTCATCTAGCACTGGGGGATATCTACTTGCCTGTTTTCCACAATATGCAAGAACTTTAATAATTACTGCTCTTCTGGACTTGGATTTTTTATGGACTTTTTTTAGTTTGGTTATAACTTTTTATTGTTTCATCTTTTTGCTTTTCACAGGGTATATGTTCAGTGTCTTCACAATATTTCTTTACATTGTTGCACGTGGTAATAGTGTTCTGGAAATTCATTTTTGTCGTTCACATTCAACCATGTCAATTTATTTCACTATTTATTTTTCACATAGAAAATAATCCTTTTTGTATACCATTTATTCCATCTCATCGTGGAGTTTATATACATTGGGTATTGTTTCAATTATTTTTTATTCAAATCTACTTTTTATCACTTTAGGCACTAGATTGTTGCTATTCTCAAATAATTTTTTAGCGCGACTTTTTTTAATTAACCTAGCTAAGTATGATTCTACATTTGAAAAAGTCCATACTTCTCTTTTAATATTTGTATTATATTTGGATGCTTTATAACATTCTGTGGAATAATATGGAAAATATTTTTTATGAATGTTGATATCAGATATATAAATTGTATTTTAGATAAATGTAGTGCCTCAAAAGTCCCACTTTAGTACACCTTCTTTTTGATATCCTTAAGAGAATGTGGCAATATACCTTTAAACAAGTCCAATATTTTGAACATCCATTAACCACCTACTTTATAGAGAATGATGAACTAACCTAAATGTGAGGATAAATATACACTATATTGTCAAAAGTATTGGGACACCTGCCTTCACACGCACATGCACTTTAATCGCACCCCAGTCTTAGTCCGTAGGGTTCAATATTGAGTTGGCCCTCCCTTTGCAGCTATAACAGCTTCAACTCTTCTGGGAAGGCTGTCCACAAGGTTTAGGAGTGTGTCTATGGGAATGTTTGACCATTCTTCCAGAAGCGCATTTGTGAGGTCAGGCACTGATGTTGGACAAGAAGGCCTGGCTCGCAGTCTCCACTCTAATTCATCCCAAAGGTTTTCTATTGGGTTGAGTGCAGGCCACTCAATTTCCTCCACCCCAAACTCACTCATCCATGTCTTTATGGACCATGCTTTGTGCACTGGCGCGCAGTCAGGTTGGAACAGGAAGGGGCCATCCCCAAACTGTTCTCACAAAGTTGGGAGCATGAAATTGTCCAAACTGTCTTGGTGTGCTGATGCCTCAAGAGTTCCCTTCACTGGAACTAAGGGGCCAAGCCCAACCCCAGAAAAACAACCCCACGCCATAATCCCCCCTCCACCAAATGATTTGGACCAGTGCACAAAGCAAGGTCCATAAAGACATGGATGAGCAAGTTTTGGTTGGAGGAACTTGACTGGCCTGCACAGAGTCCTAACCTCAACCTGATAGAACACCTTTGGGATGAATTAGAGTGGAGACTGCAAGCCAGGCCTTCTCATCCAACATCAGTGCCGGACCTCACAAATGCACTTCTGGGAGAATGGTCAAACATTCCCATAGACACACTTCTAAACCTCGTGGACAGCCTTCCCAGAAGAGTTGAAGCTGTTATAGCTGCAAAGGGTGGGCCAACTCAATATTGAACCCTACGGGACTAAGACTGGGGATGCCATTAAAGCTCATGTGCGTGTAAAGGCAGGCATCCCAATATGGAGAGAGAGCTCTAAAATATGTCTTTGTATGTTTTAGCATTAGCAGTTCCCTTAACTTGAAACACCTGCACTCAATTATTTGAAGGATGGTCCCCATAGTCTTGGCCATATAGTGGTCAATGTAATGATCAGGCGTCCACCGGGCTTTGGCCGTGTACTGTATATGCAGGCACTATAAGCCAACTGCATTTAACAAAATGATTTTCTAATAACTCTATGTCATCCAAACCTTTCACATTTAGCTAGGGCTTCTCAGAGACCTTATTTATGCTTGCAGGGGTTGTTACAGGTTTGCTCAGTGACCTCGGCAAAGCAGAATATTCAAACTGACGACAAATTGTCTCACTCCGGCTGCACAATGGCGGCCCTGTGGAGCCCTGTCGACTAATTGTTATTAATGTAACTTCAGTCTTAGGTAAACATTACGGATTGCATTCTGCTGGGCTCCGCGGCCTTGTTAGTACTGAAAGCAGTCCAAGTCAAGAGCAAATGTTATTGTTTTCATTCAGAAGGTCATTGGGTCAAGTCAATCAAAGAAGCATCTGGAGCTTTCCAAAGAAAGATGATGATCACTTACACAGATGTATCTTAACACAAAAAAATGACAAGCTTCCATCCAGATACGCTCCTCAATATCCAAAGGAAGACTCAGACGTCAGGCGACAGTGGAGAGCTTTGGCTACGGCAGTCTCTTTGAAGAACGTTTTTAGGAAAAGTAGGAGGTTTATTCGAGAGTAGAATAGCAGTTCTAGTAACCATTTAAAAAAGAAACCTGAACATTGACAAAGTCTTCCCCTAACGGAATTCAAATGGCTAGAACTACAGTATAAAGTATGTAGTGAGTCAGGTCTGCAATGTCATTACCACCTCCATTTTAATTTCCATTTTCATTCTCCCATACATTTACATTCATTTGTATGCATCGTGCCATCTTTAATTCTATTCGCATCTATATTTATATGTATATGGTTTACTTTCCCATTTGTATAGCAATAAATTTACATCTTAAAGTGGTGTTCCGGCCGAAATTATACTTTTTAAATTATGCCGCGTACACACGAGCGGACTTTACGGCAGACTTTGCCCGGCGGACTTTACGACGGACTTTCTTTTTAATTCCTTTATTTTCACACTGAGTGGGTACAACCGTTTACATATTCAATTATACAACAGTGTTAGAATCAAGCAGGTGGAATACAAAAGTGAGTTTATAACCCGAGATATCAAAAGTAGCAAGGTCAGAATATCTGATTACTTAAATTAGCACCAAATTCACAGTTTGTGGGGATTATACCCCAACATAACACTACTGCCCAAAATTAGGATCTTGAGAGTGCTCCGGGGTCTTAGTTGCTTGGTTCAGTACTGATTCCCTACAGTGGTAGATTGCAACACTCAGTGAAAGAGGGAGTTTTTTAATCCCAGTAAAAATAATAAAGGTGGGGGTCTAAGAAGCTATGAAACCCATACATGGGACCAAATGAGAAGGTAGTTGATTTTAAGATTTACTTTATATCTGGCCGTAGGGAAACCCATGCATGAGAATGCGTTAAACAGAGACTGTTATCCCCAGGGATAGGTGGGGGAAATGTCAGGATAAGAGGGGGGGAGGGAGGGAGAGGAAAGGAAGGGGGGCAGAGAGGGGGGTAGAAGATGGTGGGTTAAGAGTAGAGGAACTGGAGTACAGAAAGTATGAGAATATGAAATATAAGGAGGGTTGGCCTCCGCCTGATGTGTGGAGCATGTTCATTCAGTTAGCTTGGTTGCTGGATTTCTCCATTTCCTGGAGATATGCTTCCATATATATAAAGTGCTGCCAGGGTCTCCAGGTTTCCCGAAAGGTCTCCTCCCTATTGTACAGGGTAGCCGTGAGATCCTCCATATCCCTCAGTTCATTAACTTTAATGAACCACAAGGATTTCGCCGGTGGTCTCTCCGATTTCCAACACAGGGGAATGCATGCCTTTGCGGCGTTCAAAAGTTGAATGGTAAGAGAGGTCTTGTATTTTTTAATGGGTCGATCTGACAGATGGAGCAGACAGGCGGCAGGGTTCCCCTCCAGGGAAACACCCGTTAGGTGACCGATAGTGCGGGCCACTTCGAGCCAGAATGGAGCAAGTTTGGGACACGACCAAAAAATGTGTAGCATCGTCCCCTCCTCAGTACCACAACGCCAGCAGAGGCTGGGCAGTTGAGGGAAGAAACGGTGAAGGATGGCAGGGACCCTGTACCAGCGTGTCATGATTTTGTACCCAGTTTCTTGAACCCTGGTCGCAATGGAGGATTTCTGGGCAAAGTAAAGAATTTTTTGTCTCTGTACATCAGTGAATTGGATTCCAAGTTCCCCCTCCCATTTAGTGAGAAACGGGGGTACGTATCCCTCCTCCGGTTGGGTTAGGGATGAGTATATCAGTGACAGGCAGTGTCGTATCGGCTCCCCCCGGTGGCATATAAGCTCCAGTTCAGTTAGTTTGCGGGAAATTCCTGGTTTCCGTAGGTAACTGCGTAGAAAGTTCCGCAGCTGCAAACTGCTCCAGAAATCTAGGGGAGGGTCTGTCGCCACCGTCCCGACGTTAAGGGAGAGTTGGCCACTGGGCTCTATGAAGTCATGTAAATACAACCTGGTGTCTATTGCGAGTCGCTTAAATTGTGGGCTCTGTAATCCAGGTGGGAATTCCGGGTTACCCAGAATCGGGACCATGGGGGACGGCTGCGGGGACACAGATGAGTGCCGAAAAGCATCCCTAACTACCGTTAGGGTGCTGCCCAGAGTAGGGTGTGCTGTGATCTCCCTGGGTAACGATGTTGTGATCCAGGGCCAGCTCCTGGCCGTACCCCCAGAGTCTTCCTCTTCCATTGCAACCCAATGTTTCGCCTCAGCATGACAATGCCAGTCCACTAACCTAGTTAGGTGAACCGCTCTGTAGTAGGCCTTGATATCCGGCAGGCCCACCCCCCCCCTACTTTTCGCCAGATGGAGAAGTTGCAGTCGGACTCGCGGTTTACGGTGGGACCAGACAAATGCCCGGAACATAGAGTCAATCCGTTTAAAGAACGCTGGAGGCAGTCGGATGGGAAGTGCCTGAAGCAGGTATAGAACCCTTGGCAGAAGAGTCATCTTAAGGGCACTACATCTGCCGAACCACGTCAGCGTCAAGGAGTGCCAGTGTAGGAGGTCAGTTTTAAGGCGTAGAAGTAGTGGGTCAAAGTTTGCCGAGTACAATTCCGTTGGATATGATGTAATGTCAACTCCCAAGTATCGTATAAGCTTGGTTGCCCACTTCAGTGGAAAGGACGAACGTAAACGTTGGGCAACTCCTGTTCCCACTGTTATGTTAAGGATGGAGGATTTGTTTAGGTTAATCTGAAACGAGGAGAGAGTACCATATTCTCGGAGGGATTGTAACAGACTTGGTAGGGAGGAAAGTGGTTCCGTCAGAAAAAAGATGAGGTCATCCGCAAAGGCGGCTACCTTATGAGACCCCGAGGATTTCGGGTAGCCTACAATGTTGGAGTTTGCCCTAATTGTACACAACAGGGGTTCCAGGGACAGAATAAAGATCAGAGGGGAAAGGGGGCATCCCTGTCGTGTACCATTCCGGATTTTAAAGAAGTTTGATCTCGTCTCGTTAACCCTAACTGATGCAGAGGGGCGGGTGTACAAGGAAAGTATCCACTGCATCATTGATGAGCGAAGACCTATGTGTTCCAAAGTTGCCCTGATAAAGGGCCAACTGACGCGATCGAAAGCCTTCTCCGCGTCGGTAGACAGCAGGAGAAGAGCTTTTTTGGTGGTCTTTGCCGCATGGATCAGGTTGATAACTCGGATAGTGTTGTCTCTTGGTTCACGTAGCGGCACAAAGCCTGCCTGATCTCTGTGTATCAGACTCGGTATGTGGGGGAGCAGCCTGTTGGCTATGATCTTGGCAAAGAGTTTAAGATCTGAATTTAGGAGTGCAATAGGACGATAGTTCCCACAAAGTGACGGGTCTTTACCCTCTTTCGGGATGAGGGAGATATAGGCCCTCAGGGTGTCTATTGGGAAGGCGTTCCCCTCCGTAAGTGTGTTAAGGGCAGAAACCAAAGGTTTCGACAGTGTGTCAGAAAAGGTTTTGTAGTACACTGGGGTTAAACCGTCAGGGCCAGGAGCCTTTTTCGGTTTCGAGGAGGCCAGTGCCACCCCCAGTTCTTCTACCGTCAGGGGTTCCTCCAGCTCCTCCCTCACATCCTCTGGTAATGATGGCATGCCTGAGGCAGCTACATATGTTTGGGGGGTAAGTCTGCCCTCTAGAGGGGGGTCCATAGGTTGCGTGCTTTCTAGATTATAGAGGCCTGTGTAAAATGAGCAGAACTCAGCTATGTCAGATGATGTATTTAGCTTCCGTCCTGAGGATGACTGTATGTGAGGGATATATGTTCTCGTGCGAGGGCCCTGCAGGGCTCTGGCCAAGAGTGACCCGGGTTTGTTTGAAAACTCGAACATGGTGCGATGTGCCCACGCTAGTTTTTGTTTGGTCTTATGGAATAGCAGTGTACATAGTTCCTCGCGGGCCTTCTGTAGGTCACGGAAGGTTGCGCGGGCAAGACTAGCTTTATGTATTCTCTCTAATTTACGGATTGATGCTAGGAGTTCCTCAGTGCGTTTCTGTCTATCTCGCTTGAGGCGGGTTCCTATTTTGATCAGTGCCCCTCTCACAACCGTCTTGTGGGCTTCCCAGACCACAAGGGGGTTGGGAACCGATCCCTCATTGACAGTGAAGTATTCCCGTAATGTGTTCAGTATCTCCGAGCGGGTTTCCTCTGATTGAAGCAGTGCTTCATTTAGTCGCCAGGATGGGGGAGACCTATTTATCGATCCCAATTGAAGAGTCAGGTGGACTGGTGCATGATCAGAGAAGGATATGACATCTATGGACGTTGAAACCACTTTGTCAAGATCCTTATGTGACAGCAGCAGATAGTCTAGCCGTGAGTAGGTGTGATGTACCTGGGAGAAAAAGGTATAGTCCCTGTCTTGGTTGTGGAGCAACCGCCATGGGTCGACTAAGTGTAAGGTTTGGAGATCCGTCTTGAGGCGCCTCAGACGTGAGTAGGACATGTGTGAGGATCCTCGTGAGACGTCTACAGCCGGGTCCATGGCAAAATTAAGGTCTCCACCAAAGATAAGCATCCCCTCTGAGAACTCCAGGAGCTCAGAGAGGAGCTTGCGCATGAACTGGGGATGATTCACATTAGGGAAATAAACATTTGCGAACGTGACCTGTACATCAAACACCTTCCCCTTTAGGAGAAGAAAGCGACCCTGCTCGTCTGTCCGCTGCGCCTCGAATATCCATGGAACCGACCCGGCCAAAATGATGCTGACCCCCTTGGACTTGGAGATCGGAGAGACACTGTGGTACGCTATAGGAAAGGCCCTGTTAGTTAGCCTAGGTATAGAGCCTGCCCGGAAGTGTGTTTCCTGCAAAAAAGCTACGTGGGTTTTGCCTCTGCGCAAATCAGCCAGTAGCTGCGAGCGCTTCTCCGGGACATTGAGGCCCCGCACGTTTAGAGAGGTGACCTTAAGGTGACCCATTGTGTCTTCTGGCAGGGAAATGGATGGTAGTATCTGTATGGGAGGCACCAAGATATAGAGCCTCCTTCAGGCAGAGGTCAAGAAGAGAAAGAGAGGATCAGAGAGAGAAAAGGGAGGGGGGAGCAGTAAGGTGAGAATGGGGAGGGGAAGAGGGAGGGGGGGAGGGAAGAAATCGATTCCTGTCGTAGACTAACTATGGGCCCCTGTTGTACACTTAAAGTGTCCAGTCAGGGGACCGCCCTAATGTGGGGGTGGAAAGTGCGTTGAGTTCTACTCGAAGACAAGTAGAATGTAGGCAGTAATTGGAGTGAACATAGAAAGTGGAGATGTGGGGGAATAGCGCCTCTGAGAATCATATTGTTTCTTAGTATGAGAGCTGACATAACAAATCACAACCTTTGCTAATAAATACCTGCAGTATTTACTGCCGTAAACCCTCCGCCGCGACCAGTTGGTGGCTGCGTCTCCGGAAGGCCCATAGGCGTTATACCGAGTCCCCTCACCGGTGCAATCGCGGGGTACTACCGGCAGGGTCCACGACAGCGCCTTACGGCGTGTCCCGGAGCGTCAGGACCAAGGGCCTTTGACCTTCGCAACGATGCATACCGAAGCGAGCCTTGAAAGGCGGGATCAGAGCCAATCAGAGCAAATGTAAAACAGTAAGATGGTAGTAAGATGAAATAAAGTATACCATTATAAAAATCAAAACAGAACATAACATAACAGACCCAGCATGCTAACTGCAGTTATCATGTCCCTGGGGGTGGATACATGTTGTAATCCCATAAAACCATATTGTCATATAACTACCCCCCCTCCCCCCCCCCACCACAAAGCAACCCGCACATCCTCCCAAGGGGGACCAAAAAACGGAAGGGGTCCCGGGGGCAACCCGGGGGACCAGCAGTGAGTCGGATGTACCAATGAACCACCGGAGCGGGGGGGTGGGGGGAGGAAGGGGGAAACCGGAAAACAGACCGGTCCTTCAGGACTCAAATCCCACAATGTGGAGCCCGCATGACAGGTCAGCTTAAGATCAAACAATAACCCCTTGAGGTGTCGGGTGCGACAGCCCAGCACCTGTCCCCCCCGCTGCATCCGCCCCCCCCAGCCGGCCACCCGCGGCGAGTCCGTATGGGAGAGGCGGCGTACAAGCAAGAAGGCCCAGGCCAACAGTAAACTGAACCAACCCAACACCTCCGTAAGCAGGTCAGATAGAGTCAGCTGACATAACTTCGTTCCCGAAAGGGGTACAAAGGCACAACCCTGGAACAAAAATTTTGAACGTGCAACATGTATGATAGCAAAGTCTGAACTGGGATGTTTGCCTATCAAAAACGGTTTCCCAAGCCCCCTGTATGGGAGGGTCTAACGTTCTTGAGATGTCCAGGGTGGTGATGTAGTGTGAATGTTCATCTTATCTTACCAGTCTTTTGGATGAGATGAGGAGTTAAGCTTCGGAGGACCTCGGGTGAGGTCTAGCATTTTCACGGCTAGTGGCACGTGAGCGCGGCCTACGGACACGTTGCGGCCTGGGCAAGGGTGGGCCCAGGGCCTCCAGGGACAACAGGTAGTCAAACCAGTTGGGGACACTGACAGCCGGCTTAGCTAGAAAGCTAAACAGGTCCGGGAGTTGGTCCGGTGAGCGTAGGTAGAATTCTGCTCCTCTCCTCCGCACGATGAGATGGAAGGGGTGTCCCCAGCGATACATCGCCTCCGCCGATCGGATCACTTCTAGCAGCGGTCTCATAAGGCCTCTCATTGCTCTGGTCTGCCTGGATATGTCCGGGTAGATTCTTATCGACACCCCATCAAAGTCAATTGGGCCACGTTCCCACGCCAGGCGCATGATCTCCTCTTTAATGGTGAAGAAATGCACCCTGCACAGGACATCCCGTGGGAGGTCCATGGCTTCCTGGTCCAGTGGTTCAGCAGGGGGTGTCCTGGGTCCTGGGATACGGTGGACCCTATCCAGCTCCAGCTCTGTAGCAGGCGGTTTCCCGAGCACCTGATTAAGAATAGCTGCCACAGTTGCGCGCAGGTCTGTCCCCATGGTGGCTTCCGGAATGCCACGGAGGCGCAAATTATTGCGTCTGCTCCTGTTCTCGCCGTCATCTAACTTAAGTTGTATGTCCACAAGATGGCGGCGAAATGTGCGCTGTTCATGCTCTATTGCGGTGATTCGGGCATCAGAAGTGGATGTAGAGGATTCCAATACAGTGACCCTCTCTTCTACTGTGTCCACTTGTTGGCGCAAATCATGCAGTTCCCTGGAAAGTGCGTTTACTATAGTTGCTGCCATTTCCTGCAAGTCCTGTCTTGTAGGGAGACCGGACACAATGTCTCTGAGAGAGCCCTCTGCAGCATTGCCTGTCTCCCCTGTGAAACTGCAGCTGGGTGGAATGTCAGTGATGGGGATCACAGGGGACAGTATAGGAGAGGCTGACCTGTCATCTGCAGCGGTTCGGTCTCCTCCAGCATTGAGTCCTGGCTGAGTTCCTTTCTTAGATGAGGCGGCGGCGCTCGTCGGAGGCACACGAGGCGGCGCCATCTTGGCCGGCACGGTGGGGGATGAAGCTGCGTGCTGTCTGAGGAAATAGTGTGTAATTTCCGAGCCTTTCTGAACCCCAACGTCTAGCGGGTGTTTGCGGTCCCCTGGCATGGATTCCGGCTCTCACTGATTCGGTTTACTGAACGTTCTCAGGGCTTCCCCACACAGAGCTCCGAGGTGTGAGTCCTCACTCTGCCATCTCTCGGCCACGCCCCCTACGACGGACTTTCTGAATGAACGGACTTGCCTATACACAATCCACCAAAGTCTGTCGAATTCCTACGTGATGACGTACACTGGACTAAAACAAGGAAGTTCATAGCCAGTAGCCAATAGCCGCCCTAGCGTGGCTTTATGTCCGTCGAACTAGCATACAGACGGCGGACTTTTCGACCGGACTCGATTTTGACGGATTGATTTAAAACATGTTTCAAATCTAAGTCGGTCCAACTTTTGAAAAAACAAAGTCCACTGGAGCCCACACACGATCGAATTGTCCGACCAAATCCCGTCCGCCGGGCAAAGTCTGCCGTAAAGTCCGCTCGTGTGTACGCGGCATAAAAATACCCCTATAATACACAAGCTTAATGTATTCTAGTAAAGTTAGTCTGTAAACTAAGGTCTGTTTTGTTAGTTTATAGCAGTAGTTTGTTATTTTATAAACTTACAGCAGGCCGTGGCCATCTTAAGTGTGGGCATCTGACGCCAGACTGTATTTCTTCCTGGATTTCATCCTTGCAGATCTCGCACATGCTCAGTGCAGCACAAGCGGTGTAATAGGTTTCAGGTCAGGTTTCCATAGCAACGGCAGTGTCAGAGGAAGTTGCTGCCCCTTCCCAGAAGGCATTGCAAACAGGAAATGATGCGATGGGCCGCGGCCAGGGAGGAGGAAGTGAAAAATGAATACAGCAGATATAAAGTAGGTGCAGAGAAAAAAAATAAAAAAATATTCAATTCGTTTACAGAGCACAGTTTAGTGAGGGATGCTGAAGAGTTGTAAAAGTGGGTGGAACTCCACTTTATCCTTTTAACGTTATCCTGTGCGTTTCTATAGATAGTTTTATCTGTATTTGTGTGTATGTATGTATGTATATATGTATGTATGTATGTATATATATATTTGTATATTGACATTCATCATTTATTATTTCATATAAGGGGACATCTGCAGTAGTCCAGCTAGTGATTTATGTTAGCAACAATGTATGTGAACAATCAATAATATTCTAACACCTTCCTCATCTATACACACTTTTTATCTAACTATATGGGGCATTGTTCTGATGTACATACTATACTATATATATGCATACTTATTATTTGATATATGCCTTTAAGGTTTGGAATAAGAGTCCGCAATTCTATCTATATCTACATTGATATGTGTTCAGTGTTTGTTCAAATGTAGAGTGCTGTGATGTAGAAGGAACTTCCCTACACTGAAGGAAAATCCACGTATTAGAGTGGACCACTCATCCAGTCCTTTACATTTTAAAGATGCAGACCAGACCTGGTACCTTAAGGCTCTGAGGAAGAGGAAAATCCTCGAAACCCGTTAGCCGACTATTCAATTTTTATCCCTTATATAGGCACCATTTTATATTTAACACTGTTCAATAAGGGATACTTATATTGTAACTCACCCACTCTTATGAATACGTAGTATTTTTTTGTATTTTCTGTATATACCAGTTTGTTTTAATAAACGTTTGTAAAATGGTCAGGCCACGCGCCTTCTCTTTCTCCTTCTAGTGTAGCATTTTGGACTTCCCCCAATCTCCCAGTCGGACATCGAGTCTGCTGGTCCCGCGGGCACGGTCACGCTGTACGCGGCGGGTGCACGCATGCCCGCCAATTAAAGGGGATGTACAGGTACGCCCATTTGCCCACTGCTGCCATTGTGCCGACGTATATCGGCGTGCAGCGGTCGGCAAGTGGTTAAACATTAATGGCTGTGTGTTGAGTTATTTTGAGTGGACAGCAAATTTACACTGTTATACAAGCTGTACACTCACTACTTTACATTGTAGCAAAGTGTCATTTCTTCAGTGTTGTCACATGAAAAGGTATAATAATATATTTACAAAAATGTGAGGGGTGTACTCACTTTTGTGAGATACTGTGTGTAGCAAAGTTCCGGGGCCCCTGAGGCCTAATGGTGACCTCCAGGGGTAGGGAGACCCGACATCCTTCTGTGTAGTGTGGATTACAAGGCATGGTGGGTGTACTGCAAGATGAAATGGTGGGCGCCAGACACTTTTTGAATGCAAAGAGATTTATTGTCTCTTGAACAGAACCGTGGGGAGAAGAGGGTTAGGGCCAGGACACCCTTAGGTAGATGCAATGATAATTGGCAGAGTCCGAGACTTCTACAGGTAGAAAGCTATACAGGTGAAGGCCTCCAGCCGGACACCACTTCTGTATAGGTAGGACCGCTGTCTCCTATGGCAACAATCTTGTAGTAGTTACTAACGGTAGTATATTCAACTATTGACAACACAAACAGTTCTTCGCTTATTCCACAATCACTCACTGTGGATCTTCGCTCAACAAACTGCCAGTCTTTCACTAGACTTCAGATCCAATAGCCACTAGATCCCCTGAGCTCTTCCTCTGTTAGTACTCAGTAGCCAGATGTGCCCAGGATAGGCCTCAGGCTTCTGGCCTAGCAGCCCGGGGCAGCATAACACACATCCACCCAGACAGCCGTCAAGGTGGCACAGAACCCCAGATCACCTGACTTCACCCAAATAAATAGGCTTTCCCAGCAGGCTAAGGAACCAAAGAAGATCCCTGCCCATTGGCTGAGACACCCCATCCATTCATGTCTGAACTTGCAAAGCCCCTGTTTTATCTATTGTCATCAGCATAGCGCCACCTAGCGACAGAAGAGAAAGGGTGCAACAAGTCCAGATTTAGAGAAGAGTCAATTGATCTCCTAACAATTGACTAAGGCAACTATTGCTTGGCAATTAAATTTGATAGCAGCCCGGCCTAAATATCAGGGTGCTACATATAGATTCCCTTTTTTTTATGGATTTCCTTTCCTTTTATGGATTTCCTTTTTTGTTTTCTTCTCTTTTTTTTTTTGCTGTGCGATATATTAGGTTTTATGTACCTTATTTGCATGTATCATGCAATTATTTCTTTGTGTGTTTATGAAATATCTTATGTGTCATATTCATTTTTGTAGAATGAATTGACTTACTGTATATGTACATGGGCTTGGATCCTGAGGAAGTGAGTCTTTTGCGAAACGCGTCGATCTGAGATGCCATATAGTAGATACTTGCATATAACGAAGATTTATTTTACATGTCTTTGTCTTACTGGTTGTTTTCACTTTGTACTATAGATTGGAATAATTTTATATAATTTTGAGATTTCTCACTGGCACATATACACCCACCAGCCACTTTATTAGGTACACGTTGCTAGTACCGCGTTGGACCACCTTTTGCCTTCAGAACTGCCTTCATTCTTCATGGCATAGATTCAACAAGGTGTTGGAAACATTTCTCAGAGATTTTGGTCTATATTGACATGATAGCATCACACAGTTTCTGCAGATTTGTCGGCTGCACATCCATGATGCAAATCTTCCGTTCCACCACATCCCAAAGGTGCTCAATTGGATGAGATTTGGTGAGTGTGGAGGCCATTGGAGTACAGTGCCCTTATTGTCATGTTGAAGAAACCAGTGGTGAGATGATTGGAGCTTTGTGACATGGTGATTATCCTGCTGGAAGGAGCCATCAGAAGATGGGGACACTGTAGTCATAAAGGGATGGACATGGTCATCAACAATACTCAGGTAGGCCGTGGTGTGTAAACGATGCTCAAATGGTACTAAGGGGCCCAAAGTGTGCCAAGAAAATATCCCCCACACCATTACACCCCCACCACCCGCCTGAACCGTTACTACAAGGCAGGATGGATCCATGCTTTCATTTTGTTTATGCCAAATTCTGACCCTACCATCCACTCAGTACGGGCACAGGGGCGCCGCCCCCTATCCACCTAATCTACATGCAGGGCACTGGATTACAATGTTTTATTTTATTTTTTTAAGCATGTGATTAGAGCCTGAGCCTTATGTCTAATTGGCTTCAAAAAAGGGTGGGCCACCCAGTTGTTCAACAATAGCGAATGAAAATTCACTATTGTCACACTGATTCTCCTCCCGGCCAGTCAGTAAGCGGGAGGAGCGCGACTGGCCGAGAGGAGAAGCGATGGTATTGGTCGGTACCGGGGGGTGGGGAGGATGTACATGGAGATCCGGAAGGGGAGATGGCCGCCGTCATCGGAGCATCAGAGCGATCATTCTGCTCTGCATCGCCGCCAGCCGCGTGAGTACCACCCACCGGGGGGGGGAGGGTCGGAAGGTGGTCTAATTGCCCCCCTAGCTGGAGCACTGGCCGCCACTGCTACGATCTGAATGTCGCAGCTGAAATCGAGACTCATCAGACCAGGCAGTGTTTTTCCAATCCTCTATTGTCCAATTTTGGTGATCCTGTGTGAATTGTAGCCTCAGTTTCCTGTTCTTAGCTGACAGGAGTGGCACCCGGTGTGGTCTTCTGCTGCTGTAGCCCATTTGCTTCAAGGCTCAATGTTTTGTGCGATTAGAGATGGTATTCTGCATACCTTAGTTGTAACTAATGGTTATTTGAGTTATTGTTGCCTTTCTATCATCTGGAACCAGTCTGCCCATTCTCCTCTGACATCAACAAGGCATTTTAATCCACACAACTGCCGCTCACTGGATATTTTCTCTTTTTTGGACCATTCTCTGTAAACCCGAGAGATGGTTGTGTGTGAAAATCCCAGTAGATCAAAGATCTTTGAAATACTCAGACCAACAACCATGCCTCGTTCAAAGTCACCTAAATCCTCTTTCTTCCCCATTCTTATGCTCGGTTTGAACTTTAGTAAATCGTCTTCACCACATCTAGAAGCCTAAATGCATTGAGTTGCTGCCATGTGATTGGCTGGTTAGTAATTTGTGTTACCAAACAATTGAACAGGTTATCTACCCTGTTTCCCCGAAAAATGAGACCTAGCGTGATTGTCGGTGATGGCTGCAATATAAGCCCTACCCCCCAAATAAGCCCTAGTTAAAGTCCTTGTAGGTCTTATTTTCAGGGTAGGGCTTTTTTTGGGGGAAACAGAGTAGGGCTTATTTGGGGGGTAGGGCTTATATTGCAGCCATCACTGACAATCACGCTAGGTCCTATTTTCGGGGAAACAGGGTAGTAAAGTGGCCAGTGAGCGTAAATTCCTATTCTCCTGTTCCCGCCTTTTAGTATAGGGCCTTCAATTTGTATTTCAATTAGGGATGGTCCCCACGGAGCAATGGTTTTGTAAAGACAGGGCGGTTCCCAGGGGCGTCGCTAGGGGGTGGCTTTTGGGGCTATAGCCCCGAATCTGGGGCCAATAGCCCCGAGTCTCTGCTGGGGTCCCCAAGGGGAGGGGAGGCTCTCTGGGGACCCTTATGTAAATGGGGTCTCTCTGGGGACCCTGATTTTAAGGCAGAGGCTCTCTAGGAAACCAGATTTAAGGGGGAGGCTCTCTGGGGACCCTAATGTAAGGGGGGCTCTTTGGGAACCCTGATGTAAGTGGGGGGGGGGCCTTTGGGTACCCTGATGAAAGGGGGAGGTTCTCTGAGGACTCTGATGTAAGGAGGAGGCTCTCTGGGGACCCTGATGTAAGGGGGGGCTCTCTGGGGACCCTGATGTAAGGGGGGGCTCTCTGGGGACCCTGATGTAAGTGGGGGGCTCTCTGGGGATATATATACACACGCACGTATATTACTGTATATACATGTGTATGCCCGTCGAAGCGTATGACTTTCTTTAATACGCTGCTATGGGCTCTAGCCCCAGATCTTTTGTAGACCTAGCAACGCCCCTGGCGGTTCCACCTAGCTTTGATATGAATAATTACATTGAGCCAAGCTGGACCAATGTAGGTTGGCAATAAAGATAATACATAGAGTTCCGCTTTAAATTTTTGGTTAAAAAGTGAACTAAGCCTTTAACAGCAAGTTTACTTTAATAGGTTTATAATAATACATTTTCAGCTTTTAGCTTTGTCACACTTTGAATGACAGTAGCTCGGTCATGCAACACTGTACTCCATAAGACATTTTTATGATTTTTTTCACACAAATAGAGCTTTATTTTGGTGGTATTTAATCACCACTGGGGTTTTTATGTTTTGCTAAAAAAAAATGAAAAAAGACAGAAAATTTTGAAAAAAAACAAACAAAACATTTTCATAGTTTGTTATAAAATTTTTAAAACAGGTAATTTTTCTCCTTCATTGATGTACGCTGATGAGGCTGCACTGATGGGCACTGATAAGGCGGCACTGATAGGTGGCACTGAGAGGTGGCCCTGATGGGCACTGATGGTTGGCACTAATGGGCGGTACTGAAGGGCACTGATGATCACTGATGGGTGGCACTGATGGGCACTGGTAGGTGACACTAATAGACAGCTCTAATCGGTGGCACTGATGATGAGGCACTGATGGGCATTGATTGGCAGCACTGGTGGGTATTGATAGGTGGCACTGTTGGGCAAAGGTAGGTGGCACTGTGGGCACTGGTAGGTGGAACTGTGGGCACTTGTAGGTGGCACTGGTGGGTACTGATAGGTGGCACTGGCAGGTGGCACTGGTGGGCACAGATGAGGCCGCGGCTCTCTGTGTGAGGGACAGATGTCCCTCTGACAGAAGCCGGTGATCTTCTGTTTACATCACGTGATCAGCTGTCATTGGCTGACAGCTGATCGTGCGGTGAGGGGCCGGGATCAGCCCGTTACTCCGATCTATGATCAGCCGAGTCTCATAGACTCAGTGATCATGATGAGCGCTGCGCACGCCCCACAGGGTGCACGTAGGCAGCTCATGTACGGGAGGATGTCATATGACGGCCTCCCGGCAATTAAGGCCCGTGCATTTCGGCTATAGCGCGGGCGGGAGGTGGTTAAATTTCCAATCACAAAAAAAGCACAAAAAACAACTAAACAGCCTGGAGAATATTGTATAATATTTATATATTATGTCTTACTCCGTGCCACCATCCTTGTCAGGAATAAAAATACAAATTTAGGATCACGCTATATAAAGCTGTATAAATCAGTCTCATGAGTTCTGTGTTAAAGGGACATCTGTTCACTTTCTGGTCCGCATACCACCACCACCACCACCACCATCTATAATATTGTAGATCCTCCTTGACGTCTCCTTAATATAAAGAGCTCCAGTTTCCAAACCACACATTGCAGCAACTGCAGCTTGATATGACCCTACCGTGCAAGATTTCACACCGAGATTTCACAGTAGCCCACGTACCGACATAGGTGGCGGAAAACTTGGCGATAATGCCAGGACAGGTTTTAATTAATTCCCAGGGGAACATCTCCAGCAGACATAAAAGTAATAAGGCAAATGGAGTCCTACGTTCAGAATGGGCCAGGTTACATCTCTAGATTAAGTTAGTTTTGGAATGCAGCAAAAAATCTTCTGTTCTCCTTATAAAGGGGCGTCGGGTTCTGTGTTAACAGATGCCGGAGTATCCTTATAACCTGAAATTGAAACCATCCCCTGCATCTGCTTGGCCAGGCTTTGATTTTTGATACCTCATTGTTTAGCCAAAAGCTCTTTTGCATTACCTAAAATCTGACAGCGGCGCCGGGGAAGGAACGGACGCCCTTATTTTTGTAGTGATACCTTTCACCGGTTCCTCCCGATAGCATCACCTCTAAGACAGAAATAGAAGATATCTGAGGTGGTGGGGGTACCCTGATCCTCCAACTGTTAGACACTGTGCTAATAGTCAGCACACATGACACCACAAGAACCACGTGACCTCTATATTGTTAAAGTGGGCCTGTCATTACAATTCACGCTTAACAAGAGTCAGTAGGGTACATGTCAGCATTACAAATCATCAAGCATTTTTGCAAATAAATGATTATTTAGAGTAAAAAAAAGCCCATAAAAACAGCTGTTCGGAGGGGGCTGATTTACTAAAAAACAGGTTTAATTGTCAAAGCTTAATTGAACGAGCTAAAGTTAGAAGCTGATTGGCTACCATGAACAGCTGTTTAGGCAGGTGCACTTTTTCTACTGCAGGTGGCGCTTTTCCGCAGCGCACTGTTGGAGAGAAAGTCAAGAGGAACATGGTCCTCTATGGCAGGGGTCTCAAGCTGGTGGCCCTCCAGCTGTTGCAAAACTACAAGTCCCATGAGGCATTGCAAAGCTGACAGTTACAAGCATGACTCCCTCAGGCAAAGGCATGATGGAACTTGTAGTTCCGCAACCGCCTGAGGGACACCAGTTTTAGACCCCTGCTCTATGGTTTCCGGGGTCACTGGGAAAGCTATCCTACTGGATCCGGCCACCCCATGTGACTCAAGCAGCCACCTTGGGTCAGGCAGAGCCTGTTTGAGGCCCTGGCTCCCAGGTTTGGTGTGCATTTTGCGAGTTGGGACAGGTACCCCACCTGTTAGGGACAGTACTAGCGTTAGGGAAAGGTTCCTGATGAGGAGGGAAAGCAGGGGGTCGCAACTCTTCCTGATTGGCCACAAGCCTGCCAGTCCACATTCTGCCCCTCTCAAGAGATGCTGTCTTTCTGGCTGGAATCTGCTCTCCTCATGTTACTGGAATGCGTGAGTACTGCCCGCTGGGTAGCCTGCCCACCGGGTTCTGCCTTGCACCTATATACATATAAAATAAGTGTTGAACACATCACCATTTTTCTCTGTAAATATATTTGTAAAGGTGCTATTAACATAAAATTTTCACCACGTGTCGGTAACAACCCATACAATCCATACATACAAAGAAAGCAAAAGAAATAAGTTCAGAAATGAACTTATGTATAATAAAATGGAACGGCACAGGGAAAAAGTATTGAACACGCTATCTGAAGTTTATTTAATACTTCATACAAAATCCTTTGTTGGTAATGACATCTTCAAGACGCCTCCTTTATGGAGAAACTAGTCCCATGCGTTGCTCAGGTGTGATGTTGGCCCATTCTTCCACACTTTAAATCTTGAAGGTTCCATGGGCCTCTTCTATGAACTCTGATCTTTAGTTCTTTCCATAGATTATCTATTGAGTTCAAGTCAGGTTATTGGCTGGTCCATTCTAGCACATTTATTTTCTTTCTTTGAAACCAATTGAGATTTTCCTTGGCTTTGTGTTTGGGATCAGATTCTTGCTGAAATGTCCACCCTCGTTTCATCTTCATCATCCTGGTAGATGGGAGCAGATTGTTATCAAGAATGTCTTGGTACATTTTTCCATTCATCCTTCTTTCAATGATATGAAGTTTGCCAGTACCGTATGCTGAAAAACAACCCAACACCATGATGTTCCCAATTCCAAACTTCACTGTTGGTATGGGGGTGTTTTTGGGGTGATGTGCCATTTGACCTCCAAACATGGTGTGTATTATGGCATCCAAAGAGTTCAATTTTAGTCTCATCTGACCAGACTATATTCTCCCAGTATTTCACAGGCTTGTCTAAATGTTGTGCAGCAAACTTTAGATGAGCTTCAACATGTTTTTTCTTCAGCAATGGAGTCTTGCTTGGTGAGCGTGCTCAGAGGCCATGGCGATTGAGTGCATTACTTATTGTTTTCTTTGAAACAATTGTACCTGATAATTCCAGGTCTTTCTAAAGCTCTCCACAAGTGGTCCTTGGCTCTTGGACAACTCTTCTGATAATTCTTTTCACTTCTCTGTTGAAAATCTTGTGAGGAGCTCCTGGTCATGGCCGGTTTATGGTGAATTGATATTCTTTCCACTTCCAGATTATGGTCCCAACAGTGCTCAATGGAACATTCAGAAGTTTATAAATCCTCCTGTAACCAATTACATCAGTATGTTTTGCAGCAATAAGGTGGCAAAGGTCTTGAGAGAGTTTTTTGCTTTTACCCATAATGAGATGTTTCTTGTGACACCTAGGTAATGAGACACCTTTCTATAGGCCATCAGATGAGACTGAACCAGCTGATATTATTTTGCACTGACAAGGAGCAGGATTGCTTTCTAATTACTGAAAGATTTCGGCTGATGTCTTGGCTTTCCATGAATTTTTCTTCATGTGTTCAATACTTTTTCCCTGTGTCGTTCCATTTTATTACACATAACTTCATTTCTGAACTTATTTGTTTTGGTTTCTTTGTATGTATGGATTGCATTTGTTGTTACCGACATGCGGTGAAAATTTCATATCAATAGCACCTTTAGAAATGTATATGCCTAGAAAAATGGTGACGTGTCCAATACTTATTTTACCTGCTATATATACAGTATCTCACAAAAGTGAGTACACCCCTCACATTTTTGTAAATATTTTATTCTATCTTTTCATGTGACAACACTGAAGAAATGACACTTTGCTACAATGTAAAGTAGTGAGTGTACAGCTTGTATAACAGTGTAAATTTGCTGTCCCCTCAAAATAAATCAACACACAGCCATTAATGTCTAAACCACTGGCAACAAAAGTGAGTACACCCCAAGTGAAAATGTCCAAATTGGGCCCAAAGTGTCCTTATTTTGTGTGGATACCATTATTTTCCAGCACTGCCTTAACCCTCTTGGGCATGGAGGTCACCAGAGCTTCACAGGTTACCACTGGAGTCCTCTTCCACTTCTCCATGACGACATCACAGAGCTGGTGGATTTTAGAGACCTTGCACTCCTCCACCTTCCCTGTGAGGATGCCCCACAGATGCTCAATAGGGTTTAGGTCTGGAGACATGCTTGGCCAGTTCATCACCTTTACCCTCAGCTTCTTTAGCAAGGCAGTGGTCGTCTTGGAGGTGTGTTTTGGTCGTTATGTTGGAATACTGCCCTGCTGCCTAGTCACCAAAGGTAAGGGATCATGTTCTGTTTCAGTATGTCACAGTACATGTTGGCATTCATGGTTCCCTCAATGAACTGTAGCTCCCCAGTGCTGGCAGAACTCATGCAGCCCCAGACCATGACACTCCCACCACCATGCTTGACTGTAGGCAAGACACACTTGTCTTTGTACTCCTCACCTGGTTGCCACCACACACGCTTGACACCATCTGAACCAAATAAGTTTATCTTGGTCTTGTCAGACCACAGGACATGGTTCCAGTAATACATGTCCTTAGTCTGCTTGTCTTCAGCAAACTGTTTGCGGGCTTTCTTGTGCATCATCTTTAGAAGAGGCTTCCTTCTGGGACGACAGCCATGCAGACCAATTTGATGCAGTGTGCGGAGTATGGTCTGAGCACTGAGAGGCTGACCCCCCACCCCTTCAACCTCTACAGCAATGCTGGCAGCACTCATACATCTATTTCCCAAAGACAACCTCTGGATATGACTCTGGGCATGTGCACTCAACTGCTTTGGTCGACCATGGCTAGGCCTGTTCTGAGTGAAACCCGTCCTTGGCCACTGTGCTGCAGGTCAGTTTCAGGGTCTTGGCAATCTTATTATAGCCTAGACATCTTTATGTAGAGCAACAATTATTTTTTTCAGATCCTCAGAGAGTTCTTTGCCATGAGGTGCCATGTTGAACTTCCAGTGACCAGTATGAGAGAGGGAGAGATAACACCAAATTTAACACACCTGCTCCCCATTCACATCTGAGACCTTGTAACACTAACGAGTCACATGACATCAGGGAGGGAAATTGCTAATTGGGCCCAATTTGAACATTTTCACTTAGGGGTGTACTCACTTTTTTGCCAGTGTTTTAGACATTAACCGCTTCAGATCTGCACTATAGCCGAATGACGGCTACAGCGTGGGCCTACTTTGCTGGTAGGGCATCAATAGATGTTCTCCCGTGCTCAAGCGGCCTGCTTGCCCCCTGCAGGGCACGCGCAGCGCTCTCTGTGATCAGCGAGTCTATGAGACTCGCTGGATCACAGATCGGATTAAGGGGTCGATCCTAACACTGTACCACGTGATCAGCTGTCAGCCAATGACAGCTGATCATGTGATGTAAACAGAGCAGGTAATCGACTATTTTTTCTCCTCACACTGATAGCGTGAGGAGAAAATAAAAAAGCCGATCACGGTGGCTGTCAGAGGGACATCGGTTGCGATCAAAGAGAGCAGCCGCCAGCTCATCTGTGCCCACCTGTGTCACCTGCCAGTGCCACCTACCAGTGAACAACAGTGCCACCTACCAGTGCCAACCAGCACCATGTACCAGTGCCTACAGTGCCACCCATCAGTGCCCACAGTGCCACCTATCAGTGCCCACAGTGCCACCTATCAATGTCACCAATCAGTGCCTCATCAACAGTGCTGCCCATCAGTGTCACCTACCAGTGCCCATCAGTGCCAACTATCAGTGCCACCTATCAGTGCCCATCAGTGCCATCTATCAGTAGTACCTATCAGTAACACATATCAGTGCCCTTCAGTGCCCATCAGTGCCACCCATCAGTGCCACCCATCAGGGCCCATCAATGCCATCTTATCAGTGGCCATCAGTGCTGCCTTATATGTGCCCATCAGTGCCGTCTTATATGTGCCTATCAGTGCCCACCAGTGCAGCCTATCAGTGCCCATCAGTGCCGCCTCATCAGCGCATATCAATGAAGGAGAAAAATTACCTGTTTGCAACATTTTATAGTGGTTGCAGTCGGTGCAGTGGTTGCAGCATCACCCACACTACTCCCCATATTGATCGAGTCTGAACAGCACAATAAACAAACCGTAAGACTCCCTCTCCTCATTGGCTAAGACAGCAGTGGGAGCCATTAGGGACAGAGCGGGGGGCAGGGCCAAGCTGCGGTTCTATGTATCTTATGTACGCATAAAGCAGGGCTCGGAAGCGAACACACACCAGTGCCCCCATAGCAACCAGCTTGCTATGGGGGCACTTGTCATGGGGGGGAGGGAGTCAGGAGCGCCAGCAGGAGACCTGATAAGAGGAGGATTCGGGCTGCTCTGTGCAAAACCATTACACAGAGCAGATAAGTATAACATGATTACTATTTTTATTTTTTTTAAAAGCTGAACCTTTAATACCATTTTTAGAGCTGCCCTGGCATCATCTGCCAGTTCACATCACATTTTCTTATGTTGCCTGATAAAGCTTTCTGCAGAACTTTAACCACTTCAGCCTCGGAAGGATTTACCCCCTTCCTGACCAGAGCACTTTTTGCGATTCGGCACTGCGTCGCTTTAGCTGACAATTGCACAGTCGTGCGACGTTGCACCCAAAAAAAAATTTACATCCTGTTTTTTCCCACAAATAAAGCTTTCTTTTGGTGGTATGTGATCACCTCTGTGGTTTTTATTTTTTGCGCTATAAACAAAAAAAGAGCGACAATTTTGAAAAAAAGCAATATTTTTTACTTTTTGCTATAATAAATATCCCCTAAAAATATATTAAAAAAAAATATTTTTTTTCCTCAGTTTAGGCCGATATATATTCTTCTACATATTTTTGGTAAAAAAAAAATCGCAATAAGCGTATATTCATTGGTTTGCGCAAAAGTTATAGCGTCTACAAAATAGGGGATAGTTTTATGGCATTTTTATTATCAATTATTTTTTTAGTAGTAATGGCGACGATCTGCGATTTTTATCGGGACTGCGACATTATGGCAGACACATCGGACATTTACGGGACCATTGTCATTTATACAGCGATCAGTGCTATAAAAATGCACTGATTACTGTGTAAATGACATTGGCAGGGAAGGGGTTAACCACTAGGGGGCAATGAAGGGGTTAAGTGTGTCCTAGGGAGTGATTCTAACTGTGGGGGGGATGGGCTTCAAGTCACATGACAGCGATCACTGCTCACGATAACAGAGAACAGTGATCTCTGTCATGACAAAAGGCAGAGCGGGGAAATGCCTTGTTTACGTAGGCACTTCCCCGTTCTGAGGCTCCGTTACACGATCGCCGGGAGACTGGCGGACATCGAGTCCGCCAGTCCCGCGGGCACAGACACGCTGTGCGCAGCGGGCGCGCGGGCGCCTGCTATCCCCAGCTTTTAAAGGGGACGTACAGGTACGCTCATTTGCCCACTGCTGCCATTGTGCCGACGTATATCGGCGTGCGGCGCTCGGAAACTGGTTAAAGCAGAAAGCCCAAAACTGCTCAGGAATGGAGACAGTACTGTATACATAGCTCCCAACTGTCGCTGATTTCGAGGGACTGTCCCTGATTTGGAGCAATGTCCCTCTGTCCCTCATTACTCCTTATTTGTCCCTCATTTTGGTCTGATCTATATAGATGTATATAAAATGCACTTTTTATCTATCAAAAAAGTGTTTTCCAGAGCTAAACCTTTCATCCAATTTCTAAATTGCTGCATTTGTAAATTCCGAATAGTAGTGGTAAAAAAAAGCACTTGTGGGTTTAACCAATATTGTTTTTTTGTACAATTCTCCTTTAAGGGGGCGTGGCAAGGGGTGTGTCCAATGCCTCCCTACTTTTGCTGATGGGTGTCCCTCATTCCCATCTCAAAAAGTTGGGAGGTATGCCGTATATTGCAAAGACATTTCATTGTTGGAGTATCCGAGACATATAAGGAACCAGGGGCCACCAACCCAACAGATTCCACCTATACCTAAAATATCAGTATAAGATAAGCAGAGATCAATCACAAACAGTAGAACAAGTGGTTTCCCATGAAGCCATAAACCACACAGAAACATTTTGCCGTTATTAGTTGCACACAACTGGGGCCCTGGGTAAAATCTGCGTAGTTTAGGCCATTTTTGTCCATCAGTCAGCAATTGATCCCTATTCTTCTACAATCGCAGTCAATTTTGGTAGCTCGACTAACAAATCCCCCAAGTCCTAAGGGTTAAACTTATTTAATGATAAAGGTGCACTTATTCTTTACACGCCAATAATATACATTTTTTTCCCCCTATATTTTTTGTGGAAATAACTTTTGACCTTTCATGACATGATGTGGTTTGTTTCCTGTAAGAGAGCCTCCAGTTAATGATTTAGTTGTATTCCCTAATAAATATTTGGCAATAGTCTGCGGTGTTCTGCTCATGTCATGGGAGGACCATAATTTATGAGTCAAAGCTCAGCCATTACATTTGGCAAGCGTTGTTTTTTCTTGTGGCCAATTTTTTTTTTTTTTTTTTTCCGCTCGGTAGCAATATGCCTGTAAATTTTCCTTCAAAGCTAAATTTTTCTAAGCATCTCCAAATAAAGTGGACCCCCGGCCATAAATTTTTTCATAGCTTCTGTGACTTTTGGTGGTCTTCTGGTTCAAAGAATGGATTTTTTTGTGTGTGTGTTCTACAAAAGTGTTGTTTGCATCTCTCCGTCTGCAGCTTTAATAATTAAGGGAAATGTTTATGGGGGGCTGTAAATACTTTATCTTACACTCCCCAGATGTTCTTGTGCTATGTTTTTTTTTCCCACCGCCACGCTTCGTCTTGATCGCGTTCATAGAAAAAAAAAAAAGACTTTGTCATTCACTTTAATAAAAAAAAGGAGAAGGGTTGCTTATAAATAAATGTAAATGTGTTTCCATGCCTTCAAATATATTTGCACTATATGCGTCTTTCCTGCATCAAAAATAAACACACATTCCGCAGGCGTGTTCCCTTAATACGAAGGATGAATATAAAGTTCCGTATATACTCGAGTATAAGCTGAGCTTTTCAGCACTTTTTTTGTGCTGAAAATGCCCCCCTCGGCTTATACTCGAGTCAAGCACTTTTCTGCAGCAGAGAATGACATTTTCCAAACCGAATTTGGGGCCCCGTATCTCGGGGCCACTTGGTGCTAGGAATCTCAAATTTGGTGTGCAAACCCAGGGGAACTAGCACTACAATATATCCAAAGCTGGGGTTCCTAGTACGAAGTGGCCCCGAGATACGAGGCCCCAAATTCGGTTCGGAAAATGTCATTCTCTGCTGCAGAAAAGTGCTTGACATTTTCCGAACCTAGGAACCCCAGCTTTGGATATGTTGTAGTGCTAGTTCCACTGGGTTTGCACACCAAATTTGGGGTTCCTAGCACCAAGTGGCCCCGAGATACGGGGCCCCAAATTCGGTCAACTGTGTCCATCTGCAGCAATGACATTTTGGGACCCTTTGGGTCCAGAGACCCCAAATTTTGGATGCAGTTAGGGGGCATCTAGTAACCCTTAACTACCGAGTTTGAAGTTCAGGGGACCTATGGCTGCAAATGGGCACAGTGAGGCATGCAAATGGGCACAGTGAGGCTGCAAATGGGAATTGTTGACCCTCTTTTCCACTTACAGTAGCTGCGCATTTCTCACCCTCGTCTTATACTCGGGTCAATAAGTTTTCCCAGTTTTTTGTGGTAAAATTAGGTGCCTCGGCTTATATTCGGGTCGGCTTATACTTAAGTATATACGGTAATGCCTCCTTGTCTTTTATTCATGACTGGATGGGAATATTTTAATGAATTAAACACATAATTAATTCATACAATTTGCTAGTCTTTAATTACTTATATTCATTTTTCTTCATAGTCACCAGATAACTGGATATATTTTTTTACCAAGGATAAATATGTTTTGTGAAGACTTCTTGGTAGAAGCCTGCGCTCTGTATTTGCAACCTCCTACTGGCTTAACTCTTTAACTGGATTTATAGTATTGTCCACAAAAAGTCTTCTTTCATTCATTCAATTTTAAAAAGTTATGGAAACTGTAGGGTGTATAATCTGTATTGTATGATGGATGCCATAGATTGGTATTACAACATCTTGCCAGCTGGTGGTGCGGGCTCACGTGAGGTGCAAAGTCTAAGCACCAGACAGTTTTCACCAGAGCTCCTGATGATAAAGATGTTTTTATTGTGTGCTGGTACCAGGTGACAGCCCTCAAGATTGCCCCCCCCCCCCCCCAATGGGTGAGTGGTTATAGAGGGGCTATGATGTGGAAATAGTACAATAGGGAGTGACTGGAGAACAGTCAGATCCAAGCAGAGGTTGACAATGGCTAAACAGAAAAAGAGATGTCAGAGCAATTTGGGTCAGCAACAGGCAAGACAGCAGAAGATTTGGTTCAAGTGCAGGTTGTGAAGCAGGCAGCAGGCAAGAGCAGTGGTGACTGGTGTTTTTTTCTTCTTGGGAGCGGCAGACAAATACCACCCCCCCCCCCCCCCCCGCTGTCAGTCGGTGGGTCTACTGCACCCCCGTCCCCCCAGGGGCGGTCGGTCATCCAGCCCTGCACTTACCCCATCTAGGTCGTGGGTGGGCAGTGCTCCTTTGGGCGGCAGGCGGCAGTGGCTTTCACCATGTCTCCTCCTCCTCTGCTTTACGGCGGCTTCCGCTGTGCACCTCCTCCTCCTAGGCATCTAATAGGATCGCCTGTCCTTTCAGGCAATCGGGTGATGGGTCTCAGGACCCACTTCCTGATTGGCCAGGAGTAGGATCAGTGTGACAATAGTGAATATTTATTCGTTATTGTCACACAACTGGGTGGGCTCAGGGAGCAGTGCTCTGCACTCCGAGCCCACCCTTTTTTGAAACCTTTTTAGAGCCTTTGGCTCTAATCACGTGCTTCAAAAAAGAAAACCCATTGGAATCTATGCGTCCATCATGTAGATTAGGGGGCCAGATGAGGGGGGGCGGTGCCCGTGCACCCCTAATGGACGGGTCGCCACTGGGAAACAGAGTAGTGAGGTCAACATGGTTCAGCAACAGTACAGTCAGTTAGTAGTATAACATAGCTCTTTTACAGAGGTAGCTGGCAAGAAGACACATCAACCAGCCATTCCAAGGCCGATGTTTTAATACCCCTCTGGGTCAGAGGACATGCTTTAGCCATCTTCTGTGTTCTTCTTAACCATAGCAGCCCCCTTTCCCATAAGGCAAGCAGGCCTACGGGTACTCAGTTGCCCCCAGAACTTATACACAATTCTATAGTGCCTGGTTACCACACCAGGGTACCGAACTGAGCACAGCAAACAGGTACCTGTGGTTGGCAGGCAGCCAGAGTAGTTCAATGACAGCCCAGGTACAAGGCAGGCAAGGTTCAGAGTAGTCAGTGTCAAATCAGTAGTCAAAATACAAGCAGAGTTCAGAGAATAGTCGAGATCCGATCCGAGGTTGTTAACGAGGGAATCCAGACAGCAGAGCAGGACAGACAAACAGGGAGCTTGGAGCACATATTACAAATGAAATATCGCAAGCATGAGACTGCAGGTTTCGCTGGCTTGAATCAGGTTTGATCTCCATCCAGAGAATGGCAACATCAATCACCTTGCAGGTGGACAAACAAACAGGAAGACTGTATCAAAACCATAAAAAGGGAATGTGGGACTGTATCAAAACCAGGATGTTGGAATGAGGCCAGCAGCTTTTAAGGATTAGGAGCACTCCATGCTCCTGAAAATGCCTAGCTTAATTTTATGGAGCTCAGGAATAGGGATGAGCCGAACACCCCCCGGTTCGGTTCGCACCAGAACCTGCGAACGGACCGAAAGTTCGCACGAACGTTAGAACCCCATTGACGTCTATGGGACTCGAACGTTCGAAATCAAAAGTGCTCATTTTAAAGGCAAATTTGCATGGTATTGTCCTAAAAAGTGTTTGGGGACCCGGGTCCTGCCCCAGGGGACATGTATCAATGCAAAAAAAACTTTTAAAACGGCCGTTTTTTCGGGAGCAGTTATTTTAATGATGCTTAAAGTAAAAAAAAAAAGTGAAATATTCCTTTAAATATCGTACCTGGGGGGTGTCTATAGTATGCCTGTAAAGTGACACGTGTTTCCCGTGTTTAGAACAGTCCCTGCACCAAATGTCATTTTTAAAGGAAAAAATCTCATTTAAAACTGCTTGCGGGTTTAATGTAATGTCGGGTCCTGGCAATATGGATGAAAATCAGTGAGACAAACGGCATGGGTACCCCCCAGTCCATTACCAGGCCCTTTGGGTCTTGTATGGATATTAAGGGGAACCCCGCACCCAAATTAAAATAAGGAAAGGTGTGGGGCCACCAGGCCCTATATACTCTGAACAGCAGTATACAGGCGGTGCAAACAAGACAGGGACTGTAGGTTTGTTGTTAAGTAGAATCTGTTTGTCATTTTGAACGGGTACATTTTTAACGTGTTTAGCTCCAGCCAAAAAATCTTTTTTTAAGCTTTTTGGAAAACATAGGGAAGGGCTATCACCCCTGTGACATTTGTTTTGCTGTCTTTCCTCCTCTTCAGAAGATTTCACCTCACTTTTTGTCCCAATGAAAAATGTTTTTTGAAAATGTGGGGTTTTTTGTGGAACAAGGATTGGAAAGCATCAGTGGAAAGGAGAAATGTTTTTCCCATATTAACTCTTACAGGAGAGAATTTCCCTTCCTAGGGGTAGATTTCATCTCACTTCCTGTTGTCTCCTTCTGTTTGCAAGTAGGAGTCGTTTGTAAGTTAGATGTTTGAAAGTAGGATCCTGCCCTATATACTCAGCAGAAATTTGGGCCTTAGGTGTTGTTGTGGCCACAACACTGTAAGCCCTCACAGGGCCCTGCTGTGAAATATTAGATCAAGAATTGTAATTACATGCCCCTGTTGAACAGGAGCTGAAAAATTAGGCCTTAGGCACTGGTGCTGGTGCCACAACACTGCAACCCCTCACAGACACTCTAGTTGGAACGCAGGAACGAGCCCTGCTGCAAAGTATTGCATCAAAAACTGTAATTACACGCCCCTGTTAAACAGGGGCTGAAAAATTGTGCCTTAGGCACTGGTGGTGGCGCCCAGAACCAAAAATGTTCTTACAAGCTATCAGCGTGATGATTGAGGAGGAAGAGGATAATTACTCAGGGATAGTCACTCAGCATCAGCATAGGCAGTCTTTGAAGGGATCTGAGATTTCAAAAAAAATTATACTAATGGCCTGTAGCTGCACTAAGCAGGGATATATATATATATATATATATATATATATATATATATATATATATATATATATATATATATATATATATATATACACTACCGTTCAAAAGTTTGGGGTCACCCAAACAATTTTGTGTTTTCCATGAAAAGTCACACTTATTCACCACCATACGTTGTGAAATGAATAGAAAATAGAGTCAAGACATTGACAAGGTTAGAAATAATGATTTGTATTTGAAATAACATTGTTTTTACATCAAACTTTGCTTTCATCAAAGAATCCTCCTTTTGCAGCAATTACAGCATTGCACACCTTTGGCATTCTAGCTGTTAATTTATTGAGGTAAGCTGGAGAAATTGCACCCCACGCTTCTAGAAGCAGCTCCCACAAGTTGGATTGGTTGGATGGGCACTTCTGGCGTACCATACGGTCAAGCTGCTCCCACAACAGCTCAATGGGGTTCAGATCTGGTGACTGTGCTGGCCACTCCATTACCGATAGAATACCAGCTGCCTGCTTCTGCTGTAAATAGTTCTTGCACAATTTGGAGGTGTGTTTAGGGTCATTGTCCTGTTGTAGGATGAAATTGGCTCCAATCAAGCGCTGTCCACTGGGTATGGCATGGCGTTGCAAAATGGAGTGATAGCCTTCCTTATTCACAATCCCTTTTACCCTGTACAAAGCTCCCACCTTACCAGCACCAAAGCAACCCCAGACCATCACATTACCTCCACCATGCTTAACAGATGGCGTCAGGCATTCTTCCAGCATCTTTTCATTTGTTCTGCGTCTCACAAACGTTCTTCTTTGTGATCCAAACACCTCAAACTTGGATTCATCCGTCCACAACACTTTTTTCCAGTCTTCCTCTGTCCAATGTCTGTGTTCTTTTGCCCATCTTAATCTTTTTCTTTTATTGGCCAGTCTCAGATATGGCTTTTTCTTTGCCACTCTGCCCTGAAGCCCAAAATCCCGCAGCCGCCTCTTCACTGTAGATGTTGACACTGGTGTTTTGCGGGTACTATTTAATGAAGATGCCAGTTGGGGACCTGTGAGGCGTCTGTTTCTCAAACTAGAGACTCTAATGTGCTTATCTTCTTGCTTAGTTGTGCAACGCGGCCTCCCACTTCTTTTTCTACTCTGGTTAGAGCCTGTTTGTGCTGTCCTCTGAAGGGAGTAGTACACACCGTTGTAGGAAATCTTCAATTTCTTTGCAATTTCTCGCATGGAATAGCCTTCATTTCTAAGAACAAGAATAGACTGTCGAGTTTCAGATGAAAGTTCTCTTTTTCTGGCCATTTTGAGCGTTTAATTGACCCCACAAATGTGATGCTCCAGAAACTCAATCTGCTCACAGGAAGGTCAGTTTTGTAGCTTCTGGAAGGAGCTAGACTGTTTTTAGATGTGTGAACATGATTGCACAAGGGTTTGCTAATCATCAATTAGCCTTCTGAGCCAATGAGCAAACACATTGTACCATTAGAACACTGGAGTGATAGTTGCTGGAAATGGGCCTCTATACACCTATGTAGATATTGCACCAAAAACTAGACATTTGCAGTTAGAATAGTCATTTACCACATTAGCAATGTATAGAGTATATTTGTTTAAAGTTAGGACTAGTTTAAAGTTAGCTTCATTTAAAAGTACAGTGCTTTTCCTTCAAAAATAAGGACATTTCAATGTGACCCCAAACTTTTGAACGGTAGTGTATATATATATTTATATATATATGTATGTACTGATACTGCAGTTAGCAAAATCAACTGCCTGCCTGTAGTATGAGAGCACCACCAACCTTCTACAGGTAGCTTTAGCTGAACACTGTGAGGTGGACGCATCCCACTAACTTGTAGGTTTAGCTGAACACTGTGAGCAGGACGCACTGCACTAACTGTAAATAGTCTAGCTGCCTGACTGTGGTACTAATAGGATCAAGGTTGTAGGTTTAGCTGAACATTGTGAGGTGGACGCACCCCACTAACTTGTAGGTTTAGCTGAACACTGTGAGCAGGACGCACCCCACTAACTTGTAGGTTTAGCAGAACACTGTGAGCAGGACGCACTGCACTAACTGTAAATAGTCTAGCTGCCTGACTGTGGTACTAATAGGATCAAAAGAACACCAGTAATTTTCTTCAGGTAGCTGTAAATACTGTAACAAGACAAGCCTGCCTGTCAGTAAGAAGATAACAGGAACGGATCTAGCTGAACACTGTGAGCAGGACGCACTGCACTAAATGTAAATAGTCTAGCTGCCTGACTGTGGTACTAATAGGATCAAAAGAACACCAGCAATTTTCTTCAGGTAGCTTTATATACTGTAACAAGACAAGCCTGCCTGTCAGTAAGAAGATAACAGGAACGGATCTAGCTGAACACTGTGAGCAGGACGCACTGCACTAACTGTAAATAGTCTAGCTGCCTGACTGTGGTACTAATAGGATCAAAAGAACACCAGTAATTTTCTTCAGGTAGCTGTAAATACTGTAACAAGACAAGCCTGCCTGTCAGTAGGAAGATAACAGGAACGGATCTAGCTGAACACTGTGAGCAGGACGCACTGCACTAACTGTAAATAGTCTAGCTGCCTGACTGTGGTACTAATAGGATCAAAAGAACACCAGTAATTTTCTTCAGGTAGCTGTAAATACT
This sequence comes from Lithobates septentrionalis, assembly GCA_037952835.1. Taxonomy (NCBI): domain Eukaryota; kingdom Metazoa; phylum Chordata; class Amphibia; order Anura; family Ranidae; genus Lithobates; species Lithobates septentrionalis. Next base: position 85,281 of record JBBDGP010002646.1, on the reverse strand, counting down.
GTAACAAGACAAGCCTGCCTGTCAGTAGGAAGATAACAGGAACGGATCTAGCTAAACTGAATACAGTGTATATATATATATATATATATGCAACACCTGGGATGCATATATATACACAATACACTGTAAGTGCAGCTAACTGACTGACTGTCCTGCCTAATCTAGCTAACTCAAATGAAATGACACTGTCTGTCTCTCTCTCTCTCTCGATCTCTTAGCACACCGGAACACACTGCACAGGGCCGCCGTGCAGGCGGCCTTATATAGTGTGGGGCGTGTACTAAATCCCCTGAGCCATAATTGGCCAAAGCCTCCTTGGCTTTGGCCAATTACGGCTCTCTGTTCAGGCGGCGCTGTGATTGGCCAAGCATGCGGGTCATAGTGCATGCTTGGCTAATCATCAGCCAGCAATGCACTGAGATGCCGCAGTGAATTATGGGCCGTGACGCGCCACACGAATTTGGCGCGAACGGCCCATATCGAAACATGGGTTCGACTCGAACACAAAGCTCATCCCTACTCAGGAAGTCTTGACAGGGATTCTGCAAGCACCATTGGAAGTGCTGTCATGGATTCTGCAAGCTCCATTGGACGTACTGTCATGGATTCTGCAAGCAGCATTGGAAATACTGGTAGGGATTCTGCAAATTCCATTGGAAGTACTAGCAAGGATACTAAAAGTCCTGGCAGGGAATCTGCAAGCAGCATTGGAAGTACTGACAAGATTTCTGGAAGTCCCGGCAGAAGTCCAGGTGGGCCTGAAGGTCTCAGGAATCCTAGAAATGCAGAGATGGGAGATGTAGGGAAAAGGAGTGAGCTTTGTTCATTTTCAGTCCAAACCCAGCCTGTTTGCAGTTCAGCAAATGGGTAAACAAATGGCCAAGTTGCAGGCAAGCACTAACACAAAAGTTCAAAACATGCTTTATGGGGAGTCTTATTGTGAAGTGAAGGCCCTTTGATACATGGCTTAAACTAATCTTGAAGGCTCTGGTTCCCCACTCAGGACATGTTTTTTTGAAAATCACAGGTGGGAAACCCAAAGACCTATATAGATGAATTCTTCACCAGACAAGCCTTACATCTAACCATCCTTCTATAGGCTTGGTCTTTAGTTGCAGACACACAAAACGTCAACAAATTTTACTATCAATGCTAAATTACCTACAATGGCAAAGTAAAAACACAGCTCCTTTTATTGTAAGCTTTGAAGGCCTTTTCCGCACGGCTCACACTGCTCTTGAAAGCTCTGGTTCCCCACTCCGAACGTGTTTGTGAAATACACAGGCAGGGAACCCAGGCACTATCACATCCAAGTAGTAGAAAGTCTCATGAAGTGAATTTGACAAGAAACAGTAAGTAATCTGACAGAAGGCGATTTCTCCCAAAGAGCTGACCCTGGTTAATACTTAAAGCTGCTTTTCTTAAAGAGTCCCCGAGGCTTTCTGAGACTGTAGACATGTAGACAAATACTTGTCTGCTTCCTACAATGCAAGCTGTGTACTCAGGCTCACATAAAGTGCATTGTTTTCTGTGTCAACGGGGAGTTCAAGTACCTGCAGCCTCGAACTCCACCAACCTCTTATGAATCTAACTGCTCTTGTAGAGATCAGGCTAAAGAAATAAAACGTTAGGGAACATTAAACCCAGACTATAGACTTCAACATGTATAAAGCACTTTGATGAATGAGTTTCACGTAGTAACATAGCAGGTAAAACCATAGACCATCAAATTGAACCTATTTTATGCAACTTTTAGGTCTAGGTCAACTAGCCAATCCCCTAAAGCTACAGTAACTGAAGAGGGCTCTAAAGTGGAGTGAGAATCAACAAACCTACAGGGTTGGTTCACCCAAAAAGTGATATTTGGTTATAGATTGGCCCTTGGCTTCTTATGTCTTGGATAAACCAACAGTGAGTTCTACCTGTAACAATTCACAATTCTATTCTGTCCAACTGGGAGTTTTGGATGTCCCCTCCCATTTTTGACTGTTCCATCCTGTTGGTGGGGTGACGCGTGGTGCAGAGACAATGCTTTACACAGGCAGGTGCAATGGAACTTGTATTGAAAGAATGCAATAACAGTTCACAACAGTCCTTACAAGACAGCTACCCAGCCGGGCATACTCACAGGAGTACATTCCAGCTGAAATGACAGCGTCTGTTGAGAGGGGACCGAAAGCGGCCTGGCTGTCTGGTCCCAATCAGGAGTTTGTCCAAGGAGATGAGACCCTCAGCTTACCCACCTTGACAAGAAACTTTCCGTCGCACTGTTACTGTTCTTCACACCCTTACTCTTTCCACTCACCAGAGCGTGCCAAAACTCAGGAGACAGGTCCTTAAATAGGCTCTGCCTAACCCAAGATGGATGCTTGGGTCGCATGGGGCAACAGCATCCCATAGGATAGTTTCCCCAGTGACCCAGGAAAATATAGAGGAACCCTGTTCCTCCTGGCTTCCTCACCAACAACAGTGCAACTGTGGCCGAGCGCCACCTGCTGTGGAGAGAATAGACTGCACCTGCCTACAAGTTCCTCCTGTTTAATTTTCTGCTATATATAATAAATAAAAATCCATAAGGGAGAGTGTATGCTGCTTATAATGGCACAGCAGGTGAGGTCTCACTAGTAAAGTCTCTGAGAGATACCACCCATGGTTGAACTGCTGTCCCCTCTTTGCTCCTTTCTATTGGTCAGTAGAATCGTCCATCACATGGGTGGGGAGGCTTCAGCTCTTAACAATAGTATCTGAGCAACCTTTGAATAATGGAGCAAACAGTTATAGGGCTGTCAGGTTCTATTACATAGCTGAGCCACTTTGTAGGACCTTGTCTACTATAGCATGGAGCAAGAACTTTACTAGGCTCAGTGCAGATACACTTTAAGGGCACATTTACACAGGTGGCCAGGCAGCTGTAAAAACAGGTGGTTGAGCCACAGTTGTACCTCCTCCTGACCACCCCCCTAAATTTTTCCATTAAAGCAAGACAGGACTTTGCTTTGTGGTTGCTGAATTTTTAAATCAGCTATCAGAGTTTGACAGGCGACTCCGTGTATCAAACCCACCCATTAAAATCAATGGGAGCTTGCGTGGCCCAGCTAACTGATGGACCAAAGGGTCCCAACCCAGAAGGAAGACCAGGAGAAGATGGCAGGCCCTGTGCCTGACAGGAGAGCTGACAGCCCACCACTGGGGGAAATCGCTTGCTAGGTATGTCCACCATAATATGCTAGTATGCTTTGCGTACTACCACAATATGACTAAGCACCTGGGGCCCAATAAAATGTAAAATTTGGTGGAGGTGTAATTCCACTTTAAAGAACAGAGCTGAGACAGAATGTTGCTCTGAACCCTGAACCTACTCCTGAGATCTGCTTCCGCATTCCCTGGTTTTCCCCCAGATTTTCCCTGCTTTGCCTTCTGCCTATTGACCTCAGCTATGGTAATTCTTGGCTGCAGCTTGTGCTCATTACCCGTTTAAACGCGTCTAGCTTAGGACCACGGCTTATCTCTACTGACCTTACACACAGACAGTAGAGGGCAGCAGATCCCTACACTTCCGTGGACTGGACTTATGACACCTAAACTCACTGGTCACTTTATGAGGTACACCTTGCTAGTACTGGATTGGACCCTCTTTTGCCTTTTAGAACTGCCTTCATTCTTCGTGGAATAGATACAACAAGATGTTGGAAACATTCCTCAGAGGTTTTGGTCCATAGTGACATGATAACATCACGCAGTTTCTGCAGATTTGTCGGCTGCACATCCAGGATGCAAATCTTCCCTTCCACCACATCACAAAGGTGCTCTATTGGATGAGATCTGGTGAGTGTGGTGAGATCTGGTGAGTGTGGTGAGATCTGGTGAGTGTGGAGGCCATTGGAGTACAGTGACCTCATTGTCCAGTGGTGAGATAATTGGAGCTTTGTGACATGGTGATTATCCTACTGGAAGGAGCCATCAGAAGATGTGTACACTGTAGTCATAAAGGGATGGACATGGTCAGCAACAATACTCAGGTAGGCCAAGGCATTTAAATGATGCTCAATTGGTACTGAGGGACCCAAAGTGTGCCAAGAAAATATCCCCCCCACCATTACACCACCACTATTAGCCTGACCTGTTGATACAAGGCAGGATGGAGCTTTGCTTTCATGTTGTTTACGCCAAATTTTGACCCTACCATCTGAATGTCGCAGCTGAACTTGAGACACATCAGAGCAGGCAACGTTTTTCCAATCTTCTATTGTCTTATTTTGGTGAGTCTGTGCGAATTGTAGCCTCAGTTTCCTGCCTCAGCCCGTCTGGCACCAGCAACCATGCCACGTTCAAAGTCACTTAAATCCCCTTTTCTTCCCCATTCTGATGCTCGGTTTGAACTTCAGAAAGTTGTCTTCACCATGTCTACATGCCTAAATGCATTGAGTTGCTTCCATGTGATTGGCTGTTTAGCAATTTTTGTTACCAATCAACTAAACAGGTGTACCTAATAAAGTGGCCGGTGAGTGTATGCCACCCTGTGCCCTCACACTCCCTGTGCTACACTCCAGGGACCAGAGGTGTAAGGTAAATCCACTTGTTGGCCTCCAACCAGGTACATGATTCAGCCATTTGTGCCCACTACTAACACAGAGGGTGCAGCAAATCGACTTCACTGAACCAGTGACAGCTGATATTTTATTGCCATTAAAAGACTAAAGGAAAGAGCTTTTTACTGGCACAGGGACCTGTGTAGTGAGAATTTCATTCCCGGACACCTGGCCCTCACATCTCTTACGTGGGAACATCTTGGCATGTTGGAGCCTACAAGATATTGAGTTACAATGTATTTATAATGAGCAAAATTAGTAAACCTTACTAGTAGTAGCAGAAAAATAAATATGAACTAGAAGGTATTTTCAGCTTCATGGCCCATTAAGATGCAGATATTCGGTATACTCTCTGTTACTGTTTCAACATGATCTGTTTTGCTCATCAAAGCTCTTTTATATGGCATGAATCATTAAACTCATATGATTTTATTTTCTCTTATGCAACGTGAATGCTAATGCATATGTGTGTGAGCATGTGAGCCGTGTGCATACAGTATATACAGCATCTCACAAAAGTGAGTACACCCCTCACATTTTTGTAAATATTTTATTCTATCTTTTCAGGTGACAACACTGGGGAAATTACACTTTGCTACAATGTAAAGTAGTGAGTGTACAGCTTGTATAACAGTGTCAATTTGCTGTCCCCTCAAAATAACTCAACACACAGCCATTAATGTCTAAACCGCTGGCAACAAAAGTGAGTACACCCTTAAGTAAAAATGTCCAAATTGGGCCCAAAGCGTCAATATTTTGTGTGGCCACCATTATTTTCCAGCACCGCCTTAACCCTCTTGGACATGGAGTTCACCAGAGCTTCACAGGTTGCCACTGAAGTCCTCTTCCACTCCTCCATGATGACATCACAGAGCTGGTGGATGTTAGAGACCTTGCGCTCCTCCACCTTCCATTTGAGGATTCCCCACAGATGCACAATAGGGTTTAGGTCTGGAGACATGCTTGGCCAGCCCATCACCTTTACCCTGAGCTTCTTTAGCAAGGCAGTGGTCATCTTGGAGGTGTGTTTGGGGTCGTTATCATGTTGGAATACTGCCCTGAGGCCCATTTTCCAAAGGGTGGGGATCATGCTCTGCTTTATGTCACAGTACATGTTGGCATTCATGGTTCCCTCAATGAACTGTAGCTCCCCAGTGCCGGCAGCACTCATGCAGCCCCAGACCATGGCACTCCCACCACCATGCTTGGCTGTAGGCAAGACACACTTGTCTTTGTACTCCTCACCTGGTTGCCGCCACACACGCTTGACACCATCTGAACCAAATAAGTTTATCTTGGTCTCATCAGACCACAGGGCATGGTTCCAGCAATCCATGTCCTTAGTCTGTTTGTCTTCAGCAAACTGTTTGCGGACTTTCTTGTGCATCATCTTTAGAAGAGGCTTCCTTCTGGGATGACAGCCATGCAGACCAATTTGATGCAGTGTGCGGCGTTTGGTCTTAGCCCTAACAGGCTGACCCCCCACCCCTTCAACCTGGCAGCACTCATACATCTATTTCCCAAAGACAACCTCTGGATATGACGCTAATAACAGCACTCAACTTCTTTGGTCGACCATGGCGAGACCTGTACAGAGTGGAACCTGTCCTGGTAAACAGCTGTATGGTCTTGGCCACCGTGCTGCAACTCAGTTTCAGCATATTGGCAATCTTCTTATAGCCTAGGCCATCTTTATGTAGAGCAACAATTCTTTTTTTCAGATCCTCAGAGAGTTCTTTGCCATGAGGTGCCATGTTGAACTTCCAGTGACCAGTATGTAAGAGTGAGAGCGATAACACCAAATTTAACACACCTGCTCCCCAATTCACACCTGAGACCTTGTAACACTAATGAGTCACATGACACCGGGGAGGTAAAATGGCTAATTGGGCCCAATTTGGACATTTTCACTTAGAGGTGTACTCACTTTTGTTGACAGCGGTTTAGGCATTAATGTCTGTGTGTTGAGTTATTTTGAGGGGACAGAAAATTTACACTGTTATACAAGCTGTACACTCACTACTTTACATTGTGGTAAATTGTAATTTCTTCAGTGTTGTCACATGAAAAGATAGAATAAAATATTTACAAAAATGTGAGGGGTGTACTCACTTTTGTGACTTACTGTATCTACATGCGTCAGAAGGCGTACAGTATGTGTAAGCAGGCTTGTGTGAGTCTATGCCTCTTTATGTCTGTGATACCCTTGAATAATTTAACCTTGTCATTAGACTATTTAAACAACATTGTTCACATAACATTATATGTGCATTTATTATATTTTTTGCATGTAACTTCCCTGTACTTGTGAATAAATGAGTGATTCCGCGCCACAAAATATAAATAATAAATGGAAAATATTGCAACTACACCCTAAACAAAAATGAATGGAATCATTGATGCATACATGTGAAAAAAGGAAAAGGGTAGGGGAGCGCTAGAAAATATTATATGAATCAAAAAGAAACTAAATATTGTTCAATATATCTGAAAAAATACATTCAAGTGATGGATACCAGCCTACTTAAGTGAAAAAGTTTTGAATAGACAGAAACATTCCCTGAAAACAAATTATATATATATGTGTTCAGTAGTGATCTTAGCACATAATCAAAAAGACATATTCAATATATCAAATAAAGTAAAGTGAAAAGTCCAACAAAATTCGAAAGTTGATTGTGATGAAATCCTGATGTGAATCTTGATATCAGAAAGAGTGAGCAGCAAAATCCCTTCACCATCACTGAGAATAACACACCAATGTGCTCATGGGAATAGGTGTACGCTTACCAGATGGAGTTGACCAATTTAATTAAAAAAAGGTCAAATAGGCTTTAGCAAGATAATGCTTGCTGCAATGTGATGTACCGCCGTGACCAAGTACCGCCTCTAGAGGCGGTACTTGGTCACGCAATTACATCACATCCGGCTTCCGTGGTTCGCTTGTCCGTCGAAGGTGGAACGCACGCCGTTGCCGCGACCATTTGGGAATCCCTCCACACGGAGCTGATTTTCTCACTCCAAAAGATACGCTTCCTAGCCTCAGTGCCGGGCGATGGCACCTTCTATGTGAGTAGTCATTTGGCTATGCTTTGTTTTTATTTGTATTTTTAAATAAATGGTGTTACACTATGTTCGGTTCCTCTCCATCTATTTTATATCCCATGCGTGAGACCCTGTGATGTGAGGACAAGAGTCTGGTTTATTCCTTCCATTGCAGCAAGCATTATCTTGCTAAAGCCTATTTGACCTTTTTTTAATTAAATTGGTCAACTCCATCTGGTAAGCGTACACCTATTCCCATGAGCACATTGGTGTGTTATTCTCAGTGATGGTGAAGGGATTTTGCTGCTCACTCTTTCTGATATCAAGATTCACATCAGGATTTCATCACAATCAACTTTCGAATTTTGTTGGACTTTTCACTTTACTTTATTTGATATATTGAATATGTCTTTTTGATTATGTGCTAAGATCACTACTGAACACATATATATATAATTTGTTTTCAGGGAATGTTTCTGTCTATTCAAAACTTTTTCACTTAAGTAGGCTGGTATCCATCACTTGAATGTATTTTTTCGGATATATTGAACAATATTTAGTTTCTTTTTGATTCATATAATATTTTATAGCGCTCCCCTACCCTTTTCCTTTTTTCACAACTTCCCTGTACTTACCTGCTGTCAATTAAGGGACATTGTATAACATTCACTTTCACTCTTCGCCCATAAAATGTTATTTAGAAAGCAAGGAAGGGGTGGAGGAGCTGGGCCAGCACAGACAGTAGTTAGACACTCCTAGAAGAGAAGAGGGCTAAGATGTGCAAGAAGGAAGGGGGTTGTGCTTGAGAGTTGACACTTCCTGGAATGTCAATTCCCTAGTAAGTTGACAGGCACATTGCAAGTCAATAAAAAACAATTACATTAACCTGAAGGTGATGACAGGATGTCTTTATAGGCTAATGCCACTTAACATTGACATTTTAGTTTTGTATGGTTGCGGTGAAGATGACTCATATTCCATTTTCTTTAAAAAATTCCTATCAAATATTTGTTTCCAGCTTATTCAGAAATTCAGAGTAATATAAGCGCTACCACCCAAATAAGCCCTAGTTAAAGTCCTTGTAGGTCTTATTTTCAGGGTAGGGCTTATTTTCGGAGAAACAGGGTAGGGCTCATTTGGGGGGTAGGACTTATATTGCAGCCATCACCGACAATCACGCTAGGTCTTATTTTCAGGGAAACAGGGTAGTAAAACGTTTTTTCTTCTGCCAGTAAATACCTTACACAGCCCACTTCCTGTTTCTTGTCTGGTCATTAGCCTAGGCTTATGACATCATGCACAGCTCTCTCACTCTTGTGAGAGTTTGCCAGGAAGGAAGGGGGGATAAGCCATAAGAGGGCCAATGAGAGCTGCAGAGCTGGAGGTGTGCCTCTGTGTGTCTGTGTAAATCCAAGAAATGAACAGGCAGAAGCTTCAGCTGCCCACAGTTAAAATGGATGCATCCAGACTCGGTGGAGGGAGCTTTCTTCAGCATATTTGTCAAGTACAGAATTATAGTATATATAAAATAATAAGCTTCATAATGGTAAAGGTGTTTTTATTACAAATTATGTGAGCACACAACAGTTCCTCTTTAAGTGAGTCTGTGTAATTGCTGTGGGTTCAGATTTAGGTCATACGGCAGGCACTGCAGGCTGGGCTTCTAGTTCCTCCCCCTGGCTTCTGGAAGTTTCTGGAAAGTTCCAGAACTTAGTGGGAGGGGGTATGGAAATAAAAGCCTGAATATTCAAGGGATCCCTGCCAATCCCTGGGTAAGGACGGCCCAGAAGGTGGGCAAGATGGCCCTTAAATATTGAAGAGCCTGGCTAGTTTAGGTGGTTGCTGGTTGGAAGATGGAGTGCTGAGGATCGTGAGGCCTGGGAGGGGACCCTGGGGATGGGGGGGGGGGGGGGGGGGGGCTCTGCCTTCAGGCTGGAGCTGAGGAAGGAAGGAGAGGAAATTGAAGAGAGGGATCTTCACCACCCTTCAGTCTCATCCAGGAGACACCCTGTCTAGTATTGGAAGATCTGTACAGCAGAAGGACTGAACAGCAGTCTTAACCAAGGTATCAGGAGCAAAGGGGATAGTGTGAGTACCTCTACCTGATCACTCCCAGGGCCAACAAGGGAGAAGGCTGCCAGATGTAATATTTAGCAAGCTTTCATAGGACAGTGTCATGGCTAACCTAATGGCTGGTATTTTCTACAGATGGGACATAGAGCTCCTCCAAACAGTTGGGACTTCACCAGTTGCACTAAGGGGACATAGAGCCCCTGCCAGCAGTTGGGATATTGACTACTAATCCTGTAATGACTGAATCTTTTCCGGAAGGAGTACAGTCTGGGATTCATTTTACTTTTCGGCAAGCAGAGAAGTTGTCCTCAGAGTTGTTGAATTCAGTTGTGGGCATCCGATAACCCCTCATGCCTATACAAATTGTTATTCCCCTAATAAAACAACAAAAACAAGTCAAGAATTGGTTTCCGTGTCTGGATGCAAGTGGCAAAATGGGTGTTGCCTGGCTGTACAGGAATAGGGGGACCCAAAATCCAGTAGCCCTCTAGGGTAGCGCTACACACAGAATAAACTAATTGAAGAACCCATCTAACTAGAGTTAACATCTTTGCAATATACACAGACATTGTTTGAATGATTAGTTCAACCAATTGTGTTATTTTATTTATAGGGGGAGCATGGTGGGATTACTCAGCCACTGGGTTCTTCTCCACTTTAATACTTCAAAGATAGGATTTTCATACCACAATTTCTGCTCTAATTTGTGTTTTCTTGCTCCTCCTGTTACATTTCCATAAAATAAATTGAATCCTAGCTGTCCCTCCGCAATACCGCTTTTCCACCACAACATGTTCTCAGTCTTTTAGGTTGACTGACACCCAGCACCATTCAACCCACTTTCTATGAGCCCAGGCCATCATGGACCCTTCCCCAGCTTGTAACTGTAAAGTGAAAGGAGAAGTAGCACAGGGATGAGCTCATCTCTCTGTCATTCTTCTCTCTGCTCCTATCAGCTTCCTTCTTGTCAACACATGTACTGATTGGCACCCTGTGCTGCTTCTTCCTCTCCTGCTGTGAGCTTTGCAAAAATCCGATATCAAATCAAATTTAGGTGCTTACACTGCTTGTATTTTAAAAATAAATCTATGATGTATCTTGATGCATGATGGTATATCTTATTAAAATAGATGTAGCACCCCCTTGCCTGGTAAACGTTATTAAGGATCCCAAGTGATCAGGTGGGTTGCATTCTTGGCATGTTGTGGGGTGTGGAGGACTGGTCACCATTTACATTAGAAAAGGTTACTAAGTTTATTCAGCTCCAAATAGAAATATTAGGGAGAGAAGGGTAGGGCTCAGGATACACAGTGCAAACATTACAGAGGAGAACCTTTAAGCCATGACCAGCACTCAGCATTCCTCATATCCAAGACCCAAGCTGTGGAGCAGATTCAGTGCTTAATCACCATGAATTACCTACCAGGCTTCCTTCAGAGAAGGCTCCAATTCAACTTCTCAGGAAACCCCCAGCAGCAGATGTTCTTTCCTAGTACTCTGTTTCACGACTTCCTTTCTTCTGCCAACTCCTCCAGCAAGGTAGAGTAAATTTCAGGCCTAATAAGGTCCAGGTCTTGTTCCGTAAAGCATGTGTGGCCCCTGCGGGCAGCAGACCTGGGAGGTCAGAAAGCCTTACATACGTCCTCCCCAGGCAAAGTCTTGGACGCAAATGAGAGCTTGCAAGGTCCCCCCAAGCATTTACATCCTCCTCTAGCCTGCACCACTGGCAATAAATCAGGGGCGTGCAGTCAGGGGAAACAGATGAGGCAGGGCTTCACCTGCCATGAACATTAAAAAAAAAAAGTAAAAAAAAAAAAAATCGAGCGTCGAGGGCCATAGCTCGGCGAAATTGGGGGGGGGGGGGGGTATGTAGCCTATGTTCTACCCCACCACTGGTAAAAATTTGGGGCTCCTACAACCTATGGTTCCAGAGATACGGGCCTCCTTGCGCAGTCTGTCAGAAGCTAAATACAATAAATACCGAGCAGCCACTTTAAATACAAGCTGGCACACTCTGTTTGCAGCAGACTGAGAGGATGAGCTCACAGTGCCTCTCACTTATTGTCAGAGGGACTAAGCTGAGTGAACACAAGGTGAGTATAGTGGCAAGTCCAAGTTGCAATCTTGAAACACCCAATACGAGGACAATATGCGACCGGTCTAAACTATGTGGCATGTTCACCAATGCCAGGAGCCTGGCGGACAAGATGGGTGAACTAGAGATACTGTTGTACAAGGAGGATTTGGATTTTGTGGGAATTTCAGAGACCTGGTTCAACAGCTCTCATGATTGGCTGGCAAACATTCAAGGGTATACCCTATACCGCAAGGATAGAGAGGGTAAAAAAGGGGGAGGGGTATGCCTATATATCAAGAATAATGTACAAGTGAATGTGAGAGATGACATCACTGAGGGGGCTAGGGAGGAGGTGGAATCTTTATGGGTAGAGCTCTAAAGGGATGAAGCTAAGGGGAAAATAATACTGGGAGTATGCTATAGGCCGCCTAACCTGAGGGAGGAAGTGGAGACGGATCTCCTATCACAAATTGGATTAGCAGCAAGGATGGGAAGTGTTATCATAATGGGGGATTTTAATTATCCAGACATAGACTGGGCGGAGGGAACCGCGCATTCATTTAAGGCTCGCCAGTTCCTTAATGTCTTGCAGGACAATTTTATGGGTCAGATGGTAGACGCACCAACTAGAAATAAAACATTACTAGATCTACTGATTACCAACAATACAGTCCTGATAACAGATGTGGAAATACGGGGCAATTTAGGTAACAGCGATCACAGGTCAATTAGTTTCAGTATAAATCACACAAATAGGAGACATGAAGGGAACACAAAGACACTGAATTTCAAAAGAGCCAACTTCCCTAAACTACAAACCTTGCTAAAAGGCATACATTGGGATAAAATATTAGGAACAAAGAATACAGAGGAGAGATGGGTTTGCTTTAAGAGCATATTAAATAAGGGCATTAGCCAATGTATCCCATTGGGTAATAAATTTAAAAGAGCGAACAAACATCCTGGATGGCTTAACTCCAATGTAAAAATGCATATAAAAGCAAAGGAGAAGGCCTTCAAAAAATACAAGGTTGAGGGATCATCCACAGCATTCAGAATTTATAAAGAATGCAATAAGAAATGTAAGGGTGCAATTAGGATGGCTAAGATAGAACATGAAAGACACATAGCGGAGGAGAGCAAAAAAAATCCCAAGAAATTCTTTAAGTATGTAAACAGTAAAAAAGGGAGGACAGACCATATTGGCCCCATAAAGAATGAGGAAGGACATCTGGTTACAAAGGATGGGGAGATGGCAGAGGTATTGAATTTATTCTTCTCCTCAGTATTCACGAGTGAATCGGGGGGCTTCAGTAACCAAAACTGCAGTGTTTATCCTCATGACACAACACAGGAAGCACCTACATGGTTAACAGAGGACGGAATTAAAATTAGACTTGAGAAACTTAACATTAATAAATCACCGGGACCAGATGGCTTGCATCCGAGGGTACTTAGGGGAACTCAGTCAGGTGATTGCCAGACCGTTGTTCCTAATTTTTACAGACAGTCTATTGACTGGAATGGTGCCAGCTGATTGGAGAAAAGCCAATGTAGCACCAATATTTAAAAAGGGCCCAAAAAACATCCCTGGGAATTACAGACCAGTTAGCCTAACATCAATAGTATGTAAACTCTTGGAGGGGATGATAAGGGACTATATACAAGAATTTTAGTAATAAGAATGATATCATTAGCAGTAATCAGCATGGATTCATGAAGAATCGTTCTTGCCAAACCAATCTATTAACCTTCTATGAGGAGGTGAGTTGCCATCTAGATAAAGGAAGGCCCGTAGACGTGGTGTATCTGGATTTTGCAAAAGCATTTGACACAGTTCCCCATAAACGTTTACTGTACAAAATAAGGTGCGTTGGCATGGACCATAGGGTGAGTACATGGATTGAAAACTGGCTACAAGGGCGTGTTCAGAGGGTGGTGATAAATGGGGAGTACTCAAAATGGTCAGGGGTGGTAGTGGGGTCCCCCAGGGTTCTGTGCTGGGACCAATCCTATTTAATTTGTTCATAAATGACCTGGAGGATGGGATAAACAGTTCCATCTCTGTATTTGCAGACGATACTAAGCTAAGCAGGGCAATTAACTTCTCCACAGGATGTGGAAATCTTGCAAAAAGACCTGAACAAATTAATGGGGTGGGCGACTACATGGCAAATGAGGTTCAATGTAGAAAAATGTAAAATAATGCATTTGGGTGTCAAAAATATGAATGCAATCTATACACTGGGGGGAGAACCTCTGGGGGAATCTAGGATGAAAGGACTTGGGGGTCCTAGTGGATGATAGGCTCAGCAACGGCATGCAATGCCAATCTGCTGCTAATAAAGCAAACAGAATATTGGCATGCATTAAAAGGGGATCAACTGCAGAGATAAAACGATAATTCTCCCGCTCTACAAGACTCTGGTCCGCCCGCACCTGGAGTATGCTGTCCAGTTCTGGGCACCAGTCCTCAGGAGGGACGTACTGGAAATGGAGCGAGTACAAAGAAGGGCAACAAAGCTAATAAAGGGTCTGGAGGATCTTAGTTATGAGGAAAGGTTGCGAGCACTGAACTTATTCTCTCTGGAGAAGAGACGCTTGAGAGGGGATATGATTTCAATTTACAAATACTGTACTGGTGACCCCACAATAGGGATAAAACTTTTTCGCAGAAGAGAGTTTAATAAGACTCGTGGCCACTCATTGCAATTAGAGGAAAAGAGGTTTAACCTTAAACTACGTAGAGGGTTCTTTACTGTAAGAGCGGCAAGGATGTGGAATTCCCTTCCACAGGCGGTGGTCTCAGCGGGGAGCATTGATAGCTTCAAGAAACTATTAGATAATCACCTGAATGACCGCAATATACAGGGATATGTAATGTAATACTGACACATAATCACACACATAGGTTGGACTTGATGGACTTGTGTCTTTTTTCAACCTCACCTACTATGTAACTATGTAACTATGTAACAGCTTGGAGCCTTGGACCAATGGTAAAGTACCATTGGTCCCAGCTGTCCAATAAAATTACTGCAGTGGAGGCACGCCTATCATAGAGGGGGCATGTGTCTAAAAGACACATGCTCCCTTCCAGCCCAGCCCTCTTATCTACAAGGAAATACACGTGTTTATGTGTATAACATTTACCCACAATCCTAGGTTTTACTCACACAGTTAAGAGGGAGAATCTTCTGCTGCTGAAAAGGTACAAGCTAAATCATATATTATTATGCTATATGTTATATATGTTATAAGATAATAATTTATTATTTACAGTGCCGGCCCAAGACATTGTGCAGCCTGGTGCCAAGAATGAAATGCTGCAAACCCCCCCCCCCCCCCAATTAAAAAAAAAAAATCACGCCCACCAAAATGCCATCACATCCATTATTTTATATCATGATAACTAAAGTGGTCCTGGCATGGCTCTATACATGTATATAGAAGTATAAAGAGGACCTGTTATGGTTGTTTACATGTATAGGAGTATAAAAAGGACCTGTTATGGCTCTATTCATGTATATATAAGTATAAAGAGGACCTGTCATGGCACTATACCTGTATATAGGAGTATAAAGAGGACCTGGTGCCATCCACTGCCCTACTGACATCGTCCACCTCCCTCCCCACAGGCTCCCCTTTCATTTTATCGATCCCCCCTCAATTAGATCAGACCCCCATTAGACTGGCTTACCGAGAGCCGCTTTGAGCCAGGAAGTGTGGGAGCCGGAGTTTGGGGGTGGAGCTCCTCTACTGTAGTGCTGTTTTCCTTCCTTCCATTGTGTGGGGAGCCTTGGGGAGAAGTGTGTCGGCAAGACACAGGATTCAGGACACATCCGAAATGGTGCACTCACTCACAGGGCTGCTGTTAGCAATTATTGGGGCCTCATACAGCCAAGAGGTGGGGGGAGGGAGGTGAGAAAGGGGAAGGTGAGGCAGGTGGAAAAGGGGGAGGAGGCAGGAGAGAGAGGGGGTGAGAGAGAGAGAGAGGGGGTGGGGGTAAGAGAGGAGGGATTAGAGAAAGAGTGGTGGGTACGAGAGAGGGGGTGAGAGAGAGAGAGAGAGAGAGAGAGACTGACACAGTGGAGGGTGGTTACAGAGGAGGGGGGTGACAGAGGAGGGGGATGACAGAGAGGAGATGGGGGGTGACACATAGGAGAGGGGGGTGACACAGAGGGGGGGTGACAAAGGAAGGGGATGACACAGAGGAGGGGGTGACAAAGAGGAGGGGGTGACACAGAGGAGGGGGTGACAGAGAAAGGGGATGACACAGAGGAGGGGGGGTGACACAGAGGAGAGGGGGTGACACAGAGGAGAGGGGGTGACACAGGAAGGGGATGACACAGAGGAGGGGGTGACACAGAGGAGAGGGGGTGACAGAGGAGAGGGGTTGACACAGAGGAGGGGATGACACAGAGGAGAGGGGGTGACACAGAGGAGGGGGGTGACAGAGGAAGGGGAAGACACAAAGGAGGGGGGGTGACAGAGGAAGGGGATGACACAGAGGAGATGGGTGACAGAGGAAGGGGATGACACAGAGGAGGGGGTGACAGAGGAAGGGGATGACACAAAGGAGGGGGGATGACAGAGGAAGGGGATGACACAGAGGAGGGGGTGACAGAGGAAGGGATGACGCAGAGAAGGGGGTGACAGAGGAAGGGGATGACACAGAGAAGGGGGGGTGACACAGGAGGGAGAGACACAGAGGAGGGAGTGATAGTGGAGGGGGTGACACAGAGGAGGGGGTGATAGAGGAGGGGGGGTGACACAGAGGAGGGGGTGATAGAGGGGGGTGGCACAGGAGGGGGTGATAGAGGAGGGGGGGTGACACAGAGGAGGGGGGGTGACACAGAGGAGGGGGTGATAGAGGAGGGGGGGTGACACAGAGGAGGGGGTGATAGAGGAGGGGGGTGACACAGAGGAGGGGGTGATAGAGGAGGGGGGGTGACACAGAGGAGGGGGTGATAGAGGAGGGGGTGACACAGAGGAGGGGGGTGATAGAGGAGGGGGGTGACACAGAGGAGGGGGTGATAGAGGAGGGGGGTAAGCTAACGGAGCAGACGAGACCACAGGAGAGGCAGGCGCGATTATTCAATCCACAGTCCAGCCTCGCCCCTGCCTCTACACATGACCAGCACCAGCTCCGCAGCCAGGGCCATTCACAGACCCCCATGTCTGCCGCCCGGCCCGCCCTGCACATGGCCCGTTCGGCCAATCACAGGGCACCCGCTGGCTCAGCGCACCGCTGTGTGACAGTAAGCGCCGGGCACGGCATCATGCGCGCAGCCCCTCTAGTTGGGATCAAAACCATTCAGGTGGAATTGTGGCAACCCTAGCTGGCTTGCGGGCGGCAATTTGCCGCCCCCCTGAAAGTGCCGCCTGGAACCATTGCTCCATCGGGTCCCATGGTAGGGCCGGCCCTGATTATTTATCTATTTACTGTGAAATTACTGGTTGGAAGTTATAACTTCAAACTTCAGTAATTTGTCCATTAAGCCACCTGCTTCAGTACAGATTTTTAAAATATAGTAAATTACCTTAAAAACAATATATAATAATTATTTGTATATTACTTACTTATGGTAATTAACCCCTTGCCACCCAGGCCAATTCTGACACTTCTCTCCTACTTGTAAAAATCATCATTTTTTTGCTAGAAAATTACTCAGAACCCCCAAACATTATATATATTGTTTTAGCAGACACCCTAGGGAATAAAATGGTGGTTGTTGCAACTTTATATGTCACACGGTATTTGCGCAGCAATCTTTTTAAATGTGTTTCTTTTTTTGGGGGAAAAAAAGGTTTTATGAAAAAAAAAAAAAAAAACCCACTAACGTTAGCTCGATTTTTTTTGTATAATGTGAAAGATGATGCTACGCCGAGTAAATAGATACCTAACATGTCACACTTTAAAATTGCGCACACATGTGGAATGGTGCCAAACTTCAGTACTTATAAATCCCCATAGGTTACGCTTTAAAATTTTTTACAGGTTACATGTTTACAGTTACAGAGGAGGTCTAGTGCTAGAATTATTGTTCTCGCTGTAATGATCGTGGCGTATGTAACCTGTGTGTATCTGGCTCTGATACTAGCCAGTGCCTCACCAGCCACTCACCTCACTGCACGTCCCTGCAAAAAACCTCCTAGTGGGTGGCCAGGGAGACTTAAATATTCATAACCCAGAGTTACTGTATCTTTTTCCATTATCGCCACAGACACAATAGCAGCAGGAAACCCCACAGCAGATGTAGCAAGAACAAAGAGAAGCACACTGCTCCAGGCAAAATCAGGTGCAGGATGGATCACAGGTGCAGACCTCGGCTCACCACCGTGGAAGACGAGCAAGACAAGGAATTGGTCGCACACTGGAACTGCAGGTGTAGCACCCTGGAGTTTAGGCAGGGTTGCTCCTCACAAATTTACTTGCCAGGAGTAGTTCTGGTTGATTGTTAGAGATCCATTGATTTCTCCCTAAGTTTGGCCTTTTTGTACTTCTCTTTTCTACCACTAGGTGGCTGAGTACTTGGTGGTACTAGATATGAAAAGGGCAATCCAAGGTCAGGTTATGGGTATATGGAGTATCTCAGCCAATGGGCAGGCGTTTTCTTGAATCCCTTCGCCAGCTGGGAGAGTCTATATATTCGGGTGGAGTCAGGTGATCTATGTTCTGTTCCACCTGGACGGCTATCTGGATGGACGTGTGTCACATTGCCCAGGCTGCTAGGCCAGAGATTGGACCTATCCCAGGCACATCTGGCTGCTAGGCTGTCTGAGGGTCTATCCAGAAGCAAGAAGACAGCGCAGGGTTGGGACTGCGGCTTGCAGTCCAACCAGAAGTGACGGTTCTGCCGGCCGGAGAACCTGTCATGTTCGAAGGTAGAGGGGAAGTTGTTGCCAGTAAGGGACTGTCCACCTAAGTACCAGGGACCACAGTGAGTAACTGAAGCAAGTACCGGAGCAGCATTCTCACCAACCGGGGATGGTGACGAATCGGGAAACTTCAGTGAGTATCAGGCCAGGGACCCAGTCAGCGGAGGTGACGCTTGCAGAGCAGCCTTGTGTGTCAAGCCAGGGACCGAGCAGACCAGCGGGGGTGAAGCTTAAGAGGTATCTAAAGTGCCAAGCTAGGGACCCAGCAGAGAAGTGGGAGTGACGCTTGAGGAAGATACCACCGTGAAGATTTAAGGAGCTCAAGGGCTTCAGTGTCAGTGAATCAGTGGGTCTAGTGAGAGACCGGTAGCTCATTGTGCGGAAGAACTACAATGAGGGATTGTAGTGAAAGAGAAGGAATTGTTAAGCTTTGTGTTTGGAACTGTTAAAGACTGTTGCCATAGGAGACAGCGAACCTACACATGCAGATGTGACGTCTTGCTGGATGCCTTTCCCTGCATGGCTGTCCTTCTATTGAAGTCTCGGAGTCTTGCAACTACCTAAGGGTGTCCTGGCCCTAACCCTCTCTCCCCCAAAAAGACTGTTAAGAGAAATAAACTTTCTTTTTGCATTCAAGAAGTGTCTGGCGCCTAATAACTTTATCCATCTTGCACCCACCATGCCTCTCAACCCACCATATACAGAAGGATGTCAGCTATCTCTGACCCTGGAGGTTCTCATCAGACCAAAGGAGGCCTGGGACCTTGCTACACAGGCAAATAGGCAACCCAAAAGCATGCAGAAGCATTCGGTGAGACCAAATGAATGCAGGACTATCAAACAGACTTAGGCTGAATACAGTCAAGTAGTTCTACATTTTTTGGGTCACTTCTGCTTAAAGCAGGGTGGCTACAGAGATTTACTAATAAAAAGCTAAAGTTTGTCCATTGAATCACTCTCTAATCCAAATGATTTGTAGCTCTCCATCAACTCACTTCTTTGAGAGACCCAGAGGGCTTTTTGATGGCTCAGCCCTTATCTGAAATCAGCTGTATTGTATAGCAGTTTAATATATTATACCCAATTCTTAAAAGACTGGGGTTTTCAATTAGCCTTTGAATCTGCTTAAGGCAGGGTGGCTACAGAGATTTACTAATAAAAAGCTAAAGTTTGTCCATTGATTCACTCCCTAATCTCTGTGATTTGTAGCTCTCAGCCAATTGACTTCCTCAGAAGACCAGAGGGCAGTTTGACAGCTCAGCGGATTCCCAAGCTTCACCCACAGCTAACCGCTGTACTTATCTTCAAGATTTACTTACAGCTACCTGTCGTACTCCTTCAAGCTTTACTCACAGCTACCCGCTGCCTTCCTGAATGAGTCTCTACTGAAGCTTTCCCACTACTTCAGTGTCCCCAGCTAGTGAAGCGTCTGCTCTGGTTCTCCTTCAGAACTTCATCCCTTCCAAACTTGCCTCCAGTAACAGGAGTGGTCATCTCTTTGTGGCAACTGCTTCTCCTTTACCTCCAACAATGCTCCCCTTAGGCCGAGCCTCTAACACATGCGGTTCCACCCCAGGCTTCGGGCTTAACCTTGGCTGGTCCTCCTTTGCTGAACCCTGAACTGCTGGATAGGCCTTAAGTGGACCTAGCAGCCACATGCCTCCTGGATGGGCCCCAGGCTTCAGGCCTAGCAACCAGGAGCTTCTCAACACACACCCACCCAGGCCACAGCCTCGGGCGGGAAGAACCCCGATCACCTGACTCCTCCCAAATAAATAGCTTATCCCAGCATACAAAGTGGTCAAAGAAGCTCCTGCTGATTGGCTGAGAAAACCTAGTTACCCTTTACCTGAATTTATGGTAATTCATCATTCTAATGACAAAAGCAACAGTGCCACCTATTGAAAGAAGAGGGACTACACCAAACTCAGACTTAGGACAGGAATCAGTGGATCAACCTACCAATTAGCCAGGCTAGTTACCACCTAGCACAACTAGATTTATTAGCAACCCTGTTTAGGACCAGGGTGCTACAATTGTATCCACTTCTTAAAGGACTGGGGTTTTCTGTTATCCTTTGAATCTGTTTAAAGTAGGGTGGCTACAGAGATTTACTAATAAAAAGCTAAACTGTGTTCATTAATTCAGTCCCCAATCTCTGTGATTTGTAGCTCTCAGCCAATTCACTTCTTTAGGAGACCCAGAGGGCTGTTTGATGGCTCAGCCGTATAAAAGTTTTATATATTATATCCAATTCTTAAAGTGGTAGTAAACCCTGGAATATTATTTTTATCTACAGGTAAGCTAATAATAAAGCTTACCTGTAGACAAACTGAATATCTGCTAAACGTGCACCGTTTAGGAGATATTCTTGCGAGCAGCAGCTGGTGATGTCACTGGTGCATGAGCCCTGAAGGAACGGCATACCCGTGTCGTTCCTTCAGAGCTGTGTGCCGCAGCCGAGACTCCCGTGCGCGTACACAGAATCACGTCATCGCAGCTTGGGCCAATCAGACGGCAGGAGTCCCCGAACCCTGAAGGAAGACCGGGTGAAGATGGAAGCCTCTGCCGCAGTGACTGCCCGCCGCTGGAGGGCTTCATTTTAACCACTTCAATACAGGGCACTTATACACCTTCCTGCCCAGACCAATTTTCAGCTTTCAGTGCTGTCGCAGTTTGAATGGCAATTGCGCGGTCATGCTACACTGTACCCAAACTAAATTTTTATCATTTTGTTCCCACAAATAGAGATTTCTTTTGGTGGTATTTGATCACCTCTGCGTTTTTAATTTTTTGCTAAACAAATAAAAAAAGACCGAAAATTTTGAAAAAAATAAAAGTTTTGCTTTTGTTTCTGTTAAAAAAAATTGTAAATAAGTACGTTTTCTCTTTCACTGATGGGCACTGATAAGGCAGCACTGACAGGCACTGATACGGCGGCACCGATGAGGTGGCACCAATGAGCGGGCACTGACGATGGGCACTGGTATGCGGCGCTGATGGGCACTTGTAGGCGGCACTGATGGGTGGCACTGATATGCAGCACTGATGGGCATTGATAGGCGGAACTGATGGGCACTCATGGGTGGCACTGGATGGCACTGGTTGGCACTGATGGGCACTGATAGGTGACACTGATGGGCACTGAAAGGCGGCACTGCTGGGCACTGATAGGGTTGCACTGATAGGCGGCACTGCTGGGCACTGATAGGCGGCACTGCTGGGCACTGATGGGCACTGATAGGCAGCACTGCAGGGCACTGATGGGCACTAATATGCGGCATTAATATGAGGCACTGATAGGCATCCCTGGTGTCACTGGCAGTGGTAGGCATTGGAGTGGGCACTGATTGGCAGCTGCCTGGGCACATATTGGTATTTCCCTGGGGGTCTAGGGGGCATACCTGGTGGTCCAGTGTGGTGGCCATCCTGGTGGTCCTGGGCGGCTTCCCTTGTGGTCCCGGGTGGGATCCGAGGGGGGGCTGTGCTGATAAACAGACCCCCTCTGTCAGGAGAGCAGCCGATCGCTCTCCTCTACTCGCGTCTGTCAGACGCGAGTGAGGAAAAGCCGATCACTGGCTCTTCCTATTTACATCGTGATCAGCCGTGAGAGACTCCGTCAGAGACTCTTTACCTAAATTGGAGTTGCGGTGTGTCAGACTGACACACCGCAATAAAGATCGCCGCAATGCGCGTCCCCGGGAGCACGCAGCGGCTCAATATCCTGATCACGTCATATGACGTCCGGTCAGGATATTGAAACCACTTTGCCGATGTCATTTTGCTATATGGCGGGCGGCAAGCGGTTAAGGTAAGTCTTTCATAATGTGCTAGTATACGTACATCGCATACTAGCACATTATGATATTGCCTTGCAAGTTGAAACTTTTTTTTTTGTCTTACAGAGTTTACTACTGCTTGTGACCTGTGACGTGTCCCAGATGATTGCCAAGAGGGAGGGGAGAAAGGTGAACTTGCTTCCGGCGCCACGATGTGTCGGTAGGAAGTGGGAGCTGGAATGCTCTAAAAAGAGGGTATCCACTCCCCCCCCCCCCCAAAAAAATGACGTGCCAAATGTGGCATGTCATGGGGTCACCTTCCCTGAAAGTGGAAGTTCCATTTTTGGGTGGAACTCCGCTTTAAGGTAGGGTGTCTGCAGAGATTTGCTAATAAAAAGCTAAACTGTGTCCATTGATTCACTCCTCAATCTCTGTGATTTGTAGCTCTCAGTTAATTCACTTCTTCAGGAAACCCAGAGGGCTGTTTGATGGCTCAGCCCTTGTCTGAAATCAGCTGGATTGTAGAGCAATTACATATATTACATATATTATATCCACTTTTTCAAAAGACTGGTGTTTTCCTTTAGCCTTTGAATCTGCAGGCAGCCATATAATGTTTTGACAAGGAGTCTATCATTTTCTAAAGTAGCAAAGCTGAACTTTGCGTTCCTGCCGTCGCCGCGCAATTTGTCCTTCCAACTGGCAGCTCGCTTTTTTTACATTATTTAATTTTCCCATCTCTGCTATGCAGGCCGTACCGCAGTCTGAAAGAAGCCAGTCTAGATTGGCCCTCAGAGAGATCTCCCGGGGAGATATATTATTTTTATTATGTTTACTCTTCTCTTGCCAGAGATACAGAATATAGTACACCACGATCTTCAAAATACCTACTGCTATTTTGTGACGTCTGGTGGAAACTCTTCCTCTGAGGGCTCGCTAATGACCGCAGCAAAGGAAATGGCAGTAACCCTTGGTTGCCTGTCTGGGGAAGACACAATGCCGCTGGGTGGGGGGGTTGTTTACATCACCCCTGCGGAATGTTCTTGGGGTGGAATTTTTTGTGGCAGTAAGGGGATATACACTGTGGCCTCCAGAATACCTATTTATTGTCCTCACTAACCACAGATAAACCAGTGAGCTGGAGAAGGATATGTCTGAAAGAAAATTGAATTTAATTTAGGAGACTGCAAGTCAAAGCAGACATTGACATCTTCATTCAAGCAGGTCAAGTAAAAGGGCAACTCCAGGCAACAAGTGCAATCCACTATTGAATGCTGTCCTAGAAGTCATTGCAGCTGTACATAAAGTACAACATGTAGATGTAAACCCTAACTATATGACATTTATTAAAATATTTTTAATAAAATACTTGATTTGGCCTATTGTCATTCTTTGTTGCATCTCAGCCCTACTGTTCTCTTGCAGGCTCATTGCAGTCACCTCCTGTCTACATGCATCATCTAGCGATGACTGCATTGTCTTAGGATCACAGTATCAACCTTATTTAAGTTACTGTTCTATGTATCAATGAACACATCTACTGTCCAATCCATTGTTGTCTATCTCATATGACACACATGGCGCATGGTGAATTCCCTGAAGAAGTCACGTGATCGTGACGATACGCGTTGGGCGGAGTCGGGTGGTGCTGTACTGAGAATTGCAAGTCATGCGGGAGCTGCGGCCCTGCTGTATGTTTCTGTCTATAAAGAGCAATATCTCTATTTGGATGTAAGTGCAATATACTTTTAATAAATGTAGAAGTTTTTGAAGTACTACACCATGGGAGTTTATTTGTTTTAAACTAGGTTAACAGTGAAGGAAAGGCGATCACAGGCTTAAAAGGCCATATGTGTTTTTTTCCCAGAGAAGTGTATACCCATTGTAGAAAGTGAAAAAGTGTTCAAGTGAGTGATAACACCAACACAATATAAACATGTATAAACTACCGGTAATTTTTTATTGAATAGGTTTGTACCAATATTAAAGTGTAAAAGTGCTAATAAAAACATGCCATATGTGCAAACTCAATTGCTGATGGCCACAATGGATTGAACGATGAACAGAAAACAATAGGGCTCAGCAGAGGATAGAAAGTTCACAAGACATCCACATGTAAAAGTTCACAAGAAAAAACTGAACAAATCTAGAAATAGAAATCAGGGAAATGTCTATTCAATGAAGAAAATGGTGGATAATCATCTGTTACAGGATCACTGGGGATCTGCATCTGCCAGCCAGGGGAGAGGGTAGGTACTCTTACTGGAGACTGTGGACTCACATACCTGCGGCAGTGAGTTGAACAAGCGTGAGGATAGAGGCAGGAACTCTGATGAACCATCACTGGAAGTCCAGGTCCAATGTGCCAATGTCTCGTCCGGCAGATGATCATAAATTAGGTCATAAAAGAAAAAAGGGCCTCCCCATAGTATAAATCAAAAATGGATGGGTTTATTTAACAAACATAAGTACTGACTTCAAGGCTAATGTGTACAGATAAATGATGTGATCACAAAGAGTTCCAAAGAAGCGCAATGTACAGAGGACTTGAAGTCCTTTAGGACAAAACGCGTCGGTTTACAGCGGGCCAGCTCCGTACATTGCGCTTCTTTGGAACTCTTTGTGATCACATTGTTTTTTTTAATTGTACACATCAGCCTTGATGTCAGTACTTATGTTTTTTTAAATAAACCCATCCATTTTTGATCTATACTATGGGGAGGCCCTTTTTTCTTTTACGACCTAATTTATGATCATCTGTCGGACGAGACGTTGGCACATTGGACCTGGACTTCACTGTCAGAGTTCCTGCCTCTACCCTCACGCTTGTTCGATTCACTGCCGCTGGTATGTGAGTCCACAGTCTCCGGTAAGAGTGCCTAGCCCCCCCCCCCCCCCCCGGGTGGCGGTTGCACTATCCCCGGTGATCCTGTAACAGATGATCATCCACCATTGTCTTCATTGAATAGACATTTCCCAGATTTATATTTTTTAGATCTGTTCGGTTTTTCCTTGTGAACTTTTACATGTGGATGTCGGTGAACTTTCTATCTTCAGCTGAGCTCCATTGCTTTCTGTTCATCGTTCAATCCATTGTGGCCATAAGCAATTGAGTTTGCACATATGACATGTTTTCCTAGTGTAGTGAAAGAAAAACGTGTACAAAATGACTATGCATTGGGTATTAGGACCCATTCACAAGCATTTTGTAGCTCGAAGCTCCAATATACTCAACATCCACAATCCCTTGTATTACAATGGTGACTGTTCACATGTGAGCGCTCAGGTGTCTGTAGCTTGAAGCCTGAAGTTCCAAAAGCTACACAAGCTACTCTTGAGGCAGATTTGGATGTTTTTGGCCTCATAGACGTCAATGGGAATTCCTGAAAACACTCAAATTGAGCATGTTCTAGCATTTTTGCAGGCGTATCTCAGGCATTTTGGGCCTATAACATTAAAATTTCTCTCCCTAGTGCTTTCCATTGGCTAAAGCAAAAATGCCTGAAGCTTGAATACGCATGTAAAATGCTTGAAATATACTGCTACAAGCTCACTCAAAAACGTATAGAAACGCTCAATTAAAAATTGCCGAAAAATCTTCTCAGGTATGAATACAGCCCAAGGAATTAGGATTGGGTTCCCTTCTACAATTTGTTTGCTGTGAATCCCCAGGATTTGTGAAGTTCATTAAAAGTTGTGAAACTTCTGCACAAAAACTTTGCAAGTTCCTAAGCAGAAATATGGTACAACCTATATTGCCGTATTGTCAGTCTGTGTTGGTGCTGTTAGGAAAAGCTGTTTTGCATTGGGAAAAATACTTTATTTTTAAATTACTAAATAATTTGTATTTTTTTTTTATTTGCCCTACAAATATCCAGAATTGAATAACCAGATGCACCCCCCTTAGACTTCAGTGGGAAACTTCAAGCAAGATTCCCGATACTTTTGGCACACCGAACCCAAGCAGATTCATTCACCTCTATCAATCATGCAAAGAAGAAATCTGTGGACCACAGGATATTTCCTTATGAAATTACTTTCATTAAATATATCAAAAATATATAAATGCCACAACAATAAAATGTGTAAGTGATTCTGCGCAAAAACTATCCACTGATAGAAAGTGAACAATAAGTGAAAACAATAAGTGCATCTGTACAAGGTAATGCTCTATATAAAACAATCCTCTAAAGTGACTTCAGTGCTGGTAAATACAGTGAAGTGACTAATGCATAAATAAACAGTGACTGGGTAAAGTGCTCATGCGTTGATAGGAGATCTGGTGACTTTCGTGGTGTTTTGTCCCCACTCGGGGCTCCCAGAACTCTCACCTTAATGGCACAATAAAAGTGCCTGTTAGAATCCCTTGGGTGTGGACCTCCTTCCACTTGGATCAGTGCTGGCGTTCTGGAGTGCCTCTGGATCAGTCATCGGCGATGTTCGCTCCAGTACATAGGTTCCACATGAGGGGTAATCAAAAGAGGGGACTCCAATAGTGTGATAAAGTATGACCAATGGTTTTATTAAAAATAGTAAACTGCTTACATAAAAACAGCGCTGGGCAGCAGCGAAAAACAGCGAAAAAACAGCGGTTTCGATCCCCGCTACGTCACTTCCGGTCCGCGTGTGTTGTGTTTCCGGTCACGTCCTACGCGTTACGTCATGTCACATGACTTCCTCAGGGCACCGGATTGGCTAATGCCATTGTGTATTTATATCATTAGGGCCGGAAGTAAACAGATCGCCATTTTGTTGTAGACAGGATGTGTGTAAATACCGCGGCCATCTTGCGGAGGATGGTCACGCTCGTAATGTCTAAATAAAGTTTCTTTGTATACATACAAAGAAGTAAAAAAAGGGGAATGCCTGGATGTTTGAAATGCAGGGAGATTAGGTAAATGAGTGGTGCTGTACAAACCCACGATCGCTCAACCTGCGCTCATAATGATGCTTTCAAACAAACCACTATGGCAGTCACTAAACATTTTATAAATACACAATGGCATTAGCCAATCCGGTGCCCTGAGGAAGTCATGTGACATGACGTAACGCGTAGGACGTGACCGGAAACACAACACACGCGGACCGGAAGTGACGTAGCGGGGATCGAAACCGCTGTTTTTTCGCTGTTTTTCGCTGCTGCCCAGCGCTGTTTTTATGTAAGCAGTTTACTATTTTTAATAAAACCATTGGTCATACTTTATCACACTATTGGAGTCCCCTCTTTTGATTACCCCTCATGTGGAACCTATGTACTGGAGCGAACATCACCGATGACTGATCCAGAGGCACTCCAGAACGCCAGCACTGATCCAAGTGGAAGGAGGTCCACACCCAAGGGATTCTAACAGGCACTTTTATTGTGCCATTAAGGTGAGAGTTCTGGGAGCCCCGAGTGGGGACAAAACACCACGAAAGTCACCAGATCTCCTATCAACGCATGAGCACTTTACCCAGTCACTGTTTATTTATGCATTAGTCACTTCACTGTATTTACCAGCACTGAAGTCACTTTAGAGGATTGTTTTATATAGAGCATTACCTTGTACAGATGCACTTATTGTTTTCACTTATTGTTCACTTTCTATCAGTGGATAGTTTTTGCGCAGAATCACTTACACATTTTATTGTTGTGGCATTTATAGAACTGTAGATAGTGGAGTGGTGTTCACTATTTGATTTTGCAGCAAGACACAGAGTATCACTTAAACACTTTAGTAGCGCAGAAGTCTATCGCAAGATACTTCACATATATCAAAAATATAAACCCCAATATTAAATGAACACTTATCCATGGCACATATACAAACTGTTGTAATTCCTACACCGTTCACCTGATTTGAATGTAAATACCCTCAACTTAAAGTTGAAAGTCTGCAGTTAAAGCACATCTTGTTTGTTTCATTTCAAATCCATTGTGGTGGTGTATAGAGCCAAAAAGATTAGAATTGTGTCGATGTCCCAATATTTATGGACCTGACTGTACATCTCATAATACATTAGTGTGATGGTCAGTAGGAAGAATGTTCCTTACACTTGTGGTCATTTGGAAGAATTACCCCCTTACAGAAGCTAAAACGATCAATGAAGTCAGTGGGAACTTATCTGAGAGATGGAAATTTCTCATTGCTCAAGGAACCCCCATCAAGCTCTGGAGGAAACCTATGGTTCCATGAAACCCTGGTTGTGAAACCCTGCTCTAGGCTGTTCTTTAACCACTTTCCTACCCAGCCATAGACATATGACGTCCTGGGATGGGATCTCCCATCCTGGGTAGATGTCATATGACATCCTGGGATTCCCGGCCGTCTAGGGGGCGCGCGCGCGTGCCCGCCGCGATGCTCGGGACCCGGTGCGTGTGCCCGGTGGCCGCGATGTCCGCCGGGCACACGCGATTGCCCGATAACCGGGCCGGACCGTGGATCTGTGTGTGTAAACACACAGATCCACAGCCTGTCAGGTGAGAGGAGAGCGATCTGTGTTCCCAGAAGGGAGGAACACTGATCGGTCTCCTCCCCTTGTGCGTCCCCTCCCCCTACAGTTAGAATCTCTCCCTAGGAAACATATTAACCCCTCCCCGCCCCATAGTGGTTAACCCCTTCACTGCCTGTCACATTTACACAGTAATCAATGCAATTTTATAGCATTGATCGCTGTATAAATGTGAATGGTCCCAAAAATGTGTCAAAAGTGTCCGATGTGTCCGCCATAATGTCGCAGTCACGAAAAAAAATCGCGATCGCCGCTAAAAAAAAAATATATATATTTTTTTTAAAAATGCCATAAATCTATCCCGTATTTTGTAGACGCTATAACTTTTGCGCAAACCAATCAATATACGCTTATTGCAATTTTTTTTTACCAAAAATATGTAGAAGAATACGTATCGGCCGAAACTGAGGAAAAAATTTGTTTTTTAAAAAAAAAATTGGGATATTTATTATAGCAAAAAGTAAAAAATATTGTGTTTTTTTTCAAAATTGTCGCTCTTCTTTTGTTTATAGCGCAAAAAATAAAAACCGCAGAGGCGATCAAATACCACCAAAAGAAAGCTCTATTTGTGGGGAAAAAAGGACGTCAATTTTTTTTGGGTACAACGTTGCACGACCGCACAATTGTCGTTTAAAATGCGACAGCGCTGAAAACTAAAAATTGGCCTGGGAAGGAAGGGGGTGAAAATTCCCTGTATTGAACCAGTTAAACAAGTGACTATAATAACCATGTGTTAATAATATTGAATGAAAATACTAAATTAGGGAAATCTATTCCTGCATGGTTTGATTTGGTTAGAGTATAGTGAGATTTTTAATGTGGAGATAGGGGAAAGGCCAGCCTAGAGTATATTTTTGGACAAACTTGTCCAGTTTTTAATGGGTGGGATAAATGTGCATTTAGCATTGGTATTTATATTTTGATATATTTCAAGTGCTTAAAAAGGTAGAAGGTTTTTTACCTTAATGTATTCTCTCCCCCCCCAAGCGATGTGCATGAGAGCTGCAGCTCTTCGGGGTCTCTCTCTCCTCATTGCTTCGCACAGCAGCAGGAGAGCAGGGGGTAGGGCCGAGCCGTGGGTGAATGGACAATGTCCATTCATAGGAGAGTAGCTCGGGAGCGAGTCTGCTTGAATGCCCCCATATCAAGAGGCTTGCTATTGGAGGCACTTGGCTGGGGGGAGGAAACAGGACCACCAGCCGGAGGACCCAAAAAGAAGAGGATTGGAGCTGCTCTGTGCAAAACCGTTGTACAGAGCCGGTCATTATAACACGTTTCTTATATTTTTTTTAGTTTCAACCTTTAGAATAATTAAAAGTAATTTTATAACGACATATGTAGCATTCCCTGGCTATCACTGATTACCTCTTATCATGTTTCATAGATGTAGCACCCTGATGTTTAGGCAGGGCTGCTATTAAATTTAGTTTCCAGGTGATAGTTGCCTTGGCCATTTGTTAGGAGATCAATTGACTTATCCCTAATTCTGGACTTGCTGCACTTTTCTCTTCTGTCACTAGGTTGCACAGTAGCTGGTGACATTGGATAAGATAAGGGCATAGTAAGGGCAGATTAGGAATGGATGGGGTGTTTCAGCCAATGGGCAGGGATTTTCTTGGTCCCTTGTCCTGCTGGGAGAGCCTATTTATTTGGGTGGAGTCAGGTGGTCAGGGTTCTGTGCCACCTAGACGACTGTCTGGGTGGACGTATGTCATGCTGCCCTGGGCTGCTAGGCCTTAAGTCTGAGGCCTATCCCGGGGGCATCTGGCTGCTAGGCTGTCTGAGGGCCTATCCAGAAGCAGGAGAGCAGTGTAGGGTTGGGACTGCGGACTTGCAGTCCAACCAGAAGGAACGGTTCCACCGGCCGGGGAACCAGTTGTGGTAGAGGGGAAGCTGTCGCCACTAAGGGACCATCCACCTTGATACTGGAGACCACTGTGAGTGAGTTGAGGCCAGTACCAGAGCAGGACTTCTCGCCAGCCAGGGATGGCAAAGAAGTGGTAAAACTTCAGCAAGAGCCAAGTCAGGGACCCAGCGGGACAGCAGAGGTGACGCTTGCGGAGCATCAGTCAGTGCCAAGCCAGGGACCTAGCGTGTCAGCAGTAGTGACGCTTGAAGAGTATGTGTGAGTGCCAAGCCAGGGACCCAGCAGGGAAGCGGGGGTGACAATTGAGGAAGATGCTGAATGCTAACAATGGAAGAACTCAAGGGATCTAGTGGCTATTGGATCTGAAGTCTAGTGGGAGCTCATTGAGTGAAGACCCACAGTTAGTGATTGTGGGGTAAGCTGAGAACTGTTCGTGTTGCAAAAAGTTGGATACAATTACAGTTAGTAACTTTTACAAGATTGTTGCCATAGGAGACAGCGTCCTACCTATACAGAAGTGGTGTCCAGCTGGAGGCCTTCACCTGTATGGCTGTCTGCCTATAGAAGTCTCGGAGTCTGCTAATTAACATTGCATCTACCTAAAGTGGTTGTAAACCCTTACAACACACTTTTTGCTACCAGTAAGCCTATAATAAGGCTTACCTGTAGCTACCCTGGTTATCTCCTGTAACGAAAGTCCCACACTCCACTTAGGTGCTTTCATCATATACCGCTTACTCCCAGTCTGAATATAGATATCAGATATTCCAACCGCTCACAAGCAGAAAACAAGACGATACTTGTTTAGTTGCTGAACATGGACTCTTTATTAGAACCAAAATACAAGTCTTATATATACAGTTAAAGAGGAGATTCCTACCTCCTGCTCATATTACTCTAACAATACAACTGTAATACATTATCATACGTATAAACACAGGACACCTTCATACAATAGCAAGGTTAATTATCACAAACAACAATGGGTGAAATACTCTTAGAAGCCACACTAGTAGACAACAGGAGACCCAGGGCTTTCCAGATCTCATTAATCAGCATTCCTTTCACATACATCTGCTATATGAGTCCCAAGCATGCAGAGACCATTACGCCCTCTTTAATAATGTCCTTGTGCATTACATAACAGAATATCTTCCTAAATGCTTGTAGCTCCCTCAAATGCCAGGGCCCATAGTCGGTAGGCAAGAGGCTAGCATTCAGTCCCCTCCAAAGCCTCTGTCCTGGGTGAGTCTGTCACATTTCTCCCCCATCAAAAGTTGACTAACAAGGTCCCAGACCTCCACCTGGTCTGGACATGCATTAGTCGGGCAGAGTGAACTCCAATAGTCTGTCGACGTGATCTCCATTCTTAGCTGCAAGGCATAGTTGACCTCAGTAGGTGTGGGGCAGAGGTCATTGACTCTGTCAGGCTGCCAGCACTTCAGCTGGGTGATTTTTAACATTCCGGGGCTTGGTCTGCTGCTGGGCAGAGGGGCCAATCGCCCCAGCTTCCTGAAGCTGTAGAGACATTGTAGGTGCTAGGCAGAGGCCAGCTGCGCTCTGTCCTGTTGCCAGTGATTCAGCTGGGAGTAGTAGCTTTACTACATCAGCTTGTCGCTGGAGAGAGGGGCTGACTGCCCCAGCTCCCTGTAACTTCACAGTTGCTGCCGGAGCTGGGCAGAGGTTAGTAGCACTCTGCCCTGTTGCCAGCACTTCTCCTGGGGACTCCACATCCTCTGCTCCGGCTAACCGTTGGGGCAGGAGGCTGGCTTCCTCCACTCCCAAACTGTGTAGCTGCCATTGGGGAGGTGAGCCGGCTGCTTCCTTTTCCATTCCCTCATCTGGCTGCTGGGACAACATGTCTGTGGTACTGTCTCCCAGGTGCACGGATCTTTGCTAGGGAGGAAAGACCGCTTCCTCCACCCTGGCCAACTGTTGGGGGAGGGACTCTCCCTTCTCCCCCTGTATCCTGATCTGCTGCTGGGAAGTGACCACCACCTTCTCACCCTGAGCCTCCGGAACTGCCACAGATGTGGGGCAGAGGCCTTGGACCCTCTGTCCGGTGGCCAGCGCTTCAGCTGGGGAAGTTCCTTGTAACTCCACAGATATTGCTGTTGGTGCTAGGCAGAGCACAGTGAAGTTTGGCCCTAATTCCAGCTCTTCTGCTGGGGGCTCACCATGTTGTTCTTCCTCAGTAGAAAGGTCTACTGGTGTCTGGGGATAGAGGTTCACCATCTGTCCATGAAACTCAGAGGATGCTATCGGTGCTGAGCAGAGGTTAGCAGAGCTCTGCCCTGTTGTCAGCACTTCAGCTTTGGGGATGCAATCTCCAGATTTTCTACTGCCGATTCTCTGACATACTGCTGGACAGGCACATTCGTCCACCCAAGATCATCCAATGCAGAATCAGGTTCATCAGGGTCAGTCAGCACTTGCTGCATCCGCTATAAGACCTCCATATCCATAGCTGCGGGGGCAGGTTGGCAAAGCACACTGTTACTCTGCCACATTGCCAACTCTTCAGCTAGGATTTCAGAGTTGTCAACTGGTATTTCCTGATAGTCCCAGGCAAAGGGAGCCCAGCCCTGGTGCAGAGCAGAGTCTAGCAGCCATCTGTAGGCGGTCTCCAGTTTCCATTCCTGAACGGGCATAAACTCTATATCTTCCAGTGCCCAGTGCACTTCCGAGACGTTCAGTAGCCCTTCTCTGAAATCCATGATTTCGTCCAACCACCACTCCAAATCACTCCGAAAGTTAGGGTCCCCTGTCAGCTTCACATACAACAGTCCCAGGCCGCCGTAGTCAAAGCCTTCTGTTGGGCTGTCATCCGCTATCCAAGCTTGGGATACATGCCACCGGAGGGATCTGTAGCTCTCATCCAGCCGCATCTCTGCCCAGACCAGCCTGCTTAATTCAGCTGTCTGCTTCTTGTGCGGTTTTTCTCCCAGAAACAGCACCCGCAATTCATACTGTCACCAGTACCTTTCCTGGATAGTGGGGAGAACTTTTCCCAGTGTCGCTGCTCACGGGCTAGCGCTTCCTTCCAGATTTCGCATCGGATAGAATCAAACCATCCCAGCAGAACCTGCTCTGATACTTCTAACCTCCTTCTGAATTCCTCTTCCATGGTGGCTGGTATCTGTACCTCTCCTCTCCTGCTATCTGGACCTTGGATCCAGGTGGAAGTTTGGATGTCCCAGACTGCAGGAAGTGTCCCACTGCTTGCCACCAATGTAACAAAATGTCACACACTTGGCTTGAGTTCTTTCGTCATATATCGCTTTCTCCCAGTCTGAATATAGATATCAGATATTCCAACCGCTCACAAGCACAAAACAAGACGATACTTGTTTAGTTGCTGAACATGGACTCTTTATTAGAACCAAAATACAAGTCTTATATACACAGTTAAAGAGGAGGTTCCTACCTCCTGCTCATATTACTCTAACAATACAACTGTAACCAGAAACCTAATTAACATGAGCTAATTAACTAATCCCTTAAAGCAGCTGATGTGACTCTGTGCCCTCCTGAGCATTGTTATGATTAATCAGGATTTCACTACAGGTCAGACTTGTTGTCACCGAGCTTCACACAGTAGATTATACATGACCTGTGAAGGACTAAACTTCAGTCCTAGAAGCTACCCCTTAACCATTAACCTCTAATACCTCCCACAAATGACGCGACAAGGTGGTGGAGTAAATGGCCTTGTCGGCCTTTTATTAATAAAATATAAAACCAATAAATAACATTTTTATAAATAACTTTTAAATAACTTTTAAATAACTTCACGGAATTATTGGAGTCTAGGAGGGGAATCCACCCACAGGTCACTGCATATGAACTCTTAAACTTTTTAAGGCCTCCAGTCGCTAACCCCAGACTGTGAGACAGTACCCAACCTTCTCAGTGACCAAACTTTTCCCCTTCCTGGTTAACCCCTCGTAACCGGAAGGTACATAAAACAGCCCATATTATATATGGGTGCCAACCGTGTAAACTCTAAACAGCCCATATTATATATGGGTACCAACCGTGTAAACTCTCCATACCATCAATCTCCTCCTCCTCACAGACCCAAACCACTGCCACACTAAAACCAACGTCCCCTATTGCCATAACCTCAGGGAGGGTGGGTGGGAATCTTCATCCCCGGCGCTCTCCACTGACGTCACATCCCCCCTTCTCCTCTCTACATTTCCTTCTGCCTCCTCCTCTGCACCAGCCCCTCCCTTATCCTTAAAGGGGAAAGCGACCAGCGTAAACAGCCTGACTGTGCAGTCCACACAAGTCAACTGTCCCTGCGCTGATCCCCTGCTCCTCTCTGCTCCGGGACCTTCTTGACCTGTGAAGGACTAAACTTCAGTCCTAGAAGCTACCCCTTAACCATTAACCTCTAATACCTCCCACAAATGACGTGACAAGGTGGTGGAGTAAATGGCCTTGTCGGCCTTTTATTAATAAAATATAAAACCAATAAATAACATTTTTATAAATAACTTTTAAATAACTTTTAAATAACTTCACGGAATTATTGGAGTCTAGGAGGGGAATCCACCCACAGGTCACTGCATATGAACTCTTAAACTTTTTAAGGCCTCCAGTCGCTAACCCCAGACTGTGAGACAGTACCCAACCTTCTCAGTGACCAAACTTTTCCCCTTCCTGGTTAACCCCTCGTAACCGGAAGGTACATAAAACAGCCCATATTATATATGGGCACCAACCGTGTAAACTCTAAACAGCCCATATTATATATGGGTACCAACCGTGTAAACTCTCCATACCATCAATCTCCTCCTCCTCACAGACCCAAACCACTGCCACCGCTCACAAGGGGTAAAACCTTACCCTTGCGAGCACCTCCACACCCTCAAAGCTCGCTGTACCCCCTCCTGCAAACCAAGCGCCCAAAGATCAGTACCCACCTCATTAAGATGCACCCCATCACTTCTAAGGTACCTCCAGGTATCCACCTCCAACTCCCTATGCCGTATGGTCACTCCCCCATTCCTCATAACAAACTTGCTGACCTCCTTATTTACCTTCACACGGGCCCTGTCAACCTTTTTATCGGACAAAGCCCAGCGCCATGACCTTCTACCCACCATGTCTGACCATACTATCACCATCCCAGGGAAAGCCGCCTGTAAACGTAAGACATCACATTTTATGTCACGTATGAGGTCCCTCATAGACCTGACCCCCATGTCATTGCCCCCCACATGTAAAACTAAGACATCCGGGGCCCTGTCCCACCGAGCAAACTTGTGGACCTCTGACCTTACCCTGTTCCACATCATCCCTGACAACCCAATCCACCTTACCCGTGCTTCCTGCCTTGGGATACCCAGCTGCCTACCATTCGGCCGAACGTCGGCCCGCTTGGCACCCCAGAACACGAATGAGTGGCCCAATATCCAAACCAGGGCCACCGAGTCACCTGTAAAGTAAGGTTAACAGAACACAACAATAAATCACCAAAACTTTACCCAGGCCCCCCAAAATTCAAGAAGAAACACCCCCCTTTATTCAACAAGCCTATAACAAATGTGGGCGGATGTAAAGCTTAAACCTATCTGAGTCCCACCTGCCAATACGCTTAACTGCCTCAGAACCCAGGCCCGCCCTGGCCGCTTCAGTAGCAGCCCCAATACGAAAGGAATGGGACGAGTATCTACTGGGGTCATACCCGGCTGCCGATAAACACCTTTTGAACACGGCCACAAACTGGAATTTTGACAAAGAGGATCTGTCCGCATGTATCAGAAAGGAGCCCGGGCAACGCGGGCGCAAATCACTAAATTTCTTCACCGCTGCTACCGGACAAATCTGTGATCCCGCGATCCGGAACACCTCCAGTTGTACTCCCTTCCCTGCCTGATCTGTTTTTGACCGTTTTATGTAAATCCTAACTGATTCCTGTGTACACACCAAATCATCCCATTGCAGTCCCCCATTTGCACGTTTGGACGGGCTGACCAGTTCGCCCACCCGTAGCGCCCCAAAGAACGCTAAAGCAAAAGCCGCGCAAAAAAGTGCGCTTTCAAAACTAGAAGTACAAATGCCTTCTATCTGGCTAAATAGCCCGTGTAACATTTCAAACGACACAGGTCGTCGCCCATCCCTGCTCTTATGACCTTTTCTGTAACCCTTCAACGCCTGCCTAACCCAAAAATCCTTTGTATGGTCTCGCAGCCCCTGTAACTTAAAGAGAAAGGCCAAACCCGCCATTTTTTTATTGATGGCGGCTGCCGAGATGCCCCGCTCGAAACCTAAATTGAGAAAGTATAGCATCGCCTGAGGTATCTCCCGGCTCACAGGGTCGATGTTTAAACTTTTTAAGCATGCCAACCATTCTTGCCATACCTTAGAGTAAGCGTCCCAAGTGACCTTACTCACGGAGTTTTGGATCCACCTGGCCGTGCTCCCAAGGCAACGGTCCATATCCAGTCCGGGCAGGTAACCCCCTGCTGCTCCGCGTCTGGTGCCAGTTCCCGAAACCTGTCCCACTGAAAACGAGACAGTGCATCAGCTACGGTGTTGTCCACTCCAGGTAAGTGTACAGCGTAGATGAAAACATTCATTTTCAAACAGCGCAACACTAAATGCCTCAGCAACCTGACCACTGGCAAAGACTTGGCCGACAAACGATTAATCACCTGAACCACGCCTAGGTTGTCACAGTTCAGCCGCACCTTCAAATTCCTAAAAGACTCTCCCCATATTTCCATTGCCACCACAATTGGAAACAATTCCAGCAGGACCAGGTTCTTCAAGAACCCTGCCTCCACCCAAGTTGTGGGCCAACGGGCGGCGCTCCAAGTTCTTTGGAAAATTGCCCCATAGCCCGTGGAACCTGCCGCATCAGTAAATAGTTTGAGATCCCAATTACTGATGGGACCTGACATCCACAAGGCCCGCCCGTTAAAGGAGTCTAAGAACTCGTGCCATACCCCTAAGTCCTCTCTGTGCTCCCTGTTGAGCGTCACAAAGTGAGTGGGGGCGGTGACCCCTGCGGTCGCTGCCGACAACCGTCGGCAGAACACCCTGCCCATTGGCATTATTCGGCAAGCAAAATTCAGCTTGCCCAATAATGATTGCAGCTGCCGCAATTGCACCTTACGCTTGCCAATGGTCCCACGTACTTCCGCCTTGAGATTTTCCAGCTTGTCCACCGGTAGCCGACACTCCATCCCCATGGAGTCTATCTCAATACCCAGAAAAACAATGGTGGACGTAGGGCCCTCCGTCTTTTCCGGTGCTAACGGGACGCCAAAACGGTCTGCTATGTGCTGCAAAGTCCCTAATAGGACCGCACAAACGTTGGAACCCGCTGGGCCAACACAAAGGAAATCGTCCAAGTAATGGATTACCGATTGGATCCCCGACACGTCCCTGACCACCCATTCGAGAAATGAACTGAATTTCTCGAAAAAGGCGCATGAGATAGAACATCCCATTGGAAGGCAGCGATCCACGTAGAACGCGCCATTCCATGTGCACCCAAGCAAGTGAAAACTGTCCGGATGGACCGGCAAAAGCCTGAAAGCAGACTCAATATCCGCCTTTGCCAGCAGCGCCCCCCGCCCGTAGCGCCGCACCCATGATACTGCAGCATCAAAGGAAGTGTACGTCACCGCACACATTTCCGGCGCAATTGCATCGTTGACCGACGCACCCTTCGGAAAGGAAAGGTGGTGGATCAACCGGAATTTGTTGGGCTCCTTCTTAGGGACTACCCCCAACGGAGAAACCACCAATCCCGGCAGGGGTGCGGAGGTAAAGGGGCCCGCCATGCGCCCCAAAT
Source organism: Lithobates septentrionalis (assembly GCA_037952835.1). NCBI lineage: Eukaryota > Metazoa > Chordata > Amphibia > Anura > Ranidae > Lithobates > Lithobates septentrionalis. The sequence goes on along the minus strand of JBBDGP010002646.1, from coordinate 46,664 downwards.
GTACCTCTTTTCCCAATTTTTCAGCAACCACCGATGGGTGCATGAGCGCCGACCGTAAATTCTTTGCTAAGGGGGGCGCCGCCTCCAAGGAAGCTGGTATTTTAAAACCGCTCTCAAAACCCGAGTCTAATAACCGTGCTGCCTCCCGGTCGGGATATCTACTGAGAAAAGGACGCATCCTTTCCACCCGTACTGGGGTCTTCCCTTTTGTGCGAAGGCTCTCCTCCGCGACCTTTTCCCCGTCTAAAGCATTTTGACAGGGCATGGGATCCCCCGCAACCCGAGCACGTGTGCTTGAACCGGCAGGTTGCACCAAACTTACAGGTGCCCTCATTGAACTGCCAGCAGAAGCCCCATTTTTTGTCGGTCGGCTGTCCTGGAGCTGCGCTACCTCCGACCCCTGCCTGAAAAAACTGGTTCGGAGCCCTCGCCGCTGTCATAAGCTTCATCCACAGGCTGATGTCCTTATGATCCCAGCGTAGTGACGGTCGGACGGCCATCCGTTGTCTAAACTGTTCATCGTACCGCAGCCACGCCACTCCGCCGTACGTCCGATGAGCCTCGCTAATAGCGTCCAAGTACACAAACAAGGCCGAGCAGTGCTCGGGAGCCTTCTCCCCCACCACACTCGCCAGGATAGCGAACGCTTGCAACCAATTGGAAAAGGTACGCGGAATCAGCCGATATCTGCGTTTTTCCTCATCCTCTTTTTTGCGTTCTTCTGGCTTCAATCTATCCAGATTGAATTTTTCTAAGGGCAACAACGTGAATATCTCCACATATTCCCCCTTCCAAATTTTCTCTTTTACCTCTGCTTCGAGATGTGCACCCAATGGTCCTTCAAAGCAAACGTACACTTCACTTTTCGCCGCATCCGCCAATCTGACGGACTCGGCCTTCTTATCTCCAGGTTTACCCTGGCTGTTCGTGGCGGAATCGCCACTTGACGTCCCAGGCGACTCAACGGTCGCCGACCCTGCGGCCGCTGTCTCCGCACTTCCACCCACCATGACCGCCGGTACTGGCGTACTTACCACAGCCGTCTCCTTTTCTGGGGTTGTGACCCACGCCCGCGCCGGTGACGCTCCGTCCCCCGTGGGTGGATCAAAACGCTGCACTAAATCCCGCAAACCAGCCAACAAATCCTGCAAGCCCTTACTACTCGCCCTCTCACTTGCCTCCCTAGAATGTGTAGCCGGTGACCTACCCCCACTCACCCCCCGGGGACCAGCCCCCCCAGAGGGAGCCCCTGTTCTACCCTGTTCTAACAATTGTTCTAATAAAGAAGAAATGGTAACATTAGATCTGCACTCACCAGGCTGCACAGGACTGGGCCGATCAGCCGCCCTTCCGGAATCCACCGCCGACGCTTGTCCCTGGTCCTCGTCTCTCTCTGACCCGGACAGTTCACCTTCCGACCTGTCGCTGACTTCCTCCTGGCGAACGACCGATGCCTGCACTCCAGAGGTTCCCGCTCTGGCTGCCGGGGGTCTCCGCTGTTGCTCTCTCCCTGCACGCTGCGCCGCAACACCGGACCCGCATCCTGGCCTTGTAGACGGACTTCTGTTCCTCTGACCATGCTGGGCCTCCGCTGTTCTCCTTTCACCTCTGTTCACCACCGACACTGTGCTTCTCAAGGTTCCACCTCTGGCTGGCGTAGGGCTGCTGGCCGCCTGGACCACCTGGCCAGCCCCCCGATCGACTGACGATGATCGACGGTCCGACTGACCGCTTGCTGTCCCCAGCGACTCTCCATCCGGTTGTTCCTGTCGCCTGCGACGCGCTGAGGGGGGGGAACCGAGGGTTGCGCTGGTCTCCCCCATCCCTGCACTTCTTCCTCTGCGCTGTGAACGCTGTACCTCTCCCATGCTGGCTCCCCGAGCTTGCTGAGCGCTGGGGGGGGGTGGCTGATTCGATCTACCTCTGTGCTGGTCCCTGGGCCTCTGACTAACAGGAGAAGAGTCAGGGCTGAAGCGCTGTGGCGGCCTGGAACGGCGCCCACGTGGAGTCCCCTGGCCCCCCCCGCTCGGTGCCGCTCTGTCCTCCTGTATTATGGCTGCGACCTGAGCCTGCAGCCAGTCTGCCCCTTGGGTTGCGGCCACCGCTCTGAGCTGCTCGAGCAAAGCCGCCGCTGTTACATCAGACATGATGGTGGATTTCAATGGAGCAGTGTGAGAGCGTGTCTAATCTTCATCCCCGGCGCTCTCCACTGACGTCACATCCCCCCTTCTCCTCTCTACATTTCCTTCTGCCTCCTCCTCTGCACCAGCCCCTCCCTTATCCTTAAAGGGGAAAGCGACCAGCGTAAACAGCCTGACTGTGCAGTCCACACAAGTCATGCTGTCCCTGCGCTGATCCCCTGCTCCTCTCTGCTCCGGGACCTTCTTTATCAAAAGTACAAACACAGGACACCTTTATACAATAGCAAGATTAATTAGCACAAACAACAATGGGTGAAATACTCTTAGAAGCCACACTAGTAGACAACAGGAGACCCAGGGCTTTCCAGATCTCATTAATCAGCATTCCTTTCACATACATCTGCTATATGAATCCCAAGCATGCAGAGACCATCATGGCCTCCTTAAATGCTTGTAGCTCCCTCAAATGCCAGGGCCCATAGTCGGTAGGCAAGAGGCTTGCATTCAGTCCCCTCCAAAGCCTCTGTCCCGGGTGAGTCTGTCACATCTCCTAAACCTGATATCCCCTGTATTTGCATGTATTTGCATGTGCCGATGTCATCGGCACATGCGCACGTACATGCCATTGCTTCAGTTTGACTGTGCCGTTACCGGTGGCTCCGGCCAATCACAGCGCCGGAGCCCGCAATTCCTGGAAGTAACGCCGGCCAGAGCGGTGAATGAGGACCGCTGCGGGGGCTTCAATCTAAGGTAAGTAATACAAAATGAGCTAGTATGCTATGCATACTAGCTCATTATGCCTTTGTCTTGCAGGGTTTTTTTTTTTAATTGGGTCTACAATCACTTTAAGGGTGTCCTGTCCCTAACCCTCTCTCCCACAGTTCTGTTAAAGAGACAATAAATCTCTTTGCATTCAAAAAGTGTCTGGCGCCCACTCTTTTCCTCTTGCATTACACCCACCATTCCTTGTAACCCACTCTACACAGAAGGATGTCCGCTGTCCCTGACGCTTGAGGTCACCATTAGGCCTAAAGGGGCCCAGGACTTTTCTACATAAATGTTTACTGGGTGCAGGGACCTGCCCTTCTTATAGAGAATGGGATTTCCTTATTTAAAAAAATTAGGAGCTCCTGGTTCCACACATTTTATAATTTATTGCTTTGCAACTGAGTTTGTGCAAATGTATACATGTTTAATTGATAATGTGATAATGACGATTGGTTGCAACTTCAATCGTTGCAATTATAAGGTTCCGGAGATCTTTTGGCAGGTGACTCATTGTCTTGGTTTATCAATAGACAAAGACTGAGATTGATGGCTGACACAACGCCTACAACCGGAAGTTCTTAAACCACTGCCTCTAGCATTGTTGTGGTTCATAAATAGATGGGCAAAGCCCAGGATCGGTCACAAACATACCCCCTACAACTCACAGTTCCTAAACCACTGCCACTGCCGTACTTACCGTGTAAACTTTTTCAACCAGTCAGCAACATCCTGTAAGGTTTGTGACCTGCCTAATCAATCGATCAGCAAACCGTGCGAGCACTGGGTGGCGGTAAGCAACAGCCAGTCCCAGATGATTTGTTATAACATTTTCATAATCTGAAATATTGGTTTGCTTCTTGAAAATAGCCCAAAACCAATTTCAGAGGAGCTTTTTGCTAAGTATCTGACATATTGTTGGAAAATCACTTCTTTCCCGTGCCAGAAATAACATGGGCAGCTTGGAGGCCCATCGTATATCACCTACGAGGACAGTAACAATCAAAACACTGACCTTTTTCGAGTGGGAGGAGGGGGGGGAACAAAACGGGTCGGGGCAGCCATATGCAAAATGCTTTGACAAGGTCTCGGCAGAATTCCCTCCACACATTGGAAGCTTCCGTGTGATCTGATTCCTGACCTTCACGAGAACGGCCTCTGCCTGCCAAGGACAACCTCAGTGGGGTTAGTGGCTGCCAAGCGCAAGCCGTTCAGGGATTAGCTCGTCTGGGCTCATTTCAAAACTTTATGGTTTGTTGAGTTTTCTATTTTTAAATTAAGGATCAATCTTTCAGCTTTTTCTCTTTCATATTGGGGGCTTTTTTTTTTTTAATTATTTTCCAAAAATAAAAAAAAACACCAATTACACTACATGACTTGATAATTGTACAAAAGTAATAACACGGGGGGCTGTGATTGGATTTTTGCAAAGATTTTTGAAAAGTTTGCAGCGGGTTATTAAATGACGACTCCACCCGAAACTGATTTTGCCGTTTTGAGTGGAAAGTTCAGGTACAACAAAATGCAATATGATATACAATATTTAAAGGAATATTTCATTTTTATTGTTTCACTTTAAGCATTAATAAAATCACTGCTCCTGAAAAAAGGGCTGTTTCAAAACTTTGTTTTGCATTGATACATGTCCACTGGGGCAGGACCCAGGTCCCCAAACACTTTTTTATGACAACAACTTGCATATAAGCCTTTAAAATGAGCACTTTTGGTTTTTCATGTTAGTGTCCCATAGACTTTAAACGGTGTTGTGCGGCTTTCGAATTTGCCGCGAACACCGCATATTGTTCGTTGTTCGCCGAACGTCTGAACAACCAAATAATAAACAGTAAAAAATGCCAGTGGTGATTAAATACCACCAAAAGAAAGCTCTATTTGTGTAAAAAAAAAAAAAAAAACCAATATAAGTTTCAATTATGTACAGTGCTGCGTGACCGCGCAATTTCCAGTTAAAGGGGGTAAAGCAAAAATGTGGTTAAACAAAAATTAAAAATGCACTCTGTGACAGACCCAACCAGGACAGGGGCTTTTGGAGGGGACTGCAAGGTTGCCTCTTGCCTACTGACTATGGGCCCTTGAACCCGGAGGAGCTGGCCAAGGACAGGGCATGAGAATAAACATAGCAGCCAGTGCGATAGAGCAGGGAGCTCTGCTACAGAGCCGACTCTTCAATTAGGCAAATTAGGAGCCCGCGGGGCCCCTATGAGTTGCGAGGCCTTAGGCGGCCGCCTATTTTGCCTAATTAGAGAGCCGCCTCTGATCATGAGTTGTAGATATAGTCATTTTTACCAGGGGTTTCCTAACACCGGAAAGTTATTTCAAGGGTTCCTTAGTGTTGCAAAGGCTGAGAAGAACTGCTTCTGTAGGGATGGGCGAATGGTTCGGCCCGAGCATGAGTTCGAATTTGCAGGGTGTTCGCCCCGATGAACACCCTGCAATGCACTGAGTGCTGCACAGTGTATTATGTGCCCTGATTGGGCAAAGCTTTTAAACTGGCTGTTAAGGAACGGGGCCAGGAAGCCAGCCGTCGCGTCCTTTACAACCGATGAGTCATCAGCTGTCAATGGGTTTCCCCGCTGACAGATGAATAAAAAGAAAAAAAAGTGCCGCTAAAAAAAATAAAATAGCATGGGGTCCCCCCCAGTCCATACCAGGCCCTTTGGACGGAAAAAAAAGGGTGTGGGGTCCCCCCCAAAATCCATACCAGACCCTAATCTGAGCATGCAAGTAGGTCAGGAAAGAGGAGGAGACGAGCGAGCACCCCCCCAACCCAAAAGTACCTTACCTTGTCCCCATGTTGATGGGGACAAGGGCCTCTTGCTGACAACCCTGGGGTGTGGTTGTTGGGGTCTGTGGGCGGGGGGCTTATCGGAATCTGGAAGCCCCCTTTAACAAGGGGGCCCCCCAGATCCCGACTCCGCCCCTATGTGAATGGGTATCGGGTGCATTGTATCCATACCCATTCACCAAAAAAGTGTCAAAAAGTAAGAAAAATAGGAAACAGTTATTGACAAATCCTTTATTAAAAAATAAAAAACAAAAAAAAAGGGTCCCTCGATGTAAATCCATTGTCAATCACGATGCCCGATGAACCCGAAAAATACAAACAATTGAAAACGCTTCTGCCTCCTTGGAGGCTACCCAACGTATGCTCTCTCTTCGCTTTGACAGCTCTCAAATAGGCAAGGGGCGGGGCCACCTGGTGGAGTAACTTCTGACATCACATGACTGCACCTGATGTCAGAAGGGGGCGGTGGCACCAGGTGATGTAACCGGGTGGCCCCGCCCCTTGCCTATATAAGGACTGTCAAAGTGCAGAGCGAGCAGATGGAGGGAAGCCTCCCAGGAGGAGGAAGCGTTGTCATTTTTTACTATTTTTCGGGTCCAGTGGGCGTCATGATTGATGATGGATTTACATCGAGGGACACTTTTTAAAAAATTTTAATGAAGGAATTGTAAAAGACTGTTTCCTGTGGTTCTTACTTTTTGACAATTTTTTGGTGAATGGGTAGGGGTATGATGTACCATAGGGGGGTGGGCTGGAATCTGGGGGGCTTCCCGAAGACCCTGCCCAGGGTTGTCGGGAAGAGGCCCTTGTCCCCATCAACATGTGGATAAGGTGCTTTGGGGTTAGGGGACGCAGACCCCCCCCTGCCCCAAAGCACCCACCACCCCATGTTGATGGCATGTGGCCTGGCATGGATCAGAAGGGGGGCGCTCGCTCTCCTGACCTGCCAGGCTGCATACTCGGATAAGGGTCTGGTATGGATTTTGGGGGGGGGGCCCACGCAATTTTTTCTTTTAATTTTTAATAGCCGGGTGCTGGCAATTGTAACCGTGAGTCATTTTAAATGGGATTTTTTTCTTTAGAAATGTCAGTTTTGCTGTAGCATTTTCTGTATATGCTACAGGTGCGCCACGTTACAGACACATTAAGGGGGCCCCACAGGCATGATATTTAAAGGAATTTTTCATTTTCATTGTTGCACTTTTAGCATCATTAAAATCACTGCTCTTAAAAAAAACTATTGTTTTTATACAAAAAAAAATGTATTGATACATGTCCCCCAGGGCCAGACCCCCATACCCCTTATGGCCAATTACTTGCATATAAGCCATCAAAATGGGCATTTTGATTTTTCCTGTTCGGCTCCCATAGACTTCAATGGGGTTTGCTGTTTGGGCTAGAAACTGTTCAGGAGTTCTGCTGCGAACCGAAAAGGGGGTTATTCGGCCCATCCCTGATTCTCTGTGAGTTTTCAAAAAAAGAGTGCCAGTTCGTATATAAGCTATTTGTCGGCTAGTCTTGGATGGTCAGCTATAATATCTGGTTCCTATGTCCAGACTGGAGGAAGCTATATCTTGACGGAAGCACCCAAGCTGGGTGCTGGACAGTTCCATGACACACTCACATAGTGTTGCAGATAGAATCAATTTGCACAGAAAGTCGGTAGCACTGCGATGAAGATAAGCTACTCACAGCCAAGAGCAAAGATCACTCCACTCAGTAAACAGCCAGTTTTCCCTCAGACTCCCAGGCTCCACCCAACATGTTTCGTCAATCATGACCTATTCAGGGGCATGGAAAACTTGTAGCTACAGTCGATCCACTTTCAAATACACATTGCCCTGTCTGTATAAAGAAGCAACCTTGATAATCAAAACATAATCTAGTCAGCCGCTCTATCAACTGCACAAAATCTGATGAATGCTAAAAGTGGAGGCCTTGAATTGGCGGGATTTTCTCCTTTACAGCCTCTTTTTTGTGAATACACCTTTGTCTTTATGTAGAGTCTTTGGCCTACTAAAAAAATGACAAAGTTGCTGTGTTTTCTGACACTTTTACGGCGCGCATTTGATGTTTTATATACGGAAAAGGAAAAAAAATTGGATTTAATAAAACGTAACTCTCCAGGAAATGATCTGAAATCAAGAAAGTATGCCTTTTGGTAACTGCATGGATAACTTTACAGTTTGCAGTCTACGGAATATCAAAGATCCCCTCGCTCAAGTGTTTCAATGTGTTCCGCGGATTGTTACGATATTGGGTTCTCGTCCTTCTGTTTTTTTGATGCTTTAAAATGAAGTCCAGCTGTAGCGGGGCAGGTAAAGGCACAGCCCCACATGGATGTATACTTAAGCATTCCTTTGCTGATGTTTAACAGCGTGGTGTAAGTCGCATATAATACACTCTAATGGTTTTTGTTGGCGTCGGGGGAGTGTCAAGATTACATTATATTCTGTATTGTTGTGTTGTGCTAAATCTGTGACAATCACAAAAATATGTTGCCTGGTGTGTGTGCATTTAGGAAGATTGCTTTATTACCATGTGCTAGAGAGATTTCTTCAAAATTAATCTCATAAAAAGGATGATATATGAGGTTTGGTTACCTTCACCTTTATAGCACCTTAGATATCAACTCCTGCAAACCTACTACTTGCAGACCGGCGTTTTCTGGCACTTTTTGTTTACATGTAACAATCAGTATTTTTTGCTAGAAAATGTCTTAGAACCCCCTAACTTATATATATATTTTTTTAAAGCAGAGGCTCTAGAACAGTGGTATCCAAACTGTGGCCCTTTGCTTACTTTTATCCGGCCCTCTGGGCACTAATTCATTTACTGAAACCAAGGAAGGGGCACAATTCCTACCAATGACACCAACGATGGGGCACAGTTCCTCCCAATTAATACTCCATATTCCCATTGCACACGTTCCTGGAAGAGCTCTAAAAGTTTGGGTGCTGCAGCAACAACCAGCTGGAGACTTGTTCAGAAAGTCACAAAGTTCCTCCCAATGACACCAACAATGGGGCCCAATGACACCGATGATGGGGCACAAATCTTCCCAGTGACCCCAATTATGGAGTGCTTTGGTCAAAAAAGAGAGCATACTATGTAAGTGTTGTTTGTTGCGCATATTATATTATACACTCACTGGCCATTTTATTAGGTACACCTGTTCAATTGCTTGGTAACACAAATTGCTAATCAGCCAATTCCATGGTAGCAACTTAATGCCTTTAGGCATCTAGACGTAGTGAAGATAACTTGCTGAAGTTTAAACCGAGCATCAGAATGGGGAAGAAAGGGGATTTAAGTGACTTTGAACGTGACATGGTTGTTGGTGGCAGACGGGCTGGTCTGAGTATTTCAAAAACTGCTGATCTACTGGGATTTTCACACACAACCATCTCTCGGGTTTACAGAGAATGGTCCGAAAAAGAGAAAATATCCAGGGAGCGGCAGTTGTGTGGAGGAAAATGCCTTGTTGATATCAGAGGTCGGAGGAGAATGGGCAGACTGGTTCCAGATGATAGAAAGGTAACAGTAACTCAAATAACCACTCGTTACATCCAAGGTATGCAGAATACCATCTCTGAACGCACAACACATCAAACCTTGCAGAAGACCACACCGGGTGCCACTCCTGTCAGCTAAGAACAGGAAGCTGAGGCTACAATTCGCACAGGATCACCAAAATTGGACAATAGAAGATTGGAATAAACGTTGCCTGGTCTGATGAGTCTCGATTTCAGCTGTGACATTCAGATGGTAGGGTCAGAATTTGGTATAAACAACATGAAAGCATGGATCCATCCTGCCTTGTATCAAGGGTTCAGGCTGGTGGTGGTGGTGTAATGGTGTGTGAGATATTTTCTTGTCACACTTTGGCCCCCTTAGTACCAATTGAGCATTGTTTAAACTTTTGATGGCTACTTAAGGATAATGCACCATGTCACAAAGCTCAAATCATCTCACCACTGTTTTTTTAACATGACAGTGAGGTCACTGTACTCCAATGGCCTCCACATTTACCAGATCTCAATTCAGAGCACCTTTGGGGTTTGTTGGTGGCACAGGAGATTGGCATCATGGATGTGCAGCCAACAAATCTGCAGCAACTCCGTGATGCTATCATGTCACTATGGACCAAATTCTCTGAGGAATGTTTCCAACACCTTGCTGAATCTATGTCATGAAGAATTAAGGCAGTTCTGAAGGCAAAAGGGGGTCCAACCCGGTACTAGCAAGGTGTACTTAATAAAGTGGCAGGTGAGTGTATTTAGATGTCAATTATGTATTGTACTGTATCCTAAAAAAAGGCTGTTTATGTTACAGAGTGGTAAAAATCCCTGAATAAGATACTATTTGATCCTTTTGAAACGCGTTGGGAATCCCCAACGTCTGAAACCATTAACTGTGTTATATATAGTGGTGGGATCTAACAGCAAGTAGCTGGGGAATACCACTTTTTGTACTTTGTATATGTTACCATGTTGTGTACAGTCTATGTTTACCAGAGGCATTGTGGCCATACCATGGATTATATTTGAAGCTACATAAATCAATTGTTTTTAATGTGACGCTTAGCCTAGCTAATGACAATAATAAAGAATTAATTAATTCATTTTTAACTGTGGTCTTCTATACATTGGTTGCCTCTAAAAATCCCATAAAAAGAGGAGCTTTAGTGTGTTTAAAGCAATAGGGATGATTGCAACCACTCCCTCAGTCATATGAACCTTTTTTTGTAATTATGATGGAGCACAATTCCTCCCAGTGATACCAATGATTAGGCACAATTCCTACCAATGACGCCCATGATGGAGCACAATTCCTCCCAGTGATAACAATGATGGGGCACAATTCCTACCAATGACGTCCATGATGGGGCACAATTCCTCCCACTGACACCAACTATGGGGCCCAATGACACCAATGATGTGGCACAATTCCATCCAATGACACCAACAATGGGCTCCACTGACACCAATGATGGGGCACAATTCCTACCAATGACACCAAAGATGGGGCACAATTTTTGCCAATGACACAAAAGATGGGGCACAATTCCTTTCACTGACATAAAGAATGGGACATTTTCTACTCCCGATGGCTACAGTCTGGCCCCTCTGAAGTCTGAAGGACAGCAAAATGGCCCTTTATTTGGAAAGTTTGGAGACCCCTGCCCTAGAGAATAAATTGGTGGGTTTTGCTATTTCTTATGTCACACAGTGTTTGCACAGCGGTTTTTCAAATGCAATTGTTTGGTAAAAAAATATGCTTTTTTGAATTTTAATGCAAGAAAAACCCAATACAGTGCCTTGAAAATGTACGGACGGTCATTGCCATAACTGTTTACCACCAATTATGATTCTGTAAAAAAAATTTTGTATGATATATGTGTTTTTGTTGAGATCTATTTTTTTAAAAAAAGAAAAAAATTTTTGTATTCTAAATAAATTCTGCTTTTAAATGTATTTTTCTAATAAGAAATTTCTTCAAATTTATTTTGAATTGCCTTTAAAATCCCATCACTGAGGTTCAGCCTTTTTCTTGAAAACGTATTCATACCCCTTGAAATTTTCCACATTTTGTCATGTTACAAACAATAATGTATTAACCACTTCAATACCCGGCCATAGACATATGACGTCCACAGATGGGATCTCCCATCCTGGGTGGACGTCATATGATGGCCTGGGCTTCCCGGCCGCCTAGGGGCCGCGCGCGCCCACCCGTCGCATTGCTCGGGACCCGGTGCGTGTGCCCGGCGGCCGCGATGTCCGCCGGGCACCCGCGATTGCCCGTTATCCGGGCAATCACGGGTGTCAGATTAAAGGGGGCTGAATATAAATGCACACCACACTTTTCACATATTTATTTGGAAAAAATGTTCAAAAACATTTATCATTTTCCTTCCACTTCACAATTATGTGCCACTTTTTGTTGGTCTATCACATAAAATCCCAATAAAATACATTCACGGTTTTGGTTGTAACATGACAAAATGTGGAAAATTTCAAGGGGTGTGAATACTTTTTCAAGGCACTGTACATAACCACATTTATTTGGTAAAATATAAAAGGTGATGTTAGGCCAAGTAAAAGGATTGCAAAAATGTCATGCTTTAAAATAGCACACTCCCGGTCAATGGCGTAAATTTTACTATCCACACAAATTTTACTGTCCAATGACACTTTAAAAACCTCTATAGGTTACAACTTTAGATTTACAGGGGAGGTCTGGTGCTAGAATTACTGCCCATGATCTGATGTTCACGTTGATACCTCACATGTGTGGGACGATCGCTGTTTGTGTGTGTGCAGGACCCATGCGTGCGTTCACCCTTGTGCAGGAGCACCGGAGGGACAGGGGGGGCACTTTCATTTTTTTTTACATTTTATTTTTAATTATTATTTTATTTTTACACTGTTGTTTTAAAAAAATGTGTATCACTTGAATTGCTGTCACAAGGAATGTAAACATCCTTTGTGACAGCAATAGACATGTGACAGGTCCTATTTTTAAGACCCCAAATCCCTCCTCTGCCCTTAAAAGCATTTGATTACACCAAGATCGGTGTGTTCTAATGCTTTAGATTTTTAAAAATGGTGCCGTTTACATCCAGGTAACCCGAAGTGATGTCAGGTCATCGCTTCCAGGTTACTATAGCTGACAGCCGAACAAAGCCAACCCGGTCTTTGTTCAGCTCTCTAATCAGCCGGTGGAAGCACCAGCTGGTCGATCGAGACTCCCGGTGGAACGGGAGACCCTGGTAAAGCCACAGAAGGCGGCAGGAGGGGGTGTCCCCTCCCGCTGCTTGTAAAAGCAATCCAGCTGCTAGTTAGCCACTAGGATTGCTTTTACAAGAGATCCGACCGTAAGCTTTAAAAAAACGGTACCGGGATGATGCCTGCCATCACAGTATAACCAATTTAAGTCCAGTGACATATCAGATACGTGACTGGTCGGGAAGTTGTTAAGTTGATCTCTAGCCAAAGCTTTGTTTTTAGATTTTATTAAAGGAAGGGATAGTTAGAACCCTTGTTGGGTTTGTTCAGTTGTCTGTATCCTGTTCCCCACAGCATGATGCTGCCACCGCCATGTTTCACTGTGGGGATGGTGTTCTTTGGGTGATGTGATGTGTTGGGTTTGCACCAGACATAGCGTTTTCTTTGATGGCCAAAAAGTTCAATTTTAGTCTCATCAGACCAGAGCACCTTCCTCCATACATTTTGGGAGTGTCTCACATGCCTTTTCGCAAACTCAAAATGCGCCATTTTGTTTTTTGCTGAAAGTAATGGCCACTCTGCCGTAAAGCCCAACTCTATGGAGCGCACGGCTTATTGTTGTCCTATGTACAGATACTCCAGTCTCTGCTGTGGAACTCTGCAGCTCCTTACCTTAGGTCTCTGTGCTTATCAAAAAAACAAAGGGAAAAGAACGGAATTGGATACCAATTCCACCCAGAAAGAATTCATCAATGAGGAACAAACAATATAGCAAAAATATAAATAAATTTATTTGAAAAAGATACACATATACTCCAATCAAAAAAATCAAACAATGTGATAAATAATAAACCAAAAACCGTTACCATTAAAAATAGACAATAATTTTCAATAATGCCGCGTACACACGAGCGGACTTTACGGCGGACTTTGCCCGGCGGACTGGATTTCGTCGGACAATTTGATGTGTGTGGGCTCCAGCGGACTTTGTTTGCTCAAAAGTTGGACGGACTTAGATTTGAAACTTGTTTAAAATTTATCCGTTGAAATCGAGTCCGGTCGAAAAGTCCGCCGTCTGTATGCTAGTTCGACGGACAAAAAGCCACGCTAGGGCAGCTATTGGCTACTGGCTATGAACTTCCTTGTTTTAGTCCGGTCGTACGTCATCACGTACGAATTCGACGGACTTTGGTGGATTGTGTGTAGGCAAGTCCGTTCATTCAGAAAGTCCGTCGTAAAGTACGTCGAAAAATCCGCCGGGCAAAGTCCGCCGTAAAGTCCGCTCGTGTGTACGCGGCATTAGATTTATTTATATTTTTGCTATATTGTTTGTTCCTCATTGATGAATTCTTTCTGGGTGGAATTGGTATCCAATTCTGTTCTTTTCCCTTTGTTTTTTTGATATATACGGTTAATTCAGAGGAACACACCCATATGAACGCCCTAGAGCCCTGGGTGTTTGCAATTAGCTTAAACACATACAGGTGCTATAAGTACTTTATTCTCACCTGCTGTTACTAATATTGAATTAAGCTCAGTTATTTGGTTCATTTAGCCTTTTGTTGTTTACTTAGGTCTCTGTGCTGCCTCTCCGATTAAAGCCCTCCTTGCCCAGTCTGTGAGTTTTGGTGTGCGGACGTCTCTTGGCAGGTTTGCTGTTGTGCCATGTTCTTTCCATTTGGTTGTGATAGATTTGATGGTGCTCCTAGGGATCATCAAAGATTTGGATATTTCTTTATAACCTAACCCTGACTTGTACTTCTCAACAACATTGTCCCTTACTTGTTTGGAGAGTTCCTTGGTCTTCATGGCAGTGTTTGGTTAGTGGTGCCTCTTGCTTAGGTGTTGCAGCCTCTGGGGCCTTTCAAAAAGGTGTGTATATGTAATGACAGATCATGTGACACTTAGATTGCACACAGGTGGACATCATTTCACTAATTATGTGACTTCTGAAGGTAATTGGTTGAACCAGAGCTTTTCATGGGCTTCATAACAAAGGGGGCGAATACATACGCACATGCCAAATATCAGTTTTTTATATGTGAAAAATAGTTCTATGTATATATTTTTCTAATTTTACTTCACCAATTTAGACTGTTGTGTTCTGATCCATCACATATAATTCAGATAAAAAAAAACCCATTGAACTAAAGGCTGTAATGTAACAAAATAGGTAAAAAGTCAAGGGGGTGAATGTTTTGCAAGGCACTGTAGTCCCCCTGCCTCTGAATTTTTGCTTTACCCTGAGCCTAACTTTCTAGCCCACATGGCTACACAGCAACATGCCCACATCTTGCCACCCCCCCCCCCCCCCCCGAAAAGAATAAGTGTCCAATGCAAGGATCTGAAGATGAATTTCTTTCTAGAACTATTTTTGTGACAAGAGCTAATCCACCCTGCTATGAACTTTGTGGGGAAAAAAAATTATAATCTGATATTGTTGTTATTTCAAGTCTGGATTCATTTCTTTAATTTTAGTGTCCTATGAACCACAGACCTCTTCGTAGTCTCCTGTGAAGTCTCTTTGCGAATTCATTTTTCGTCATTAACCACTTTTTCAAAACACACAAAGCCAAAATAACCTAAACAGAGGGTCTAACAGTCAGTTCATAAAAAAATATTAATTATGAGACTTTACAGCCCAAAGTAAACTCGACTCCTAAAATAAAGTCTGACTCCCACATGAGTTACAACATCCCTTGTCAGCGGCAAATAAAACTGAATTGATCCCAGTCTGTAACAGCGAGAGCCCGGGCATAAATAATCAGACAAGACATCATACCACAATATCGAATTCGTCTTCTCGGCAATGCCTTTCCTCGCCACTCCCTTGCGCAGTGAGTAAAAAAAAGAAAAATAGAAAAACAGAATTATGGCTCAATAGATCCGTTGACATTTCATGTGATGTCAAAGCCGAATAAAAGGCTCTATTAGGAGGACAGCAATTTCCTCTTCTGGACCTCCACTTTATTGTCCATTTCCCTTTTTAGAAAATCTGGTAACCTGAAATTCACTTGGAAACCGTCGTTTTTAATTCTTCTTGAATTCCTACAAAGCCAGAGGCATTGGCTTTGCATTACGTCACCTTGACAAAGACCATAACCGCCTTAGAAAAAGGTAACTGCGGCCAAGAATTTGTCCTGTGTGAAGCAAAACTCTATCTGCAGTCTTGTATTCCGTAACGCCGTCCTTTTGTTCTGATGTTGCCTTTCTTAACCACCTCAATACCGGGCACATTCCCCCCTTCCTGCCCAGGCCAATTGACAATTGTCCTGCCCAGGACAATTGCGCGGTCATGCTACACTGTACCCAAACAGAAATTTTAACATTTTGTTCCCACAAATAGAGTATTTGATCACCTCTGCGTTTTTTTTAATTATTGCTAAGCAAATAAAAAAAGACCTTGAAAAAAAAAAAGTTTCTCTTTTGTTTCTGTTATAAAATTTTGTAAATAAGTAAGTTCACTTCACTGATGGGCACTGATAAGGCGGCACTGACGGGCACTGATAAGGCGGCACCAATGAGGTGGTACTGATGGGCACTAACGGGCACTGATAAGGCGGCACCAATGAGGTGGTACTGATGGGCACTAACGGGCACTGATGATGGGCACTGATAGGCGGCACTTATGGGCATTGATAGGCGACACTGTTGAGCACTCATGGGTGTCACTGGTGGGCACTGATAGGCACTCATAGGCGACACTGATGGGTACTTATGGGTGGCATTGATAGGCGGCACTGCTGGGCACTGATGGGCACTGATGGGCACTGATACGTGGCACTGATGGGCACTGATATGCGGCACTGATAGATGACATTGTTAGGCATCACTGATGGCACTGGCAGGCATTGGGGATGGGCACTGATTGGCAGCTGCCTGAGCAATGATTGGCATTTCCCTGGTGGTCTAGGGTGGCATAAATGGTGGTCCAGTATGGTGGCCAACCCTGGTGGTCCTGGCGGCATCCTGGTGGTCCTAGGTGGGCATCCAAGGGGGGGCTGCGCTGATAAACAATCAGCACAGACCCCTCCCTGTCAGGAGAGCAGCATATCGGCTCTCCTCTAGTGAGGAAAAGCCGATCAACGGCTCTTCCTGTTTACATCGTGATCAATGGCTGATCACGTGGTAAAGAGCCTCCAACAGAGGCTCTTTACCGAGATCGGTGTAGCGGTGTGTCAAACTAACACACACCGCAACACCGATCGCACGAGAGAGCGGTTGTTCTGGGAGGCTATCATATGACGTCCACCCAGAACGAGAGCCGCGCCTCCCAGCCGTCATTTGATGGCCGGCGGCGGGAAGCAGTTAAACTGCTTCCCGCCAAGGCCTGGCGTCCGTTTAAGTGGTGTCTATACGCCCAGACTTCCCAATCCTGTGACCATTGGCAGTCACAGTGGTCACGTGATCGAGAGCTCATTCTGTCTGCTCTCGATTGTAATGAGAAACCAAGAGGTGTTTATGACTAGACATGTGCACTGCCGAAAAATGTGTCCATTTTCGTTTCATTCGGGATTTTTTTTGCTTTCTTTTTTGTTTTTCGAGGTCATTCGTTATGATCGCAATTCGTAAATTCGAAATTTCGTAAATTTGAAAATCTGAAAATCTGAAAATTCTAAAATAAGAGAGAAAATCCGAAAATTCGGAAGAACGAAAATCCGAAACTTCTAAAAAATAACTAATTAACTTTTTTTAAAATATAACTTTTTATTCATTTTTTTAATTACAAAACATATAAGCAATTATGAATAAAAAATGAAACTAACTAACTATTAAATTATAGATATTGGAATTTCCTTTCAAATTTGGCTGTTAGTGAACGTAACGAATACAAATTTATGCGACGTTACAAATTATCCGAAATAACGAACGCCGCATGTAAACAAATGGAATGGATCGAATTAATAATAAATAATATTAATACAAAGTTTTTATTATTATTATTATATTTATTATTATTAATTTGTTATGTTCCATTCGTTTAGATGCGGCATTCGTCATTTTGGATAATTCGTAACTTCGGATAAATTCATATTCGTTACGTTCACTAACAGCCAAATTTGAAAGGAAATTCCAATACCTATAATTTAATAGTTAGTTATTATTTCAGATTTTCGGGTTTTCGGATTTTCGAATTTTGAATTTATGATATTAAGAATTTTAAAATTTACGCATTTTCAAATTTTCGAATTTACTAATTTTCTATGTACGAATTAACAAATATTTAAATTTCCGAATATTCGTAAAAATTTGTTAAACGGGTTTTCGATAATTCGGATGTTTCCGAATTAACAAATTTTTTCAAAAACTAATTCGCAATGAAACGAATTGCACTTGTCTATCTATGACAGTTCATTCACTAGAGTCGGCACAACATTAGCACAGAAACCTCACCCATCCGTAGATGCATACGAGGTGTGTCTAAAAAAATTTGTGAATGGTCCGATATCTCAGCAGCAACATGGGCATGGTGCGCACACATGCACATGGCTATCTAGAGTCACGCCGAGCAGCGCCACCTAGCGCGAAGCATGCGTGAACTTCAGGGTACATCTGCTGCTGGCAGTGGAACATAATCAGTGTGAGAGATAGGATCACAGTGCAATGGAGCAAAGGGTGAACATCAAGTTCTGCCACAAATTGGGGAAAACAGTGGAGATGCATAAAATGTTGGGCAAGTGTACAGGACGGAAGCGTGAGCAAAAAGTGTATTGACAATGCTTCCGCGATGGAAAAGAAACGACTGAGGATGAGCCACGTTCGGATTGGCTGTCGACAAGCAGAACCCCAGACGTGATTGCATGAGTGTGACAAATGCTGGCTCGAGATTGGCGACTGACTCTACGATTGATGGCGGTGGGAATGGCCATTAGCAAAGACATGGTGGGTGCCATCGTCTGCGAAGATTTGGGTAAGCGGAAGATCTGTTCTCGGCAAAAGACGCAGGAATAGGCACAGGGCTGGCATGACAGGGTAGTGGGGCCAGCTTGCCAATTAAGGGTTAACTGGGTGTTTTGAGTTGGTCAGAGTAGAGGAGTTGGCCAAAATGGTATGCAGCATAGTTAGTGAGGGGCCAGTGTCCAGTGGTCAGTTGGAGGTCACTGGATGAAGAAACAGCTCCCACCTTCCCGCCCTGTTGTCTGTATTATATTTGGAACGTTTGGCATTTATTGTTGTAAGTTATAGCGGTTGAGATCTTTGGAGGCCTTCTAAATTAAGACCAGTATGGCACAGTGGGGAACCATCTTGGTATGGGATCTTCGGGAAGATGCCAGGTTTAACTGAGCATTTGGATATGGGTATCAGCGTTGGAAGTTGAAGAGTTGGTATTGTCCTAGAGTCGGCTGCTGCGACTGGGGACCTGGTGTGTCACACCGATACTATGTAAATTTGGGGTCTTTTCAGTGCCTTCAAAGATCTACAACATGGTTACGATTGATCTGAAAAAGTATTGTTTGTAAATAAGTTTATGGTTTATTGTTAATAAAATGGCCGGTATGGCCAAGTTAACTCCAAAAGGGTGTCGTCTGGTTATTTAAGATGGCAAACATAATAGTAGGGTATGTGCAAAGGTAATAGGCCAGCTTGCATCTGTCTTACCATAGTTAAGCAAAATGGATGGAAACTTCTGGAGATTTCATTGCCATGTGTGACCAGGATCCATCCTTTCTGCAAACCACCACCACAGGGGACGAGATCTGGTGCCACCAGTTTGATCCGGAATCCAAGCAGCAATCAATGAAATGGTGTTCACCGTCTTCCCCGTGACTCTGCTGACTTCTTTCTGTCCAAACCCCCCCCCCCCCGAAGAGCTTCATGAAAGGCGCACGTTTTGCGGACGTGGCGGCAATCCAAGTGTTTCCAGTTTCCAAAAGCTTTATGAACGTTGCCGAAAGTGTGTTGCGAAGGATGCTGATTATTTTGAAGGCCAATGTAACTAATTTGTCTGTATTTTCTGTTGTGTTTTTTTTTTTTTGTGATAACATTCCCCAAACTCTTTATGTGTTTTAACTCATATGTGTGGCTGTAGGCAGTTGCATATAAAATATATAGGTGGTCCCGTGCTTACGGCTTCAATCAATTGATTTGAGAGTTATGTTTACATTTGAGATATTATATAGGGTCACACAGACTGTTGCACTGAGATATCCTTAAGTTACGCAGATATTGCACCCTAGAACAGTGCCATACCTACCTTTCGTTATTTTTCATTTTAGAAGGCAGATGCAGTTTGACCTCCCTACATGGGCGGTTAAATGGGCGGTGCTGTGCGTTCTTGCAGGGAGAGTGGAGGACAAGAGGAATATGGATTCTTCTTAGGTTTCCACACAGTCATCGGGTGGGCTGCTGTCCAAACGGATGCTGCCACCTGGGTGACCCCACAGCCATCTTGGGTGAGGGCAGAGCTTACAAAAATGACTGGCTCACTGTGGCTGGCGCGTATTCTGTGTGTGATGAGGTTAGGCACAGGAACCTGTTTGACAGGGAGAGTAAACCTAGCTCAGGGAAAAGTTCCAGAGGAGGAGGGATTGACACAACCTACTTCAGAACTTTCAAATGACTGTGCTTACAATGATAGATGCTGCTGGCCTTGGTCTACCGCTCTCCTGCTGTGAGTTCCGTCTCCTGTTGTGAGTGTTGCTGATTGGTTATTACCATTGTAGTGACTCAATTGTTGGGCCTGGAACAGTTAACAATACACTCCCCATTCTCAGCCACTGTGTGGGCGAGTTTTCCCTTCGGGTGCCTACCGCTTGGTTCTTCCCCTGCCCCCTGGCCTACATGGTGGGTTTTGATGCAACAAAAATTCCCTGCTCACTTTCCAGTCACCCGGCAACAAAACCAAATTGACCCTGTCTAACAGTTCATGTTAACCCCTTCAATACCGGGCACTTTCACCCCCTTCCTGCCCAGGCCAATTTTCAGCTTTCAGCGCTGTCACACTTTGAATGACAATTGCGCGGTCATGCAACACTATATGACATTTTTAGCATATTTTTTGGAGACATATGGAGCTTTCTTTTGTTGGTATTTAATCACCAGTGTTTTTCTTTATTTTTTGCTAAACAAAGGAAAAAAGACTGAAAATTTGGGGGGAGAAATTTTTTTTCTTGTTCTGTTATAAAATGTTGCAAATAAGTAATGTTTCTTCTTCACTGATGGGCACTGATGAGAAGGCAATGGTGAGGCCAACTTTAAAATGATAAAATTAAACTATATTAAACTGGCCCTGGAAGGGTGGGGCCTTCAATTGTGCCCCTTGAGGGCAAGGGTTTAAGTGAATGTACAATCTGTAAACTGTTGGAGCTACAGTACCTTGAAAAAGTACTCATACCCCTTGAAAGTTTCCACATTTTGTCATTTTACAACTAAAAACGTAAATGTATTTTATTGGGATTTTATGTGATAGACCAACACAAAGTGGAACATAATTGTGAAGTGGAAAGAAAATGATAAATGGTTTTCAAAAAGTTTTACAAATAAATATGTGAAAAGTGTGGTGTACATTTGTATTCAGCCCCCCTGAGTCAATACTTTGTAGAACCGCCTTTCCCTGCAATTACAGCTGCAAGTCTTTTTGGGGATGTCTCTACCAGCTTTGCACATCTAGAGAGGGACATTTTGGCCCATTCTTCTTTGCAAAATAGCTCAAGCTCTGTCAGATTGGATGGAGAGCGTCTGTGAGCAGCCATTTTAAAGTCTTGCCACAGATTCTCAAATGGATTCAGGTCTGGACTTTGACTGGGCCATTCTAACACATGAATATGCTTTGATCTAAACCATTCCATTGTAGGTCTGGCTGTATGTTTCGTTGTCCTGCTGGAAGGTGAACCTCCACCCGAGTCTCAAGTCTTTTGCACTAACAGGTTTTCTTGTAAGATTGTCCTGTATTTGGCTTGTACCATCTTCCCATCAACTCTGACCAGCTTCCCTGTCCCTGCTGAAAAAAAGCATCCCCACAACATGATGCTGCCACCACCATGTTTCACGGTGGGGATGGTGTGTTCAGGGTGATGTGCAGTGTTAGTTTTCCGCCACATATAGCGTTTTGCTTTTAGGCCAAAAAGTTAAATTTTGTTCTCATTTGACCAGAGCACTTTCTTCCACATGTTTGCTGTGTCCTCCACATGGCTTCTCACAAACTGCAAACAGGACTTCTTATGATTTTCTTTCAGCAATTCTTTCTTCTTGTCACTCTTCCATAAAGGTCAGATTTGTGGAGAGCACGACTAATAGTTGTCCTGTGGACAGATTCTCCCACCTGAGCTGTGGATCTCTGCAGCTCCTCCAGAGTTACCATGGACCTCTTGGCTGCTTCTCTGATGAATGCTCTCCTTGCCCGGCCTGTCAGTTTAGGTGGACGGCCATGACTTGGTAGGTTTGCAGCTGTGCCATACTCTTTCCATTTTCGGATGATGGATTGAACAGTGCTCCGTGAGATGTTTAAAGCTTGGGATATTTTTTTATAACCTAACCCTGCTTTTAACTTCTCCACAACTTTATCCCTGACCTGTCTGGTGGTTCTTTGGTTCATGATGCAGTTTGTTCACTAATGTTTTCTAACAAACCTCTGAGGGCTTCACAGAACAGCTGTATTTATACTGAGAATAAATTACACACAGGTGGACTCTATTTACTAATTAGGTGACTTCTGATGGCAATTGGTTCCACTAGAATTTAGTTAGGGGTATCAGAGAAAAGGGGGCTGAATACAAATGCACGCCACACTTTTCACATATTTATTTGTAAAAAAAATTGGAAAACCATTTATCACCTTCCTTCCACTTCAACAATTATGTGCCACTTTGTGTTGGTCTATCACATAAAATCCCAATAAAATACATTTACATTTCTGGTTGTATCATGACAAAATGTGGAAAATTTCAAGGAGTGTGAATACTTTTTCAAGGCACTGTATATACATATAGGACAGCACAGTGGCTTAGTGGTTAGTACTCCTGCCTTGCATAAATGCCAACCACAACACTAGACACATGGAGTTTGCATGTTTGTTCTGTGCCTGCCTGGGTTTCCTCCCACACTCCATGTGGAATTTGTTGGTGCTAAATAAATATCTGTAATAAAATAGTAGGAATTACTGGAATTTCCTGTAATGCTAAAGACGATTTCAGTACTCAATCAAGTGTCTTCTGGGAATGACAACCAAGAGTTTGACCCAAATTCAGCGTGTTCACAAATTAGCAAACTAAATGGCCAGTTCACCTGCCAAACCTCTGGGTCTTTTTTCACCATTTTGCTACAGAGGTCCCCGAATAATGTCTGCGCGCCATTTGCATTCGGAGATGGATGGTGCACCTTTAAGGGTTATTTTTGGAAAAAAATGTTATCAACATTATCCTAGCATTGAGATAATTATCCAAAGACGCCAAAAAAAGTTAGAAAAAGAGCGGAAGATAGTTTAAAAACATCTTATGAATCACTTGTCATTCCTCTCAACCAGTAGAATCCCAGGAGCCGGAATTATGGTCAGTGCAGAAGACAGGAATGTTAATGAAATACATTTATTTTCTGTCTCTCTAGGAAATGCGGTCTTCCGTTTTCTCACTGCTATCTTCCCTTTGACACGCAGACCATTTACTTAATGGTTTTTGTAACAACGTTGTGTCTGGACCAAAACCAGCATGAATACCATTTTTTGTTACACTGTCCATTAAAGAGAACCTGTCTCCAGACCATTCCCTTCAACACCCATCCCAAAAGATTTTATGTGCATTTATTGTATTGTATGCATTTATTTACCTGTAAGAGCCTTGTGTAGACATTTAGACATCCAAAAGCCCTGAGACTTTTGCTAGGTTCTTCCATCTTGAATGTGATGTCAGCACTCAAGTGACAATCTATAATATTCCGCTTCTCACAACCTCCCCTGGCAGCTTCATAAAAAGTCATGCACAGAGATGGGGAGTGGGGCAGAGGAGCTGGGCCTTGCAAGAGAGTATTTAAAAACTCCTAGACTTCATGGTCTCAGCATTATCTCCAGAAGACCTTGCTAACTTTGGACAGTCCT
This sequence comes from Lithobates septentrionalis, assembly GCA_037952835.1. NCBI lineage: Eukaryota > Metazoa > Chordata > Amphibia > Anura > Ranidae > Lithobates > Lithobates septentrionalis. The sequence goes on along the minus strand of JBBDGP010002646.1, from coordinate 23,195 downwards.
CATTCTCATACTATGGGTCTCTCCCAACACTCCCAGGGAAGATGAACTCTCCTGCTGGTCAACCCACAACCGGTGGAACTCAACATTTAACTGGATACAAAACGTCCATCAGGACCCCCTCTCACCCATCAACCTCAACCTTTCTCACCAACACCATGATGGAGAGCACCTCGGACAATAACTCAACCACAGCCCTGGTGCCTCCCTCCCCCATACCTCCTTAGCAAGAACTTGGTGCCCACCACTCTCCTTCTCCCACCGTCCCTACCTTCTCTTTTGTTTCTTTTGTTCCTCCTTGTAGTCCTAGGGAACCTCCATAACAGATCCATCCAGGTACTTCTATATGATTGATACTACCTTGATTTGCTGTATCTTACTCCTGTCGTCATCCCACCCATGTACACAACCCCTAGATTACATGGCTCACTCAAATTACTATGTTAAACGATATTACTACTATTGTTATAATCTGTGTAGTTTTTACCTTTCAATAAAATCTTTAAAAAAACTTTTAAAAAAACTCCTAGAAGAGGAGAGGGCTATGACGTGCACGAAGGGAGGGGGCTGTGACTAAAGTAGTCAAATGTGCAAGCAAGATCAAAAAGCACATTGTAAATTTAAAAAAAGGGAAAACTGTGCAGGTAAGAATTTATTTATTTTTTTGTTTTCACCTGTAATGTTTAAGGCTTGTAAATGGGTCTCTTTAAAGTATATCTAAAGGCAAAACTTTTTCTTTTTTTTTTGATTAGAGTGGAGAGAGGGATATGAACACTTGTCAATTTTTATTGCAGTTGAAGGAAGTTAGGAAGAGTCACCCTCTCTATTAGTCCTGTTTACCATTATCATTGAAAGTAAAAGAAAATCCCAATTTTTGAGTTGTCCCCAGAAAACATCTTCCAAGGGGGACACTAGTTCTGATGACCTGGGGGTCCCCAAGGGATTTTCTTAATTTGTAGTCATTTCCTCTCACTTCCTGTTTGGCTATGGGACAGGAAGTGAAGGGAAATCTCTGCAATGGTACACAAATGGCGAAAAAAAAAAAAAAATCTGACACGGGTTATAACCTTCCCTTACTCTATTCCCTTGCTCTATTCAAAAAAAAGTTTTGCCTATAGTTATACTTTAACCGGTTTCGGACCTCCTTCCGCACATTTACGGTGGCAAGGCAGTCCGGCTGCGTGAAATGACGTATCTGTACGTCATTTTGTGCAGTATCCACGGGGGTGCGCACTCGCCACTGGAAGCACGATTGGACAGAGGGGGAGACAATCAGTGGGTCCGGACCCGATGTTCGCCGCCCACCTGCGATGATTCCCGGGAGAGGCAGAACAAGGAACACGGATCTCTGTCTTTACCCTGTCAGAGCACCTCCCCGACACAGTTAGCAAGCACCCCCTAGGGACACACTTAACCCTTTGATCGCCCCTGGTGTTAACCCCTTTCCTGTCAGTAGTCATTAGTACAGTAACAGTGCATATTTCTAGCACTGACTAAAAAAGTGTTAAAAGTGTCAGTTAGGTGTCCAATTTGTCCGCCGCAATGTCGCAGTCCCGCTGAACATTGCTGATCACTGCCAATACTAGTAAAATAAATAAATAAAAATTCCATAAAAATATCTCATCATTTGTAGATGCTTTAACTTTTGCGCAAACCAATCAATATACGCTTATTGGGATTTTTTTTACCAAAAGTACGTACCAGAATACATACAGTGGGCAAAAAAGTATTTAGTCAGCAACCAATTGTGCAAGTTCTCCCACTTAAAAAGATGACGGAGACCTGTAATTGTCATCATAGGTATACCTCAACTACGAGAGACAAAATGTGGAAACAAATCCAGATAATCACATTGTCTGATTTTTGAAAGAATTTATTTGCAAATTATGGTGGAAAATAAGTATGTGGTCAATATCAAAAGTTCATCTCAATACTTTGTTATATATCCTTTTGTTGGCAATGACAGAGGTCAAACGTTTTCTGTAAGTCTTCACAATTTTGTCAGACACTGTTGCTGGTATGTTGGCCCATTCCTCCATGCAGATCTCCTCTAGAGCACCGACTTTTTTTTTTGGGGCTGTCGCTGGAAACACGGACTTTCAACTCCCTCCAAAGGTTTTCTTTGGGGTTGAGATCTGGAGACTGGCTAGGCCACTCCAGGATCTTGAAATGCTTCTTACGAAGCCACTCCTTCATTGCCCGGGTGGTGTGTTTGGGATCATTGTCATGCTGAAAGACCCAGCCACGTTTCATCCACAATGCCCTTGCTGATGGGAGAAGGTTCGCACTCAAAATCTCACTATAAATGGCCTCATTCATTCTTTCATGTACACGGATCAGTCGTCCTGTTCCCTTTGCAGAGAAACAGCCCCAAAGCATGATGTTGTCACCCCCATGCTTCACAGTAGGTATGGTGTTCTTTGGTTGCAACTCAGCATTCAGTCTCCTCCAAACACGACGAGTTGTGTTTCTACCAAACAGTTCTACTTTGGTTTCATCTGACCATATGACATTTTCCCAATCCTCTTCTGGATCATCCAAATGCTCTCTAGCAAACCTCAGACGGGCCCGGACATGTACTGGCTTAAGCAGGGGGACACGTCTGGCACTGCAGGATCTGAGTCCCTGGTGGCGTAATGTGTTACTGATGGTAGCCTTTGTTACGTTGGTCCCAGCTCTCTGCAGGTTATTCTATTTTGCTCACCGTTCTTGTGATCATTTTGACCCCACGGGGTGAGATCTTGCGTGGAGCCCCAGATCGAGAGAGATTATCAGTGGTCTTGTATGTATTCCATTTTCTAATTATTGCTCCCACAGTTGATTTCTTCACACCAAGCTGCTTGCCTATTGCAGATTCAGTCTTCCCAGCCTGGTGCAGGTCTACAATTTTGTTTCTGGTGTCCTTCGACAGCTCTTTGGTCTTCACCATAGTGGAGTTTGGAGTGTGACTGTTTGAGGTTGTGGACAGGTGTCTTTTATACTGATAACAAGTTCAAACAGGTGCCATTAATACAGGTAATGAGTGGAGGACAGAGGAGCCTCTTAAAGAAGAAGATATAGGTCTGTGAGAGCCAGAAATCTTGCTTGTTTGTAGGTGACCAAATACTTATTTTCCACCATAATTTACAAATAAATTCTTTCAAAAATCAGACAATGTGATTGTCTGGATTTGTTTCCACATTTTGTCTCTCATAGTTGAGGTATACCTATGATGACAATTACAGGCCTCTCTCATCTTTTTAAGTAGGAGAACTTGCACAATTGGTGGCTGACTAAATACTTTTTTGCCCCACTCTATTGGTCTAAATTGATGAAGAAATGAGATTTTTTTACATTTTTTAATTGGATATGTATTATATCAGAAAGTAAAAAATATAGGTTATTTTTCAAAATTTCGGTCTTTTTTTGTTTATAGCGCAGAAAATAAAAACCGCAAAGGTGATCAAATACCACCAAAAGAAAGCTCTAGTTGTGGGAAAAAAAGTACATCAATCTTGTTTGGGTACAACGTCGCACGACCGCGCAGTTGTCAGTTAAACTAACTCAGTGCAGTATCGCAAAAAATGGCCTGGTCATTAAGGGGGAAAAACCTGCCGGGGCTGAAGTGGTTAACCCTCACCCCTTCATTTTTGAGGTTAAAGCGGAGCTTCATCCAAAAGGTGTAGATGCTGACTTAAAAAATTTTGGTGGGGGGGCTGGAGCTCCGCTTTAAGTTTTTAGTACAAAAAAAGAAAAAAAGTGTGCGTTCCTTTATGCTGATACCAGCCCAGATTCCCTTCAGCAATCAGTTAGCTTCCCCCTCCCAAATTACCAGTGCCCAATGCTGATGGACATCCCTGGTGCACATTCGCTTTGGCTGAGTCGGACTGTTGGAGCTAAAAGTCAGAGTAAAGAGGTGCCCAGTTGCTGCTCTGTCAACTGCCTGACTATATGCTGATTCATACCCTTTGTCTCTGCTTCTCAGTATATTTAGCCACTTCCATACAGGGCACTTTCCCCCCTTCCTGCCCAGGACAATTTTTAGCTTTCAGCGCTGTCGCACTTTGAATGACAATTGCGCGGTCATGCAACACTGTACCCAAACTACATTTTTATAATTTTCTTCCGACAAATAGAGCTTTCCTTTGGTGGTATTTGATCACCTCTGCATTTTTTCATTTTTGCGCTATAAACTAAAAAAACGACAATTTAAAAAAAAAACTGATGGGCACTGATAGGCGGCACTGACGGCACTGATAGGCTACACTGATAGGCGGCACTGATGGGCACTGATGGGTGGCACTGGATAGGCAGCACTAATGAGGAGCTACTGACAGGCATTAATGAGTGGCACTGATTGGCACTTTGATGGGGCACTGACAGGCATTACTGATGGGGCACTAATTGGCACTTTTTTGGGCACTGATTGGCCCTCTTGTGGGCACTGACAGGCGTTTATTATGGGGACATGCTGGCAGGTGTTGGGCACTGATTGGCACTGATTGGCAGCTGATGGGCACCATTTGATGGGGGCTGTGCTGATAATCAATGCGCTGATTATCAGCACAGATCCCCCCCCCCAACAGGGAGAGCCGCCGATCGGCTCTCCCTGTCAACGTGAACCGAGGACAGCCGTTTACCGGCACTTCCTGGTTCACGCGATGATCAGCTGTGATTGGTCACAGCTGATCACGTGGTAAGAAGCCTCTGTCAGAGGCTTCATACCACGATCGGAGTTGCGGTGTGTCGGACTGACACACAGCACCTCTGATCCCTGCGCTGCGTGCCCCGCGGTCCAGATAGCACAACCACCTTGCCACCGTCATTCTGCTATATGGCGGGTGGCAAGTGGTAAAGTATGAGCTGTACCTGTTAAGATTTATATTTCTATTGTGTTTTCCACCGTGGGGAACCAAAGAACTTTATCTGCTGTTGAGGAAGACAGTGAGGCAGCCATCTTGCTCAGTAGACTATCATACAAGGCCCATGTTGTATACAGGAGATAATGAATGAATGAATGAATGAGGAGCATTCATGTTTTTGGAATGTGGGAGGAAACTGGAGTACCTGGACGAAACTCAAGTAAGCACAGGGAGATAAAGCAAACACCATGCAGTGTTTGACCAGGACCCAAACTGGTGTGTAGCACCCTCTAGTTAGGTAGGTGCTAGAGTGAGTTTTTTTCTGGAGAGTAGGAAAATTTAGGCAGGCCTAGCTGGTGGCAGCTGTTTGTTTTCATTCTGGGCTGGGAGTGGCTCAGGACAGGGCTGGGTGACTCACAGGTAGCATCACCGTCGCCTCCCCCTTCTTTCTAGAAGATGATAGAAGTAAAGGTGGAGAGGAGAGGTGGCGCTGCCTGGGGTATCTTGAGGAGCCTCAGCCAATCCCCAACTTGGATTGGCAGGGGGCAGGCCTCCTCAAATACCTAGGGTCAGCCCAGCTGAGGAGGAGTTGTCGGGTGGAAGAGCTAGAGTGAGAGAGTGTGGAGGCTGTTGGGGCCCACGGGAAACTCCCCAGTCTGGGGGGGGGGGTGACACTGGGTCGGGGCTTGGGTGCATCCAGGAGGAGTGAAGAGATCCTGGAAGGAGAGGCCCATGAGAGAGCAAGGAGAGGACAGTGGGGGAGAACTCTGCTAAGAGACTCCAGGGAGGACAACTGGTCGCAGCCTGGGGGGCTGCTGAGTGAAGCACATTCGGGAGGACTGGGAAGGCACGCCTGAGAGAACTGGGAGATTGCAGTTTGAGATGTGTGAAGAACCAGACGAGAGGACTGTGGGAAGGGCAGTGGAGAGAGGTCATTGCAGCCAGGCTGGCTGGCAGGGCCTGAAGAGAGCTATCTGGGATTGGTAGCTGAGCAGAGGACAGTTAGCACCCAAACTATTTATACACCACAGGGGCTCGAGGTCCCTGCCTGCAAAAGGCAGTTCATTGAGGTCTGGCTGAATTAGTGTCAGTGAATTAGTGTCAGGTCTAACCATGCAGTGCTAGCTAGCCTGGAGGAGTAACAGTCTGCAGCAAGTGAAATGCTGGAGGAGGGAAGGAGCAAGAGTTTGTGCTGGAGAGAAGACTGGAGTGTATATAGAAGTCCCAAGCAAATTTGCACTGAATATTCCTGGACATTCCATAATTCCCAATTTCCCATCCAAGTTCAATCCCCTCAATAAAAAAAATCAAGAAACAAAGCTTATGGACTGTTCTATGTCTCTGAGTGACTGAGAGATGGATGTCTGGCTGGGCAGGGTGACAAGGGGCATGGCTACAGGTGCAAGGTAAATGGGCAGGGCAGCACGCTGGCCTAGTGATTAGCATTTTTATCTTGCAACACTGGGGTCCTATTCAGGACACTATCTGCATGAAGTTTGTATGTTCTCCCTCTGTTTGTGTGGGTTTCCTCCAACATGCCAAAGACATGCTGGTAGGTTAACCCAGTGTTTCTCAACTCAAGTCCTTTAAGGGGCCCCCCCAACAGGTCATGTTTTCAGGTCCTCCATTATTTAGCACAGGCGATTTTGATCAGTATCACTGCCTTAGTAATTACCATGGCCGCTTCATCTGAGGGAAATCCTGAAAACATGACCTGTTGGGGGCGCCTTGAGGACTGGAGTTGACAAACACTGGGTTAAACCCTTCGCACCTAAGGGTAAAACAAATCTTAATGCCTAAGCACAATTTTGCAACTTGGACACATGTTAGTAAAACTGTACATATCATCACAACTACTTTGTGCATCCAGGTGGCTTAGACTGCTTTTTTTTTTTTTTTTTCCAGGACAAATTGAACTTTTATTTGGTGGTGAAAAATGAAAAGACATGGGCACGGAGCCAAATAAAATCAAACACTCTCACAATCTGATGCTGCTCCTAAAATTAGTGTAAAACTAATAATAAATAAATAATAACAAAAATATAAACAGTGAATGGCGCATCAGTAGTGCAAATACAAACAACTGAATAATTAATTATAAAGTGCTGAATGAATCAATATAAAGTGGATAAAAGTGCAAATAAAAAAAGTTAATATTTTATCCCACATGAAACAAAAACAGCTAATCTTCTTAAAGGTGCTCCAATCACCATATGATAATAAAGTTAAAATGCTGCAAAACAACAGTGATACTATATTAACCACTTAAGGACCAGAAGGATTTGCCCCATTAATGACCAGGCCATTTCCTGCGATACGGCACTGCGTTGCTTTAACTGAAAACTACGCGGTCGTGCGACGTTGTACCCAAAACAAAATTGATGTCCTTTTTTTCCCACAAATAGAGCTTTCTTTTGGTGGTATTTGATCACCTCTGCGGTTTTTATTTTTTGCGCTATAAACAAACAAAGAGCGCCAATTTAGAAAAAAAAAAAAAACTTTTTTTTTACTTTCTGCTAAAATATATATCCAAAAAAATATATAAAAATAAAAAAACACATTTATTTATCAGTTTAGGCCGATATATATTCTTCTACATATTTTTGATTAAAAAAAAAAAAAAAAATTGCAATAGGGGTATATTGATTGGTTTGCGCAAAAGTTATCGCGTCTACAAACTATGGGATAGATTTAGGGACTTTTATTTATTTTTTATTGGTTTTTTACTAGTAATGGCGGCGATCAGCGATTTTTAGCGGGACTGCGACATTGAGATAAAAAAATCTGACCCCAAATGACACTTTTTGGGGACCAGTGACAATATTACATTGATCAGTGCTATAAACCCACGTGGAAGAAAATATATTTTATTTTCCATTTTTGGACTGAAGGGAAAAATATATTAGCGTAGGCCAATATATTGTAAATATATTTAAAATATATAATTTTTTTAATAAGTATATTGGAAATATATTTTCTTCCATATGGGAAAATGCACTGATCAATGTAAAATTGACACTGGCAGGGAAGGGGGTTAACAGTGGGGGGCAATCAAAGGGTTAAGTGTGTTCCCCTCGGTGTGTTCTAACTGTAGGGGGGATGGGCTCACTGGTACAGGACAGAGATCACTGTTCCCGATCACTGGGAACAGAAGATCTCTGACATGTCCCCTGTCGAAACGGGGATCCGCCTTGTTTACACTGACAGATCGCTGTTCTGCCTCTGTACTAGGTGATCGTGGGTCGCCGGCGGACATCGAGTCTGCCCGACCCGCGGGCTCGCTCCTGCGCAAGTATAGGTACGGCGCATTCGTGCAGCACTGCCAACCTACTGCAGTATAAGTTTGTGAGTTGGTCAGTAAGTGGTTTAAAAAAAAAAAACTCCGGCCCAAATAAAGAAACTGACCCTGACCTTTGACCCTGACCTTGACCCAAACACTAACCCTGATACTGCATTACAGCTGCATTGGTGCTTCTGTTCGAATGCCAGCTGGCTTCCTGGTTTGCCTTGGGTGACTCCGGTCCTCAGTACCCTGGTTAGCAGTGCTCTGATCTATGGCAGGGTGATGTGTACACAGGAGGAGTAGCAATGTGCACACCTTGGTCTCATGGAAGCAAGAGAGAGAGAATGTCCCACCTTCGGGAAAATGCAGACCTTTCTCCTCCCCACATCAGTGTCTCTCTGGGAATTGTAGTTCCCCAGCCCAAGAGTTCCCTTCTCAAACTACATCTCCCATTGTTCACTGCTGCCAGCATTGCTTTTCAGCTCCCCCTGGTGGGTGGAGGTGAGATCGTTTTAACCCATTCAGCCTAATGTCCAGTAGATGGGTGCACTACCGAAAAATATGTATTTTTTTTTTTCGTTTTCACTTCATTTGGTTTTTTTTTCCATTTATCATGACCTTTCGTAATGATTGGCATTCGTTACTTCAGATCGTTTGTAACTTCGGATGTATTCATATTCGTTCCATTCTAGACGTGTGCATGATCAAAAAATGTGTTTCGTTTCGTTAATCTAGTAATTAAGTTTCGTTAAATTCCCTTGATTCGGTCAATTCGAATTCGTATTCAGAATTTTTCTAATTTTCTTTGAATTTATCGATTTTTTTTTTTTTTTCAAAACTTTCAAATCAATACATTTCGAATTGGTAGAAACCACAATGTTATATATATATATTTATTTGAACGTGGCAAAGTGAACAAACAAAAGAAAAATCTTTATGAAATGAATACAATGACTCTTTAAATCTTTGAACCTTTGGCTCAACAAAAACAGTATTATTTAGAAATGCTACACTAATAACACACACACAGTTTTTGATTTCAGAAATATGTTTACAGTTCCAAATCGAATAGAATTCAATGTAAAATTCGAATCAAATTTCAATTTGAATTTCAGAAATTTGGACGAATTACGTTATTCGGAGCATTTGGTAACCTTAGTTTATACTGTAATGTGTGTATTCGGATATATATTCGAATCTCCGAATAGTGAAAATCTTGTTTAAATATTTGGAACGAAACGAAACCGCACGTATTTATTCCGTTCCGTTCATTTAGATGCGGCGTTCGTTACTTTGGATAATTCGTAACTTCAGATGCATTCGTATTCGTTCCGTTCCATGCGCTTAGATGCGGCATTCTTTACTTTGGATAATTTGTAACTTCGGATGCATTCGTATTCATTAAGTTCGCTAACAGTTAGCCAAATTTGAAAGGAAATTCCTATCCCTTTAATTTAGTAGTTTTTAACTATTATTATAAAAAAAAACTACAATAATAGTTACCGGTAATAATTTAATATAATAGAAAAAATAGGAAAAACAAAATGATCCGAACGTAATCGATTAGTTAAACTCGTTGGTTGAATGTTTTTTTGTTTTTTTCGGATTTTTAGATTTTCGTTCCTATTTTCGGATTTTATTCTTTCTAAATTTTTGGATTTTCGGATTTTCGTTCTTTCAGATTTTCAGATTTTCTTTCTTATTTTTGGATTTTTGTCCTTGCGGATTTTCGTCCTTTCTAATTTTTGGATTTTCGGCTTTTTGTTTTTGCGGATTTTCGTTCTTTCTGATTTTCTGATTTTTTTGTCCTTGCGGATTTTCATTCTTTCCGATTTTCTGATTTTCTGATTTTTTGTCCTTGCGGATTTTCGTTCTTTCCGATTTTCTGATTTTTTGTCCTTGCGGATTTTCGTTCTTTCCGATTTTCTGATTTTCTGATTTTTTGTTCTTGCGGATTTTCATTCTTTATGATTTTTGGATTTTCTGATTTTTTGTTCTTGCGGATTTTCATTCTTTATGATTTTTGGATTTTCTGATTTTTTGCTCTTGCGGATTTTCGTTCTGATTTTTGGATTTTCAGATTTTTGTTCTTGCAGATTTGCGTTCTGACAATTTGTTTTCATATGCATTCGTCAAAAGAGTCTTTCGTTCATTCGGATGCTTTCAAATGAACGAATATCCTGAATTTCGTCCAAAAACAAATTTCTAACCAAAAGAATTGCACATGTCTTAGCACAGCATCCTAAATCACTTTCTGTCTCCAGCCAAGCACCTGGCTGAATTATTTTTTTAGGTGGGCCAGCAGGGGATGGTAAAAATGGGGCAGTTGAGCTGCATTTTTACTGCCCCCTAACCACCCAAGTGAAAGAGGCCAAATGCTCAAGGACAGCCAAACTCGTACATCCATTTTTATTAGGAATGTGCAAGTGTAGATATAATTATTGACTGTATTGCAAGGAGCACAATAGGGATTTGAATTATTCTACTCTCTCCCTGGATGGAGATATTTGGTAGAGCGATCAGCCTTGCGTTACAATGTGACATCCGAGGATATGATGCCGTCTAATTCATGGGAATTAAAGATTTTGATTCTTGACAAGGATTTTCCATGAAGTACAAAGTCTCTCAGGGAGAAGAATATGTTCCGTGTTGTTCCACACTGAATCCTATACCCGTTAATGTGCAACCTCTGGGGTTAGCCTTGGTGCTGCGTACTTTTTTCCAGAATTTGCAACTATTTCGAGAGAAATAAATATTAATTTGAGGAACAGTCTTTGATAGAGTCACAGTGTTTTTACAAAGTATATGTAGCAAGGTCCCAGGCCTCCTTCGGTCAGATGAGAACCTCCAGGGCCAGAGATAGATGACATCCTTCTGTATATGGTGCGTTGTAAGGCATGGTGGGTGCAAAGTAGTTAGAGTCATTGGGCGCCAGACACTTCTTGAATGCAAAAGAAAGTTTATTTCTCTTAACAGACTTTTTTTTGGGGGGGGGGGGGGTTAGGGCCAGGACACCCTTAGGTAGTTACAAGCTTAACTTGCAGACTCCGAGACTTCAATAGGAGGACAGCCATACAAGGAAAGGCACCCATGCCACATCTGCATGTGCAGGAATGCTGTCTCCTGTGGCAACGGTCTTTAAAAGTTCCTAACGCAAAGCTCAACAGTTTTCACTTTCACTCAGTGGCGGCTGGTGCTCAAAATTTTTTGGGGGGCGGAAACAAAATGAAAAATTCTGAAAAAAACCTCATCAATTGTCGCCACTGTGCCCATCAAACGCAGCCACTGTGCCATCAAATGCACCCACCGTGCCTCATAAAATGCATCCACTGTACCCATCAATTGCTGTCACTGTGCCCATCAAACGCAGCCACTGTGCCCATTAATTTCCGTCACTGTGCCATCAAACGCAGCCACTGTGCCATTTAAATGCAGCCACTGTGCTCCATAAAATGCAGCCACTGTGCCCATCAATTGCCTCCACTGTGCCATCAAACGCAGCCACTGTGCCATTAAACACAGCCACTGTGCCACATAAAATGCAGCCACTGTGCTCCATAAAATGCAGCCACTGTGCCCATCAATTGCCGCCACTGTGCCATCAAACGCAGCCACTGTGCCATCAAACACAGCCACTGTGCCCATCAATTTCCGCCACTGTGCCCATCAATTGCTCCCACTGTGCCCATCAATTGCCGCTACTGTGCCCATCAATTTCTCCCACTGTGCCCCATCAAACATAGCCACTGTGCCATATCAAATGCTGCCAGTGTGCCCCCTGCCGGCCCGCCATCTGCACTTACCTGTCTCGGTGGGAAAGCTCCTAGATGTCTTCTCCCGTCCTCTCTTTCCGTCCTGGATGCCTGGCATCCATCACAGTGCCTATCCTTTCAGCCAATCAGGTGACGGGTAACAAGTCCGAGCACCTGATTGGCGGAGAGGCAGTTTAGTGTTAGGACCCAGACGCTGGCTGGGTCCCTGGCTTGACACCCACTGAAGTTTCCCGATTCTTCACCGTCCCCAGTTGGTGAGAATACTGCTCCGGTACTTGCTTCAGTTACTCACTGTGGTCCCTGCTACAAAGGTGGATGGTCCCTTAGTGGCGACAGCTTCCCCTCTACCTCCGACCACAACAGATTCTCCGACCGGCAGAACCGTCACCTCTGGTTGGACTGCAAGCCGCAATCCCAACCCTGCGCTGCTCTTTTGCTTCTGGATAGGCCCTCAGACAACCTAGCAGCCAGATGTGCCCGGGATAGGCCCAATCTCTAGCCTTGCAGCCCAGGGCAATACAACACACGTCCACCCAGACAGCCCTCCAGGTGGCACAGAAAATAGATCACCTGACTCCACCCAAATATATATAGGCTCTCCCAGCAGGCCATGGGATTCAAGAAAACCCCTGCCCATTGGCTGAGATACCCCATATACCCATAACGTGACCTTGCCTTGTCCTTCTCATATCTAATGCCACTAAGTACCCGGCCACCTAGTGGTAGAAGAGAAAAGTGCAACAAGGCCAAACTTAGGGAGAAATCATCAGATCTCCAACAATCGACCAGGATGATTATTCCTGGCATATAAATTTGTGAGGAGCAACCCTGCCTAAACGCCAGGGTGCTACATATAAAACATTCAGAATGTAAGAAAGAAGAAAAGGCTACGGAAGGGGTTTAATAATAACATTTTCAAGGAAGTGATAGTGTGTTTTCAGTGTATACAACATTGAAATGCTGATTAATATTAATATTATTAATAATTTTAAATGGACACAATTTTGTAATGTGATTTTTACATTTTTTAGACCCCTTTCTTCACACTGAGGCAGTTTTCAGGCGTTTTAGCACTAAAAATAGCGCCTGTAAAGTGCCTGAAAAGCGCCTCTCATGCCACTCCAGTGTTAAAGTCTGAGTGCTTTCACACTGGGGAGATGCGCTTGTGGGACGGTAAAAAAAAGTCTTGCAAGAAGCATCTTTGGGGCGGTGCCGGAGCGCTGTATACACTGCTCCCTGTGTTATACTTACCTCCTCTATGCAGTTGGTTTTGCACAGAGCAGCCCAGATCCTCCTCTCCTCTGGTCTCTCATCGCTGCTCCTGGCCTCTCCCTCCTGTCAAGTGGCCTCGCAGCAAGCAGCTTGCTATGAGGGCACCCGAGGCCGCAGCTCTCTGTGTCCATTCAGACACGGAGCCCTGGTTTGGCCCCACCCCCTCTCTCTCCTGATTGGCTGGCGGACTTTGATTGACAGCAGCGGGAAACAGTGGCACCACTGCTGTGTCTCAGCCAATCGGGAGGAGAGTCCCAGATGGCTGAGGCACTCGTGGACATCGCTGGAGAGGGATGGGGCTCAGGTAAGTATTAGGGGCCCTGATGCACACAGAAGGTTTTTTTTATCCTAACCACTTCAGCCCCGGACCATTTGGCTGGCCAAAGACCAGAGCACTTTTTGCGATTCGGCACTGCGTCGCTTTAACTGACAATTGCGCGGTCGTGTGACGTGGCTCCCAAGCAAAATTGACGTCCTTTTTTCCCCACAAATAGAGCTTTCTTTTGGTGGTATTTGATCACCTCTGCAGTTTTTATTTTTTGCGCTATAAACAAAGAAAAGACCGACAATTTTGAAAAAAACGCATTATATTTTACTTTTTGCTATAATAAATATCCCCAAAAAATATATAAAAGAAAACATTTTTTTCCTCAGTTTAGGCCGATACGTATTCTTCTACATATATTTGGTAAAATAAAATCGCAATAAACGTTTATTAATTGGTTTGCGCAAAAGTTATAGCGTCTACAAAATAGGGGATACAGTAGTTTTATCGCATTTTTAGTAATAATTTTTTTTTTACTAGTAATGGCGGCGATCAGCGATTTTTATTGTGACTGCAACATTATGGCGGACAGATCAGACACTTTTGGCGCTATTTTGGGACCATTCACATTTATACAGCGATTAAAAATGCATTGATTACTGTGTAAATGTGACTGGCAGTGAAGGGGGTTAAGCAGGAGGGGGCACTGTAGGGTTTAAGTGTGTCCTAGGGAGTGATTCTAACTCTGGGGGGGAGGGGCTACGTGTGACACGACACTGATCACCACTCCCGATTTTAGGGAGTGGTGATCAGTGTTAGTGTCACTAGGCAGAACGGGGACATGCTTGTTTACATCAGCATTTCCCCGTTCTTCCTCTCCGTGTGACGATCGCGGGTATCCCCGCGATCAAACTCACAGAGCTCGCGGCAGGGTGGCGCGCGCGCCGGCGCGCACACGCCCGCACAGCGGCAAATTTAAAGGGACGTACCTGTACACCCATTTGCCTGTCCGTGCCATTCTGCCGACGTAAATGTTTGTGCGGCGGTCGGCAAGCGGTTAATGCATAGAATGCATAGAATGCATAGAATGCTTAGAATGCATTAAGATAAAAATCCTTCTGACTTTACAAGCCCTTTAATATGCTCAGTATGGAGGAAAGAAGGGAAAGGGGAGACATGATTGAAACCTTTAAATACATGAAGGGAGTGAATAAGGTTCGGGAAGGCAGTTTCTTTTTCCAATATGCCTTAGGGCCTTACGGCTTCACGCCAGGAGCCCTACTGCGCATGCGCGAGGCTCTGCTCCTCTCTCCTACTGGCCCGGCACCCGGGGAAGGAGGAGGGAGCCCGGGCTGTGACGTCAATACCCACGGCTGAGGCTCCCAGAAGACAGGTATTAGACAGGTATGCTGCCCCCCCCCCCCCCCCCGAAAGGTGACAAATGTGGCACCAGAGTGGGGGAGAGGAGTACAATGAGCAGAAGTTCCACTTATTGGGTAGAACTCCGCTTTAATGCAATGCATGTTATCGCGCTCCCTTACCCAAACATTGGCTGGAGTTATGCTTTTCTAAGTCAGCTGAAAAAAAACCCCACAGAAATAATTATAAAAAAAAAAAAGAAAAATGAAAAAAAGAGGAACTGAATATTATCAATCATCATCTGCAGTGAAGGGCGCTTCATTACAATAGACACAGGGAGAGTATCAATCATCCTCCGTATTTGTTTCTGGATTAATCAGTTGCGGTTTCCTTATCTTGTTACACTGAGATACATTGTAGCGGGAACGACCGGGGAGAATTCAAATATGTGAAGGACAACCGCTGGAACATTTTTATAAAACCAAAAGACAAGAAAATGTTGTACTTACAGTCGATGTTAACACAGTCACTAAAATGTTATATAAGCGTTAACCTCTTCAATACCGGGCACTTTTACCCCCTTCCTGCCCAGGCCAATTTTCAGCTTTCAGCGCTGTCATGCTACACTGTATCCAAACTAAATTTTTATCATTTTGTTCACACAAATATGCCGCGTACA
This sequence comes from Lithobates septentrionalis, assembly GCA_037952835.1. Taxonomy (NCBI): domain Eukaryota; kingdom Metazoa; phylum Chordata; class Amphibia; order Anura; family Ranidae; genus Lithobates; species Lithobates septentrionalis. The sequence continues at coordinate 7,726 of JBBDGP010002646.1, read as the reverse complement.
TACGATAGGACTTTCCGACAACAAAATCCATGGATTTGTTTCCGAAGGACGTTGGCTCAAACTTGTCTTGCATACACACGGTCGCACAAATGTTGTCGGAAATTCCGAACATCAAGAACGCGGTGACGTACAAGACATACGACGAGCCGAGAAAAATGAAGTTCAGTAGCCAGTGCGGCTCTTCTGCTTGATTCCAAACATGCGTGGAATTTTGTGCATCGGAATTATGTACACACCTTCGGAATTTCCGGCAACGGATTTTGTTGTCGGAAAATTTGAGAAACAGCTCTCAAATTTTTGTCAGATGGAACATACACACGGTCGGAATTTCCGACAACAAGCTCCCATCGTACATTTGCTGTCGGAAATTCCGATCGTGTGTACGTGGCAATATGCATATAGGTGGCACTGCCCATCAGTGCCACCTATCAGTGCCCATCAGTGCAGGCTCAACAGTGCCCATCAGTGCCACCTATCAGTCCCCTTCAGTGCCACCTATCAGTGCTCATCAATGCAGCCTATCAGTGCCACCTATCAGTGCCCAGCAGTGCAGTCTCATCATTGCCCATCAGTGCCCATCAGTGCACCCTAATCAGTGCCCATCAGTGTCCATCAGTGCCACCTATCAGTGCCCATCATTGCAGCCTCAACAGTGCCCATCAGTGTCCATCAGTGCCACCTATCAGTGCCCATCATTGCAGCCTCAACAGTGCCCATCAGTGTCACCTATCAGTTCCTATCAGTGCCACCCATCGGTGCCACTTAAAAGGCCCCTTCAGTGCCACCTATTAGAGCCATCATTGCCACCTATCTGTGCCCATCAATGCAGCCTAGCAGTGCCGCCAATGAGTGCCCATCACTGCAGCCTCATCAGTGCCTCCTCATCAGTGCCCACCAGTGACACCTCATCGGTGCCACCTATCAGTGCCCATCAGTGCACCCTCATCAGTGCCTCCTATCATGCCAATCAGTGCCACCTATCAGTGCCCATCAGTGCACCCTCATCAGAACACATCAATGAAGGAGAAAAATGACCTGTTTGCAAACTTTTTTAACAAACTATGAAAATGATTTTTTTTTTTTTGTTCAATATTTTCGTTCTTTATTCGTTTGCTTAGCAAAAAATAAAAACCCCAGTAGTGATCAAATACCATTAATAGAAAGCTCTATAAGTGCGCATGCGCGCGGGCACGGGAGCAGACATGTTCTGACCTGCTCCGCACGCCGCCGGCCTTTCAAAGCTACAATTAGCCGGAGGGAAGCCGCAAAACCCGCTGCCTTTCAGGGGATCAAGCGATGAATCGCAGAGGAGGGGGCACAGCGAAGAAAAAGCCCCCACAAGCAAGTTATTCGTTCCGTTCGGGGAACACTGCAGCACGGACCCCCCCTTCCAAGATGGCGACCGGCCGGAGGACAGAGACACACACAGCTAAGCAGATTAGCGGGGCCCAGAACATTCAATCCCCCCCTGCACAAAGAACCTCCTTTCAAAATACTGCGGCTGCAGATATGGATGGCACACGGGACCCCTTCTCCTCCCAGTTACAGGAAGACACGATAAGGCCACAGAAGGGTGAGTCCCCACACTTTTCTCTTTCCCCCTCCCATACTTACCAGGGAGAGGGAATAGATTGTGCAATCTCCCCAGCGTCCTCTATGGAGAGGAATATGGCTGAAATAGCTGAACTTGCTCTAAGCCAAAATAGCACAGTGAGTGAACAGCCTCCCCCTCCCCCAGCACCATACTCAGGAGATTCTGTCCTCCTCGCTCGCTTTTCAGCACTACTGCAACAAGAATTGACTAAAGCCTGTCAATCAATTACAGCCGAAATGAAGCATGATTTCAATGATATAGGAAAAAGGCTGGATCATATTGAATCTAAAATGGATGGCACAGTGCTGAGAGTCAACCAGAACTCCAGCATGATATCCTCATTACAGGAGCAGTTAGATGAAGCCAACGCCAAAATTGAAGATCAAGAAAACAGATCCAGGCGCTATAACTTCCGCATACGCGGACTACCAGAAATAGTAACAGATTTGGAAGAAGCAGTGCATACACTAATGCAAGATTTGATTCCAGACATCACGCCACAGCACATGGAAATCGATAAAGTTCATAGAGCACTGACAGCCCCAAGACAAGATGGCCCCCCGAGGGATGTAATAGTCAATCCACACTTTTACAGAATCAAGGAGCAAATAATGACCGCAGCCCGCGGTAGGAATGAAATCAACCTCATGGGTCACCCAATACAGATCTTCGCGGACATTTCACAAATGACTATCCAAAAGAGACGGGCCCTAAAGCCATTGTTGGCGCAGCTCACTAACCGCCAAATCAAGTATCGATGGTCATTTCCTTTTCGTCTGTCATTCACTTTTAAGGGAAAGACATATTCCTTCGCCAATTTCCCGGATGGAGAAGACATCCTTATGGGCCTCGGCATAATTTCCAGAGAACCATCATCCCCCAAATCTCGATCAGAATTGGATCGCCCAGTCTCACCTTTGTGGGAACAACATCGCCCACGATATTATTCAAGAAAACTACACCCAGCAGTTGGACCAGACGGTTGACGGAACAGAACACCCAGATGAGAAGTATTTCTTCCTTTTTGTTCCCGCAGTGACAGATGATATCACTACACGGCTCCCTTTTAGGGACTTGGAACTCATACGGTTGGCAACGGTTGAGCCAGTTAAATATGTCTTCATGACATTAATGAGACTTCCTTATTTCTGGAGGGACATAACCTCCTCCCCTTATTGAGAGATTTGCTTGAAATTCCTCTACCAATCTTTGCTAATTTGAAATGAAGGTGTTACAAATTACTTGCAAATGATTTCCCAGTTTTGTTTAGTCTTGCTTAGCGAGACTTCGGTTAATATAGAATATTAGTCTATTAGATTTGATAGAATTCCCTCCTTACAGGAACAATATTTTATACAGAAAGGACCGGGGCGGAATCGCATGCCACTTTCCAGCGAGCTTGCCGTCACCGGCTAGGTGGCGATAACCTCGCTCTATCAGACGGAGATTATGGTCTCCTGGACCTTGATGTATATGTCCTTAGTTTTATAACAGATGCTTATGCACGTATTTACTAGGGGGACGGGTGGACAGTGGTCCAGTTCACCTTACCCCAACTTTGTTTTCTCATTTTCTCTCTCTTTTTCTTCTCTCCTTCTTCTCTCCCGGAGTGCACCCCTACATCAGAAAAATGACGAAGAACCATTTCAAGACACCCTCACTCGGACGGAGATGGCAAACAACTACAACGGGCAAGTACAGACTGTCGAACCATAATGCTAAGTTCATTAGTACATAAATCCCCTACGCGCATTTTAACACACAATGTCCAAGGTTTAAATTCCCCCACAAAACGTGCCAAAGCTTTCCAAAATTACCATAATTTGAAAGTGGACTTCCTACTTCTCCAGGAGACACATTTCTCACGCACCTCAGCTCCCCGATACCTAAATTCTAGATATCCCACTTTTTATTTGTCAAATGGCCCAGATAAAAAGAGAGGGGTGGCGATTTGTATCGCTAAGAGAGTTCCATTTACCCCTAACATGGTCATTAAAGACAAGGAAGGGAGATATATCATGGTTGTGGGTACAGTTAATGAAAGTGCTCTCACACTTATATCATATTACGCGCCTAACACGGGTCAAGTAACATTTTTCGAAAATATGCTGAAAATTCTGCTCCCGCACATAAAAGGTAAAGTAATACTGGGTGGAGACAGTAATGTCTCCCTAGATCAAATTTTGGATAGGTCTAATGTACACAAACCCGTTGTGAAACATATTCCCAAACAAGGCGTCAAACTAGCTCGGATGCTGTATTCCCATGATCTAGTTGATGTATGGAGAGACTTTCATCCCACAACCAGAGATTTTACACATTACTCCCAAGTCCACAAAACATATTCCCGTATAGATCACTTACTCATACAATCCTGCCGTCGATCACTTCCACTTAAATAGTACCCAACTCATGGTCAGACCATTCACCAGTTCTAATGTCACTATCCGACCTCTGGATGAGACCACAACCCTCAACCTGGCGGCTCAATGCTTCGTTACTTAATGACCCCATAGTATATGCTGAATTAGAGAAAGATCTCCGACAATACTTCATTAATAACCATCCTAGCGCCACCTCCCCCGGAATTAATTGGGCAGCGCATAAAGCCACTATTCGGGGTAAGCTGATCCAAATAGCCTCCAGAAACAAACGAGACAATATGCAGAAGATACAACAACAGGAAGAAGAATTACATAAAATAGTCCAGGAACAAAAAGCTAACCCTCAATTAGACTTACGCCATAAAATAGATATAGCACGGTCAGCATCGAATTATAGTCTCACAACCAAGGCTGAAAAGTATCTCCGCTGGTCTAGACATCGCTACTATACCAGGGGAGATAAACCTACGACCCTTTTGGCAAGAAAACTTACCCCCCGTCCATTCAACTCTGCCATGCCGAGAATTCGGACGAGAGATGGAAAACCTACCCAAAATCCCCAACTAATAATACAGGAATTCACTAGGTTCTTTACCAAATTATACAATAAACCTAACCCATTTCCTACAACCAGAGCAGATGAATTTTTCCATGATATTTCATTACCACAAGTTGCACGAGAACATATAGAGCTAATGGAAGCAGATTTCACTGAGGAGGAAATTTTGACAGCCATTAAGTGTCTGAACCCTTCAAAAGCACCTGGCCCGGACGGATTTACGGGTCATTATTATAGAAAATACGCAGCCATATTGACTCCGCATTTATGTTCCTTTTTTAATGCAATACAGAAAGGTGACACACTAGGTACATACGAAAATGAAGCCCTTATACAAGTAATCCCTAAACCGGGGAAGGATCATGGGGACCCTGCCAATTATATTACAAACTTCATTCCAGTTCAAATGGCAGAAAGATAGACTCCCATACCTAGGTATATTTCTAACCCCCACCATACAGACCCTATAAAAAAGCCAACTATCCTCCTCTATATGGAAAGTTAACAACAGACCTATCAAGATGGGCTGTTAGCCCTCCGTCATGGTTCGGCAGACTGTACTCCATAAAAATGAATCTTTTACCAAGATTGTTGTACTTGTTTAGGACTCTCCCGATTGCTATCAACAGGTCTGATCTTGAGGTGTTTCAGAAAAAAATAATGAAGTTCATTTGGGGGAACACAAGACCTAGGGTGAATAAACTAACTCTCTATACCCCCAAAATTAAAGGAGGCCTGGGTGCCCCTAATTTGATTAAATACTTCGAGGCAGCCCAATTGGCCCAATTAATTTGTTCCCATTCTGGGACACCAGCACCATCTTGGATGAAAATGGAATCAGCTCCTTATCCCACAAAACCCATCAGCCATATGATGTGGCTCAACATGAAAGACAGACCAACTTTAATGTGCCCTACGCTATCCTTCTCAATGAGTATGTGGGACAGACTACAAAAACCTTTTGCTTTCCGCTCCACACACTCTCCCATGGCTCCCCTGGTGGGAAACCCAGACTTCACCGCGGGTCTTAATCCCCAAAGTCTATCATGGTGGACTAATAAGGGACTGATACGCATTGCTGACATGTGTGACCATAAAGGTATATTACCAAAACAAGCACTAATAGAAAGGTATCAACTACCCAACACAGAATCTTATCGTTACCTCCAGATAGTTCACTTCCTGCATACTCTTCAGCGGAAGGCTGACATTCTATCTTCCACCCCAATGGAATATCTATGCAAGTCTTATGATAAACACAAAGGCCACATATCACTAATTTATAGCATTCTGACTTCCAAAACGGGGAAATTACCCTACATGCTAAGGTGGGAACAAGATATGGATGTAGCGATGGATACTGACAAATGGTATAAAAGGGCACAGATGGCTTCAAAAGGTTATATAAATACCTCCCTGATAGAAGCGAATTATAAAGTTATATTAAGGTGGTACATGGTCCCGGCGAGAATTGCGACATATATAGCTGATGCCACTCCTTTGTGTTTCAGAGGATGTGGCAAAGAAGGTACAATGTACCATACTTGGTGGACCTGCCCCAAGGTCAAACGATTTTGGATACGCATTTGTAACTTCATATACTCACTGACCCAAGTTAACCTCACCAAATCTCCACAACAAGCATTACTGGGGGATCAAGTAGAAGGAATACCTGGTCATACCAGGAAACTTATATCTTTTATATTTACAGCATCTAGAATAGCAGTGGCGGGCGCCTGGAGAAAGCCCCTGATCCCTTTTGACATGGTTAAAGCAAAATTGACGTGGATCATGATTAATGAACGCCTCTCGGCAATTCTCTTAGATAAACAGAGGGCTTTTGATAGGATTTGGGAGCCATGGTTGTCCTATTTGTCAACAGGTTTTGAAAATTAATGGATCCTGAGAGGGATCCCTAGGAGTGCACTCAACCCGAACTTCTCCTTTATTCTTCTCCTTCTCTTCCACTTTCCTCTTTATTATTCCTTCCCTTTCCCTTTTACTGCCAGCCTTCTTTAATACTTTTTGCAGGACCTCCTACCTAAGATTATTGTCATAGTGAAAGATACGACAAATTTGAATTGAAATGAGAGTGATAGGGGGGGGGGGGTTGGGGCGGGGACCCCCCGTCCACAGTAAAGACCCCAATTGGGGTGGGCGTTCGGGTCCCGGCGGCGCACCTCCTCTCCACACAATACAGAGAGGTGGGAAATAAACGCTTGAAATGATAAATAAATATAATAATTAAGTAAAATATATATCCAAATGTACTATGGTTGGTATTTAGTCTGGATACATATGTAAGTTGGAGACGTCTGACCGATTGGGTACAGACGTATAGACATACCCACCTCACATAGTGAAAAGTAATAATGCATGATATGGAATGTTCATAGGAGTCCTGTAGACCAAATAGGCTGAAACATGTTTTCGCCTCCCCCCCCCCCATTTTTTTTCCCTTTCCCCCATCTAATTTCAAAATGTATGTGCTGTGTAACTTGTACATGTTATTCTTTACTTTTTTCAATAAAAACCATTGAAAGAGAAAAGAAAGCTCTATTTGTGTGAAAATACAGCGTTGCATGACTGCGTAGTTGTCATTCAAAGTGTGACAGCCCTGAATAGCAAAAAATGGCCTGGTCATGAAGGAGGTAAAACCTTCCAGAGGTCATATGATTAAGTTCTGTAAAGGGCAGTTTTTTTTTTTTCAGTAGAGCAGCTAAGATGAACATAAAATGAACATGAAAGGAAACTAAAAGCTCCACCTGCTGGCTATAAATAAAAATATATAATATTCATACAAAATGATTTCATATTTACTTGATTTAAAAAGCAAAAAGATTGCAAAATGTGTATTTTTATTCCCTAACTTCATAAAAAAAATTATAATGAAAAAAAAAAAGATACAAAATCTCTATGTTTATTCCCTGTAAAATACTATATTTTTCCCTTTAGCTCATTTTACCCCAAATGTTTCCCTGGAGTTTTATCGCATCCAGTCCTGGTCACTTGCTATATATCTACCTCAAGCACAATTAGCTCTGACAATTGCTTTGATCACATTCTGTGCCCTCTAATTGAGACCAAACATTCTAATTATTGAGCCGTCAATCAGGCAGCATGTGGGGGAGTCATAACCTGCACCGAATCGCTCGATTTCCACCAAATGCCTAATTACCTGGCTGTGCC